>CM039126.1:20317590-20998311 GCA_022036555.1 Microstegium vimineum | reverse complement strand
TTGAGGTTTGTGAACAACGTACGTGATGACGTGCTCGAAACTTTTTCAAATTTTTACCACAACATACGCACATGAGATCGTGACATGTGTACAAGTTTCGTGATTTTTGCAATTTGTTTGCATTTAATATAATTAAAAAACTACAAGCACCGAAGTTAGCGACGTTGCCCCGTGAGCACACTAATCGAACTTTCGAGGCAGGCCATGGATTTAGCCATCATTTACACTAACAAACAAGACTACCATTTTTAGAACGAAAGAAATCTATTATTTCATGCACCTGCAGTTTAAATGAACATGAAGCGGGAAAATTGAAGAAAACAAAATAAACTAAAGAAAAATACCAAAAAGCAATTAAAAGCTTCCAAATTTGAACATGTTGTTTAAAATAGTTCACTAAACACACACAAAAAATTGGGAGAAAAAACAAAAAAAAATTAAATAAGTTGTCGAGTGCCTCTGGTGGCACTCGGTCAATTAAATTAAGTTGCCGAGTGCCAAACGGCAGGCACTCGACAACTTAAACGGAGCAGGATGACGTTAGCCCTCGTGGTAAAGTACCGAGTCTATTTTTTTGCCGAGAGTCGGCACTCGACAAAAATAATTAAGTTGCCGAGTTTTTTTTTTTTTTGCCGAGTGCCTAGTACTCGGCATTTAATTAGTTGCCGAGTGTTTTTTTTTCCGAGTGTGACACTCGGCAACTAAATTAGTTGCCGAGCGTCCGATATCTGGCACTCGATAAATTAATTTGCACTCAGCAACGCGCCGTTTTCCTGTAGTGTGTACAATCGTATGCACTTCTGGTAACATATTTGCATTTTCCAACAGGAACTTCACTGATTCCATGGTATCCTGACAATTGAGGACAATTACATAAATATACATGAATTAAGTATCAGTACGCATTTGTATATACCTTTATCTTGCTTTTGTCATCGTCACTAGCATGATGCAGCCCATCAAAATTTACTTCTTCCTTTTCAACCTAAAAAAGAGAGAAGATGTACTTCACTAATAAATTTATTTATCCAGCTAAGTACAGTTAAAATAACAATTACCTTGTCATCTGCATACTCCCTGTTATCAAAGTTATTATTAGCAGTGTGCACTTTAGACTCATTCGGATCTAGTTCAATGACTACCTGCAACGTGCCAAAAAAAAATTCCAATCCGTCACTTATAGTAACACATAGAGTAACAACAGTCTAAATCTACCTTTTCAGCCCCAAATCTCTTTATGCCTTCGAGGCGTGCCCTCTTTATAACTTTGGCTTCATGCCAACTTTTTATTAAAGGGTGCTCATGCAAGTCATAGTCAAAGCAATCACCGGTTGCTCGAAAATGTTCAAAGTACCAAACCTGAACACATTACGAAAAACTTTACCTTTCAATGCAAGCACGAACAATAGTTAAACTATTTTAGATAAAAAAAATCACCTGGAGGAATGCCAAATTTCCAGCGAGTCCAGTTCTTTTACTCTTCTTGAACATAGCCAGGTGCTCTGACAAATGGTCTAGTGTAAATCTTGCCCAATTAAGGGCTTTGATTTTTGAAACATCAGCCACAAGGTGTAGGTAGTTGCTACCAATAAATTCCTTAGAGCTAGGGCTAAAATTGTACCTATTGCATAGAGCACGAAAAGTCTAGTAAAGTGAACCTCATCGGCCTCCTTTGGTATCGTTTCCTCCAGATATTTGAAAGTGATGGTTGTATCACCCTCTTCTTTATAAAGGTTAAACAATATAGAGTCCGCTGGTTTTCTACTAATTTCTATCTTCTCTCCTTCGTCAAATAAACCTAAGACACAGTACATATCCCAAGTGGACATACGAACCACATGGCCACGTAAATTGAAGGTCCTATCCATTTCATTGAAATTTTCAGCAAGAGACTCGACTAGCATGCGTTGAATAGGCATGGACGGTATACTAAGCAGGCCGCCTAATCTTATTTTTCTAACGATACGCTTTTGATCCTGTGTCAAGTTCCTGCACAGTGCCGCAAATTTCCCAGGCATACAAACGGTTTGAACCTGGTTGTCAATCATATGAGAATAGGAAAAAACATCAAAATCAAATTGTTCCATTCAAACCTTAACCAAAATACTATGCAATAGGAAAAATACCATTTTATAGTGGCACCTAAGGCCCAAACCACACCAACTTCAACAATCTGAATCCAATTGTAATGAAAAGAAATTAACGAACATTGTAAGTACTGACCATGATATGGGGATCAGTAGTACAACAATAAACATGATTATTCATGGGATGCATATGTTCTAGAAGAAAGGCAACACTACTACAGAATCGGCAATCACTGCCGACCCATCACTGCCGGTTTTGTTTGGGCCGGCAGTGATGCCTCTTCACTGCCGGTTCTTCCTCTGACAGACCCCCAATTATTGGGGGCAGGGGCTGAACCGGTAGTGAAACACCACATCACTGCCGGTTCGTGGCTTGAACCGGCAGTGATGCCTCTCGGCCCTATCACTGCCGGTTCAAGCCACCAACCGGCAGTGATGTGGTGTTTCACTACCGGTTCGTGGCTGGAACCGGCAGTGATATTGTGTACAGTATAAAGCTTCGATCTCCTCCCTCCCTCCTCTGCCCAACAGTACAGTATAAAGATTCGTCTCGAAAATTATGGATAAAAATTGTAATTAGTTATATTTATTATTTACATTTAATATTCAATACATGTATGAAAGATTTGATGGGATGTGGAATAGATTCGGTATTTATTACTTAGATTTAATACTCCATGCATGCATTTAATACTTACATTTAATACTCCATGCTTCCATTGTTATCTATTTGTTCTCTTTATTTTTATAGCGCGACCAAATTCAAATTATATCAAAGAATATTGTTCAAAAATGCTTCTATTAATATGTTCATATGTTTCCTCTGCTCTGCCCATCTTATTTTATCAGTGCAAACATGGCTCGAGGGTGGATGTACGATCTGTCACATACAAACCCACGGTACTTGACGGGCATCGACGATTTCATCAAGCGAGCTAGAGCCAATGCTGGGGACTCACATCTTGTATTCTGTCCATGCAAAGACTGCAAGAATACGAGAAAATGGGGCGACGTGGAGCATATACGTTTGCACTTAATCACAAGGGGGTTCATGAGAAACTACACGATTTGGACTTTGCATGGGGAGGTTGGTCAAAATGTTAATGATGATGTGCTCATGCCTAGTGTAGCATTATTGCCTGTTCATGATTACACAGAAGATGTACCTACCAATGATGATGTGTTTGTGAATACATTAGCTGACGATACTGAGAAAAATGATGGTATTTCACAGCTTCTACATGATGTGCATGGGGGATTCCTTAGTGCTTCACAGTTGAAAAAACTGGAGATGATGAGAAAGGATGCAAAAACACCATTGTTTCCGGGCTGCCTAATAAGCAAACTGGAAGCCAACATCATGCTATTGGAGTTCAAATCAACAAATGGGTTGAGGGATAAAGGTTTCGATAACTTGTTAGTTATACTACATAAACAACCTGGTAATGATATTGATGTGCTTCTAGAACCAGTGATCGATGAACTACTACAGATGTAGGAGACGGGTGTGAAGGATGTTTGGGATGAGTACAAGAAAGAACATGTCACGGTAAAGACTTGGATGTGTGTCCCAAGTGTAAAACTCCCCGATACAAGCAAGGGCCATCATGTAAAACTCCCCGATAACAATACAAATGAAATACGACATGTACTATTGCAAGGCAAAAGAAAGATTGTAGGTGTCGACGGAGTGACAGACGAAGAAGAGTACAAAGGTTATGAAGAAATGGCTCCTTTTGGGGCGGACGTTACCCTACATGTCCTTGAAGAGGGTGACGAACTTGCTTACCTCCGGAGTGACCATGATGAGGCCATCATCGTGCCTGCACCGTGAATTGTTAGAGTATCATAAACTATGTAATCCTTAATGAAATGTTGTTTTAGTAATTTGCATCGAATTTGAGACATATGGAGTTGTAGATTGATGAGTTGTACCACGTTGTTGATTGATGTATGCCATGTCAAAAGGAATTCAAAAACTATGAAGAATTAGACCTTGAGTGTATAAGGATTAATGTAGAGCTCCTTAGAACTAGAAAAAGCTATGTTGGAAGATTTTCAACTTCTATTCAAATTTTTGGAGTAATTAAAAAGGGGGTAATTGAATTTTAAACCCTTATTCAAATTCAAAATGGAATTCAAAAACTATGAAGAATTAGACCTTGAGTGTATAAGAAATAATGTATAGCTACTCAAAACTAGCAAAAGCTATGTTGGAAGATTTTCAACTTCTATTCAATTTTTTGGAGTAATTACAAAGGGGGTAATTGAATTTTAAACCCTTATTCAAATTCAAAATGGAATTCAAAAACTATAAAGAATTTGAATATGCTACTTCAGCAAAAGTTGTAGAGAATTAAAAATTATGCAACTTCTATGTTTGGAGTTTATCAAGTTCTAGTAAAAAATCAGGAGTAATTTGAATTCTAAAGCAAAAGACAGATTTAAAAAAATACACACATCACTGCCGATTGTAGAGGAACCGGCAGTGATGTGCCTCTATCACTGCCGGTTCTTATAACCAACTGGCAGTGATGCGTCATCATCACTCCCTCATCACTGCCGGTTGATAATAACCGGCAGTGATGATCCCTCATCACTGCCGGTTCTTCTTACAAACCGGCACTAATAGGGCACATCACTGTCGGTTTGTAATAAGAACCGGCAGTGATATGCCACCCTATTTAATGAACTAGAGCGTGTCCGAAAATTTCAGACGCACGCCCGTTCCACACTTATCCATTCTACTCGAGCCCGAGCTCGCCACTGCACGCCGCCGCCGCCCACTCGACCTCGACGACCTCGACGCTGTGAGGAGCTCCCGCCATTGCACGCCGCCGTCGCCACTGCCTGCCGCCGTCGCTGCACGCCGCCGCCACTGCCTGCCGCCGCTGCCCGCTCTGCTCGACGCCACTCTGGACACCGGCCAGCGACCTCGCCCGCGACGGCACCCAGGACCTCCACCGCGACGGCCAGCGACCTCGCCGACACCTAGGAGCTCGGAATCCGGCCCCCGACAACCTCCCCAAATCGATGGACGGCCAGCACGGAGGTAGGCACGACGGTGCCGACGGCGCCCGCGGGAACTACGACCAAGATGGTGCGTACGGCGACGACGGCCATACCCGGGATTTCCTATCCCCGGAGGCGCCCTCTCCTCCTGGATTTCCCTACAACCACGTCTACCCCCCACATATGGCATGTCTTCGTACTCGCATATGGAATTGCTGCAGGGTCCGCCTCCCATACTCGTACCCGCACGCAGCTGGAGGGGTACCCTCGGGTGCCGTGGCTCGCGCGCTGGCCGAGGACTCGGCGGACCTGTGTTCCTGGGTGGTGGATCTGCGCACGTGGGAGGCGGGTCTGCTGCCGTGGCCGGCGGATCTGTGTTCATGGGCGGCCACCCTGCGGCAATGCCCGCCGGCGCACCAGCGTTCCACGCCGGCGCATCAGCGTTCCACGATGGTGGATCAGCGTTCCAAGGTGACGCATGGGTGTTCCAGGGCGACGCATCCGCGTTCCACGGCGGCTACGTGTCCCCCACACCCAACGCGGGTGGATTTGCAAGGGGAGCAGCTCGCGGAGGCAGGCGTCGCAATGCCCGTCGACGACCTGGGGTATACATCTCCTCACCTACATGTTTTTGTTCCTGCAAACTCAATACTGTGCAAACTCACTTCTGTGCACCATTCTGTTCATTTCGTACCATTGTTACCCGTCGTTTAGGAGGACACCCATAGGGGTCATTGGACACCTGAGCTTACCAAGCAGTTTTGTGAGATGTATTGCGGCATAATGGACAGTGGGAACGACAAATTCCTATGGGGTAAAATGACGCCGCGCAGCTGGGAGGAACTCTCAAACAGGTTTTTCTTGGCCACCCAAATTTATCATGACACTGACCAATTCAAGTACCTGTTAAAGAAGCTGCGGACGAAGTGGAGCTTCATCGACGCAGAGTTGAGGAAAGGCTCTGGGTTGGGCCGTGGTGATGCCACCATAGCTGAGGCGTCTGAGGAGTGGTGGAATATGGTGACTGTAGTCAGTATTCAAGAGAACACATGCCTAGTGCCTTGTTTTTGTTTGCATTGTATAATGTACATTGAAACAAGTAAACTAATGCACTCAACTTTTACTAGGGCAACCAAGATTTGATGGCGCTAAGGGATGGGATGCCTGAGTACCTTGACGAGATGGATAAAATGTTCACTGGCTTTGTTGTTGATGGTTCCACCTCGTATGCCCCTGACCAACATATAGTACATGACATTCCCAGTGATGGTGCTGAAGACGAAGACCAACAAGAGGCAGATGATGAAGATGTGGCCACACCGGTTAGCATTGGTAGCAAGAGGACCAGCAGCTCACGCAGCACAACAAGCAGTCCCCACAAGAAAGTTAAGAGCCCATCAATGAGGGCCATATGTGAAAAGATTGGGGGGCTCACTGCAGCAATTGATGATGGGCGTGGCTACTTCAATGCCACCCTCAGGATGCGTGAAGCGCAACGTGAGGCAAAAGAGCAGCGCAAGAGGAAACAGGAGGTGGACCAGGTGGCCCTCATTATCAGATTGGCTAAAGAGTGTGGCTTCACTGAGAGCGACCCAGAATGGATCGGTGTCCTGAACTTACTCGAGAATGACAAGGTCATCATCTGGTTCCTCCATAATGGTGTTGAAGGAAGGAAACAGACCATCAAAGCCTATGCGAATCGGGTCTAAACCTTCTCAACCATTCTCAATCGTTCGCAGTGTCCGTAGAGGTAGAGCTAAGTTTGTGATGGGTTTGTTCTGTTAGTGATGGGTTTATGATGTTTGTGTGTTGGACCTATGCATGTGTGTTATTTGAATTCGAAAGATGTGTGTGTTGGGAGTGGTTTGAACTGCTATGTGTGTGATCATGTGCACTAATGAGGGCCTCAATGTATTTTTTTTTGTTATTGTAGCTGATAGGATCCAACTTCTACTAATGAGGGCCTTAATATATTTTTTTGTCATTGTTGCCGACAGGATCCAGCTTCTACCGTTGGTAGGAACACATCTGCGGGTGAAGTGCATGAAGATGCTAGGGACAGTGAGGAAGAGTTTGACGCGCTCCTACTAGCCACCCTCCAACATGAACAGGTTGCTGCCCATGCTGCATTGTTAGGTATGTCCACAGTTGCCATGCATGTTGAGAAGTATTTCACCAGATCTGAGTATAGGGTTGTACCACCTGGTATAAGTGGTGAGGAGTGGGTTAGGAGGAACCTTGGCAATACGCAGGATTGCCATGACATGTATAGAATGACCCCCAAGCTATTTGACAAACTCCATGATCTGTTGTTAAAAAAGTATGGCCTGACAAGCAGTGACAAGTCTACCACAATTGAAGCTTTAGGGATGTTCCTTTGGATAGTTGGAGCTCCACAATCTGTTAGGCAAGCTAGGAATATATTTCAGAGATCATTGGGAACGGTGCATAACATGTTTATGAGAGTGCTGTATTCTATGGTGAAGCAAGCTAATGACTACATCAAATCAAGAGACCGACGGTTTAGAACCATGCATTCCAGATTGAACAACCCTAGGTTTTATCCCTACTTCAAGGATTGTATTGGGGCAATTGATGGCACTCATATCCCCTGTGTTGTGCCCAAAGCTCTTGAGAATCAGTACATGTGCCGTAAGAACATAACAACCCAAAATGTCATGGCTTGCTATGATTTCAATTTGATATTCACATTTGTCAATGTTGGTTGGCCTGGTTCAGTTCATGACATGAAGATTTTTGATGATTCGCTGTCTAAGTTTGCAAATGTGTTTCCAAAACCTCCTACAGGTACTTAACTATCTGTTGTGTCTATACACTTCCTAATTAGATGTATTTCATACTTACAGGTGCTTCCCGATGCAGGGAAATTTTATCTGGTGGACTCCGGGTATCCCAACCGTCTAGGGTATCTTGCGCCCTTCAGGACCACAAGGTACCATCTCGAAGAGTTTCAAAACGCAGAAGAACCACAAGGTAAAGAAGAGTTGTTCAACTACGCACACTCGTCACTTAGAAACTGCATTGAGCGAGCCTTTGGAGTGCTCAAGCAAAAGTTCAGGATATTGATGAGTGTCCCGAGTTATGGTCTAGAAACTCAAACACATATAATAGTTGTATGTATGGCACTTCATAACTTCATCAGGTTGAGTGAAGAAAGGGACCGACACTTTGCTCGTTGTGACCGTGATCCAAACTATGTGCCGGCTGTTGCTTCGGTACAGCAGCGAGCAACTGAGGAGGCGACTGTTGTGTTAGATAACCAACAGATGAACGAATTCCACGATTCGATCGCATTTCAAATGTTTCATGGCGGGCAATAAATGTGCCTTGAAGTACATGGGCGCTCAAATAAATCATATGTTTGAAGGTGTGTTTGAAGCACTGGTGCTGGTTCACAAACTGATGTAATTGTTGTAACAGTTTTGTGTTCAATAAATAATTGTTGTAACACTTTGCTCGTTGTTCCCTAAGATGCAAAAGAAATGGAGAGAACCATTCAGAAATGGTTTCTGTAATATAATGTTGATGGTTAAAAATAAGTTTAAGACACATCTATGAATTTCTGTAATATAAATGTTGATGATTTTTGTAATATAATGTTGATGGTTTCTGTAATAAATGTAAATTACAAAAATTAAATCACTGCCGGATCACTTAGAACCGGCAGTGATATCCTACATTCACTGCCGGTTATGCCAAACCGGCAGTGATAGCTCAAGCATCACTGCCGGTTGGTTACAAACCGGCAGTGATGGCTCAAACATCACTGCCGGTTGGTAACACGAACCGACAGTGATGCTTGAGCCATCACTGCCGGTTTGGCATAACCGGCAGTGATGGCATGAGCTCATCACTGCCGATTTGCCCATGCCGGTTCAAAAACCGCCACTGAAGGGGTTTTGAACCGGCACCGTTTGCCGTTTCTGTAGTAGTGCAATATAAAAAAAATTCTCATTACAATGACATTCAGATCAGCTTAAACAGAGAAATCAGAGATAATGCCATGTGAGTGCACAAGCAGAGTTGCTATTCAGAAAAAAAAATCCATGACAAAGAAATGTGTATGGCCAAAAAATATTGACAGCTGCATCTAGGAAACAGAGAGAAGCAATTCACAATACAACTGAGCATTTTTCCTCACTACAATAATCAGATCATGCATTTCGTTACTTACACCAAACAATCAATATGCTTGTGATTTATTGCATAGAAAATTGCTTGAACAATATACAGTCCCATTGACATCTGAGGTTCAATCCATGCTTGTGATTACTGCCCTCCAATAAATTAACCTATTTAGATGTGTGCATTCAGAAAAGAAGGTTGGCATACCTGCTGGATGGTTGCCGCCGTCAGCGAAGGAGCAGCCTTTCAACGATGTTAGCGGGGCAGTTCGTGGCGGCGGAGCCTCCCTCGGGCTGCGTCGTCCAGGCGGCAGCGCATACGGAGCGTCCAGTGGCGGCGTCAAGGCAACGTACGACGCGTCCAGCAGCGGGGGCGTCCGGCGGCGGAGCCTCCGGATGGCTGCGGCGGCGGCGCCGTGGTCCGGCGGTGCCGTATCTAGCGGCGTCCAGGCGGCAGCACGTACAGAGCGTCGAGTGGCGGCGTCCGGCGGCGGAGCCTCTGGATGGCTGCGACGGCGACGCCGTGGTCCGGCGGTGCCGTGTCCAGCGACGTCCAGGCGGCAGCTTGTACGGAGCGTCGAGTGGCGGCGTCAAGGCGACATACGACTCGTACGACGCGTCCAGCAGCGGGGGCGTCCGGCGGCGGAGCCTCCGGATGGCTGCGGCGGCGTCGTCGTGGTCCGGCGGTGCCGTGTCCAGCGGCGTCTCGCCGTTCCGATGTTGGGGCCTGCTGTTTGTTCCGTGAAAGCACACAGGATGGGGTGTGCATCTGAGATTCAGTTCCGAGATTTGTGGGAGAAATCGGATTGATATGCATGGGGAAGAAGTGCGGCGGCCCGAGCGAAATTTGGGGAAGACGCATGCAGCGCCGTGCGCCCGTGCAAGAAGGAAACGGCAGCGGGATTTCCTCCGTCATTACCGGCCCCATGGTGTTTTATTTTTTGGTTTTTTATTTATTAATTTATTTAGTAAATTATTAAGTTTAGAAAAATCAACGGTCCAGATTTGATTTAAGATATTACCTCCTGGGAGGTAACCGGAGTACCCGAGCATTGGCGTTAATAGATTCATCTCGTAAATTAGCCTCAATCTGTGTAATGGGTTTTATAATTACTCTATATTTAATACTTCAAATTAGTGTTGAAATATTCGATGGGACATGTCTAAATTAAATTTCAGTGTGCAGATCTAGAAGCCATTAGAAATACAACAGTAATTTATTCAGATTGCAGTTTGAACAGGACCTGTGACATCTAATTAAGGGCATCCTAATTAAACAATGGTCCTCCATCAGGCCCGTGTATGTGCTTCACGCTTTGCAAGGAAATTAACCACCAGAATACATGGTTTAGCTTTCAAAGATCGTGGAAACTACTGTAGATCATATACGGATCATATAAGAAGAAACGAAGCTCAACGGATGTCGATTTGAAATAGAGCAATCTGAAGCAATGGAAAGCCTCAAAACCAACAGTGTAGCAGAAACTAATACTCCTAGAAATTCTTGAACGTCAACAATGTTGATGATAGCAACCAAAATCAACAAAAACACCATAGTGCAAAATACTATAGCACTTCACAGGGCAGTATTAGTAGCAGAAGTCAATTGATCAAAAAATAAGTAGCAGAAGTCAAGGAGCAAAATAAAGGTGGTCCACGGCTCACTACCGCTGGTGTACAGTGGTGTGTGTTAGAGCTGACAGTGAGTGAGTTTCACTGCCAGGTCGTACTCCTAGGATCTGAATAATTATAAAGATCCTATATATCGCTACACTAGTGTAGGAACGATTTTACATGACCCACCAACGGCCAGTATGAAGGGGACAGTGAAAATAGTGATGGTTTACTAGCATCAACATGAGAACCGAGCTTAATATAACGTTATCCCTATAATTTTTTTTACATAAGTGGCGGGTTTAAGCCAACCGCTAGTATTCTAACAAAAGGGTTAGATGTGAGGCTTTCCCATGAGATGAGATATATAGCCTATGTTCGCCTGATTATTTTGGTGGCTGGTAAGCCGGCTAATGCTGTTTTTGGTTGTTTTGTTGTGAGAGAAAAAATACTTTTTTGATAGCTGATAAGCCAAGCGAACAGGGTGGTGGTAACCTAGGAGATTTGGAGATATTATTTGTCTTTACCCCTTCTTTGGAGACATGTTCTAAAGTAAGACGATATTGTGGTGGGATGCACAAAGTAACCAGGGTGTGATTCCCATTGGGTATGTATCACTAGTACAAAAGTTTACTATGCAGCCAGTTCTAAACCCATTTCTACAGGCGTTTTCCAGCGCCGCCTGCGCTGGGGCCAGTAGAAATGGGTCATTTCTACATGCGGTTGCTTGAGAACCGCCTGTTGAAACCCATTTTCACAGGCGGTTCTCTTAGTGAACCGCCGGTGTAAATGACTCATTTACACAGGCGGTTCATTAAAAGAACTGCCTGTGCAAATGATTTTCCAGTTTTCATTTTTTGGTATTTATATAATGTTTTATTTTTTAACATATATATATATATATTGTTATTGAAACTAATAAAGCTTATTGGATGATGTTCAAATATAGCAACATGTAATTTAAATATTTCATACATACATCTATCATTACTTCAAAGTTTCATGCTCGCAATCAAGTTACAAGTGTATGACACCCTATATACATTAGTCTCATGCTCACACACATAAAGTTACAAGTGTATCACACACTATATACATCAATAGTTTGCACATATACTCTAAAAATCGCTTCGAGTAAGATTTAGGCTATAAACCTCTGTGAGTGCTTGGTACTCTAGTTTGGCTAATTCACTGTCATGATCATGATATTTTCCAAAAGTTGAGATGACATGTTTGATTAGGAAAAGGCTCACATCCTCAAGTATGTCGTACAACGTCTTTTCATTGATGGTCGTCGCCTTGGCTTTCTTCGAAGGTTTCTTCATGTATCCTGTCGTGTCTCCTCTCATGTGCTCGCACACGTAGTATCCACAGAGGACAGACCCTGGTGGTTACTTGTGGCACTATATACAAAATAGAAAAGTGGTTATTTATAGATGCTCGCACAAGTGGATTTTATAAGAGTAAGTTTTCATACAACTTACCGGCCAGTCATATATAACTTCCAATGGCTCCTTTTCTTTTTTCTTCGACTCACCAAGCTTTCCACCATGGATTTTATAAAACCTTCATGCCCTGCGAACTCGAATACAATCACCATGTTAATTATTCTTAAAATCTTATAATGCAAACGTATACGTGCATATCTCGACTTACAACTCTAAGTTCTCAATGAAACCTCCATAGTTTGTCGGCGGGTAATTTGCGGAGTCTAGTACCACCACCCTTCCTTTTTTAGGATAAATGATGACACAGATCCAGTGGTCCCTGCATGAATCAAGTTCATGATACATTTGTGCATTGAAATTATGTAGTTTGATCACCCAAAGTTATACGGTGTCACCGCCCAAACTCATACTTACCCAAAGTTGTACGGTGCCACTATATATTTCCTATCTTGATACTTCTTCATACACTTTGCAATGTAGAAGGCGTACTTGGTGTCAAATTAAAACTTTAAATTTTTCTTTTTCGCGGCCCGTGCTTCACCTACTAAGCCCCTTAAATCGTCGTTGTTTCCCCCGATTCTGAAGGTGTGCCTTTCTTCGCATATATCAATTGAGTTTAGATAGCCAACCCTTTCCTCGGCACAATAATCGAAATCATGGCCGTAAGTCTGCTCCTCCTGATCATATAGTATTCTACAAAGCACATGCATGTCAGATATATTGAACATTTCCAACTACAATGCATGTCATATATTGAATATTGATGCAACTACAATAGATGTGTAACTATATAACACTTACAATGCAAACGTCGTTATGATCTGTACGTCTAGCCTCTCGAAGTTCATCATCAACCAAAGGTCTTCAAAGCTAATCACGCACAGATCATGAACACTTTGAAATGCCTTATGTGTTATACGCACGTTGATGGCGTGAATGCCAGCAGAAGAGGCTCTCATGTACCAGTCATTCAGCCTTTTTACATTGTTTGGCACCTTTTGGAATTTCTCCCAGCTCAGTAGAGGCTTTCCCAACACATAGTTTTTAGGCACAGACTTGTAGTCTTCAAAAGTGGGCACCTTGTATGTGTAGGGAATTACCTTAGGCATCGGCTGCGCTGACTTACTGAGCTCAGACAAGTCGCGGACTTCAATTTTGCGTTTTGTCCCAAGTCCTTTCAGAAATATGGCCATGCTAGCTGTTTTCTTCTTTGGCTCGAAGGGGGAAATCAACTTGGGCACCGAAAACTTCTTCTTTGGCGGCGCTGGTGTAGTTTGTTTAGGATCTTTGGGTTGTGAGGAAGGTGTGGTTTTTTGTTGTGGAGGCGGCGGAGGTAATGTTTGTGGTGCTAATGGTGCTAATTGTGGTGGAGGTGATGACTGTGGCGGAGGTGATGGAGGTGGTGGAGGTGATGAATGTGGCGGAGGTACCGAGGTGGGCTCCACTGAGAATGGATTGATGATGGTGGTGGGTTCGGAAGAGGATCAGTAGGCCCTGATGACTCCTCAACTAGTATCTCTTGCGAGGAGGTGGCGGTTCCCTCAGCTGGACGTCTCACCGAGGCCAAAGAATGAAATTGTTTAGAGCCTGTCCGAGTTTCTCGATGTCCTCGGGACCGGGGATGTCTAAAATCTCATCCTCATATCCTTGGACCACGGTCGATACTTCTACTCTGCAGTAGTCTTCAGGAATGTCAACACCATGGTACTTGCGTCCTGGGATCGCTTTGCCTGTGGCTACTTCCCTTGTACGGTGATTGTTAATGTCATATCTTATGACAAGGGAGCAAGCCACTGGAGAAACAATGTCGCCAACCAGATATTGAACCTTATTCCCTGTAGATGTGACACTGCTTGGTACCTCAGCAACGGTCTGCTGGGACACCACTAGGACTAGTTGCATCTGGGGTGCCTGAGTGCTCATTTGTTAATTTGACACCACACTGGCTAGTTTCTGCATCAAATCAGCAGGAGGATCATCTAGCAATTTCTGCATAAACTCTGTGAACTCTTTCTTAGCCTCCTCCTTCCAATAGCTAGCAATTTCTTCCTTGTATCGATCACGTTTCCTATACTCACCTTCCCACTGAGGGCCGAATCCCTCCTTCCATCGTTCTTTGGATGACACGCCTCGAACACGGCCAGGATGCTCAGGGTTACCCAGGCCCTCGCTAAGGATGTCCCTCTCTCTTCGTGGCTTGAATTTACCTTCCTGCTGCTTGGCTGCCACCGCAAAGATGTTCTTTGCTACTTCTTGAACCTCAGGGTCATCAAAGGACAAACCGCTCTCGGTTTCCTTTGGTTTTCGAGCCCGAATCCAATTCGCGGACCTTTCACCAACTTGTTCGGACAGCGCCGACAACCCTTTCGCCTTCCGCACAGCATCTTCTTGTTGCCATTTGGGAGCGTGACACTGATAACCACCTGAGCCTAGACGGTGGTGGTACTTATTCTTCTTAGCGAGAGTGGAGTTGGCTTTGCTCATAGATATGAAGTCTGCCTCTTTCTTTTGCTCTAGAAAGACCGCCCACTGCCCTTTAGAAATCTTGTACGTTGTTGTAGGGTCCAACCCTTTCTTGGCAAACTTGGTATTCAAATCGGACCTCTAGTTTCAGAAACTGACCGCACACTGCTTCAATGTATAGTCCTTTATCAGTGCCTCTGGTACGGCTCGAGGAAACTGGAACCTTGTCTTCATTTTTTCCCAAATTCTCGTCTTGTCATCCTCCGACACACTGGACCATTTGTTGATAGTGATGTCAAGAAAGTCCCTAACACAGAAGCCAATTGCGTTCTGGTACTTGGCTAGGGCCTCCAAAGGAGTCGTGGGCTGTCCGGTCAGGCTGACTTCTAAGATGGCATATACGTCATCTGGAAACTTGTTCAATCCTCTCTCACCTCGTTTGGCACCGCTCCGCTTCCTCTTCCTTGATCTCTCAGTAGTCATCACCGCGGTCGGTTCAGGTGCTTCTTCGTCACGTTCCGCGGCATATTGCGAGATTAACTCCCTCATCTGAGTCAATGCCCTCTGAATATAGACATTGTGAGTTTAATGGTGATGGTTTATATATACAAACACCTAATTAAATAGAAACATAAAATTATATAATAATAGGCATGATATAATTACCTTCTCGACTTCTTGATCATAATCAGGGTCTTGGCGTAATTCACGCTCAACTTGTTCTCGAGCCTTCCTCACTTCGGGATGCTCGAAGTCGTCGCTAGGGCTCCAAGTGTTCTCCGTAGTTGATTGGTTTCCTTCTTCTTCCTCCATGGGGTCGGACGACCCCAGGCCTTTCCCCGTTTCATGGGTATCTAGTACTTGCTCTGTGGGGTCGGACGACCCCACGCCTTGCCCCGTTTGGTGGGTATCTTGTACTTGCTCCGTGGGGTCGGACCCTGGGGCTTGTTCCATGTGAATGGACCCTTGTGCTTGGTCTCCGCTTGGAGATGTCATCGTGGAAATCTAATAAAGGATAGACATTTATAGATTATATATATGACTTATAGTCAAAGCATTTATTACAAGCAATTACAAAAATCGGGCATATATATAATTATTTAAATACATATTAAAAGCATATATATATATATATATTGGAAGCATATATATAATCATTTAAATAAATATTGGAAACATATATATAATCATTTAAATACATATTGGAAGCATATATATAATCATTTAAATACATATTGGAAGCATATATATAATCATTTAAATACATATTGGAAGCATATATATATATATATATATATATATATATTGGAAAGATATATATAATCATTTAAATACATATTGGAAGCATTTATTACAAGCAATTACAAAAATACATGAGCATTTACACTAAAGAAAATAAACAACAAAAAAACAGTTCAAGCAAATTGGGCCGGCCCACGGGATTGCAAGCCGACCCTTGCTCGGCCACCGCTGTGCCCCACGCCACCGCCACCGCCGCTGCGCCCCCTGCGCCACCACCGCCGCTAGCTACGCCGCGCCACCACCGCGCCAAGCACCGCCGCGCCACCACCGCCGCGCCGCCACCGCAGCTGCGCCCCGCCACTGCGCACGGCGCTGCACCACCACCGCCGCGCCAAGCACCACCAAGCGCCACCGCCACCGCCACCGCCCCCGCCGGAGCGCCCCCGCTGGAGGTGCCCCCGCCGCGCGCAACTGCCACCGCCGCTAGCTACGCCGCCACAGAGAGGGAGAGTAAGAGAGGGAACCCCACTTACCCCAGCAAGCGCGAAGAACTGCAACGAAGATTGCAGGTGATGGTGCGGCGCTCGTGGAGAAATTCGGCAGCTTGACAGCGTGGTTTCGAATGGAATGGCGCCTTCGGACTTAGAAAATTTTGGGCGAACGCGGCGGGATATATTTACTAAGCCTATTTCTACTTGCCAACCGCCTATACAAATGATTTCTACAGGCGGTTGGCATTGCCAACTGCCAGTACTAATCTCATTTCTACTGGCGGTTGCATTGCCTACCGCCTGTAGAAATAAATTTGTAGAAATAATTCAAAAAAAGTTTAAAAAATCATATCTTAAGATCTATTATTCCAAAAATTGTGAATTAAATTTTGTAGTGTTTGTCTTGACAAGATATACATGTTAAAAATATGAAATTACATGTTTTAGATACTTTTATATGTATCTATATTTATAATGACCCATACATAAGCTTCAAAAAATCATAGGGTCATCTCGAGATTATAGAAATAAATTGCATTTATGTGAAATAAGCATAGGGTATCATACATATAAACAAAAATAGGGTCTCACATATAGAAATAAAAATAGGGTCTGACATTGTAACATAAATGGATTACATGGTAAATAACAGAAATAATCTATGCGCGGCTATACTGTTCTTCCTTGTCCATCGTGGCGCACCCAAGGTAGCGATTTGTGTGGGATGCTTTGCTCAACACTTCTTATTTTTAGTGGATGGTCATCTACAAAGAGACACATGTTGCTGAACTCATTAAATTCATCTAGGTCAGATACACCATCAACCCCTATAGCTTGTTGCTTTCCAGGAATAACTACATGCTTCGGCTTGTCAGTACTTTTCTTCTCATTAGGACAAAAGATCTGTTCAGCATAGAAGACCTGTGCAGCACGGTTAGCCATTATCCACGGATCATCTTTGTAGCCTACCTTACTTAGATCAAGAACTCTAACCCCATAGTTGTCCACTGTGACATGTTTGTCTTCAACCCATTGGCATTTAAACATAGGGACCTGAAATATACCATAGTCTAGCTCCCATATGTCATTAGCGAAGCCAAAGAACATAGTTTCATCACCAGTTTCAGAGTCTAAGGCATCACATCGAACTCCACTGTTTTATGCAATGCTCTTTTGGTCCTTGGACTTGGTACAGAATATGAAGCCACTAATGTCATAGCTTTGCCATGTTGTGACCTGGCGTGATAGTCCAGAAGCCAACACCTTGATGGTGCGTTCCTCAATTGTTTCCCCCTCTGGAATGTCAAGCTCCTTTAGCCATGAGGTGAACTTATTCTTGTGTTCCTTCATTAACCACTCATCTGTGTGCCCATGATTTTGTTTACGAAGCTCATCAATATGTTGCTCGATGAAAGGCTCCATTATTGAGAGTTGATGAATGATGTTGTGATGTGCCTCGAGGACTGAATTGTAATCTTGCGGGACTAATGTTTTCTTTCCCATCCTCCCTCTTCCATTCAGCCTACCATCATGTCTTGGCGGAGGCAAACCTATTGCATCCTAGTCTTTTAGGACGCTATTGCAGAATGGACCACCAGACTCAATTGCCTCTTCGGTTAAGTACCCCTCTACCATGGACGCCTCCGGACGAGCACGAGTTGATACGTAGCCATTAAGTGTTGACATGAAACGCTCATACGTCCACATCTCATGCAAATACATGGGACCTAGTGCCTCTATCTGTGGAACCAAGTGCACCACAAGGTGAACCATAATATCGAAGAATGCTGGAGGAAAACACATCTCGAACTATGACATTGTCTCCGCTGCAAATTCCTTAAGAGATGTCAACTCATCACGGTCGATCACCTTCTGTGAGATCTTGTTGAAGAAGTAGCACAACCGTGTGACTACAACCTTTATCCACACTGGATTTATAGCCCTGATGGAAATAGGGAGGAAATTAGTCAGCATGGTATGAAAATCATGTGAGTTGTAGTTGGTGAGTGTAAGGTCTTTCATTGACACAATACTTCGTATGTTAGAGCAGAATCCAGATGGGACCTTCAGATTCTTCAACCACACACACATCGAATGTTTCTCATCATTGGTGAGGTTGTAGCTTGCTACCGGGAGATGGTACTTCCCATTTTCTTGAGGAACAGGGGGGAGTTCTTTTTTTATGTCTAACTGTACCATGTCCAGACGTGACTTTAGTCCTTCCTTTGTCTTGCCCTTTATGTCTAGCAAGGTTCCAATTAGGCTTTCAAACACGTTCTTCTGAACGTGCATACCATCGATCGCATGACATACGTCTAACTCAGGCCAGTATGACAAATACTTGAAGAAAATAGATTTTTTCTTGAACGTAGCCCCTGGAGTTGGTTTGACATTCTTTCTTGGTTTTCCGTCTGTTATCTTCTTCCCGAAAACAAATTTAAGGTTCCTGACTAGGTTGAAAACTCTTTTGCCTTTACTGTTGCCTAGTGGGGCAGTAGACTGGAGTTCAACGTTATTGTCGAAGTACTTATCCATCTTCTTCTGGCGATACCTGTGTCCGTTCGATAAGAAGCGTCTGTGCCTCATGTACACTATATTCTTAGATGCAGTAAGGGACACGTGAGCGGTTTCATCTATGCATACCACATAACCAACCTTTCCCTTGAACTGCCCTGATAATGTGAAAAGAGCAGGGTCGTTGATGGTAACAAAGATAATTGCTCTCAACGTGAATGATTCTTTGCGGTACTCGTCCCATATTTTAACACCTGTTTCCCACAACATCTTCATGTCTTCCATTAAGGGCTCCAAGAAAACATCCATGTCAACTCCAGGCTGTGTAGGTCTAGAGATAAGGATGGTGAGCATGAGGTACTTTTGCTTCTGCATCAACCATGGCAAAAGGTTGTAGATGATGAGGATCACCGACCATGTGCTGTGTGTGATGCTCCTCTCAGCAAATGGATTCATTCCATCAGTACTCAGTGCAAACCTAACATTTCTTTGTTCCTTTGCAAAGTCTTCGTGGTTGTTATTGAAATCTATCCACTGCTTGCCATAGGCTAGGTGCCGAAGCTTCCCATCGTCTTTGATGTGCTCATCAGAAGCATGCCAGCTCATAAGTTTGGAATCGTCTGGGTTAGCAAACAAACACCTCATTCGATCGACCATAGGCAGGTACCATATCACCAAAGCAAGAATCTTTTTCTACGCATAATAGTCTACTTCGTCTTTTTCTTTCCACGTGGGTTTTGAACTCTGTTGGGTCTTCTTTCGCTTCTTTTCTTTACACACCGAGGCAGCACAGTGTTCCCCTCTTTGTAGTCTTTATTCGTTTTGTACCTACTTGCATTACACTTTGGACAGCTCTCCATGTCCTTATAATCGTCACCTCGATATAGTATGTGTTAGCATGGATCTTCTGAACACCCATCGTGAGTAGACGGATTAGCTTCTTTGCATAGTATGTGTTAGCAGACACTTTGTTTTCCTTTGGAAGCATATCTGTGATAATACTCAAGAATGCATCGAATCCAGCATCAAAAATACCAAACCTAGCTTTCCATACCAACAACTTTAGCACCGAACGCAAGGTCGTGAACTCTTTGGTGCAACCCTTAGACACATCGTACAAAGGCTCTTTTGCTGCCTTCATCAGGGCCTCCATACCTTTCTTGAAGAACATTGATGGATCTTCTGCATGACGACGCAACATTGCCTCCAGGAATTCTGCATCTTCCGCAGCCATATTATTTTGCATCACATCAGTTCTGACGCCTTCAATTCCTCCAGCGAAACCATGATCAGGACCATCGGTGACAGGTTGTTGTGTCTCGTGTACTAACTGAAACCCACCGTCAACAAGCATATCTGGACCATCGGCGTCGATATTTGCACGGCTACCAGTTGTATAAGGCTCAGAGATCTGCTCTTCATGCTTTGTCCAAATTAAGTAATCCTTCATAAATCCTCGGCGGACAAGATGAGAAAGAATTTGTTGATGGTCATCAAATACAATAACATTCCTACAGTCCATGCATGGACAATGTATGTGCGTCTTCTTTGTTCTCCAAGCATGGTTCTTAGCGGCATCAATAAACTTATGAACCTCGGGTATGTATGATTCATCTAGCATTGATAACTTATACATCCAGAATGACCTCTCCATCGATCAATACCTGACTTTTAAAAGGGAGAGACGACAAATATTATGTAACCATCTTAATCAACCTGACTTGAAGAAAATGGATTAAAACTGACCTTTCTTAGCAATCTCCTTCGAAGAAATGAAGATGAAAACCTCCCCCTTGTATTTTGATAAATTTGGCTCTCCAAAATCACCTCCTCCCAACAGTCCTCAAATCAAAATGCCCCCTTGTCAGTGTAAATGAAGTTTAGAGAGGAAATACCTCGGGTTTAGAGTTTAATAGTTAGGGTTTAGGGTTTAGCTAGGGTAACTGGATTATTTAGCAAAGGATTTATGATTTACCTAGTGATTATTAGCTAGGGTCTAGGGATAAATTGAAACATAAGTGCATATGGTGGATGAAATAAATTGAGTAATAAAAAAGCATAACAAAAAACCTAAGTACAATAATTAAAAAAACTAACAGGATTCAAAAACTACACTTCCCTTCTTCCCTCTATACATAAATTCAATTTAACACAACATTGATTCATGAAAATCAAGTAAATATATATAGCCTAAACTAAATAAAAAAGAAAACATGAAGATGGAGAGAAAACATCAAGTAAATATATAGCATAAACTAAATTTAACACCTAGGTATTCTTCTCTCTCACTCATGGTGAAACCCTAGATCCAAAATGTGGCTAAAATTGAGCAAAAATGAGCTAAATGAGCCAAGAGGGACATAAACCAACCTTTTTTAACAACCTCTTTCCAAGAAATGAAGATCAAAACCTCCCCCCTTGTATTTTAAAAAATCTGGACCTCCAAAATCGCCTCCAATGGATGGTGACGGCTAGAACTATAGCTGGTCGGGAGGAAGAAGAGAGTGGTGGTCGGGAGGGTGGTATATATAGGCAGAAAGTACCACAGGCGGTTGGCATAAGCCATCCGCCAGTGTAAATAGCGCCATTTACACTAGCCAACCGCCTATGGAGAACGATTACCCGCAGTGTAAATAGGGCAATTTACACTGGCGGTTTGCTTATCCCAACCGCCAGAGATAATCGTTCTCCACAGGCGGTTGGGGGCCAAAACACACCACATGCGGCGTGTAACCCAAAACCGCATGTGGTGTATTTTGGGGGGGCACCAGCAAAGACAAATTTTCTACTAGTGTATAAGAGCATCTCTATGAGACTCTTCATATCCTTTCTAAATACCAGCAATAGAGATTTTTGTGAAAAACTATTTTGCAACAGTTTATCTAAATGGTCATTAATATAGCTATCTTCTATTCGGATTTTTCGCTAGCCAAAAATAGAAGATGAGAATGATTCTCTAGACTACGTATGAGATTAAAAAACTGTTGGAGAGTTATTTTTATTCAAATATGATTTAGAAAGTGAGATTTAAAAAGACTCTTAGTTGCTCTAAGAGATGAGTTTTTGTCGAAGGTGCTCGTTTTGGCCAAATTAAGAATTGTTATGTTGCTATATGCGATACGTGTATGCCACATGACAATACTACTATAGATCGAGCGATCACCCTTTATCGCCGTATATTACATAAGTGACGGCGAGGTAGTTCTAGTAGTGGTTGGATCAAGGCTCGACAAGGAATCGAACCAGCAGATGAGACTTTTAGCATCGATAGTTGAACGATTGATATGGTAGTGCTATTGGGGATGCATTTCTCCTTCGTATGGAACGCCAGCTGACTGAGAGACATGTTATGGCTGTCGGCCCTAAACGGCCGATTGTTCTACCAGCTGTAAATTTCACGTGCGAATGTCCCAACGGCCAATAAAGTTCCATCATTGTTACTACCAACACACAACTCTACATATTCTTCAAGCCTGCTGCCCTCTAAGAACACTCACAATACAAACTCTATCATAGAGTCTAAGCGTATTTATTACTTCGAAGATATCATAGACATGGAGTCTAAATAAGACCCAGAGTCTTGTTTTTTCTCCTCTCTCTTCAATAAATATACTACCACATCAGCAAAATATCATAAATAAGAGAGTAATAAATAGACTTAGACTTTATGATAGAGTCTGCATTGTGATATGGTAGAGTCTGTCGCATCAGTAAAATGGCTTCATAGTGCACCCTCCGCACTTCCTTGGAAGAGGAGATATGGGAGTAAATAACCCTAGCATTTGAGAATCATGACTCGTGGTGAAAGTGTACACCTCTGCACAGAGTTAAAAATTATCATGATAGTCGTGCTCACGGACACGAGCGGCTCGGAAAACTCACAGAATTACTGGGTTCTTATTCTAAGTTATTTTATGTAAGTCTTATCATTTATCGTATTGCTATCATTACTTTATGATCATGGATATTTGAGCTTAAGCATGCATTTGTAATTGTTGTTAATTAATATGAGTCTAATCTATTTAAAATGCTTACCGCTATGAACCATGTATATCCTTTTGAGCTTCATGAACTCCGTGTTATATTTGCTGAGTACGAAATGTACTCACCCTTGCATTCACCTCACAGATCAAGATTGGATTGAAAATTACCGCAATGAGTACTAGACTTGAGGTCAACCAGTCCCTATTTTGGAGCTTCCGCGAGTATCATCGTCTTAGTTAAAGATTTTAAATGTTTATGACTCTGCATTGAATATTCTTTCACTATGTAATAAGCATTGTGATGATACTGTTATGGTTTGTCAACTCATGTGTGCGACTATTTCTGGGATGCACATGAGCCTTTTATGCACTTGTTTTTTTTCTTAAAAATGGGTCTGACATACACTATCTTGCCTTTGGTTCTCGGTTGTCGCACGGATTGTTTGTGGTAGTTAGCAGGTAGTGACAGCCATGTCTATCGGATACCTGAGAATAGGGTACCCTAACATAGTGCTTCGCAAAAAACAAAATTACCCTCGGAGGCCACTCCGCCTGGTCCGAGCTAGGCCGACGTCATCCGTGGCGCCGTCTACCTTCGGAGGCCTCTCCGCCTCGTCCGAGCTAGACCGACGTCATCTGTGGCGCCGTCTACCTTCGGAGGCCTCTTCGCCTCGTCCGAGCTAGGCCGACGTCATCCGTGGCGCCGTCTACCCTCGGAGGCCTCTTCGCCTCGTGCGAGCTAGGCCGACGTCATCCGTGGCGCCGTCTACCCTCGGAGGATCCTCCGCCTCGTCTGAGCCAGCCTGGCGTCATCCGTGATGTATCTGCCCCGGGGGCTCTTCCGCCTCGCCCAAGCCGACGTGACGACATCACCCCCTCCCGAGGACACGGCCGTCGTAGCTGGCTAGGACGCCCTGGCCCATAGTCAAAAGGTCTACAACACCGCTTGTCCTTAGGGATGGGGTTTCAAGGCACGAACCGCCATGACTACCCCTATACACCACCTGCAGAACAAGCGCCTGTGCTGCCTAACCCCCGATTGACACCCGCCACACTCAGGCCATACCATCGACGGACACTTGAACAGGGATTCGACCATCATCAGCCCTGTACGACGGAACGCAGGGGCGCCTGGCCCTGTGCTGCTAGCCCTTGCCCATGCCCAAATCATGGAACAGGGACATTTACGACTAACAAGGCGCATCGCTACAGCCCCATCAAGGACGAACAGGGCCGCGTGGCGTGTCTACAGGCGCAGACTTCCCTAGGAAGGAAGGCGACAGAAGCCCAAAAGTGCTCCCAATTCCTCAGCCCGAACAGGGTCCACGTTTCACTCTCTCTCCCTCTTTCTACTGTACTCCTCCATCTCTCCCTATGTATAAAGGGGAGAATGGACCCCCGAACTTCTCTTTGGGGACACTCTCTCGACTCATTCATACGCACACATACTCGCACTCGCGCGAGCTCTCACCAGAACCAAGAACCTCATACGCACGAGACCTGGGAACCAGCTTCCCTCTCTCACCATTGCTTGTAGCTCCCCTCTACGAGCCCTCCACGCTCGGTAACACGACTCCGCGATGAACTGGACATAGGGCATTCGTGCCTGAACCAGTATAAACCCTGTGTTCTCCGAATGTAACCATCCGATCTCCGACACGCTTAGAAATTTACTCGTTGGCTGTCTAGGCCCTGCCATTTTAGACACCGACAGTTGGTGCGCCAGGTAGGGGGACTTCGCGTGTCACCCGTATTTTCGAGTTTCGGATGGCATCTCGCCACGTCGATTTCGCTCTAGGCTCCATCATTCGTTTTGGTAGCCTGGACTTCCAGTGCCACGGGCAGGGGGCCGACCTGGTCCTCCGTCGCCCCACGGCATCCTCCGAGGATGCCGTAGGTGCCATCTCGGTGTCCATGGCCCACCTTGGCCTGTCTCCCTCTGGGGAGCAAACCACTCAAGGGACAGCCGTCCCACGAGCCGACTACCCCGAGTTCGACCGTCAGCTCGACACCTTAATGGGCCCCCAGCCAACTCAGGGGTCCCTCCACAACCTCTACTTCGCATTCGCCAACATAACGGCGCAGCTCGCGGGAGGGCGACCGCTCTCTCCCGAGCTCACCTCGACGCCCGCCTCGAGGGCACTACCGTATGGCTTGCGGAACGCTGCCGCATCCTACTCGGAGGCGGTGGCTGTGGGTTTCCGCGCTGACCCCCGCGGAGGGGACACGCATCGGGCTCGCGTCGCATCACCTTCGGTCCGTCTCCGACCACCTTATGAGCTCGGAGGCGACATCCAACGCCGATTCCAGCCGTGGGAGCGTCGATCCCTGGGAGCCCCTGGACTTCGAAGGTCTGGGGGATAAAAAGGCCTTCTATGGTTTCTTGCACGCTAGCGATTACCTGCTTGGCTCCGATTCGAGCGACCACAGCGCTGGCCGCGGGCGTGAGTGCTTCATGTGCGACTCACCACCGCACGGGGCTGCCATCGACGCCACCCTCATCGAAGACGAGGATGGTGACGACGTCCACATGCCCGTCGACGGGGCAAGAGCACCAACACTGGCGCTGCGGGGCGACCCGCAGTCCTCTGATGCCCAACGGCGCTACCTTCAAGAGCTCCGCGACATGGAGCAGAAGCTCCAGAAAGGGCAGCGACGAGTGACGTTCGAGCGCGAAAAGCTCGAGCGTGAAGCCGCTAGGTCCTCCAAAGATCCCTGCGCTCGAAGGGAAGCCTGAGCGGTACATCAACGCATCATCAACGAAGAGCATGAACCCTCGTAGTTTGCGCGGGCAAGCCAGAACATCGCGGCAGTAGCGATGCTGCTCTGCACCCTCCCGGTCCCCGACACTCCCGAAGGAAAGCTCGCTCACGACGAGCTCAAATCCCTTCTGGGACGCACCGCGGCTTAGCAGGCCGAGAGTTCTGCGTAGCATCGGCGCGTGCTCAACGTCAGCAATTAGGTTGACCCAGCGCCTAACGACCGCGACAGCTCGGTTCACCAGGATCCCGTGCCACATGGACACCGACGCCCGATAGTTCATGCTCGCATAGGCCATAAGCGCGACGCGCGCGACACGCTCGACGCGCGCAAGCATGCCAAGAAGGACAGCACAAGCAAAGGCTATCACGTCTGGCGTGGTGGCCGATATGACAGCGACGAAGATCGGCCTCCCACTCCGGAGCCACCGGGCCCTTTGGCCTACATTCGCTGCATCCGTCGTGCTCCGTTCCCGCAACGTTTTCGGCAACCAACCAACATCGTCCGGTACTCCGGGGAAACGAACCTTGAACTCTGGCTCGACTACTACTACCTCGCCTGCCAGGCCGGCAGTGCGGACGACGATGATTTCATCATCCACAACTTGCCTCTCCGCCTCTCGGACTCGACCCACACGTGGCTCGAGCATCTACCCCCCAACACCATCGATGGGTGGAGCTCCCTACGGAGGGTTTTCGTCAGGAACTTCCAGGGCACTTACGCACGCCCAGGGAACCCCTGGGATCTCCGCAGCTGCAGGCAAAGGTCGGACGAGTCCCTCTGGGATTACATCTGTCGCTTCTTCCAGCAGTGCACAAAGCTCCCCACCACGGCCGATGTGGACGTGGTGGGGGCGTTTCTCGTGGGCACCACCTGCATGCAGCTGGTCCACGAGCTGGGCCGCAACAACCCTCGCACCACCAAGCGACTCCTCGACATCGCCACGAGCTATGCGTTGGGTGAGGAGGCAGTCGGTGCAATCTTCCACCCCGACAAGGGGAAGGGCAAGGAAGTGGAGAACGCCGGCGAAGAATTCAATACCTTGAACCCCATACTAGCAGCAAATTCGTCAAACTCTCCCGATGTAAACATGGTTCCTTGATCAGTAGTAATAGTTTGAGGAATACCGAATCGGTAAACAATGTGTTCTTTAACAAAATCCACTATGTTTGCCGATGTCACCTTCTTCAAAGAAACTGCCTCAACCCATTTAATGAAATAATCGGTAGCAACAAGTATAAAATTATTCCCTTTACTTGATGGCGGATAAATCTGGCCGATGAGATCAATAGCCCATCCTCTGAACGGCCAAGGCTTGATTATAGGATTCATTGCCGATGCAGGTGCCCTCTGTACGTTACCAAGTTTCTGACAATCTTGGCACCCTTTGAAATAGTTGAAGCAATCTTCAAGGATTGTCGGCCAATAATATCCATTCCGCCTAATCATCCACTTCATCTTGAATGCCGATTGATGTGCTCCACACACGCCCTCATGGATCTCGCCCATCAATTCTTTTGATTCCTCTTTACCAAGGCATTTGAGCAAAACTCCATCAATCGTCCGATCATACAATTCATCGTCGAGGAGCACATACTTAGTAGCTTGAAACCTTAGACACCTTTCAACCTTCTTAGATGGATCCCTTAAGTAATCGGCAATCTCGCTTTTCCAGTCATCGGTAACTGTTACCGATGGCATGACTTCCTGAATCGGCTGATACCCTGAGGCATTCTGTGCTAACCGATTGGCCTCTTCATTATGTAATCTAGAAATATGCTCAAGGCGGTACTCTTTGAACTCTTTCAATAATTGCAAACACTTTCCATAGGCTACAATCAAAGCTTCACTTCGGCATTCATATATCCCGATCAACTGGTTGATTACCAACATAGAATCGCCGAAGATTTCAACAGCATCGGCATGCACTTCCCTGAGTAATTCCAGCCCCTTAAGTAAAGTCTGGTATTCAGCCTGATTGTTTGTCGAAGTAGCAACAATCGGCAATGAAATTTCATACTTCCATCCCTGGGGTGAAATTAAGAGGATACCGATACCTGCTCCATCCTTGCACGTCGACCCATCAAAGAATAAAGTCCAAGGAGCGATCTCCACAGAGCTCACCACATTGCAATGCTGAGTAACAAAATCGGCCATTACCTGACCCTTAACAGCCTTAGCCGATTCATACCTTAGGTCAAACTCCGAAAGTGCCAGAATCCACTTACCGATTCGTCCACTTAGTATCGGCATTGACAACATGTACTTAACCACATCATCTTTGCAGATAATAGTGCATTCAGCCGACAATAAATAATGTCTCAATTTTATGCAAGAGAAATATAAACATAAGCATAACCTCTCTATGGCCAAATACCTGGCCTCAGCATCCACCAACCTTCTGCTTAGATAATATATTACACGTTCCTTCCCTTCAAATTCTTGAATCAAGGCTGACCTGATAACATCGTCATCGGCAGACAAATATAACCTGAAAGGCTTCCCGTGTTGAGGTGGAACCAAGACTGGAGGGTTCACCAAATATCTCTTGATCTCCTCCAAGGCTAACTGTTGTTCTTCTTTCCATGTAAACTCTTGATCGGCTTTCAGCTTTAACAATGGGCTAAAGGATTTAATCTTACCAGATAAGTTAGATATAAATCTTCTGATGAAATTAATCTTGCCGATCAAGGACTGTAGCTCAGTCTTGTTTGTAGGAGCAACCACTTTGTTAATTGCGTCAATAGACTTTCTGCCGATCTCGATGCCTCTCTGATGCACCATAAAGCCCAGAAACTGCCCTGCCGATACACCAAACGCACACTTATTAGGATTCATCTTCAACCCATGTTCCCTTGTGCATTCGAGGATTTTTTGCAAATCGGCAAGGTGCTTTTCAAAATTTCCAGACATAACCACTACATCGTCAATGTAGATTTCAACTATCGTGCCGATGTACTTGTGAAAGATGAAATTCATTGCCCTTTGATAAGTAGCACCGGCATTCTTCAAGCCAAAAGTCATGAGCCCACTCAAATAAACCGACGTGACCTGGACATCTGAAAGCAGTCTTGGATATGTCTTCTTCAGCCATGAATATCTGATTATACCCAGCATTACCATCCATGAAGCTAATGATTTGATGTCCAGCAGCAGCATCAATCAGCAGATCGGCAACGGGCATCGGATAGCCATCCATCGGCGTAGCCTTGTTGAGATTCCTGAAATCAATACAAACACGAAGTGTTCCATTCTTTTTATACACAGGAACCACATTAGAAATCCACTCGGCATATCGGCATTGCCGAATAAATCCAGCTTCGATTAACTTTGTAATCTTAGCCTTGATATCGGGTAAAATAGTAGGATTGCATCGGCGCGCAGGTTGCCGATGTGGCTGGAAACCAGACTTGATGGGCAACCGATGTTCAACTATCGATCGGTCTAAACCAGGCATCTCTGTGTAATCCCAAGCAAAACAATCTTTATATTCCTTTAATAAATCAGTCAACTGTTGTTTACATTGGGAATCTAACTTAGCAATAATAAAAGTAGGCCTAGGTTTATTACCATCGCCGATATCGATTTCGAGTAAATTATCGGCAGACGTGAAGCCCCGCCCCAATTTTCCGTCATCGGCGAACTGATCCATTAAAACTCTTCTTCAGGACCGACTGCTTGGATCAGTTTGATGCAGTAGTCGGCAACTTTGAGGAACTCTTTGTCCCAGGCTTCACCTGATATACATCTGGTTTGCTCATAAGTTTCCGATTCTTCCGATGCAACAGTAGATGGGGCCTCGCTTCGGACGATTTCAATTCTGTCCCCGATTCACTGTACGAGGCTCTGATGCATAGTAGAAGGGATACAACAATTGGCATGGATCCAATCCCTTCCGAGGAGCAGGTTGTAAGTGCCTTTGACACTGATTACGAAAAAGGTCGTCGGCAAAGTTTTACTGCCGATGGTTAAATCAACACATATGGCTCCCATGGCTGTCGACACGTTGCCTTCAAAATCCTTGAGCTTCATGTCGGTCTTGACTAGATCTTGGTCATCTTTCCCAAGTTTTCTGAACACAACATATGGCATTATGTTTATAGATGCCCCACCATCTACCAGCATCTTTGTCATCGGCTGCCCGTCCACTTTGCCCTTAACGAACAGAGCCCTCAGGTGCTGCCTCTCATCATCGGCAGGCTTTTCGAAGACAGCCGTCATCGGATCCAGCACCAATTGTGCCATCTCAGCAGGCTCCTCATCATCACTGACAGGTGCCATGAACTCCATCGGCAACATGACAACCATATTAATATCTGCCGATGGATCCCTGTCCTTGCGCTTTGGCCTCCACCGCTTTTCCCTTGAGGGTTCTTCATCGTCATACAGGTCATTTCGGCATTCGCGCTAGATCCTTCTCTTCTGAGTCTTGGTCAGACCCTTAGGGCACCACTGAGGAAGCTTGGTTTTCCAGACAGGCTGGTGCTGCCTTCCACCGCTTGCATCGCCACTTCTTCCAATGTTGGGATCTCTGGAGAATATCTCTTCGTCAGGTACTCTCGCATTGGCCATCTCTTCCAGCTCCTCTTGATTGACACGCTTGCCAAGCCTGTCATGGGCACTAAGCTTGCCCCCCAGTCGGTCATGTGTCGACCTCTTCTCTCTGAGCGGCTTGGCGTACCTGGATGCCTGATCATCAAAACAAGGTCTCTTACCTGACCGATCGGCAGTGTAATATCCATTGCACTCGGGGCAATTATCGGCAGTAGGTAGCTTGATGCCTTCTTCCCAACAGTGAATGAAGAAGGGACACTTCCAGTGGTCCTTATGTCGAAGTCACTCCTGGTGCTCTTCTTCTTCTTGCCGATATTGCTCCTCACGTGATTGCCGATAGCCTCGTCTTGGCCGTTTGTGCGTGATTACAACGCCAGGAGCCCTGTTAGCACTGCTACCTTCATCGGCAACCTTCTTGCCCTTTCTGTCATCGGTAAACCTTCTTGCGTCGCGCTCAGCTACTTGGTGGTTAGGGTCTACCAATGAGTTCTTCCTGGCAACTTCCGATGTCAGCACTTTAGTTTTCCCACTAGCTTCCACCATGTTGTTTGGAAACGGGTGCTGATCTTTCTTCATCGGTTTCTGGACTTTGGAATTTTCAAACTTAATACGTCCAGATTCAATCTCTGACTGCAACTGCTGCCTAAACACCTTGCAGTCATTGGTACTGTGGGAAGTTGCATTATGCCACTTGCAGTACCTGATCTTCTTGAGCTCCTCAGCCGATGGGATTACTTGGTTAGGCGCTAACTTGATTCGCCCTTCTTGAAGAAATAAGTCAAACATCCTATCGGCCTTGGTAATATCAAAGGTGAACCTTTCGGTATCTTTCTGGCCGAACGGACAAGACACAGGCTTCTTATCCTTCACTCATTCGGCCGCATCGATGCTCAGCTCTCCATCTGACCCAAAATCTTCTTCCTGCCCGATGAAGGTCACCTTCTTGTTCCAAGTCTTCCTAGGTTCAAAGGTTTTAGTATCTTGATCGGCAATCCTTTGCACCAGATGACTTAGACTTTCAAATTCTTGGGACGCGTATTTGTCCTTGATGTGCGGCAGTAATCCTTGGAAGGCCAAATCTACCAGTTGCCGATCATCAAGTACCAAGCTGTAGCATTTGTTCTTCACGTCCCGTAGCCTCTGAACAAAGCTTTCTACCGATTCATCGTTGCGCTGCCTTAGTTTGACCAGATTGGTAAGCTTTTTCTCATGTATGCCAGCGAAGAAGTATTTGTGAAATTGTCTCTCTAGATCGGCCCATGTGATCACAGAATTTGGAGGCAATGATATGAACCATGTGAATGCCGATCCAGATAATGATGAAGAGAACAATCTCACCCTCAATTCCTCCCTACTGGCAGCTTCTCCACATTGGATAATGAAGCGGTTGACGTGCTCCATTGTTGATGTGTCGTCTTGGCCGGAGAATTTGGTAAAATCGGGTACTTTGTACCGATTTGGGAGAGGAATCAAGTCATATGCTGGAGGATACGGAGTCCGATAAGAATATGTATTGACTTTGGGTTTGATGTCGAACTGTTCTTTCATAACTTCGGCGATCTTATCGGCCCAATATGCATCCTGCTCTTGCCGACTCATTGGCTGGTTGTTGACTGGTGGAGCCGGCTGATGCGCCTCTTGAAGATGATGTGGAGTAGTCACGGGCGCAGCACCAATCATCTAAGCACTATGCATCGGTTGATGCACCGATGGATAGTTCTGCACACTTAGCAGATTAGGTTGATTCATTGTATTCATCGGTTGCTGTACCGATGGTCCGCTCTGAGTGTAAGCTGGGCCTCCATAATGATGCATCGACACGCCAGGCTGTTGAGCTGGCGGCTGGTTGGCCCATCCAGGATTATAAATCATCGGCATATGACTTACCGATGTCTGATAGCTGACCGGAGCGTGTGGCTCTTGTATTCTGGAGCAATCAATCATCAGATTACCTTGGGGAATCAGCACTCCAGCTTGAGGATTGGCCACCAGAGGTTGGCTACCAGCTACTATAATATGTTGCATCGGCATAGGGCCTGCCGATGGTGGCATCAGAGGTACCTTAGGAATTACTTGAAGATCTTCTGATGGTACTTGCACAGTTGGAGAGGGCGCAGAGTAATGCATTATAGGGGCCATCGGCTATGACGTTGCCGATGTCATAGAGCCCTTCCAAGCCGAGCTATCTCCCTGCATCAGATTAGAACCAGCAGATAGATTTGGAGGCATAGACCGTTCAGCCACTTTAGCAGGGGCTGCTGACTTGTGATACCAGTCTGAATTTGCTGTGACACCTGGATCGTGTTGGCTTGTGACGTGCGGTTTGGTTGGCGATGTAGCCACATCGGCAGACGGTTCCACAGGAGTGGAAGACGCCATTGGGGCTGCCGATGGGCTTATAGATGCCGATCCAGGTTGATGGTACGCTGGACCAACATATTGCGGTGCACGTCCTTCTTTGAATGATTGCGCAACATCATTGTAGACAGTATTGAACAGCACGTTGGAGTGGCTAATTAATGTTTGACTTATAGCAGAATTAACCATCTCTTGTAACTTACCAGGATTGGCGTCATACGTGACCTGCCGTGGCAACGGCAGATCTTGCTTCTGGATTGCCTCGCCGCTCCTGCTTAGGCTGAAGGATTTAAGATACAATTGTTTGTACTCCTCCACAGCCCGCTCCATGGCCAGCTTCAGATCATCTTTCAGATCGGCCTCAGAGACTTCAATGACGTTCCTCTGGTTAACGTTGGCATGATCACCCATGATAGATATGTAACTTGATTGATCGTGTCCCACCGAGCGTGCCAAAAGAGGTGTTGACAAGAAAAGCGTCAGGATCTGCGAACACCTCGGGCTTATACCCGAAATTCGATATCCGGAGGCGTGCCAGTCGATTTGACCAGTTAATCGACAAGGACGATAACTAGAACAAGATTCAATCCAGACAACGGCGATGCGCCCGGATGCTGGGATTGAGGCTTGAGCAGGATAACTAGAGTAGAGCTGAACGAGGCAACAGCGATGCGCCCGGATGCCAAAGCTCAGAGGTACTCCCACGCGGAACTTACAAGGATTTGACGGAGATCAAGCTGATGCAGCCCGTCGAAGCTTGAAGAACTCGTTGATAATCTATAACTAATGCAGTAAAGATAAATTGCAATAAAAAGTAGAATAAGGATAAAATTGGTTTGTTTCATATTGGATTGATATGTTTACACGCAGCCCTTGGGCACATATTTATACTCCCGCATGGAGAGTTGTACAGAGACACGACTCGTACCTTTCCTAAAACAAACTCCTAACTTTAAGGAAACTAACTCGCACAGGAGTCGGATCTAAAATAACAATATTATTTTCCTAAACAAATACAGCTATTTTAAAGGAAAATAAACGACTCATGCAAGAGTCGGACTCAAACTGCTATAATAATACTGGTATAAAATCACCAGTTTCCTTATGCTTCTCTTTGATGGAAACTTTCCAACGGCAGACCCCTTCAATCCGCGGCTTCCTTCTTTGGCCACCGGTAATCTTCTGCTGGCATCAAGCGCCAAGTCACCCTGTACTCATCGGCACCCCATACCCATCGGAATCGGCAACACTTCCCGATCGGCAATTGGCAACATCCCCTCATCGGCAATCGGTACACCTCCTCATCGGCAATCGGTCAACAGCAACTTTACAGCCCAGGCGACTTGACTTCACCAATTAACCTTATCGGCAATCGGCATCGGCAACATCCGAAACCTCCAGCTTCCATCGACAACAGACTTAGTCTTCTCACAGCATACTCCCATCGGCAATACTGACTCATGATTTCCCGATGCCGACGGACAACGGCTGCCGATCAACACAAGTCTTGGCTCATTTGACACGTGCTGAAAAATGGTGTCAACAGTGGGAATATCGAGAGTCGTGCGCACGATGGAAGGTAACTGACACCACCCGCCTTTTTCCTCGGTCCGATATAGACAACTCGTATCAATCATCATTACAGGATCCATCTCGGGCCCACCACGCCACGCGCGTGATGGCAGGCGCACCTCAGAGAACCTCTGACTCGTCCGAGCTTGGCCAACATGCGCAAAGGTCGGAGGGACGAACACATGGTGCAACCGATGGGGACGGCCTATGGGTCCAGGTAAGATAAAAGGATAAGGGCTATAGATGCCCCGACGGCCCATTACGGTCCAGAGATTCGGAGGCCGACCCAGCGGGGTTCGAAACGGCCGACTTAGGACAACATATCGAGGGGCGAATAGGGAATGGACACACTAGCGGACATCAGTCTGGCAATCGGATGCTAAGGTCATTCCCTGATTTCGTATTTGAGTTCGTTTTTTACGGATGATTGGTTCATGGTATTCCCCCGGAGGAAGGCACTGAGCCCCTGGGACCCGTCGAACGGACTCGGGTACTAGATGAAACCGATCTGGGGTGAGCCACGACATGGGCCACTAGACGGAACCCTATCGAACGGGAACCAACACCCGACTCGGATTGGCCCATTAGTAACTCGACGAGCATCCATGGTTCGTCCGCCTCAAGGATAGCATGGGTTGGCTCATATTCCCCCTTCTCGCGGAGAGATGCGCGGGGAACGCACAGAAAGACGGTATAGACCCGAGACGGTTCCTTGAGTTGAGTAAGGACTCGGGAGCTGCCACCGCACCCCCGCCCCGGTTCAAGCAACCGGGTAACCGGAGGGAGAAACACGCCAAGCCTCATTCGTCAGAGGTCTGCATAGGTAAACGCGTAACATTCATTTCATTTTCATATACTAATCCTTGCAGGGGTTACACGCTTACATGCCTTCTAAGAGCCATGGGGGCTAAGCCCAATCATCAAACACCAAAAAACACAAAAACGTTTACAAGGCGAAATGAGGGAAATCCCCGGCCGAAAGGCCAAAATCTAGAAATACCACACTGACACCCACGGTAAGGGCACCGCCGCCCGACACCCGTATTGTCCAGGTCAGGCAACCTAGCCGCAGGGCCCGGGGAGCGCCTGCCTGGTCACCAGGACCGCGTTGGACGGCGGCGTCACGACCCACCGGTCACCCTGACCCGGCATGCTGTAGCTATGGGAGAACAGCGGTCGCCTCGTCTTCAGGAAACCCCGGGCCGTGACGACGCTTCTCCCTCCCCCGGAGTTGGTTGGGCACTTTATAGCTAAGTCGCCCTAGCTGCTCCGTGATCAGGGATGCCATCGACGAGTGACACCGAGCCCGCCGTGCATTGGCAGCCCCAAGTCCGCCAATCTCGTCGACGGTGACATCGCCATCAACCAACAGCCAAGGATGAGCCAACTCCTGGGGCCATGTAGGCGAACTGCTATGGTTTTCCCAGTGGACACATCCTCGGCTGCCCTCCGGGAAGAGAAAGCACGCCACCGCTCCCCAGAAGCGGAGAGCAGGATCCATCCGGCAAAGGGATGGACTCCACACCTTCCTCCCCTAGGAGCGGTGCGTGCAGGGGGTGGTGACAACCACTCGGCCTACCTGTGGCTGGAACACGAGGGAGCTCTGCGCACCTCACAGAGCTTCCTCTGATCTCCACCACTGGCTGAGATGGGACACCTACACCCCTAACGTAGAACTTCCCCTGATCTCGGTTTGCTCTCAAAAGGCCGCTCACCAGGGCGGCTCAAGGGTATCTTCGACGGGGTCTCGGGGGAAGAAGATGGGGTGTGCCATGCTGCGGGATTGTGTGTCTTACCCCGCAGATGGTCGTCCCTATTTATAGCCACGGGGGCACCCGCGCGGCAACCGTCCAGTAAAAGCTGCACCACTCGCCTCCCCCAATTAAACCGCACTACGCGCCAGCGCTAGTTTCTGAGGGGACGCGGTGGGGCCATAAATGGTCAAACAGTCCCGAGGTTCAGGGATCGTCGTTCGAAGTTTGACCAACGAGGTGTGGCGCCTTGTGCCGCACCTTGGCGTAAGGACACGGCATGCCCACATTGGACCGACAAGGAGGGTCGTCAGGCTTTCCGGGCGACCACACGGCATCGGCCCACCCGCTGGGCTCCATTGTCAAGTGGCAGCATAGCGCAACACCGATTCATCGCGTCGTAGCGTACCAGTCGGGGACCAACAGTACGCCCCGTGGCAGAGTTAGCGTGCAGGTCAGACCTTGGCTCTGCGCATACGTACAAAGACTCCGGCGTACGGAGTAGTCCTCCTCTTTTCCCCCTGCCTCATAGGGAGAGCGAAGGGCCAAGCACTGTACAAGTCTACCGGATAAACCCTTAAGAGGAAAGATCATCCTCCTAAGGCCTCGGGGCTGTTGACGGTCCTTAAGTACCAATTTTAACCGTCAACTAAACAAGGAAAAGGACCTAAATGAAACCACTAGCTAGAATTAGGGTTTATACTGACAGAACTCCATGAGTTTTGGTGAATGTCTGTTTCTGCAGGGAGTTATCAGGAAATACCAAGGAAAGGCCCACATGTCATGTTTACATAGAGATAATTATCAACCGTACAATTTTCTATACTCAAGAAGGCTCTAGAAGGAACTGGACCAAGCCGGAAGCCAATTGGGCCCACACCTAGGGCGCCCGCCCTGCTGTTGTGGCCAATCAGGGTCAATCTCGCGGATCGCGCTCCACCGCCTTTGAGGATGAATCTAAACCACTCGCTTAAGGTCAGTTTGATCCGACGGCCGACGTTCATTTGAGGAGGCTATATAAGCAAGGCCATTGGGGGTGCTATTCTGTGGCATCAGGAAAGGGTCAAATCTGATTCCATCATTGGTGATATGATGTTGTTTACAGTATATGTTGTCAGAGTAACAAATCTTGTGCTCCGGTCATATATGAACTAGCCTGAACCTTTAGCATCTTTGGCTATATTTGATGGTGATGCATGGAGGGGGCATCTTTTTAAGAAAGAAAGCACAAAGAGCTCTAGTTTACAATTGGAATTAGAGTAGTAAGCGATAGTGTAGACGTGGTGTCTAGACTAGAATTTACCTGAGTTTGTGCCCAATCCTACGGATAGTTGTGGTAGCCCCAAGGGTGATAGCTCTGTAAGGCCTTTGTAGTCCACCACATTCGGGTTGGTGTTTTCGTAGAGCTTTTGACAGCCTCTCCCGACTACCTTTTTCCCAATATTAATCGAGAGTTGGGAAGGTACTGTTGCTCCAAAGTAAGTAGAGTATCCTGGACCTTTGATTAGATAACTCCCTTAGAAAACTCAAAAATCTCTCTACCTAGTTATCTTATCTATCCTTGGATGCTCTTAGTTCCTATCTAGTACACTTCACGTTCCCCATGGAAATCGATACCCTTGGAATACTCACGGGTGAAAGCTACAGCAGTATCCGTGCGCTTGCGGATTTATCTGTGTGCGTTAAGAAATACCAACAAGCTTTTCTAGCGCCATTGCCGGGGAACGGTAGCTATGCTAGTTTCGAACTATGGTCATCCATTTCCTTTTTCCTTTTTACCACCTTTCTCAGCTTACCAATTTCATCTTACCAAAAATATAAATACTCTACTCCAAAGGGCGACTTGTTGGAGACTCCACCATCTTCACACCCTATTCATATAAATGGCTATGAGCTTCGCCCTGCTTGTATAGTCATGGTTTGGGAGAAATCTTTCTCTAGTCTTGGTTTAGTTTTAACTCCATTTGAAAATATGAATTATCCAAGTATAGAGGAGGCCCCAAACTAGACCAACTTGAGAGTTGCCAATCCAAGTGGAATTTTAAACTTACATGAAGAATCAACCATAGAGATTGGAGAGGAAGATGATATCAATGAGCATGGAACCTATTCCATAACTATCTCTTTAAATCCATGCTCATATGAGACATCTCCCGAACCCGTTGGTCTCTCTATCTTCACCACACATGACATCTTTAACACCCTAACTCTTTCTATTTACAAATACTTGAAAAGGGTGGTTGTCGATGCATATGTTTATCATAAATTTTGTAGATCTTGTTGTGTAAATCTTGAGATAGGTAATAGTAGGGAAACCATGTCGCTAAAAACACATCTTAAAAGGTTTCCCAAGGACAAGCTTAGTGTCTAAAATCAAGCACCTCTCAGATCCTAACATAAGTGTTCACCTTTTTGTTGCCTACCCTTGTAATTTGAGCATAGAATTGTATGATTATATTCCTTCGAGTATTTTTGTCACTAATCTTTCCAGGTATAGAGCAGAAAGAATGAAGGAATGACAAGCATAAGGTATGTCCAACCAATTATTATGCAACATTGAATTTCATTCATCCAATCTTGATTTTTTGCAAAATTCAAGCTTGGGGGATAACCTATCATAAAAACATCTTTTGCCATGTTGCTACATCATCTTATTTGTACCTACCTTTAAGGCATGCTCAACTATTTTTAAAAAATCATCATATTTCTTAATCTCCACTTGAGTAAATCTCCATAATACTTTCATGCTACCTTTGTCTGCTATAGTATATGTTTAGGTTTTGAAGTATTTTCATATACCTTTTAAATTATGCATGGTACTTAGATTAAAATAAAGGTATTTTGATTTTACTTCTAAAGGCTTTTAAATTAAGCGTGGTGCTTAGGTTAAAATGTCTTCCTAAATTAATCTAGACTTGTCTAGGTTGATTTTTGAACTGATAGTATACTAGAGTAGATATTGGATATTTTGTTGGACTAACCCCTATAGGAAAACTTTCAATATCAAATTGGGAAGTCCCGAGATGAACTCACACGGGAGATGAATAGAGACACATGAACTTCAACAACCTTCACAAGAGAGAGGTAGCTAATTCATCATGATGAATTCCATGGAGCAAGAAGAAGACAAGTGACAAAGAACAAAATCTACAATCAAGCCACTCAATCCATGGAAGAGGGTGAACAAAACTTCAAGACATGACCAATAGAAAAATTTCAAGATCAATAGAACAAGGATGAGAGAGGAGTGGAATAAGAAGACAAGATGTTAATGCACAACCAGTTGATCAAGGGAAGCTTCCATAAAGGTACGATGCCATCATTCTCAAATAACAAAGGTAAAGGTAAGTAAGCATCACTATAAAAGCTTTTCTTTGATTATGGTATTCACATAAATAAGATCTAAACATGTTTGAGCTGCAACTCTACCTGATCCAACCTGATTAACTCAACATGTTAGTTCTTTAAAGTTTGATCCTAGTATCACTTCTTGATCTCACAGTCCTAACTATATATGCTAAAATGTTGCACACCCAACCTTGGAAGATGATAATCTCAATCATGTAAAAATAAATTATTCATAGACAACCTTTCCATGTGTTAAAGTAATCTAATTTGCCTTGTGCTACATTCATGCCCATCCTCTGATCTTATCACACATGTCATGGTTAAATGAAATATAAGAACATCAACCCAATTTTGCTCAATGTGTTTAGACTAGAGAAGAACGAATAAACTTTTGGTTTTGTTGGTGTTTTCCCACCAACAGAGCCCATGCACTTGATCTCTTCCTTGTTTATTTGAGCAGGACACTTCTTCACCATGCCATCAAAAGCATGGGTGGATGACATCCTACCAATGAAGAAAGGAGATCTAGGGAGACCTATCATTCCAATCTCCATTGGAGCTTACACTTTTTGAAGAAGTGGTTTGTGACCTTGGAGCAAGTGTCAACATCATGCCAACTTGCAGATCAGGCACTATGCTATCCCAAGGGAGTTCTTGATGACCTTGGAGCAAGTGTCAACATCATGCCAACTTGCAGATCAGACACTATGCTATCCCAAGGGAGTTCTTGAAGAAGCTGTCTGTAACCTGGGAGCAAGTGTCAACATCATGCGAAGCTTGCAGATCAGACACTATGCTATCCCAAGGAATTACTTAATATGTCATCATACGAGTTGGACACTTGTTCATTCGGGTAAAACCTTGTGATGGAAGAAACAAGCGGAGATGCAAAAGCACTCATTATCTTGGGACGCTCATTCGTAAGAACAGATAATGTCAACGTCTACACGGATAGCGCCAAGATCTGTTTCACTATCAAAGATGAGAAGGAGGGATTCACTTTCATGAAGCATACACTCAAGGCTCTTACTCATCATAAGAGGCCATACATCTACGAGGATACAACTGTTGCTACAAGAAAGAAGAACATCAACAATAGAAGGAGGAAGAGTAAAGCTCAACAACCAAGAAAAGACCCAGATAATTAGCACTATTGGTTCATGGTATGATCAACTCGCTCTATCACAATACCTCGCTAAGCTGGGAGATCCAGGAGTACCTACCATTGATTGCAAGATCAAGGAAAGTACATTCTACAAGATATTCTGCAATATTGGATCAAGCAGTGACATAGTGTCTAAGGTGACCTACCAACATTTATATGGCAGTAGACCACTGTACCAGACATATGTGTAGCTATAACTAGCAGACCAATCATTCTGATTTCTGGAGGGAATAACAAAAGACATCATGATCAGAGATCACTATGTTCTCACCGACTTCATGGTGTAAGATATGGGACATGAAAACGAAGTCCACCTCATTCAAGGAAGATCTTTCCTCAACACCACTAGTGCAATCATCTCCATGAAATCCACTTCCAATTTTCTGAAGAGAAGAAACAAGCCACCAAGGATGGATGGACAGACTATTTGGGAGAATTAACAAGATATGAAGATCAATTCAATAATAAAGATAAGAGTTCTCCTAAGAAAGAAGTCGTACCACCAACAGAGGATGTATCACCTGCTATAGAGAAAAGAGAAGGCAAAACCTCAGACTGAGGAAGTGTGGAAGAGGAAAGAGACTTCATCGGAAACACCAACACACGAAGAGCAAATATTCAATTATTCATCAGGAGTGGACCATGCTCCTTAAGACATTTGAACCAGAAGAGAAGTCCGGTTCGACGGACCTAAATCTCCAAAACTTAGCCAGAAGGTAAACTCGGTAAGTTATCTGCATATTTATTTTCCTCTGCATTGCATTATTTGCACTCTAGCATATTTACTTTCCATAAATATTTTTAGCATTATTCATATATCATTCTTAGGCTAAGCTAGTGCATAATCATCTTTATCATAACATATCTATATTTTTGCATTGCATTTAAAAAGAAAAAAACCTTTAAGCCCCATGTGAATAAGTCTTCTAACTATTTACTGTGGAGGCATAAAAAAATTATTACATTAGTGATTTGCATATAAAATTGAAAATCTAAAAAAATATATATTTGAATATACGAATTCTGCAAAGCTCTAGACAATCAAGGCATAAATGGTTTACCGCTAGCACTTAATCTGTTCCACGAGCTTTGTTGTCTATTTGAGTTTAGCAGGATTTGGAAAGACTAGACATGATTAGATAACTTCATCTACTTTGATAAGTACAACTACATCAACTATCATCTTTGAAGTTTTAGAGAAGTGAAGTAAGTCTACACTGTCTAAATGAATGACTATGGCAACATCCAGCTTGGGGGAGAGCACCCCCATGTATCCAGGTAAGTATCCTTATCCTCTTAGGTTTACTTTTATATTAAATAGATTAATTCAAATAAAAAAATGTAAGCACATGAAGGTTCACACTTAAATAATTATGAATCACAAAAGTTACAATTTAGATACTTTTTATATCTATGGAATTTTCATTGTCTACTTTATCCTTAATAGAGTTTTCTATTTAGTAATAATAATAGGTGTGTTTAGAAGTTGCTAATAATAAAATCAAGAACTCTGAAGATAACTCTATATAAGGAAATGATGAATAGTTGCTCTGCCGTAATTCCTTTCAAGTACCTAGTTTTCAGCCTTGAATTCTCCTGAGTTTTAGATATAACTGTTTTGGCATGAAGATTTGCTCTGAACCTAAAACTTGCGGGTTGCGAATGCTTGAGCTAAGTCTAGGTAGTTGATAGGTATGATATGAGAAAGTTGAGCTACTGTTTATCTTGTTCCTAGCAATACTAGAGTTCTAGAGACTTTATCTTTTGAAAATTGAAAATATTACATGATAAGTTTCTATATGATGAGAGCTTGAATTCCTACCACAGCCATATATACATGCCTGGTAGATTAGGAAAACATTCACTATCATATTTACTGCTTGTATTTGCATTGAGTTTTGTCAAGCTTTGTTGACCCTTAGAGACTTGTCATGCTTTTAAAATCAAGATCACGTACACTCCACTCATATATGCTACTTCTATCCTGGAAGTACGCATCCACATATATGCCATTCAGATCCACCAGAAAAATGCTCTACTCCTACCTTGGGAGTAAGTAACAAAAAATATCCTAGTTCTCCACCTACCCATATATTCTAGTACCACATATGTAACTGCTCCAAAGATTTCCTTGTCATCATCTCTCAAAAGCTTTATTATAGAAAGAGACTTGGGGTTGTGAAAAAAATAAAAAAATAAAATAAAGAGAGTAAAATGTGGACAAGTGTCCTATCAAAACAATGGGTACTTAGATGCCCGCCTCTCTAAAAAAAGCAAGCAAGCCCAAGTTCTCTCAAAAATTCCAAGTTTCAAAAGAGAGATGTATATATATATATGTATATTTATGGAGCAGAGTAGAATTAGGTTTCCACCATACACCCTCATATATCCACCATACACCATTATATATCCACCACATATCCACCCTCATACATCCACCATATATCCCATACACATGCACATCTTGATTTGATTGTATGACCTGTTTCTCTGGATCCATTGTTTGACTTTACAATATATGCTTTGCAAGTATGTATTCGCTGTTTCTCCCACCTATGAACTCCATATATTGCCTATTAGTTATAGGATGAGAGAGAAAAGGCACATTGTTACTTTGCTTGTTCCATATAATATTCTGAGAGAAGGCATAACACCATTGTTGCCTTGGTGAGGATCCACAAATACCACATATAGAGAGACTTGAGAGGGTCATACAAAAGAGACTTTGAGTTTTATTTTGAAAACTTTGCAAAACTCCAAGATGAAGGTAAAGTGAAGAGCTTGAGACATAGTGCTTGGCTTGATCATTCTACTTTTCAAGTACTCAAGACCCAAGTGATGGCTATAAGCCCCATGGTTAAAGGTAATATGGGTAAGTTTGAAAGTCCGAATAGTTTACTCTAATCTAGATGAGAATTCTTGTTTGAACGTACGTGTACCTTTAAGGCGTGAAAGCATTATAGCAACTCCTGATCCATCATTGAGTTCATCTTTGCTCAGGGACGAGCAAAAGGTAAGCTTGGGGGAGTTGTTGACGGTCTTTAAGTACCAATTTTAACCGTCAACTAAACAAGGAAAAGGACCTAAATGAAACCACTAGCTAGAATTAGGGTTTATACTGACAGAATTCCACGAGTTTTGGTGAATGTCTGTTTCTGCAGGGGGTTATCAGGAAATACCAAGGAAAGGCCCATATGTCATGTTTACATAGAGATAATTATCAACCGTACAATTTACTATACTCAGGAAGGCTCTAGAAGGAACTGGACCAAGCCAGAAGACAATTGGGCCCACACCCAGGGCGCCCGCCCTAGGGTTTGGGGGCCCCGCCCTGCTGTTGTGGCCAATCAGGGTCAATCTTGCGGATCACGCTCCACCGCCTTTGAGGATGAATCTAAACCACTCGCTTAAGGTCGGTTTGATCCGACGGCCGATGTTCATTTGAGGAGGCTATATAAGCAAGGCCCCTGACCCCCCTGAGGATCATCTCATCTCATTATTCTTCTCCAGAGCAAAAGCTAGGGTTTCAATTAGATGTAGAGAAGGAGAGAGGTCCATCTAGTTGTCTAGATCTAGTTATTCTAGTTCTAGTTCACCTAGTTGTAATTAGAGGTGAGAGAGAGGAGGAGAGATCTAGGAGGAGCCGGATCTGTCGAATCTTCCTTAACATTGTACTTTTGCAGCATCTGGTTCGGAGCAATCTCCAGGTTCATCATTTATTATTTCTAAGTATCTTATTTCAGTTCTTACATTATTCTATTTACGGGATCTCCGCTCGTATCGAGTGCTCTAGTTTACAATTGGAATTAGAGTAGTAAGCGATAGTGTAGACGTGGTGTCTAGACTAGAGTTTACCTGAGTTTGCGCCCAATCCTACGGATAGTTGTGGTAGCCCCGGGGGTGACAGCTCTGTAAGGCCTTTGTAGTCCACCACGTTCCGGTTGGTGTTTTCGTAGAGCTTTTGGCAGTCTCTCCCGACTACCTTTTTCCCAGTCTTTATCGAGAGTCGGGAAGGTACTGTTGCTCCAAAGTAAGTAGAGTATCGTGGACCTTTGATTAGATAACTCCCTTAGAAAACTCAAAAATCTCTCTACCCAGTTATCTTATCTATCCTTGGATGCTCTTAGTTCCTATCTAGTACACTTCACGTTCCCCGTGGAAATCGATACCCTTGGAATACTCACGGGTGAAAGCTACAGCGGTACCCGTGCGATTGCGAATTTATCTGTGTGCGTTAAGAAATACCAACAGGGGCTACACTCGGCGGGTGCGCTCGCGCGCACCCACCAGAATCCAAAAACTTAACCAAGCCACCATAAACGACCTCTGAAGCCTCCAATATAGTCCCAAGCACTCCATCGAAGGCTCGGGGGCTACTATCGGATACCTGAGAATAGGGTACCCTAACACCGTGCTTCGCAAAAAACAAAATTACCCTCGAAGGCCACTCCGCCTCGTCCGAGCTAGGCTGACGTTATCCGTGGCGCCGTCTACCTTCGGAGGCCTCTCCGCCTCGTCCGAGCTAGGCCGACGTCATCCGTGGCGTCGTCTACCTTCGGAGGCCTCTTCGCCTCGTCCGAGCTAGGCCGACGTCATCCGTGGCGCCGTCTACCCTCGGAGGCCTTTTCACCTCGTCCAAGCTAGGCCGACGTCATTTGTGGCGTCGTCTACCCTCGGAGGCTCCTCCGTCTCGTCTGAGCCAGCCTGGCGTCATCCGTGACGTATCTGCCCCCGGGGGCTCTTCCGCCTCGCCCAAGCCGACGTGACGACATCACCCCCTCCCGAGGACACGGCCGTCGTAGCTAGCCAGGACGCCCTGGCCCATAGTCAAAAGGTCTACAACACCGCCTGTCCTTAGGGATGGGGTTTCAAGCCACAAACTGCCATGACTACCCCTGTACACCCCCTACAGAACAAGCGCCTGTGCTACCTAACCCCTGATTGACACCCGCCACGCTCAGGCCATACCACCGACGGACACTTGAACAGGGATTCGACCATCATCAGCCCTGTACGACGGAACGCAGGGGCGCCTGGCCCTGTGCTTCCAGCCCTTGCCCATGCCCAAATCATGGAACAGGGACGTTTCTGACTAACAAGGCCCATGGCTACAGCCCCATCAAGGACGAGCAGGGCCGTGTGGCGTGTCTACAGGCACAGTCCTCCCCGGGAAAGAAGGCGACAGAAGCCCAAAAGCGCTCCCAAGTCCTCAGCCCGAACAGGGTCCATGTTTCACTCTCTCTCCCTCTTTCTACTATACTCCTCCATCTCTCCCTACGTATAAAGGGGCAGAATGGACCCACGAACTTCTCTCTGGGGACACTCTCTCGACTCATTCACACGCACACATACTCGCACTCGCACGAGCTCTCACCAGAACCAAGAACCTCGTACGCACGAGACCTGGGAACCAGCTTCCCTCTCTCACCATTGCTTGTAGCTCCCCTCTACGAGCCCTCCGCTCTTAATAACACGACTCCGTGATGAACTGGATGTAGGGCGTTCGTGTCTGAACCAGTATAAACCCTATGTTCTCCGAGCGTAACCATCCGATCTCTGACACGCTTAGAAATTTACTTGTTGGTTGTCTAGACCCCACCATTTTAGACACCGACATTGTCTATCCTTTGCATTCCACCACATGTTTTTAGACAAGTTCTTAAAAGATAAGGCCCTAGTAAAATGATGGTCTGAGTCCAAAAGAGTTTTGTCTCAATTGGCCTGGCTATCGTCTAGCATACCTGTCGTGAGGTAGCAACCTTTTATATACAATGGTGTGTCAAAGCTATGCTCACTGGGGTTTAGTGTGAAACATAGGAATCCTTTTACTCACTCGTTATCCTCCCACCTAGTTATACTTACTAGATATCTTAGTTTTATCTTTAGCTTGACTTTTTTGACATCATCTTCCTATCATATATCAGTTACCCCCCTATTATTGATTCATACTAAGTTGAAGTGATACTAGAATCTCTCATTTATTATCATTCTTAGTATTGGCTTTCCGTTGGGATAAAATAAATACGATACTCGGAATACTCTTCCGGGAAGTGCTACGGTGGTATATTTTGTGCGCTTATAGAATTATCCAAAAGACATAAGAAATACCACAAGAATTGCTGACACCATTGCTAGGTGCTACCATTCTTGGTAAACAACGTTAGTTAATGTCAACAATAGCAGTTATAACTTTTACACATAGACGTGATATGAATTCCACTAGATCATTACTCATAACAGGGATCCAATCTTATAATGATAAAGATAATAGATAAATGATAAAGATATGTCCATGATAAATCTTAGAGCACTCCAACCTATAGCAATTGCATTGAGAAGAATAGAAGATTAAAGACTAACCCCTATGTCATTCTAATTATAAGTCATAGACTACTCTAATTAGTGCAATTACATCTAGCAATCATTGCTGATATATTTATGTCTATATTCAAGAGGCAATCACTAAGACCGGTTAAGAATAGAGTATAACCATGACCCGTGACTATAAGCCATGTTAGGCATATATTTGGGGAGTGGACTATAGAGGACTCAACGGGCTTGTCACTCCCGTGATCTACCACATGACTCGGAACGTAGGGCACATTCGTAGATAAACAAAGTCTAAGCACCACGCTTACACTGTGTCTACCACCCATCCATCGATCTAATCAATGAGCGCTATATGAACATGAGTATAAACATGAATATAATTTATCTATGCTAAATATATAATCAAAGTAGACGTTGAATATTATAACTAAGAACACATGAACAACTAAGTATGTAGTTATATCTAGAACAATAAGATCAACTAGAACAAGAACTAGAATAAGAACCAGAAGAACAAGGATGAACTAGAAGATGAACTAGAAGAACAAAAGATGAACTAGTTGAATAATATTGTTATACAAGAGAGAAGTACACGGGTTTACTGAGCTTTCTCGTGACTTGATATGGTAGAGCTCTAAGGTTATCCTTTCAAGGGACACCTCTGGATCTATTGATTGATTCTTGTATGAGATTGAATTCTCTGAATTGCTCCTCTAGAGGGGGGTCTAGGGCTCCTTATATAGTCTGGTGGGATGAACCGTGGCCCTTGGATCAAATCGACCTTGAACAATGGCTTATTTTGGATCTAGAGGTCGGTTTGGCGCCGCCCCACAAAGACGTAGCGAAAAGGGACTCTGTCCAGGCTAGCGGGCCTCCCTAGTGACCTCTCACCTCCCGCTTTGCTCTGGTTGCCTCTGTTATCTTCTAGAGTTTTTTAGTGTCGCCGTTAGTTCGGTTTGCATAGATCAATCGTATTGGGTTAGGATTTTTCTCGTATTAATTTTGTTTTCATGTTTAATCTATGTAAAACACAGATTCACCAAAACTCATGGAATATTGTTAGGTAAATCCCTAAACCTATGTTGGTGATGATATTCATACCCTTTTCCATGTTTAATTGATCATTAAATATAGTAGTTAATTACTATCAATAGTGAATGTGTCCAAAAATCTAGCAGATCAGTTCACTAAGGGTCTATCATGCAATATGATAGAAGGTGCATTGAGGGAGTTGGGATTGAGACCCATTTGAAGCCATTCCCTAGTGGTAACTTGTTCTATGTGATCGGAGATCTCATGAATTAGGATGGTGAAACAAACTGGTGATTGACTAAGGGAGAGACCCCTTATTTAAAGTTCAAACTAATTGGAGACATATCGTCTTTTCTAAACTATATGGCAGGTTGGTGTAAACCTTAATGTGATCCAAGTGGCTTTTTTTAAGCAAAGATGTTGTCCTAGAGAACATTCTAGAAGGAACACACCTATATGAGTTCGATTGCGGGTCATAGTTTATGGGATGTGGGTAATCTCTAGATACTCACGAATGGCTTAGAAGTATGACTTATATGCTTCAAAACAGAGGGAATACTTATAGCAGCCTAGTACCATGATATGAACTTTGGTGAAACTCATTTTGCACAAAACTGTCAATTCAAGGCATAGTCCATTGTTCACTTGTGAGTGAGTGGAATCATTGTTCTAAGCAGATGTTCAACTTAACAGTCTCCACTGAAATTCTAGTATATCAAAGAGTTGTGGTATCTGAAACTATTTATCTCATACCCTAGAGTTTAGTGGGGATTGTTAAATTATATAATGGGCTTCGTCTATTTAATGGTTAATAATTCTAATAACTCTATGGTCTGCAATGAATAATACCGACATGAATATTGGCATTACGTTGACTCTACTTATATGGTTGGATTTTATCCGTCTATATTGAGAAGTTGAGAAAAGGAAGCTGGCATGCCACACGCACGTGCATGCCGTCGCCGCCAGCCGGGCTGGGCCATGGGTGAGGCGAGGCGGCGGCGAGCGGACGGGCGGGTGCTTAATTTTTTGCCAATCAAATCAATCATGATTATGGTGATGATTAATTGATGGAAGTTTTTCGTTACCACGTCCATGACCGCAGCTCTTCCTCTCCCTCTTGTTATGGTCTATGTCGATGGCCTCTCATCTCCCTCGTCCCTTCGCTTACCTAGACGGACTACAAAAGGCCAGTTCCGTAGTCTGTCATTTTTTCGGTTCAATCACTTCTCACTATCACAAAAGCTTTTCCGTCCAAGAGCCTTGCATGCACAAGCCTTAGGGAGAGTAGGAGCCTCCGGGACGTCTACCGGCCATGAGCTCATCTGCTCGGGTGAAAACGGCGATCACATTTTTAGGGAGTGTCGTTGCACGACTACTCGCTCCTTCTTCCCTCTCGTTCTAGCACTCTCGTTTCCGCAGTGACCCAAAGATCGGCACTTTAACCCTTGTGCACGACATTGAGCAGGACGACAACATCAATAAGCGCTATGTTCACTAGCGTAACCGGCAACGCTGCTAGATATGCTGGCTGTTTGTTGTTCACATGAGCGCATACATGATCTCACAAACCTTTTTATTATTGCCAATTTATGGATTAAATTACTCATTAAAATGCCTAATACTTTAACAGGAGGTTATGTTTTTGGACGGGGAAGTACTACACAAACCAACCAATAATTTACTTCGTGATAGTCTCAAGTCATTTCCTCAACTCTCATGTGTTACACGAGCAATAAGACATGGACTTCCGCAAGAAAAAGAAGTCCTGGGCCCACAATTAATTGCTTCTCGTCCTCGTCTTGTAGCACATGACAAAATTCGATGAAAGCATGCAACGATCTTTGTAGCCGATATATGACTACTATTACTGTATGCGTCCTTGTTTGTCCAGTTCCAAAGCATCAGATTTAGTACTTCTCTGCACTAGCCACCAAGGGTTTACTAGCATATACCGAGAGAACCACAAGTTAGCACCAATGATTTTCCAAAAAAAAAAGTTGTATAACAAATAAAAGTTACGGCCGGTGTTATATCTGTGGCGAGAAAAATAGGAAAGGTCGTCATCTATGGGCAACGGACAGAGATGGAGCAGCGAGTACAAACCGTCAGCTGTCGTGTCATTTCTGTCCCAGCCCCCAAGTCTGGAAACGTCATGAGATGGAAGGCACCGTGCTATGCACCGCCAACTACGCGCCCCTAACGCCCATCAGCTTCCTTGAGCGCTCAGCTCTGGTTTACCCCGACCGACCAGCCATCGTGTCCTCTGCCGGCCTCGGCAGAGCGCCGCCGGTGAAATCCTGGCGGGAGACACGGGGCCGCTGCCTGCGCCTCGCCGCCGCTCTCGCTGCGCTCGGCGTCGCGGACCACGCCGTGGTAATTCATTGGAGACTGATTTTTTTTCTGAGTTTTATCCTTCCCGGGACATATATGTACTAATTCTGTAGCCATTTCTACCCCCATTCTGACATTTACTGACAGGTATTTATTAAAATATAACAAACCGAAGCGTCGTATGCTGTGATGACCTGCTTTTGTTCTGCACAGGTTGCCGTGTTCGCGCAAAATATTGCAGCCATGTGCGAGCTCCACTTCGGCATCCCGATGGCCGGCGCCGTTATCTGCGCGCTCAACTCGCGCCTGGACGCGACCATGGCGTCTGTCCTGCTGCAGCACTCGGAGGCCAAGGTGTTGTTCGTCGACTACGCCCTGCTCGACGTTGCAAAACAAGCTCTCAGCCTCGTGTCCAAGACCAGAGCTAAGCCTCCACTCGTGGTGTTAATCAAACAAGAGCTTCTCGACGAATCACCACCTCCTGATGATGATGATGATGGATCTCAAGTTTTCCATCAAGCTTTCCATCACTACGAGTACGAGGCTCTCATCAGCGACGGTGGGTCGCCGGACTTCCGGATCCGGTGGCCGGCGGACGAGAACGAGCCGTTAGCCCTGAACTACACGTCAGGGACGACGTCGAGGCCCAAGGGCGTCGTCTACACCCACCGTGGCGCGTACCTGAACAGCATCGCGACGGTGATCATGAACGAGATGGTGGGCACGCGCACGCGCACGCCGCCGGTGTACCTGTGGACCGTGCCCATGTTCCACTGCAACGGCTGGTGCCTCGTGTGGGGCGTCGCGGCGACGGGCGGGACCAACGTCTGCCTGCGCAAGGTCACCGCGGCCGCCGTCTTCCACAGCATCGCGCGGCACGGCGTGACCCACATGGGCGGCGCGCCGACGGTGTTGAGCATGATCGTGAACGCCACCGCGGAGGAGCGCAGGCCGCTTCCGCTTCAGGTGATCGTCAAGGCTGGCGGAGCGCCGCCGCCGCCGCAGGTTCTGCTGCGGATGGAGGCGCTCGGGTTCCTCGTCATCCACGGGTACGGGCTGACGGAGACGTACGGCCCGGCGACGTTCTGCGCGTGGAAGCCCGAGTGGGACGCGCTGCCGCCGGAGCAGCGGGCGAGCCTCAGGGCCCGGCAGGGGCTCCACCACCTGGGGCTGGAGGTGGACGTGAAGGACCCCGTGACGATGCGGAGCGTGCCGGCGGACGGGCGCACCATGGGAGAGGTTGTGCTCCGCGGCAACACGGTGATGAGCGGCTACTACAAGGACGCGGCGGCGACGGCGGAGGCACTGGCCGGCGGATGGCTCCGGTCCGGGGACCTGGCAGTCAGGCACGGCGACGGGTACGTCAAGATCATGGACCGTGCCAAGGACATCATCGTCTCCGGCGGGGAAAACATCAGCACCATCGAGGTGGAGGCGGCGCTCTTCGCGCACCCGGCGGTGGCGGAGGCAGCGGTCGTGGCGAGGCCGGACGAGTACTGGGGCGAGACGCCGTGCGCGTTCGTCACGCTAAGGGACGGCGCCGACGCCGTTGGCGAGGAGGACGTGATCGCCTTCTGCCGGGACAGGCTTCCGCGCTACATGGTACCCCGCACGGTGGTGTTCGTGCCGGAGCTGCCCAAGACGGCCACCGGGAAGGTGCAGAAGGTTCTTCTACGAAACCAGGCTAAAGCCATGGGGTCCAAATCCAAACTGCTGAGGAGAGGATCAGCGCAGACGACGAGCAAGCTATGAAGTCTAGTCTGGACTTGATCAACCTCAGTACAGTAGCCATGCATGCATGCATGTATGTGTGATGTCTTCCACTACTACTCGATCACCGACATGAAATTCTCACATCCATTATGCTGTAACATAAAAAAAATGTCTCAACTATTATTATTCATTTAATGAATGATTTGTCCCTTAATTTAATTGCCATGCTCCCAATCCAAGAAAAGCAATCTTGAATCTACTACAAGCATGAAGCAAGGCACAGGGTGGTCTGCTCCAATTTCTTTTTCTTTTTTTCTTTTGTCGTTTCGAGGCAGCACCGCACCTGCCGTTGTAACTTGGAACCCAACATAGGAGTGACGGAAACCGGACCTGTCCTATCGGGGAAAAAAATCTCTCACGCGTGATACTCCTATCTGTCGTCGTAAAGTACAAGTGTACAACACAGGTATCATGTCACCATCACGTATGATTCTAGGCCGCCCGCGTGGTCTAGACTGCCGCCTGATTTTTCCGCGGCTCCAGCATCAAACTCTCCTGCTCGCTTGATGAAGTGCTCTTTCTTCACTCGCTTCTGCTCCATCTCACACCGACGCTGCCAACCCTGGTACGGTTCCTACCCGCACGCAGTCGCATTGAACTACGTACGAAAAACCACATTCCTCATCTCCTTCCTCTCTCCCGCGTGTACGAACTCATTCTCGGCATCTCCATGCACCCCTCCTAACTTTTCTGGCCTCTAGCCACGATGGGCTCATCGTATCAACGTGGACGGCCGGGTACGCATAACCACTAATTCGCGAACGAGCGAACGATTTTGGACATATACAAAACTTTTCTTTTTTGATAAAAAATCCCGTAACTTTCTTTTTTTGAAAAGTTTTCTATTTATAGTAAAGGAAAAATGTAAAGTTATAAATTCATACGCATAATTTCTATTCTCTAACTTATACGTCTAACTTAAAATTACACATTACAACTTAGAAACTTAAATTAGAAGACATAACTTATGTGATCTAACACATTGCAAAGTTAGAAATCTAACTTACACGAATGACTTCGTGATTTTAAATGTTGCAAAAACTAACTTATAGGTATAACTTACATGATCTTACACGTTGCAAAGTTAGAAATCTAACTTATGACGCAATACACATATGCAAGTTAGAAAATCTAACTTATACACATAATTTTTACATGTCACTAGAAGAACATAAAAAAAACTTTACTGAGAATAACAGTAGTACAAGAGAAAAAAAAGTGAAAAAATTCTTTAAAACATATCCAAGTGGGATCTAGTTTTATTCGTCTTGTCACATATAATACATCGGTGCAAACGGAATTAGAAACGGATACACGATTTAGAAAATACAACAAGTTAAAATAAATGTTTTGATCTTTTACATAATGTCAACAAACCATCATGCACGCACCAGCTGCCTGATCGTTCGCTCGATGCCAGAGTGAGTGAACGACCGCGGAAAAGGATTCGCGGTGCACCACCAACGAGGGGAGCTAGCAAGGCGCCTCGAAAAGGGCACTTCATACAATGTGGAAGGGGGAGTGCATGCGGCGCGCGACATGGCAACATGGTAGCACACTAGCACGAAGGGGAAGTCAGTAGCACATTTCCATTTTTATTTGTTGCTATTATCAAAGGCTTGCTATATTAGTTTCTTTGCAAAATAATTCATCAACATTAATTTTTAATGTGCCAAGTTATTCAAGAGCCATGTGCACCAAGGTTTTTGTTGCCTAGATTTCCAAAGCCACCTGGGCCCATGCGAAAAAGTTGCATTTTGATGGAGAAAACAAGGTAGGATTGATAGAGATGAAGGGTGCCATTCCTATAGGAAGCTGAGCTAAGGGCCTCCTCAGGGGGCCTATTCCCCGGAAGTTAAGGGCGCGATTGCGACCTTGTACTGGGCCAGCCTGGCTAGCCGAACTGGCTCAGGCTTGGGTAGGTTAGCCCCAAGTGCTGCAACACAGCTTGTTTGCGTTCTTATACCAACTGATCCCAGTCCACACGAGTATGTGTTTGCGACCCATTAGGCAGCCGGGCTCAGAGAGCAATCGCCACCAACTGCCACAGTGAAAATCGCCCGCGTGCGCCGCGAGGAGCCAGGCTCCAGGGAAACGGAGGTTTTGGTCGTTTCTAGAGAGCCAGGGGGAGGGAGTGTTTTTGGCTCTAGGAAGCCAAACTCGCTCGCGGACCAAGACGACAAACATGGCAAGTTGCATCAAAGTAGCGTAGTCAGGCTGCTGGGCCACCCTCGCAAACGCACCCTAAGCTAATGCCTCCTTTAGTTTTGCATTACTTGAGCCGAGCATAGAGTCCATCCAAACAACCAAACAATATAAATTTTGCATTATGGAGGTCTGTCTAGGAGGTAAGCCACCCAACAACATCCTTGACATTTTCAAAATTTTGGCTGCATCTTTATGTTTGCGTTGGGTTTTTATTGGTGTGGGGTGAAAGAGAGAATAGAGATTAGAGACAATTTTTTCTAGACTATCACAACTGTTTGGAATCAAACTATATATAAGGTAACAAATCCACTGTTGTTAATTTACAATTGTTTTTCTAGTATTATTACTTTAATCGAATAATAGTTGCACAGTAGAAAATTACAATCTTTCTCAGTTGCTCTGCTTGCAGTTAGGCCGTTAGTGATTTATTACCACTTTACCTTGGTACTAAAATATAAGTTATCAAAGCATTCAAAGTTGATTGATTCTCTGACCAGCGATTCCCAAACTTTCCTATACTATTAAACAAAACATGTGATATATGATTTAAAATCGAAATGAGATCAGATCCCAACTAATCAGAATACTCTTCAAGTCCAAAACAATCACCAAAACCAAGGACATAGGGAAAAGCGTTGACTTTTAGCAAAGTCGGTGTGAGGATATTTACCACTAGCTTTTAGCTCCTCTGAGTCAGAAGTTCAGAATACAATAGCAAACGTTTCAAGAGAGTCATGGCCTGTAAGCAGTCTTTGCACATGAACCAGGGAGAAGAAGAAGCGAGCTATGCTCGTAACTCTAGTATTCAGGTATGCTTTCGAAATCATGCGTACTTCCTTACTCCGTATCAGCATTGCTTTCATTTTTCTGAGCATCTTCCTTGGAATTATACTATGAAGTGACAAAGGGAAACGAGAAATTAAACAGTAGTTAGTTAAATTATTAAATGAATTTGTGTCACAGATTTGATTCGCTCCCTTTTCTTCCTTTCTCATTGGTACTAGTGGTGCTGCAGTGGAATTGCCTGATGTATATATGTTTACTTAAGCTCTTCAAATCAAATATCTGAAACAAGGCTTTGTTTACAAAATGTAGAGTGCAGTGCAGAAGTGGATGAAGCCTGTTGTAGAGGAGGCTGCCACTGACTTGATAAAGAAATTTACCAATACCAGCCGCAGCATTGTACTAGCTGACCTGGGCTGCTCCTCTGGCCCCAACGCCGTATCGCTTGCCTCAATGGCTGTAGATGCTATGTTTCGCTACTGTGCGCTTGACGAGCAGGTCCCACCGGCACCGGAGCTATACCTACTCCTGAACGATCTTCCAGACAATGACTTCAACGACGTTGCAAAGCGCTTGGTTGCATTCCAAAAGGATGCCGCAAGTTTCAGGCCCGTTTCGACTGCTATTGTACCCGGTTCATTCTACAAGAGGCTCTTTATCAGTAGCTCCTTGCATCTAGTTCTTGCATCAAACAGTATGCAGTGGCTGTCAGAGGTAACCACTTTAGTGTTTAGTCAGGCCTGCCCTCTCAATTCTCTCTAGTCGCTTCACCTGTTCCTGTTGCCTAACAGGCACCTGAAGATCTAAGAAAGAATGGGATCCCTATGTACGACTGCGATGAGGGTCTCAGGCTAGCAAGGCGCCCGCTGGTGCTCGAGGCTTATGCTCGGCAGTTCAGGAAGGATTTCACGCTGTTCTTGAATTTGAGGGCTCAAGAGTTAGTCCTGGGGGCCAGATGGTGATCTCCTTACCAGGCTACTGTTCCAGTGACAGTACATGCCGGTCAAATCTAGTATGGGACGGTACAGCTTTCATACTAAACGACATGGCATTAAGGGTAGGAGTATGTTAGTTTTGGGCCTCTTTAACTTGCAGCTGTACTAATCTCAAGAGGCATTATTTTCATTTGCTTTCGGCTAATGTTTGCTTAGCAGGGTGTCATCAGCAGAGAGAAGCTAGACTCGTTCTACTTACCCATGCATGACCCTTCTGATAAGGAGTTAAGAGAAATCATCCAAGATGAGGGCTCCTTCATTATCAACAAGATACTGGCCCGTGATGTCATTAGTGACATGGACAGACAAAGCTCCATCACCCCAAAGATGGTAGCTCTCGCAGTTAGAGCTGCGTTCGAACCAATACTCGCGCAGCACTTCGGGTCGGAGGGACAAGTGATGGAGTTTGAGAGAACCGTCGAGTGGCACGTGAGTGCAGGTGCAGGCAGCCCGCGGACTCTTCCTTCGGCCTTCGTATGTGTATCTCTCAAAAAGAAAGTATAATAATGGGTGCTTTCTATCTAATGCTTTGGCCTTTGGGTGTCAGCACTCAGCAGACAATTCGCACACACACAAAAAGAAAACATTCCAGTTGTGTGTGGGAAACATGTTCTTATTCATCTCTTCACTAGCATATACTGTATATATTTATACAGCTCAAGCCCTTGCAACCTTCATCCAAAAGAAAAAAAAAACAGTTCTACGGTTCTACTTCTACCTCAGAGTAGAGCGGTGATAAGCGTCCGTGCCGCAGGCATCTGCTTCAGTGGACGTTCATTCAAGCACAGATCCGTGAGGCCACTGACCTAGAACACATACACATGCAAACGTTTGATTTAATGGTCACCATAACAAACACATAATGCATTTTAGCATTTTGAACGCACATTTGGTACAGATACGAGGTTTCGCACACCAGGCAGCATTCGATGCCAGAACTTGTATTGGTGCTCCTTTCACTTTGACCTCTAGGTCATGTTATTCGTACAATGTACATCATGGGACAGAATGCATGTTTTGTTGTCAAAAGTGGATTCTCCACTAGCAGTCTAGCTCTTCAGCTATGATTCTATGAACAAGCTATTTACCATAGAGATGTCTGTTGACCATTTGCTTAATCTTCATCTTTATCTCCAATAACATACCCTTGCTGTTGATTCCAGCAATCCAGTTTGTGTCTGATGAAGTGGAATGTTTCGATATCAATAGTAGGAAAAAAAAAACCTAGGGTGGTAATGAGCATTGCCAACTAGGGTCTCCCTCTTTTCCATACAGCCTTTGCAGTCGGCATGACTGCTCCTTTATCAAATTATATGTTGAGGGACGATCCCGTGCCACCAAGGAAAAGTTATCATGATACATCTGCATGCCTTCAACCATCAACTGCCAAATAAGAGCACCACCTCCTGCCTGCAGCTTTTTTGCTGAATTGTATAGTTTATCATAAACAACTTTTAGAAGAGTATCTCCATCAACGGTGCTGTTAGCTTCTGCATGTTGGAGGTAACCTACTTCTGAAAACAGGACAGGCTTTCTCAAGATGTATTCACTGTCATTCAAGTGTGAATCAACCCAGACAGAAAGGTACTTGATTTTTTCTCCCATACTTGCCTTTGGTAGCCTGTAAAAAAGATGCATCAATGACATGGTACAATTAAAATTATTCAGTAAGGAAAATGGAATGATACAGACCAGCTATCAGGATAAGCGTGAACTGAAGCAAAATCAATATCTTTGACAGCTGAATTCTGTATGAAGTCAGAGCAGAGTGAAGCTGCCCAGTCTCCAGGATTTACACCCAGCCTCTCACCTCTCCCAGGGCCATAAAAACCTTCAATACCAACTGTAATGAGATGCTTTGTGTCCAAACTCTTAATATATGATGCCATCTCTTCTATCCAAGCCTGCAAATAAACTCCAGGTTTAATTATAATGAATTAATAATTTCATATGCCCACTAAGTGAAGGGGGTCTTCAAATAGTACGCTACCTGAATATGAGGACCCGATGAATTAGATACACATCTAGGCTCATTCATGAGTTCCCAGGCAAATATAGCAGGTTCATCACAATATTTGATTCCACTGTAAGAGTTTCTTCTGGTTAATATTGCCTGTCAATTAGAATAATGTAGCTTTGAGATGAAATGATCGAATCTTTGCCAGAAATACTGAAACGACCAAAAGCTATCTCAACAGGTTAGATTGGAGAAAATAAAATCTTGTTAAATATGCAATGAAGCAAAAAAAAAAGTGCTTTTACGGTGGATAGCATAAAGCAACACTAGAACATGCCAATCATGATGGTATGACAAAAGGTTAATAAAACAAGTATAACGTTTTAAGATGTTAGCCTGAATGATCTTTATTCATAAAGAGGATCAAACGTGTGTGTGTCTAGGGGTAGTAATTCATTAATATGGACATTTCATAGCACTTTCTTGCATAATCAATTTAAGTCCAATGGCTAGATGGGTAAGAAAATGGGAGTACAGAAGCTATGTTGGCATATTTAGCTCACTGCATAAACATATGACCACGATAGCAAATTTTAATGCGGGCCACAACTCAGGCTCCACTAAGGGCACCTCCAATGGTGATTTATGAGCTAGCTCTAAGCACATTATTTCATATTTTAATAGACAATATAGAAAAGTTATCTCTTGATCAAGAGCTAGTCTCATGCACACACTTCAAGATCATGTGAGGTTGTCATGTGGGGTTATTCATATTATGAGTTATATGCTAAAAGTTAGTACCATTAGAGAAGTTATCTTAAAGCTATTAACTATGTTGAGGGTGCCCTAAACCAATGTTGAAATGGTGATTAAGTCAGATTCGAAATGGTGAGTAAGTCAGATGCACTAATCTAATAAGCTATCGAGCTGAGAGTGTCAATAAAAAAATACTTTGTATTTTGTTGACCCAGAGCAACACTATTCTCATATGAAACACATTTATTTGATATTTAATCATGTTGCTGGCCACTACGATAAGAATCATGATTTGCAGCAAAAATCAGTATCGGATAATAGAAACTACAACTCAATGCAATAACTGTCACTGTGATAATATCATCTTAAATTCTTAATATTGACATTTTATGCAAACATATTTTAATTAAAATTTGTTATATTGCATGTCCATTAAAAAGTAAACTGACAAAAAGTGCAGTGAATATAAGACTAAATAAACATGGTAGCACGATAAAAAATGAATAAAAATATATGTTTAATACACGCTGATTACCTTTACATACTCCATGTAGTAACCTTTAATAGTTGGGTGAGAGAAAAAGGAATCGGTAGAATTCGTCACATTAGCACCAGCTGCTTGTGCCCATTCAACATATTGAGCCTTCCCTCCAAAGTTATCAAGATTGTTGACAAGGCATAGAATCAATCTAACACGATTTCTTCGGGCCTCATATATCACATAATCCAGCATCTACAAAAATAAAAATAAAAACTATACACTTCACAGATGCCTAAAGCCACTTGAACTACAAACAATTGAGAAATCTAGAAATTATAGCTAGCTAGGATGTAAAAGAAATTGTACTTCAAGCAGTTCCTAAATATAGTCGATTTACCCCCAATGTGCAAGCATTTGAAACTTCAACTCATTCTTAATCAAGGAAATATAATCTGGTTGTTTCCTCAAATGACTGTAAGTAAGCTAGTGATATTGTTCAAGTCCTGTAATTATTAATCCATCGATTTAAACAGTCACTCATTGTTGGAAATTGTCATATAAGTATTTAAAATTATTAAGAGGCCATTTATTGTATATAACTATATTTGCATCATTTACCCTTTTTTCCTCTTTGGTGTATAGCATAGTTGTTGAGATTGTCAAAGGACAGTAATGTTGAAACTTACAAAAACTAATAAGAACATTACAGATTGGGATAGTGTGCACTCAGAAGCAATTCAAACTACTTGGACCTGTTAAACGTATTAGGTGATCTTCAAAGTTATTGAGGTTCTTTTCATCACACAAAACAATGCCAATGAGATTCGTACAATCAGCAAAAACATTGTAGTCCAATGGATGTAACGGTTATCTGGTTTGTTGGATGTTGATTGAATTTGTAAGGTAGGTTAACAAACAAGGCTATTCCAATCAGCACATGCGTGTCATGATCTTGGTACCAAAGCATTCCTCACAATGTTCTCATGGTGTCATAAGCCCATCGAGTGGCAGCATTTCCACGTGCTTACACATGCACCAGTTTGGCTATTTGTTAGCTGCATTTCGATGTAACGTGTGGTATGCTTTTGGCGCAGGAGAACCAGTACGGGACATTCGTCGTTAGTTAGATTTAGAAGGTGGTGGAACCGGTTCTACTCTAGCTGACAGACAAAACAAATTGCGCCGTCCCAATAGCTTCTGTAGGGGAAGAGAAAGGAATGAAGATGGAGCAATCCGGACCTGGAAAACAGGTTCGCTGAACCGGCCTGGGGAGATCTGGAGCGCGCCGGGGCCACCGTCGCTGAACGCCCATGTGCGGCAGACCGTCATCCCCATGCGGCGGCCGCGGCGCAGCATCTCGGCGGACAACGCGGGGGACCGGGCCGAGAGGAGCCAGTACGAGTTCCAGCCGTTGACGTAGATCGGCGCGCCCGTGACGGCGTCGACGAAGTGGGTGCCGGCGCGGCCCACGAATGACATCCGCGGCTGCAGCCACGGCATGGGGAGCTTGAACCCACCGGGGCCGCCGGCGGAGGGGCCGCGGCCTGGGAGCCAGTTCAGGTAGGCCAGGGACAGGAGGAGGAGGACGCCCAGGAGGCTGTACATGCGCGTCCCCCTCCACATTGGTCGTCCGCCGCCGCCACCCACGCGGCGCAAGATCTTTGCGGTGTTTTGGCCGCGTTTTCGCCTTGTTTTGCGTTGCGGCCGCCTCTGAGGAAGCGAAACGAGTCGACTAGCTGAGCTGCTCACAGCTTCCCTTCGGAGGCGTCGGTGAAGCGATCATCCTGACGCCGGCGCGCATGGACTGCTCCGGGCTACTGGCAGCTGACGGACGATCGGGATCGATCCGTGGGCGGCAGGAGCTCCAATCGTTTGTTTCTGAGAGAATTTACTATTGATCACTGTCAAAAAAAAATATTCATTTTATGACAGTCTCGAAATTTCTTATTTAGCACCAGATTAAAGTTTTTCCTCTAATGTCACTACCGCCTGTATCCTCCACGGACCAATCATCTACTGGCACTGGAGCCGGCCTCGGCAGGCCACGGGAGTGGCCACCTCACCCCTTTTACTGTGCGGCGCCGGATCTAGATTAACGGTGGTCGTCGCCGCCGTACGCGCACGCGCCGGCCGCTGCGTGGGATCTCGCCAGCCGCCTGCCCCACCTGGCGGGGACCGGGTGCGGCTGGAGTTCCTGTTGGCGTTGGATGCGTGTCGCGGGCCGTTGCCGCCATATGCGTGCCTCGCGCACGCCCTGCGCGCTTGCGGCGGCCGCTTCGTGGCTACACTTGATGCTGAAGGACATTGGTGCAAGACCGGAGCATGCAGGTATGATCTGTGTATGCAAGCGCATTTCAATCTGGCTACACAACCATGGCCAGTTGAATGCAATGATGAGGGAAGCCATTGGTGGTGAGTTGATCAAATGGAATGTCACTAGGTTTGGGACCAACTACATGTTCATGGACAGCTTCCATCGGAAGCGTGATCGTTTTATGCAGTGGATGAGATCTGTCGAGTTCTTGCATAGTAAGTGGGGAAAGTCAAAGGAAGGACATTATGCTCACGCAAGATTGTCTAGTATATAGTGGTGGAAGGACTTAAATACATCATCGATTCAGTGACACCAATTTACAGGTTCCTTCGGTTCGCTGATCAAGATAAGCGACCTAACATGTGTGAATTAGTGTACCACTTCCAAGAGTGCAAAAGGGAGATGAAGATCTTCTTTCGAACAAATGTCCAAACATGGCATGAGTACAAGGATATCATGGATGTCAGGATTGCGGACGTGTACTATGGCACGTATGTGGGCCCAGGTGAGATCACAACCGTTGTTTAAATAGCAATCTCTACATATTCAGTTGGTGGTGGTGGTGGTGGTGGTCTTGGTGATGCTGGTGGACTTCGTTTCATAGGTATCAATTGTGAAAGGATCAAGATGCCCAAGATGGGGGTGAATTGGGCTTGTTTTAAATTTCTAAAGCAAATATAAAAACCTATCAAATGTTAATCACCCCCTAGTGCCTACCGTCCGTGTGTCCTAATTAGAAAGCGGTAGCAGTTCATAGGAATTAAAAACAACCTAAGCAATTCTAGTAGGAAATGTAAAAACAAGACGGAAATGTAAAGAGCTACGGAAAAGAAAATCTCATGGACGCAGCGATTTTTTCCCGAGGTATCGAGGTGTCGACACACCCCCTAGTCCTCGTTGGAGCACCTCGCAAGGTATTGCTCCCCCTCTACCCAAGCAAGGGTAGAGTGCTCTCTACGGGCTGATTTTTTGCCACTCCGGCTCGGTGAATCACCCACAACCGATCACAAGAACTTGGAGAAGAGCCGTCAACAATCTCCCGGCGGTCACTTCCTCCGAACACCACCAAACCGTCTAGGTGCTGTCGAACACCAAGAGTAACAAGCACAAGACCTTCACTTGACTCACTCAAGGCTAGGAAGGTGGATGGATGCACACAAGTCACTCCTAATCACTCTAGGAGGGAAGAACAAGATGAACTCTCTCTAATCTCTCCCTCACTAGACTCTTGGCTCTCCAAAAGATTTCTCAAGGTGTCACCAGCTGAAACAATGGCCAAGAGAACCTCTAAGGACCAAGGGGGCAACTATAAATAGTCCCCACCTCCAAAACTAGCCGTTTTTTACTTTTTCTTCTCTCTGCGTAGCCACCGGACTAGTCCGGAGCTCACACCACCGGACCATGCACACTGGTCTGGAGCTCACTCTGATTTCATACTCAGGGACCGTCGGACTACTCTGCTTGGTCCGACGCACTGGTCCGACGCTCTGGTCCGGAGCCTCGGTGCTCTCTGAGTGAAATCCTTTCTCTCTTTTACACACCACCGGACCACTCTCCTTGGTCCGGTGCCCTGGTCCGACGCTCTGGTCCGGAGCCAGGGTGCTCTCTGCATAAACTCAGACTCCTGTCTTGAGGCGTCGGACTAGCCGTCGGACTAATCCGGAGCCTTCTGTCTCTCTGAACCATGCCACCGGACCACTCTCCAATGGTCCGGTGCTTTCCAGACAGGTGGTCCGGAGCTCCTCGAGCTGAGAATCTGCCTAAGTCAGGGATCGTCGGACCACTCTCCTTGGTCCGACGCCCACTTAGCAGAGTGGTCCGGAGCCTCTTTCTCCCTCTTTTTCAACCGTTTTCGCTGAGGTTCCTTAAGGGATTTTGCTCCTACCATTTCTAGGGTTTATTAAGGGCTGAAAGCAAGGTCTCTAGGACTAGTTGTGACAAGTGTGCATATACCCACTTTCCTAAACTCTCCTAGGTCAAGCTACTAACCTCATACCCCCCTTTATAGTACGGTCAAAGGAAAAACAAAAGCCCTAGCTATACTTAGTGCCCTTCTCAACCTTATGGCACTAAGAACTAGCCTAGTCTTCGTCGTGTATCTCCATCCTTTGCAACCGAAACGACTTCCATCTTGGGGGCATGAATATCCATTAAGCCCATTCAAAATGCATCACTCATGACCTAAAATAAATGACTTTGTCTCTGCAAAACACACGTTAGTCAAGGTGATCTAGTATTGTCGTTAATCGCCTAAACACAAGGGTCCATGATTCTACAATCTCCCCCTTTTAGGTGATTGACGACAATACAAGCTCGAGTAGAGAATAATGAGTGAATTTTGATAAGAGAAAACATGACTTGACATGAGATAGGCATGGGTTAGTTATAAGAAAGATAAGTACATGCCTAACCATTCAAGCCATGACAAGCACAATAGATCTGAATTGAGCATAGTACTTGATTTCAAAAGGATATGCTATAGCCAAGAGATCAGAGATTAGTGCGGAAGCAATATAGCATAACCAAGTGACATGAGATATATAAATCGATGAAAGTCCACACATGTCACACAACCATCAAGTCTCAATCATCACACATATCATACAATGCATTAAGACGGTAAACGTGATGCATGATGCAATAGAGTTTATACACATCAAAAGAACGAGTCCTACTAGCTCCCCTAAAGCCAGCCCATCTACTCGACTCTCTCTCTCCCCCTTTGGCGTCGAAACACCTAAACTAAGCGTCTGGAGGTGGAGTGGAAGCAGCCGTGGATCGGTCGAGCATCGGAATCCTCCCCCTGAGTGTCTGTAGCTGGTAGTGAAGCAGTCTGGGGGTCGGAAGCTGACAGGTCTGCTGCGATCGAAGATGCGGGAGCAGTAGCGGGAGTAGCAGTAGGATCGGTAACCGGTGCCAGTGTCTCTGCGGGAGCCTCAGGAGCTGCGGTGACCGGTGGTGCCTCATGCACTGACTCGTCTGGAGTCTGAAGAACCGGAGACTGCTGAGGCTGGACTGGAGTAGAGGTGACAACTGTAGCATCGGTAGCGACTGCAGCTGTCGGAGGGGTAGACACGGCTGGAGCCCGACTGTCGTGTGTAGCCTCGGAGGAAGCTACTGAGGAGCGGTGCTGATCAGCTGTCGGGGCAACAAGCTCGGCCTCAACCTCTGCTGCAATCTAAGGACCAGTGGGGGATGGCTGCCCTGTAATGTCGCTGAATGACGCAGAAAGATCTCTCGCAGTGACACCCAACGTAGCAGTGAGCGGAGTGAAACCAGTAGTAAGTGGGGTGAACTGCTGAGTGGGGTCGAAGGTGTCCAACCACTGAGTCATCTGAGTCGCCGGTGACTGGAACGGGGTGGTCAATCCAACACCCTGAAGTCCACTAGACTGTATGGCTGGGGTGGGAGTGACTGACTGACCGGCGGAGCTCGTAGGGGCCACTGAGGGGCCAACTGAGGGTCCAACTGAGAACTGTGGCCCTCCAAGCTGCCCAACTGACTGTGAGGGCTGAGATGTGCTCATCATCTGAATCTGTGGTGCTGCAGGAAACTCTAGAGGAGGAGCGCCAGTCCACTTCATCATGTGGGTCATAAAGGCCATGTTCTGCTGCTGCAGGTGCTGGGACTGTAACTGAAGGCGCTGAGACTCTAGCTGCATAGCGAGCATCTGTCGCTGCATCTCGAAGTGACGCTCCTCTGACTGTCGCTGCATCTTGTCCTGTCGCTGCTGGACCTGTGTGACTGCAGTGACGAGAGAACTCTGCTGCTCATTCATTCTGTCAAGGAGCTTGAGCATCATCGTCTCGGTGGCAGAGACAGAGCCGCCAGCCTCAGTGTCGTGAGCCCGTGGGGGCATCTGTGGAACTGGCTGGAAATCAGCGTCTGAGCTGTCGGAAGTATCCTCAGGAGTCACATCAGCTCCAGTATCTAGACCATGGAGCTCCTGCTGCTCAACACCGCGAATCGCCTCATCCTGAGCATCAACCTCTACTCTGTCAGCCGGTGTTGTCCTCTCTCTGACAAGACGGAGGACCCGGTTTCCAAACCGGCTATCAAACGACCCCAGGACTCTGTAATCTGGGAAAGTAGTCGGTGACTGATCCAGTAGAGCGCGAAGTCTAGGGTGCGCTCCCTCTAGCTCAATAGCAATAATCGAAGAAATCCAGTGAGCATAGGGAAACTGTCGTTGGGCCCTCATGCCATCTGCTATCACATCCTCTATCTCTGACACAAGAAAATCTGCAACATCGAATAGTGTCTGAGGACTAGGGCCTGAAGGAGAAGCTGCTGCATGTTGGTCAATCCTTCCTTGTAACCCGTGCGAGGTAGCAGAGTACGACGGAGCACCTCGTTCAATCTATGAACTGTAGGCCTGAGCTCTGCTGGGCTACGCCTGGAGCCCTCTGAGAAGGGTGGCTTGAAGAGAGGAACCACCTCCTGCACTGACAAAGTACGGCCTCCTCGAGCTTTGCGAGGCACTGAGGCTCCTCGGTAGCACTCGTAGTGTAAGTCAAACTCACCACCCTGCTGACGGAAGCGAAAGATTTCTTTGAGTCTGGTCAAGTATAGCCTGTACCTCTCGCCTCTGAAGGTGTACTGCACAAACTTGTGCTCCGGATCCACCCAAACTGAAGCATAGAACTCTCCGACCCATCTTTCTATATAGTTACCAGAACGCCCGAGTAAATCGGCGAGTCCCGGTTGGTAAGTCAAGAACGACCTGATCTCCTCACCTGCGAGCTCAACTATGCTCTCTAGGGAGCAAACCCTATGTGGTCGTATCTGAATGCTGGTCAACTGAGCTGCACGGTAGAAATCCTCCATGAGAGGTGTATGCCAACCTGGTGAGGCTCTGGGGTCTCTCTGATCCGGACACCACTTCTCTAGAGCAACAAATCTGAGTTTCTTCACTTGCTTTGCCGTAAGATTCCTCAGATCGAGGTGAACTGAGGCTGAAGCTGCTGTGGGAGCCGCTGACTGAGGTGACTGAGCAGACTGGGAACGTGTGGAACGCCCCCCAAGAACTAGGTGCCAACGGAGTCCCAAGAGCTTCAGTGACAAGCTCTGGCTCCTGTGGAGTATCCTCAGTGTGTGACCCAGCTGGAGGAGAAGTGGGAAGATCCCGCGGAGGGGTGCCGAGTCTCACGGTACCTTGGCGACCGCCTCGCTTTGCGCGGTCCGCTGCATCAGCCACTGCCTCGGCTTTCTCAACCTCTGTGAGCTTTCGCTTTTTCTTCTTTGCTTTCTCAACAACGGGCTTCTTGCCCTTATCACTGGAAGGACGTGGAGGTGGAGGAGCATCATCACCTGACCCAGCTACGCGAGCACGAGTACTGCGAGTCATACTGAATCAAGCAAAGAACCACTGCCCACTGACAATCACAAGATCCACTGCCAACTGTCAGAACCACTGATCAAAATAAGAACCACTGCCCTCTGGAAGTAACAACTGTCAATAAACAGAACACAACTGACAGAGGGGCCTCCAAGCCACTGGACTGAACCTCTAAGGCTTTGCCTCAATCCTTACTCGCGAGCTTTGCCCCGAGTTCAACTGCCACTGATTGTTGCTGGATAGAATAGACAGGGTATACATAAGCATATATAAAATCTAGAGATAAGAAACCGTATAGAAGCAAGCATCTAGATAAGAGAAAGAATGAAATCTGACATGATACCTGAGGTAAGAAAGCATAGCTATTCAGAGCAATCTCAAGTACCAAAGCACTCTCCGAACGGGATATACCAGCTGCGAATTACAATTGGCAATTGACTTAGTGAACTGGATTGAATATGGATTTTCAAGGAATAATCCTAGGGCATAATTCAATTAACGACTCAACAAAACGCGATATCGTAAATCGAAACCATACCCTAGAAGCGAAGCGACGGAGTCGATGACGACGAAACGGTCGCGGACGAAGACGTCGAAGTCGATGACGAAGTGAGTTCGTTCGAGGACGAACGCGTCGAAAATCACCGAACCTTCCTAGGGTTAGGACAAACCCTAGGTCCTCTGAGGTTTGCAGGCAATGTCAACGGGAAGAAGGGGGTAAACCCTAGGGCTGGCAGGGAGGTGAGTGGGAGCTGGCCGCCGGCGAGGTTGGCTCCATGGCGGCGAGGACGGTGGCGCGGTGGACGGTGGCGGCGATGGAGGGTGGCCCTGCTGCACTGCACAGCAAGGGGAAAGGCGGCAGCGCATGGGGGGAAGCTCACCGGCGGCGGCTTAGGTGGTGCAGGGGAGCAGGATGAGTGGCGGCGGAATGGTGGTGGCGATAGAACGGCGGTGTACGGACGACTGCGGAAGATGGAAGTGAGAAAACAAAGCCGCACGCGGGGGGTTATCCGCAAATTTTCAAAGCGTCGGACCACTCCGCTTGGTCTGGTGGCTGGTCCGACGGGTGGTCCGACGGTACCAGAGAAGGGAATACAGTGAGTAACCGACCACCGGACTACTGCGCCGGACGACTCACCGGACTAGTCCGATGGAGCACCGGACTGGTCCGATGGTGAACAGATCGATATGACAGACGCACCGGACAACTTGTCATTGGTCTAGTGCAGCGTCGGACACTGGTCCGACGGATTCTTTGGCTGGAAAAGATTTATGCAGAGAGGGACAGGGCATCGGACCACTGCGTCGGACCAATGCAGAGTGGTCCGGTGCTTAATATTGCTCTGAATTTTCCTATTTTTCTCTCCAATCTTTTCTCTTAGCCAAGTACCAACACAAAAGAGCAAAGAGGAACACTTGTTGGACTTAACATAAGAACCATCTCTCAAACCCTCAATTTTAGAAGTAGTTTGCCATAGGCTAGAATTAGTTTTCATAAGAAAATAGTTCAATAAAGCTCCAAGGGTCACCTTAGGGGCACAAGAGGGGTATTAGCTGAAGCTAGAGCGTTGAATTGCTCCCCCTAAGTGTTAAACCTAATGATGACCAACAAACTTAACCGAAAAGAAACGAAGAAGCAACACTTATGCATATGCAATGCAAAACGGAATTTGAATCTAGGTTGCTTGCAAGTTTAAACCGCGGTTAAGCTTTGTCACACACTTTGAGGGCGGTTATCTTAACCGCGTTAGCCAAGCCTATGTGCATTACCAAATTAAACATGATATAATACATATGAATGCATGATTCACACAAGCTCATCTTTTAGTGAAGTTAGAGTGATCAAGCACATTCAACTCGCTTCTCAACCTACAAAAGGTTGTTTCATCGAGTGGTTTAGTGAAGATATCCACCAATTGATCTTCGCTCTTAACTCCAACTAGTGTGATGTCTTTCCTAGCCACATGATCTCTAAGAAAGTGATGGCGAATATCTATGTGCTTGGTGCGAGAGTGTTGAACCGGGTTGTTTGCAAGCTTTACGGCGCTTTCATTATCACACAAAAGTGGAACTTCTTTTAAAAACACGCCATAATCAAAGAGTGTTTGGGTCATATATAAGATTTGTGCACAACTTGCTCCCATGGCAATGTATTCCGCCTCGGCGGTTGACAATGCCACACTGTTTTGCTTCTTTGAGGACCAAGAAACAAGTGATCTTCCTAGCATGTGGTACCCGCCGGAGGTACTCTTCCTATCAACCTTGCACCCGGCATAATCCGAATCGGAATAGCCAACTAGTTGGAAGGGAGCTCCTTTGGGATACCAAAGACCCATGCTAGGGGTGTGTCTTAAGTACCTAAGGATTATTTTAACCGCACAAAGATGCGACTCCTTAGGGTTTGCTTGAAACCTAGCACACATACACACACTAAACATGATATCCGGCCTAGATGCGGTGAGGTAAAGTAAACTACCGATCATAGAGCGATAGAGAGTTTGGTCAATCGGTTTACCTCCCTCATCGAGATCGAGATGCCCATTAGTAGGCATTGGGGTCTTGATTGGCTTGCAATCCTCCATCTTGAACTTCTTAAGTAGATCATAAGTGTACTTTTCTTGAGAGATGAAGGTCCCTTCTCTCATTTGCTTCACTTGAAAGCCGAGGAAGAAGGTTAGCTCGCCAATCATTGACATCTCGAACTCCTTGGACATCAAGTCACCAAACTCCTTGCAATGGTCTTGGTTTGTTGACCCAAAGATAATGTCATCGACATATACTTAGCAAACAAAGATCTCTCCATTAAGCTTCTTGGTGAATAGTGTAGTGTCGACGATCCCGATCTTGAAGCCCTTCTTGATTAGGAAGTCCCTTAGCCTCTCATACCAAGCTCTTGGAGCTTGCTTTAATCTGTAGAGTACCTTGGACAACCTATACACATGATTAGGCAAGTTTGGGTCTTCAAACCCAGGAGGTTGTGAGACATAAACAAGTTCATTAATGAAACCATTTAAGAAGGCGCTCTTCACATCCATTTGAAAGAGTTTCAATTTGTGATGTGAAGCATACGCCAAAAGGATACAAATGGCTTCAAATCTTGCAACCGGAGCAAAGGTCTCTCCAAAATTGAGTCCTTCTACTTGAGAGAACCCCTTTGCCACCAATCTTGCTTTGTTCCTCACAACCACGCCTTGATCATCTTGCTTGTTCCTAAACACCCACTTGGTGCCAATGATTCTTGCATCTTTTGGCTTCTCTTCAAGTGTCCACACTTGGTTCCGGGTGAAGTTGTTGAGTTCTTCATGCATGGCATTCACCCAATCCGGATCCGCAAGTGCTTCTTCTACACTAGTAGGCTCAACAAAGGAAACAAACGAGTGATGTTCAACATAAGATGCAAGTCTAGAGCGAGTCATTACTCCCTTTGATGGACTCCCTATGATTTGATCATGGGGGTGAGCTTGAAGGATGGATGTTGATTTTCTATTTGTCTCTTGAGGAGGAGGATGTGGTGCTTCAACATTGCTTGCTTCGGCCTCGGCTTGATCTTGAGGAATGTGAGTGTCTTCTTGAGCTTCCCTCACTTGATCTCCTTCATCAACTTGAGGCGTGTGAGGTGGAGAAGGATCTTGATTTGCTTCATCTTCAACTTCTTCCACCTCTTGCGGGTTGATAGCACCAATTGGCATATTCTTCATTGCCTCCCTCAAGGGTTCATCACCTACATCAATATCCTCAAGCGCTCCTTGGGAGCCATTAGTTTCATCAAACTCCAAGTCATACGTTTCTTCAACTAAGCCGGTGGCTTTGTTAAATACACAGTATGCCTTGGATTTAAGTGAATAACCAACAAGGAAACCAATGTCACACCGCCGTTGGAATTTACCCAAGTGTTGGCGCTTCTTGTAGATGTACACCTTGCAACCAAACACCCGAAAGAATGAAATATCCGGCTTCTTCCCATTGACAAGCTCATAGGGGATCTTCTTTAATAGCCTTTGGACGAAGAGACGGTTTGCCGCATAGCAAGCGGTGTTGATTGCCTCCGCCCAAAACTTCTCGGGAGTGTTGTACTCATCAAGCATAGACCTTGCTAGAGTTATGAGTGTCCGGTTCTTCCTCTCTACGACACCATTTTGTTGTGGAGTATATGTGGCGGACACCTCATGCTTGATCCCAACTTCATCACAATAATCTTCAATCTTTGTGTTCACAAATTTGGTGCCATTGTCACTTCTAATCTTCTTGATCTTCACATCAAATTCATTTTGAGCTCTTGTAGAAAACTTCTTGAAGATGCCTTGTGTCTCTCCCTTGTCTTGAAGAAAGAACACCCAAGTGTACCGAGAGTAGTCATCCACTACCACTAAGCAATAGAGATTTCCTCCAAGACTAGCATATGTGGTAGGACCAAATAGATCCATGTGTAGCAACTCTAGTACTCTTGAGGTTTACATGAAGGCCTTGGTTGGATGAGTGTTTGCCACTTGCTTGCCGGCTTGACATGCACTACAAAGTTTGTCCTTCTCAAACACCACATCCTTGATTCCTCTAACCATTTCCTTCTTGACTAGCTTCTTCAAGGTTGACATGCCCACATGAGCTAATCTTCTATGCCATAGCCAACCCAAAGAATTCTTGGAGAATAGACACGCTTGCAAGTTTGCTTCATTGGAAGTGAAGTCCACTAAGTAGAGGTTGTTGTGCCGGAACCCTTTGAATATCATTGATGAATCTTCAATCTTGGTCACAATCACCTCATTTGGTGTGAAGAGACAATGAAACCCGAGATCACAAAGTTGACCAACCGATAGCAAGTTAAAGCTCAATGATTGTACTAGCAAGACATTTGAGATTGATTGATCTTGGGAGATAGCCACTTTGCCTAAGCCTTGAACTTTGCCCTTTGAATTATCCCCAAAAGTAATCTTGTCTTGATTTGCACAATCCTCATCAAGTGTGGTGAACATCTGGGGGTCGCCGGTCATGTGTTGAGTGCAACCACTATCAATTACCCAATGGCTCCCACCGGTCTTGTAGTTCACCTACACACAAGCAACTTGGAGTTAAGCTTGTTGTTTGGGAACCCCCTTAGTGCGGGGCCCCATTGCCTTGTCAACCAACTCCTTAGCAACCCAAAGAACCCTAGGCTTGTTCTTCATTGGTGGTCCAAGAAACACCACAAGTGGTCTACCCTTGGAATCTTTGTTGATGACATAGTGAGCATCATGAGCAAATGGCCTAGTGTGCTTGGGCAAGGTCTTGGGAAGTGGAGTCTTGCATTGAAATGATAGATGACCAATTTGTCCACATCCAAAACACCTCTTAGGCTTGGGCTTTGGCTTCTCTTGATTGTAGCCATTGTACTTGTTCTTGTAGTAGTTCTTGGCTTCAATCTTGACCTTGACCTTCATCACTTGATTCTCCTTGTACCCAATACCGGTCTTGTCGCTCTTCATGACGGTGCTCATTAGAAGCTCACTTTGGAGATTATGACCCTTGGTGAACTTTTCAAGGCCACTTGTAAGCTTGGTCTTGTCATTCTTGAGCTTGGCAATTTCTTCTCGAAGAGAGTTGATCAAGGTGATAGCATCTTTGTCTTCTTCTTGAGCCGGCTTGATGGTGAAGGGCTTGTTTGCCTTGAGGTGGATTAGCTCTTCCTTGAGCTTTGAGTTCTCCTCACTCATCTTCATATAATCATCGTACTTGTCGGCTTCTACAACTCTCTTGCCCTTGCACTTTGCACTTTGCTCAAGAGCCACATAATCAAGCTCAATATCACAAGAGGTAGCACTTGCACACTTAGCACACGGGTTAGTAGCAACATGTGTAAGATCTTGAGTAAGCAATTCATTTGCTACCACTAGTGTGCCATGATCACTTTTCACTTGATTGTAGTCATCTTTTAGCAAGTTAAACCTTGTGAGGAGCTCTTGGGATGACCTCTCAAGCTTATCATGTTTCTCATTGGCTTGCTTAAGAGAGGCTTTGAGCTCCCTAGTGCTAGATGTGAGAGAGTTAATCTCAAGCTTCAAATCATCATTAGCACTAGACAAGTTATCAAGCTTATCATGCAAGTTTTCCTTGATTTCAAGAAGTTTGTCATTTTTACTCTTGTACTTCCTTATGATGCTAGCATATTTGTTGCAAATTTTAATTAGCTCATCATAGGAAGGTGCTTCTTCATCATCACTATCATCACTAGAGAGGTCATCACCATCATCCTCTTTTTATACCTTCTTGTCACCTTTAACCATAAGGCATAGGTGTGTAGAGGATGAGCCCGGCGATGAAGGAGGAGGTGGCGGTGGAATCAAAGAACCAATCACCAAAGCGGCCACCTTCTCTTCTTCACTCTCATCATCGGAGGAGTCGCTTGAATCATCAATGTCGGTGAGCCAATCACCCACAATGTAAGCCTTGCCATCCTTCTTCTTGTGGAAGTTGAAGTTCTTCTTCTTCTTGTATGGCTTATCTTGCTTCTTGTCATCATCACTTGAGTCATCATTGCCGCCCTTGTTCTTCTTGAAGTTCTTGAACTTGTTGTTCTTGAACTTGTCTTTCTTCTCTTCGGGACACGCATGGGCTAGATGACCAAGAGTGCCGCAATTGTAGCACTTCATTTGGGAGATTGGCTTCCTTGAAGAGCTTGTGAAGAATTTCTTCTTCTTTGAGTCAAACTTGACTCCATTCTTGTTTAGCCTCTTCCACATCTTGGCGGTCTTCTTCACCATAAGAGCGATGTTGTCTTCATCATCATCATCACTTGTACTCTCAACAACATATTGAATCTTGCACTTCTCCTTGGAAGATGCCTTGAGAGCCAAGTCCTTCTTCTCCTCCTTTCTTTCTTCTTGGAGGATGATGAAGTTCCATCATTGATCTTCATGTACATCTCATGAGCATTGATCTTGCCCAACACTTGCGTTGGTGTAGTTGCGGAGAGATCGCCTTGATGAAGAACTGTGACAATGTGGTTATACTTGTCTATTGGAAGGACACAAAGTATCTTGCGCACCACATCGGCCGGTGTCATTTGAGAGAGTCCAAGGCCATTCAACTCCTCTACAAGCACATTCAAGCGAGAATACATTTCATTAGCATTTTCATGAGATAGCATGGTGAAAGCATTTAACTTAGCAATGATAAGGTGATAGCGCTCTTCTCTTTCACATTTAGTGCCCTCGTGTAGAGCACAAATGTTTGTCCAAATCTCATGCGCGGTTTTGCAATTCCGCACACGGTTGAACACATCCTTGCAAATGCCACGGAAAAGAATATTCTTTGCCTTGGCATTGTTCTTCTCAAAGTATGGGTCCTCGGCGAACACCGATCCACCTTGGGTGGCGGCTTTGTGAACGCCGACATCCACGGCCTCAAGGTAGGCCTCCATCCACACTTTCCAATAAGGAAAGTCATCCCCATCGAACATGGGTGGCGGTCCATCCCCATGGGACATCTTGCTCTAGGCGGTGAAACCTAAATTAGAGCAACAAGGCTCTGATACCAATTGAAAGGATCAAGATGCCCAAGAGGGGGGTGAATTGGGCTTGTTTTAAATTTCTAAAGCAAATATAAAAACCTATCAAATGCCAATCACCCCCTAGTACCTACCATCCGTGTGTCCTAACTAGAAAGCGGTAGCAGTTCATAGGAATTAAAAACAACCTAAGCAATTCTAGTAGGAAATGTAAAAACAAGACGGAAATGTAAAGAGCTACGGAAAAGAAAATCTCATGGACGCAGCGATTTTTTCCCGAGGTATCGAGGTGTCGACACACCCCCCTTAGTCCTCGTTGGAGCACCTCGCAAGGTATCGCTCCCCCTCTACCCGCGCAAGGGTAGAGTGCTCTCTACGGGCTGATTCTTTGCCACTCCGGCTCGGTGAATCACCACAACCGATCACAAGAACTTGGAGAAGAGCCGCCAACAATCTCCCGGCGGTCACTTCCTCCGAACACCACCAAACCGTCTAGGTGCTGTCGAACACCAAGAGTAACAAGCACAAGACCTTCACTTGACCCACTCAAGGCTAGGAAGGTGGATGGATGCACACAAGTCACTCCTAATCACTCTAGGAGGGAAGAACAAGATGAACTCTCTCTAATCTCTCCCTCACTAGACTCTTGGCTCTCCAAAAGATTTCTCAAGGTGTCACCAGCTGAAACAATGGCCAAGAGGACCTCTAAGGACCAAGGGGGCAACTATAAATAGTCCCACCTCCAAAACTAGCCGTTTTTTACTTTTTCTTCTCTCTGCGTAGCCACCGGACTAGTCCGGAGCTCACACCACCGGACCATGCACACTGGTCCGGAGCTCACTCTGATTTCATACTCAGGCACCGTCGGACTACTCTGCTTGGTCCGACGCACTGGTCCGACGCTCTGGTTCAGAGCCTCGGTGCTCTCTGAGTGAAATCCTTTCTCTCTTTTACACACCACCGGACCACTCTCCTTGGTCCGGTGCCCTGGTCCGACGCTCTGGTCCGGAGCCAGGGTGCTCTCTGCATAAACTCAGACTCCTGTCTTGAGGCGTCGGACTAGCTGTCGAACTAACCGTCGGACTAGTCCGGAGCCTTCTGTCTCTCTGAACCATGCCACCGGACCACTCTCCAATGGTCCGGTGCTTTCCAGACAGGTGGTCCGGAGCTCCTCGAGCTGAGAATCTGCCTAAGTCAGGGACCGTCGGACCACTCTCCTTGGTCCGACGCCCACTTAGCAGAGTGGTCCGGAGCCTCTTTCTCCCTCTTTTTCAACCGTTTTCGCTGAGGTTCCTTAAGGGATTTTGCTCCTACCATTTCTAGGGTTTATTAAGGGCTGAAAGCAAGGTCTCTAGGACTAGTTGTGACAAGTGTGCATATACCCACTTTCCTAAACTCTCCTAGGTCAAGCTACTAACCTCATACCCCCCTTTATAGTACGGTCAAAGGAAAAACAAAAGCCCTAGCTATACTTAGTGCCCTTCTCAACCTTATGGCACTAAGAACTAGCCTAGTCTTCGTCGTGTATCTCCATCCTTTGCAACCGAAACGACTTCCATCTTGGGGGCATGAATATCCATTAAGCCCATTCAAAATGCATCACTCATGACCTAACATAAATGACTTTGTCTCTGCAAAACACACGTTAGTCAAGGTGATCTAGTATTGTCGTTAATCGCCTAAACACAAGGGTCCATGATTCTACAAATTGGTACACACATTTTTTCGTGTCTATGACTATTGACTAGTACTAATTATGGTCGGCTGCAGGCGAGACAGACTTCACACATGCTACTCAGGACCGTGACCATGGGCAGCCGGAATCGCAAAGGAGAGCTTATGACCCGACGGACTGCTACGGCACGCCACAGTCCTACTCTTCCTCGTACAGTGATACATCGTACGGTGGTGGTTACACCTACCCCGTTCCTGACATCAGCACGCAGCCGACCACTAGATGGGTCTACGAATGGCAAGACCCGGATTTCTACAACATGTTAGTGCAGGAATTGGAGACACAGCTCATTGGACGGGCCAATCATGGATAGACTACAAGGCTCAGCTCCAGGCGCGCTGTATCGCTCTAATGTCCACCGTGGAGTATGAGGAGGCGTGCCGAAACGGGATCTTCCCTTATATTCTACGCAAGTGACCATGATGTTTGCATGTCTACGACACAAGGTATTTCCATGGACGATTTGTCGTTGCAACGGTGAACTACGTTATTTCTGTTGTGTATTTGTGACTAGTGCATCACTATGATATTTTGATGCGTTGTCCATTTGTGTCATACTATTTTCCTCTACATTATGTGTTCTATTTACATCATTATGTGCAAAGGTCATGCAAAAAAAATGGATTTTTTCAAGGAAAAAAAGGGGAACCGGCGGTTTGGGGCGGTTACCGACCAGATCGGACGGTTACCGGCCCTAACCGACCGGTTACCGGTAGCAAACCGATTGCACTGGAACGTTTGAATTCAAAATTCAAACCGTTTGGTAACCGGCAAACCACCGTCGGTCGGTTTCGGGTTCGAAAACAGTTAGTAAAACCCTGGCCCCACCTGGCAGGGATGGGGTGCGGCCGGAGCTCCTGTTGGGCGCAAAATGGGGTGCCGCGGGCCGTCGCCGCCGTACGCGCGCCTCACACACGCCCTGCGCGCTCGCATCGGCCTCTCCGTGGCGCGGCACCCGCTGCGCGTGGGGTCCCGCCTGCCGCGTGCCCCACCTGGCGGGGATGGGGTGCAGTCGGAGCTCCTGTTGGGCACCGGATGGGGTGCCGCGGGCCATCGCCGGCGTACGCACACCTCACGCACGCCCTGCGCGCTCACGCTGGTCGCTTCGTGGCGCGGCGCCTGCTCCGCGTGGGGTCCTGCCTGCCCGTGTGCCCCACCTGGCGGGGATGGGTGCGGTCGGAGCTCCTGTTGGGGTAGCGGCTCTGCCGTACACTGGCCTGCCGTCACGGTGGCTAAGGGGCCATGGGCCCGTTGTCGCGCCCTTAGCTAATGAGGAGTTGACAACACGACCGGTGCCTTGTACGCATTGTCTGCCGCGCCACGGCTAGGCCACTGAGGCCTGCATTGACTTCCCACGCGGGGGCTAGTGTGGCTCCCTGGCGAACGATGGTGTTGTCGACCAGCGATTGGTACATTTGAGCTTGTCTTGCCAATTAGGGCTTGTTTGGATTGGGGGGCAAAAGTTTTGCCGTGTCACATCGAATCTTTCGACACTAGTTTAGTGTATTAAAAATAGACTACTTATAAAACTAATTACACGCCCCTGTGGGACTTAACAAAACGATTCTATTAAGCTAAGTTAATCTATAATTAATAAATGTTTACTGTACCACAACATTGTCAAAACATGAACTAAATAGGCTTAAAAGATTCGTCTCGCGAAGTTGCCTCTGGCTGATCAATTACTTTTTTAATTAGTATATTTTAAGTAGACGAAATTAGGGACGGGAGATTCGATGTGACAGGGGCAAATGTTTTACCCCTGAAACCAAACAGTCTCTTAGTGGCCCCAGCCAGTCTCGGATAAAAGCTTCCCCTCGAGTTCGACAGCCCAGTTCGCTCGGCCGGCTGCTAGGTGCGTCGCGCTCTCCTCCATTCATTTTTCTTCTTTATCTGTTTGTCTTCTTTACGTGTTCGTCTTCTTTGCGTTAACACACGTCGGGGTTCATGGTGTGTTGCCGTTTGGTGGGTGCGGCTAGGGTCTCATGTTGTCCAGGGGCGAGGTGATTCTCCAAACCTGAATTGTGTATTGGTAGTTTCGTTGTGATTCTTCATATTGCATTTGCTCCTGGGTTTTCTCATACATGGTTTTATTATATATTGTTTTGTCTTTTAGGTTCAGTGGACGGCCCATCAGGGATTGCTCGTGTTCAGAGAAGCTAGGCCTTTGGAGTGGTGCTGTTATTTTGGTACGTATTTTCCCCAGTGCCCCTATTCTTGCTAACACATTCATCTACATCTGTAACGTGTTTTGTTAAATTGGATGGGACTGACATGGTTATTAACCATTTCGTTTTTTTATTTCTTTGTCGTACATTCAATTTATTTTTTCGTTTCTTTTTAGCCTTTTCTTTATGTGTTGTTACATTACGAAACAGAAAGGGGGTGATCCAGATGTTTACTATTGGAGCGTCCTATTTATGCCTTCTTCAGGCTGTGGCAGCTAGGTGTGTCTTGCCTTATGTGTCCCTCATTTCCGAGTTTGCTAGAGATGAAACTCTTGTTTATGGGATCGAGACTGAGGTACCTTACCCAAACCGTCCATTGCAGCCAGACTATTTTTTTCTAGGCAAACCAGGATCCGACAGGCGGTGCTGGCTATGAACAGGCTGCTTTGCAGGCTATTTCTTTTTTATAGAGTCTATATGGGTTCATTGTAGTAGACTACCACTTTCAGGGTGCCATGATGTATAGGGGAATTGCACAGGCAATCGTTTCTGTTGCCACAAGAGTCGCAGGGCTGATTAGGTTGGTCTCAGGGACCACTGAGTGTAATTTATATCCTCCGCCTAATTTGGTGGTTCAGTCTGAGTGTTTCCTGAAGGAGACATCCGTGTTGAGTCTGCTTGTTTGATGTCATAACATTTTTTTCTTGTCATGTTTAAGGGTAATTATTCAGCTTTGCACGGGTGAATAAAGAGAACAATTTTTAATAGATGTGTTTGCTTAGCTTGCTGACTCAGCTCTGTCTTCTACCTGCACACCCTATAATGCTGCTCGGTTGTTGACTCAGCTCTATCTTCTACCTGCACTCCCTACAATGCTGCTCGGTTGTTGACTCAGCTCTATCTTCTACCTGCACTCCCTACAATGCTGCTCGGTTGTTGAGTGTGTGGATGGCTTTGGCCACCCATTGGGGGTGCTATTCTGTGGCATGAGGAAAGGGTCAAATCTGATTCCATCATTGGTGATATGATGTTGTTTACAGTATATGTTGTCAGAGTAACAAATCTTTTGCTCCCGTCATATATGAACTAGCCTGAACCTTTAGCATATTTGGCTAGATTTGATGGTGATGCATGGAGGGGGCATCTTTTTAAGAAAGAAAGCTCAAAGAGCACTAGAATTACCTGCTTGTTGCAGCTCCAAATCGCTCTCTTTTTCTGTTGATTCCATCATTGGATATGTTGTTTACAGTATATGCTGTCAGAGCAATAAATCTTGTGCGCCCATCATATATGAACTAGCCTGAGCCTTTAGCATCTTTGACTAGATTTGATAGTGATGCATGGAGGGGGCATCTTTTTAAGAAAGAAAGCACAAAGAGCACTACAATTACCTACTTGTTGCAGATATCGACTCCAAATGGCTCTCTTTTTCTGTCGCTGTTATGTTTTCGGTTTTGGATGCAACATCGTTCTCTGCTCTTTTTTGTTGACCTTCTCCTGTCCAGCATAGCAAGACAGCTGTTGTGATATTGGATGCTTTGTTTTCGTTCTTTAGAGTCTAGTAGGTAAGATTACATCGTATTTGGTATTGTACCAACGTTCTATTTTCAGCTTCAAATTGACAAGTATTGTTATGTTGATTATAGCCCCGTTTTCTACTGCAGTGTTGCCTAAGTGGTCTCAATGGCGTTCGACTTGCTCCCTGAACTGCGTCCACGTGCAAGTAGTGAAATACTTTGGTGTTAGCACACGTGAACAAGGGGAGAAGAAAGGCGAAGATTTTAACTGAGTTAAAGGCTCCGGACCAGGTGACTAGAGGAGTTCCGGACCATTTGTGATGATCCGGAGGCTAACCCTAGCCTGGGAAGCTTCACTAGAAGCTCCGGACCAAGGTGGTGCAAAGGCTCCAAACAGTCAACAGCAAAGAAAGAAGCTCCAGACCGTGTTGCTTAGTCTGGAGGTGAGCTCCGAACCTGGTCCGACGAGAAGTCTAGGGTTTTGGAGCTCTCTGTTCCGCATCGGACTTCAAGGGTGAAGCTCCGGACATAGAGGCTCCGGACCAATGCGTTTAGTCTGGAGGTGGCACAACAAGCGCGCCAATGCTCAAATTCAAATTTCTGGCCACGTGTCACGCAGCGGTTTGTTTGAGCAGGGGCTCCGGACCTTGTGTATTGGTTCAGAGGTCCCGACTCTGGTCCGGAGGTTGCGTAGGATGCGCAGAAAAGGGGTAACGAGTAGTTAGCCATTGGGGGCTATAAATAGAAGATGTCCGGCTCTAGCTCACTCTCTTGAACACATTGACTTTGCATACACCTAGTGAGCTATTGCAAACCACTCCCACTCATCTCATTGCTTGATTGATCATCCAAAGTGAGATTCTAGTGAATCAAGTGCATTTGCATGAAGTGATTGCATCTAGTGGCCCTTGGGAGTTGCTATTGCTACGGTTTTCTTGTTACTCTTGGTGATTTCCATCACCTAGACGGTTTGTAGTAGCAGAGGTGGTTCGGGAAGAGTTGGTGATTGTTCTTCGCCACCACCAAGTGAAGTGTAAGGGGTTCTTGTGCCTTCCCCGCGGGAGATCGCAAAGGCAACTATAGTGGATTGCACGTGGCTTGTGTGAACCTCATCTTGTGTTGGTTGTGCAACACCCGGAGACGGGATTGCTGTGTGATGTCAATTAGCGCGTGAACCTCCAAGTGAGTGACTCGCCACAACGAGGACTAGCCAGTTGGCAAACTAGTCAACCTCGGTAAAAATCTTGTGTCAATCTCTTGCTACCGAGTTGTCCCTATTCTTTGTGATTGGAATTCATTGGAGATATTAATTGGTTCATTCCTCTACTCTACACGTCGGTATAATCATCTCTTCCACTCTCTAGCATTACTTTCACTCTTACTTGTTTGTAGAAGCTTTTTAGTTTGCTTGCTTGTGTAGCCTAGTTCTCTTTTGACTTACATAGTCTTAGCCCTTGTGTGACGTAGCATATTAGGTAGAACTATTGATAAGTGGCTCCGCAACCTTGTAGGCTAGCGCAAAATTTTCTTTGCTTTTTCTTAGTCTAACTTGTTGTCAAGTTTGTGTTGTAGATTTTATTTTAGGCTATCCACCCCCCTCTAACCATCCTTAGGACCTTTCACTAGTGGGCATGTGTAGTTTACACTACTAAAAAAAATACCGAGACAGGCAAATTTGGTTTACGAGGTGGGCACGGTAAATGAGATATTTTCTGAGGCGGTTGGACGCCCGCCTTGGTAAATTGAATAAAAAACAAAAAATAAAACCCATGGATAAGCCCGCGCGAGCACATCTACACGTTGGGGCTGCCACAATTGCTTGCTAGGATTCCATCGCCCACCCGCAGCATCAGGATCCGGTCGCCGACAGACAGATCTTGCCTCCCGTTGCGGATCCAACCTCCTCGTCCTTGGATCCGAGTCCGTGCCGACACGCCACCAGATCCGAGCAGTCTAAGAGAGAGGGAGGGCATGGGGGTAGGAGGTGCTGGGTTGTGGAGGAGAGCTGCCATGCCGCCGAGTGGTTGTAGGGCAACATCGTCGGTGGATCCAGCCTACTTGTCCTTAGATTCGAGTCCACGCTAACAAGCCACAAGATCTGAGGCACCTAAGAGAGAAAGGACGTGGGGGAGGAGGTGTCGGGTTGTGGAGGAGAGCCGCCGTGCCGCCAAGTGGCTATGGGGCAACATCGTTGGGTCGCCGCACCGCTAGGCTGCCACACGCGGGGCCGCGCCATAGGTCTGCGTCGTTGGGCTGCCACACTACCGAGGCTATTTTCCAAACGCCTCACATAAAATTTTTAATAGCGTTAGTAGCCTTTCTTAGTTTGTGTAGGTAAATTGAGCTCTCTAGTCTAGTTTGTGTAGCCTTACTAATTGAGATGTACTAGTTTTCTTAGACTTTGTGTGCTTTTGTCGCTAGTATGCGTAAGAGCTGCCCGGTTGGTTGAGTACGAGTTGCTTAGGTTTGTGTGGCCTCATATATTAGAATTGTTTAGATGAACTCTATCTAACCCGACACCATAGTCGCTCATTTAGGATCTTTTATAAGGTGCTTGAAAATTTAGATAGAGGGATGCAATCTTGACTAGACCGATAGTTTTAATTTGCTCTTATTTCGGTTAGCTAGGTCAACTAAGTTTTATAAGGGACTATTCGCCCCCTCTAGTCCACCATCTCGACCTGTTGGGTATATTACCTCGGCATATCCCCAGGGATCTTATGGGCCTACCGACCAGAAGACGACCCAGCTCGCAAGGCCCTGCAGCACGCGACCAGCCCGTCGTGCTCGCCAAGGACTCCGAAGAGCCTTGCTCGCCAAGGAAGATCCTAGAAAATAGACTCGGATCCCTTGCCTTAAGGGACCGATCGTAATCTGTTAGGATATGGAAACTGTAACCTTGCTCCCTGGCTATATAAGGCGAGCAGGGACCCCTCAAAAAGATCATCTACACCTCGTGTAACCTAATACTCATATCAATCCAGCCACCAAAACATAGGACGTAGGGTATTACGGCGATTTGCCGGCCTGAACCTGTATAAATCGACGTGTCTACGCTCTCTGTGTTACGCTTAATCGTCGTCGCCACACCTCCGCCTACAATCTACTACCGTAGGGTACCCCCAAGGTAGACTGTAACGCATATTTCGTCGACAGTTGGCGCGCCAGGTAGGGGGTGTGTGCAATGACTCTATGGCTCATCAAGCGATCACTTTCCCCGATTCGATGGTCCTCCCGGCAGCCGACACCGTGTTCTAGATTGGATCTATGTCCTGGACCATTGGATCTTCATCGTGTACGCCAGACATCCCTTCACCCGTACACCACCCCGCCATGTCGAAGTACCACCCACAGAATGCCATCAGCATTGACGATCTGATCAACGCCATCGACCGCTCCAACGCCGGCATCGTCGACTGCATCGATCTCGTGCAAACGACACGACGTCGGCTCTCCGGCCACCACGGTCGCCGACCATGCCGCCACCATGCCCCGACGAAGATGACAACCGTGGTGACCAGGGGCGCTCTCCCTCCCCCGATGATGCCTAACGGGCTCCGCAACCAGGCGTCCTCTGTTCAGCGCCAGATGCTCCTCGAGTTCTCCGACCAGGCCCGGGCCCCACCCGCCATCAACATGGTTGTCATCTCGGGGGTCCCCAGCAATTCTGATCAGGCAGTATCCCTCGATGACATGACCTCGCTTGAATCCACCTCCGTCACAAAAATCGAGGCAACCAACTCCGATTCGTTAAGCGACTACCCAGAATTTCCTCCCGGCTTTGGCGGCATAGTTTTTCAAGTCTCCACTGACAGTGTCACCCGCGACGGCGAGACGGACGCCGAACGCACTGCTCGAGAGCAACACAACGCCGAACACGCGCAAAGGCACGAGCTAGAATGTATCGAGGAGGAGAGGCATGAACGGGAACGCCGCGAACAGGAGCGCTTAGCAAGGGAATGACGCGAGCGTGAGCAAGAGAACCACAACCGCCTCCCGCGACGTAACCTTCAGCAAGATTTTGATAAGATGGGTGACATTCCGGTGTGCTAGACCCCAAGTGCCAACTTGGAAGTCGCCGCATGCGAGCTATCCAAACTCCCCGTTACGCCTGAGATCAAGAAGATTAAAGCCCACATCAAGGCGGACGCGGTCCAGATCGCACCTCCTCTTGAGTTCTCCGACCAGTCTTACAGCAGAAGCCAGCCACGGAGCCCGCAGTGGCCACATCGCAAGCACGATCAATCTCGGCGTGATCGTGCACCGGCAAGATCCCCACGACACGAAGAGGAGGAGCGCGACCAGCCTTGACGATACCGGGCACCCGCAAGGTCCCCGCGGCACGATGACCATGAAAACACTCAACCCCGACATGATAGAGCACCCGTACCAGCGTACCCAACCACCGCGGGCCCTCGACCTCTCTCTACTCGCCTTCGGGCCACCCGGTGGCCTCAGAACTTCAGGATCACATCGGTCGAGAAATACGACGGCAAAGCAAACTCGGAGCAGTGGACGACATACGAGATTGTCGTTCTCGCTGTCGGAGGGGACAACGATGTCATGGCTAATTACCTACCGGTCATGTTGTCGGCGTCGGCCAACAGTTGGCTCCACAAGATCCCAAAGGGCTCCATCGACAGCTGGGAGCACCTTATGGAGGCATTCGTCAAGACCTATAAAGCCACATGCGACCAGCCAGGAACATGCTACGACCTGGAAAACATTCGCCAATGACACGGTGAGAGTCTTCGGGAGCACATCCGTCGCTTCTCCGACAAACGGCTTAACATCTCGGATATCTCCGGTCCGGAGGCCATCTCCATCTTCTCCAATGGCCTACGCACCGACGAGCTCCAAAATAAGTTGGTCTGCAAGAAGATAGCCACAATTGAAGGCTTGATGACTATCGTGAACACCTACGCTGACCAAGATGACGCCACTCACAGTCGAGATAGATGACGTCGTTCACGCTCCCTGACAAATGCGAGGGGCAACGATCGCCGCCCAGAAGACCGCAACGAGCTGAGGCTCGATGATTGGGGCGCGACCACCGAGACTATCGACCCCATAACTCAGAATGCTACCGACGCGGGCACGACTACAGGCACGGTGGTCATTACGTTGCAAATATGTCCACCCGACCACGGCGAAACTACGAGAAGATCCTCGACGGCCAATGCCCCATCCACAAGATCCTCGACAACCTATCAGCTTCTCCGCGGAAGATGAGTGGACGGACTACAGATACCCCGGTCGTTTCCCCCTCATCATTGATCCAACCATCACCACATGCTACTTCAGAAAGGTACTAGTCAATGGCGGCAGCGCTATCAACATCATCTTCGCCGATGCGTTCCGCCAACTTGACTACTCGAAGAAAGACCTCCTCCCGGTGAATTTCCCCTTCTGGGGGATCATCCCAGATAAGGCGTCCACACCGGTGGGTCAGATCACCCTCCCCGTGCAGTTCGGCGACCAAGGCCACTTCAGGGTCGAGAACATCAACTTTATCGTCACCGACTTCGAGACAGCATATCACGCGATACTCGGCCACCCGGCACTCGCCAAGCTAATGACGATCCCGCACTACACCTACATGGTGCTTAAGATCCCAACGCCACACGGCGTCCTCAGCCTACGCCCAACCTGAAAATCGCATACGAGTGCGAGCAACAGACAATCCATGCCACCGAGAAGTCTCGTATCCAGGACACATACAACTCCGAACCCAGCGACAAGCCCGCTGCAAAGAAGCCAAAGGAAGCAAGACCAGTAGCCACTACCGCAGACCTCTCCCGCAGTTAGAGACCCTTGGCCCTCAGCGGCGCGAGAGGATTTACAAGTTTAAAGTAGCCCAATAAAGTTTGTACTGTGTACCTTCCCATTAATAAATAAAGGTGCGGTGTTTTTTCCATATTTTGTCTAAACGACTTGACCACCACAAAACGCCCAAGGTGCTCGGCGATCACTACAAAGCGCTCATGGAATTCCGCGACCACTACAAAACGCTCCCATAAGCGTTCAACGACCTCTCCAAAATGCATCACGGCGTTCTCTCCTAATAGCTTGGCCATAACCGGAAGCCCTCGAATCTGGCCTACCGATTCTCATAGTGCATAGAAGTATCTACCCTATACGCTATGATCATATCGTTAAGCCTCCCAAATGACGTCTCTCCAACAACCAGGAGACATCATTTGGGTCGGGGGCTATGAGGTTATGTGCCCAGAACCTGTACACGACCACAGTACGGTCGACGACTCTACAAGCAGCATGACTTTTCGCCCAGCGTCTGCAGGAACGGTCTCCACAGGCCCTACTCACGCCATGATCGAGCCTCTCAGAAAAAGGTCCTGTCTCTGGCATCTCCCTAAGCTTGCATGAGCTGCTCGCCCTCTGCGCCGTGGGTTGCCAGCAGCATACCTTCTTGGTAATCCCTATGGCACCTACGCGTGCAGAGGCTCCGCGCCCTACGATCCGGGCCATAGGGAACCCAAGGCCGAACGATTCATCGCTACGACTCACGACTTAGCAGGCACGACAGGACATACAAGTGAAACAAAAGTTCACCGCCCCGAATATAATACAACTTTGTAGTTTTCACTTATACGTCCGAATACTTGTATCCGAGATACAAACTACTGCTGCCCCGCAGCAAACAAATCGACATACCTAACCACAATCTCCGCTACATGATCGGCTTCAACCTCCAGACGGTCCGCCTCCTCGTCCAACATCCCCGACGCGAATCCGGTCGCCACCCGACCAAGCTCCAGCTTCGGGTAGTGCGACTGCAACATAGCCAAGCCATGAGCAGCCACACTTTGCGCCGCTGAAGTCATAAATGACCAGAGCCTGCCCCACATGCCACGAGCCTTTGATAGCACACCCTCCATGGTCGCTTGTTCGGCGCGCTCAGGAATGAATGCCTGGCCATCAACACACTCAACCACAGGGGCGATCTCCCGCGCCAACGACCAGAAGCTATTGTAGTAAGCATCCACCTTTGCCTGCAGGTCTATAAATTGAAGTTGAACGTGCCCTCGGTAAGCTGCGAATGCAGTAAACGCTGGATAAGGTATTCGCACAATCAAAACGACAGGTAAGAAGACACTACCTTCATGCATCACCCGCATCTTGTAAATTTCCTACTTGGCAACAGTGACCTCCTCCTCCACAAGGCGTTTCACCTCTTCAGACCCGAGCAGGCCTACATAAGGAAATGAAAGTCGTCACAAGATCAAAGCAACAAGCTACCCAGTAAGAAAAGAATGCAGACTTACGGGCGGAAAGCTCGTCGACCTTCTCGATGTGCTTCAAAAGCTGCGCATTTTCGCGCTCCCTCTCCCGGACCACGGCCTCTAGCACTTGCGACCGCCGGTGCGCGGCATCCAAACTGGCCTCCAGCCCGGCAAATTGTCCCTCAACACAAGAAACATTGCCCCGGAGACGCTTATTCTCAGCTGCCAGCGTCGCAAGCTGGTCGGCCATGGCCCTATGCTCCTTCCCAGACTTGAAGAGACCCTGCGACCACATAACCACAATCACCAAAGAACGCACGATAGAAGCTCAAATCAGAAGAAAAGTACACTTACTGTGACTCGCCCCAGCAGATTACTCGCATCGTTAAGGAAGGCCTTCACCTCCTCCTCGGCCTTATCGTCCTCAACAACGAAGAAATCTTCGCCGTCACGGCGGAAGGTTCGAATCGCTCGGGCTTCGGGTCACCTTCCACACGAGAAATCTCCTCCACCAGCTCCGGCTCCTCCGACGATGCCGCCACCCTCTTCCTCTTCACTGGCCTCGGACTCAGCGTCGAGGCCGCCAATGGCGCTAGCACATCAGCATGCTCCGGATCAGTGGCAACAGCGCCAGCAACGCCAACCCGGGGAGACTCAACAACATCCTCTACCGCAGACCCAGGGGAGACATTATCGACAACTCCGACCACCGAAGCCTCCACCTCAGGGGTCTCTGCAAACGCTGACTTGTCGCCTGCAGGACCCCCGACCGGAGCGCCCCTAAGATCAGGATCCTCCTGATGCCCTGAGCAATTTGTAGGCGCCAGAGCTCCATAGCCCGTTGGACCAGACTCACTATGTGCACGCTCAGTGGCACCCGACGCACCACCATATGGGACAGTTGGGTCCTCAGCATTTGGCATTCTATCGCAAATCGCACCATAAGAAAATAGACAAAACCGCCAAAACTCAAGCGAAACAAGAACGGAATACTTACAAGACCGACTTCCGGCGCACCTTCGCAAACCGTTGGGCCGGAGGAACCCCCGTGGAACTTGGCGGCACAACCATCGGCAGACGTTCCGACGCCGGGGCGGCACATTCCTCCATAGCAGGCCCCCCAACAACCACCGATGCAGGCCGCGAAGCGGCAGACAACTTGGGCAGGGGCACCTTGGCACTTGACCCGGAGGCCCCCTCCCCATCCATGCCGGTCACCGGCGCATCATCCTCCTCATCCAACCACTCGTCGGTCCAATCTGACAACGAGGGCGGTGGCGGGGCAACACCTTCATTTATGCTGAATTTGCCACCGGTATTAACCGACGGCTTCGACTTCTTGGATGGAACATCGGCCGGATGCTTCCCCAACGGGTCCTCGCACGCCCGGCGCCTCCCAGCAAGAGGCTCGGGGACTCCTCCCCGACGAGAAGAACTGCGACCACCATCATCCACGTCACCCGACCTGGCTGCACGCCTCGGCGCCTAGTCGACACCTGTAGGCCACTCTGCCGACGGGACCTGAGAGAAGAAGACAGCGCGATCCTGCCCACGGAACTAAAAGCAGTTCGTCACTACAATAATCAAATACCCCGGAACGAATAGAAACAAAAGCGTCGAAACTCACAGACGGCGGAGGAGCACCTACACGAAACGGATCCCTCGGACCCAGCATATACCCCTGGGAAAGGTCGAAGAGCGCGTCTAGATGAACACGCGCTTCATCAGACGCCAGCACCTCCGGAACCTCTCGAGTAGGGTCAAGGTGACCCGTATACTCGAACAAAGGGTGGACCCTTTCCTTGCAAGGTTGGCACCTCTGCATGATGAAATTCCATCCCACGGCACGCCCATCCAAAGACGTCCGGTCGACCAGCCCAAGCAGCTCGCTGACCTGGCCCATACCGGCCAACGTTGGGCGCGCCGACTAGCTTGGCTGAGAAACCAGAACAAATAACGGGTCCCCACGGGTGTACGGTTCAGCCTACGGAATATAAAACCAACTGGACCTATACTCCGCTACCTTGGATCGAAGCGGCATGGCGATGTATACGTCAGCCACCCCCTCGCGGAGTTGAAGGTAAACAGATTCAACAACCCGCGACGCCCCAGTACCGTTGTACTTCAAGCGGAAGTAGTGGCGAAAGAGATCGAAATGGGATTCAATCCCCAAGTACGCTTCGCAAAAATGAATAATAACCGCGATGTGCAGAACCGAATTAGGATGGAGGTTGCACATCGTGACCTAATAGCACTCAAGGAGGCTGCGCAGAAAAGGATGAACAGGTACGCCGAATCCACACCAGAAGAAAGGCTCGAAGACGACAAGCTCACCAGCGTTTGGAGTGGGGAATCTCTCTCCCGTCGTGGGTCTCCATTCCACGATCGCCTTCTCCTGGAGAACACCAGCAGTCACAAGGCGTTGGATGTCCTTTTCCTTCAAAGTGCACCTTGACCATTCCCTGGTCCAATCTGGCGTCACCACCAACGGAATCTTCGCAGATTTCTCCATCTTCTTCTTCGAGGACGAGCGGGTGCTAGGTCCCCTCTTAGGGGCCATCTCTGGAGTACGACGGAAGGAAATAGTAGACGGCGGCAGAGTAAGCAGGAAGGATGGGCACGAGCAGACAAGTGAAGCACGAGGAAGACAAGCGGAGGGTGGAGAGTTTCACAAGCAGGAGTTAGCGCAGAAGGCGCCGCCGCCAAGTCCCCCTTTTATATCAAGGGGCGCGACGCTCCACCTCCCAGGGTTTTTGGGAAACCGCAACGGCCAAATGTGGAACCGCCACGTCGCCCACCTTCTGCGCCTCGACTTGGGCCGCTAACCGCGCGGTCAATCCGGCCCACTTACTCATTTTTTATTCTCATTTCGTATTTATTTCCAAATAACCTCCTTCATTTACGGTTACTGATTTATAAAAATCCGCTAACGCCACAGTCCTGGGGACTGGATGAACAATTTCATCACGAGTTTTTCTCCGCAGCTACAATAACTCAGCTACAGTAAACTGGTCGGCAAAACCCCATCAAACTTCAGATACAATGATGCTTGGGGACTTCGTCGACCGCAATCACGACTCAGCCACCTGGCTGCAAACCTAACCAGGCTTGGGGACTTTGTCAAACTACGTACGTCGAGCAAGGCTCGGGGACTGCGATCGCGGCACAAGGAAGGCGACGCGCAACAGTAAAACACTCGGGGACCGAAACTCGGGGAGTGCGAACAAAACAATACGATCCTGATGCAAAAACCTCCTAGCTTCTTACATCAGGCTCGGGGACTACGGGAATTCGCAGTCGTTTTTCACAAAACTTATGTTTCAGTCTTTAGTTATAATTTTTGTGCATTCTTCATCTTTTATAAAGCTTGGCACCACGTGCATACTTCACTTACTACCAAGCTCAGGGACTAAGTGGGTACACTTCACCTAGCGGTGAATGTATTGATTTTCTTCTCGACAAAGCTCTGTTGTTTCCGTGTTGTTTTTGCAGAGCCTAAGTGGGTACACTGCACCATGAAAGAACTTTTTAAAAAGTTTTTCTTCTTCAGCACGTCACATTCTTCCGACAAGCAGCCGCAACATCCGACGAGGCGACCTGCTCGCACATCACGCTACGACGCTCTCGACCAGCCCAACCTGGTCGGGAGGCTTCTCCATGCAGCACCTCGACCAGGCATCCTGGTCAGGACTCTACAACGACAAAGGCGACCAGCTGAGCGCCTCCAAGGACGACGCTGTGAGCTCGCCAGAAGAATGCAATATGCTCGGGGACTTGTTGGGGATATTACCTCGGCATATCCCCAGGGACCTTATGGGCCTACCGACCAGAAGACGGCCCAGCTCGCGAGGCCCTGCAGCACGCGACCAGCCCGTCGTGCTCGCCAGAGACTCCGAAGAGCCTTGCTTGCCAAGGAAGATCCTAAAAGATAGACTCGGATTTCTTGCCTTAAGGGACCGATCGTAATCTGTTAGGATTTGGAAACTGTAACACTGCTTTCCGGCTATATAAGGCGAGCAGAGACCCCCTCAAAAAGATCATCTACACCTCGTGTAACCTAATACTCATATCAATCCAACCACCAAAACATAGGACGTAGAGTATTACGGCGATTTGCCGGCCTGAACCTGTATAAATCGCCGTGTCTACGCTCTCTGTGTTACGCTTGATCGCCGTCACCACACCTCCGCCTACAATCTACTACCATAGGGTACCCCCTAGGTAGACTGCGACGCATATTTCATCGACACGACCTATCACCGAGTTATCGTCTCTAATACAACAAGCAAGACAATGATTAGACCAACAGATCCTGCGGTAGGGACTCTAACTCCTAGAATGGTCAAGGCTCGGAGATAACACGATGACTACATGTGGAAGCTACACACGAGGAAAATGAGGAGTATCGAGAAGGTGGCCAGTGCGTGAGAGAAACCATGCTAGGAGGAGGTCGTGTTGAAGAGATTGAGCATGCATTGCACGGAGGAGGAGAGTACGATAAGGCATGAAGCTCTAGGTGGTGAAGGTAACGCCATATCTTGGTGGAAAGGGGTGAAGGCAGGGGAGGACGATGGGTTGTGTGCAAGGTTTCGGTACTAGAGCAGATAGATATAGGATAGTACATGCAGGGATTGTTAAACAGAAGCAAAGTCACACATATGTCATTTTGTAATTCTTAGAAAACAATGTCACACCTACACTACCTTAGGAGCCTAGAAGTTGGACCGAGAGTGAGTTAGCGATGAAAAAATATGTTTAGACCTATGTAGTATGGTGTGGGCGAATCAGAAATGGAGCGTCAGGTTATTTGTTAACACCAGATGGAATGGACTAGTGATTAGCGGGTAACATGGAAAAAATATAAGAAAGGAAAGATAATACTAATATGTAAGTCCAATATTGCATTTGATCCATGTATATAAAAACACATCATGGTTTTAAATGGCGGGCTATAGAAATTAGCGGAAGCTTCATCAAAACGCTATAGCACGCTAATGAGCGTTGCGGTAGCTGTTTCTAGACGCTATTAGCGCGCTATTTCGGCGCTATAGCGCGCTATTTTTTTTAGTGAAACACATACAAATCACAACAGTCTTTGATAATTGAATTGCCCAAAAATTTTGGCATGCGAGTGTGATGCTAAAATAAAACCCGTGCATAGTTGAATTGCCAAAAAATTTTGTGTGATGCTAAAATAAAACCCGCGCAATTGGCCATGTTTGATACTCTAGCTCGGTTAGAGGTTCGAGTTAGTTTCTAGTGCAAGACTAGCCGTAACTAGCTCTAGACGAAGACGTGTTTGAATGCAAGGGTTAAAATGATAATATATGTATTTTTGTTGATGGAGATTCCAGTAAACCCATCAGAACTAGCCAAAAAAAAAATCAGTGAGCCCAAATAATCACCTCTTAGTGAAGATAGTTTTTTGTGGTCTAGTTGCAACTATCCAATATAGCTCTTTGGATATTTTTGTGCTAGTTAAGCTCAAACTAGCTCTAGCCCCTAGATCCAAACAGGACCAATAATTTGATGGTTCAAAATATTTTTCTTTGCCAGTTTTATTAAATTCATTATGAAATGTATTTGAACAGGGTAGATTGTAGGTGCTAGTATATTAGAACTATAATAAAAAAAGTTCAAATTCAAATAGATTAGAAGAAAAACGATCTATAACTGGGTTTGTCTGTTTTTTAGGAAGTTTGCTACAACCGGAAGTTTGCAGCCGTGTTCTGGAATCTCGACTCAATCACCAGTACTCCACCTTGCTTCTACGCTTCCACCGTCCAGGCGTCCACCCCAAATCAACCATGAATCGTCTCTGTCCCCTTCACCTCCTCATCCTCTTCTCCGCCGCGGCGGTGTCCGCCAGCGGCGCCGACGAGGCGCACGTCTCCGTCGCGGTCGCGGAGAAGGGCCTGGCCTTCGCCAAGGACGTGCTTATCGGCGAGGCCGTGCGGTCGCTGACCCCGCTCCGCCTCCCCGGGGTGGAGAAGGCCGTTCGCGTGCCCTTCCTCGGCGGCGTACGCTTCGCCGCCTCTAACATCACGCTCTTCCACCTAGACGTCGGGGACAACTCCACTATCTTCCCCGGGGACTCGGGCCTTCTCGTCGTCGCCTCTGGCATCACCGCCAACATCAGTATGCACTGGAGCTACTGCTACGACTCGTGGTTGTTTCCAATAGAGATCACAGACAGCGGAACAGCCTCAATCCTGGTAATTGAGAGGGGTGGGGTGTTCATAGCTGTTGCTGATTGTTCTAGATTTATATGTGAATTGTACTTAGATTTGGTGTTGTCCATGGTTCTACTACTTCAAAACGTTGTATAGATGGCTGTGATGGTATGCGTATGCCAACTCGCCAACTCTCACCACCGTTCTACCCATATGTCACGTTATTTATCCAAACTGCCACCAAATACAAATCAGTGTCGCCCCTGTCCTATTCTTCACTTGGAATCGAGGTTACCTTATATAGTCATACTTACATATGTAAACCTTTGACTTGTTGTGCTATTGGAACGAAGGGAAAATTTTGCTTCTTATAGAACTCGGCATGAAGAATTAACACATGTGGATATACTCTCTTGATGAAGTTTCTTTATAACAAATTCTAACAATGGTCTTGTGAACCTCTTAAGAACATCTTGACTAAATTTTGGCTTTAGGAGGTCTTCGTAGATCCTTTATAGTTCAATCCCAATTAATGGGACGCATAACATTTCGTCAGTTGATATTAGTGTACAGTGGAAAGGAATGACATCATCTACATTACATGCTTCTATCAAATTAGTGTGGTTGCCTTTCTTCCATAGATCTTCATTAGTTTTCATGTTTAGTTAAGTTGTAGTTCCCCTTATTTCTGTCAAGAATAGTCGGAAGTCTTCCGATAAGGCAGTAACACAAATGATACATGGCATGTCCTGTTTGAAGTTAGAATGGTGGATCATGCTGCAAATCTTCCAGTGTTTGATTTTTTTTCAAGATATCAATATCAATCAGTTTTAGATATGCTTGTGTGCTTCAACAAAAAATTTGATGGACTATGTAAATAAATATTTGAATAATCATTAACTCATGGTACAAAACAATTCTGGGTATCATTGTTTTTAGGTTGTTATTTGGCTGGTTACTTTCAAATACTATTAGTTTGGCTGCCTATGATGACATGGTATCTACTGGACATTGGTAACTTGTAGGTTCTGGTCTCTTATGGTTTTTCCAATCTTTATTGACCCCTTAATTGCACTTTAATAGTTTGATCCTCCATTGTTTTTTTTTAATTCTTTTGTATTCCTGCAACAACTCTTGATTGATAATTTTCTTCTTAATTGGGGATTTATCTAGCTATGACTTATGCTACACTGTTTTAGTATGCTTACTGCGCTACCTTTTAAGTTTTGACATCTTTTATTCTGCTTACTGAGAGGAAGAAACTATCCTTCTATATTTGTAAGGTTCAAGGAATGGAAGTTGGGATAACAATGGTTATAAAGAACAACAATGGGAGTTTGGCTCTGTCTGTTTCGCAGTGTGGTTGTTATGTGAAGGACCTAGTGATATCCCTGGATGGTGGAGCATCTTGGTTTTATCAAGGGTATGCTTTCGTTTTGCAACTTTGTAGATGAATTCATGCACTGCTTCTTTTAAAAATGTGTTAAGGTAAAATCGTATTAACATGTGAGTATTGAGTATTTACTGTAATTTTTTTGGACCTGAAAAAACATCAGGGGAAGCCTCCACTGTTCTTATTCTGAAAGTGATCTCTCATCTAGTAAAGAATACTTATCTTTTGCTGCAATACATGGTTGTTTTGATGGTTTTACCTACATTCGAGTGAGATCTGCATGTTTTATGTGCCTCTTGGTATGGGCTACATCTCAAGCACCTGGACAAAAAATATGATATTTGCTGTATTTATTTTTGCATTGATTTCACTATCCTTTAAATTCAGTAAATTTGTCATATTAACTAAACTGAGGGTTTATATCGAGTAAAGATAATCTACTCTATTGAGGGTTTATGTTTAGTTTTGAGCCCTTTCCTTGGATGCTTACGCTTAAATGTCATCTGCAAAGAGATGATATTGGTGTTATTTATTTAGATTGGTAACTATGATGTGTTTGCACATTTTTACATACGCATAGTTCCCCAGATTTTATATAGTTGGACTTGGACACGTCAAGAAGCAAAAGTTCATACTTAATTAACTATGTTGTATCGTCTACTTGTCTGAAGGTTTATAAATGCTTTTGAAGATAATTTAAAGCTGCAGTTGAGAAGGCAATACCTGAAAATATCATTGAAGGTGCTGGGAAACTGGACTCCTTTCTGCAAGGTCTCCCAGGAACATCAATCTGGACGATGTTGCTGCCTTCAACATGACTTTCATTAATGATCCACACTATGGCAATTCTTCAATTGAGTTCGATATCAATGGGTTGATTACTTCAGCAATTGCTAAGACAACCAATCTGCAGACGCATCCACAGCTTTCTTTGGCTTGTGGTGGTGCATCAAAGATGCTTTTGCTTTCACTTGATGAAGATGTATTCAATTCAGCACTAGAAGTTCATTTTAAGGTAAGAAAGAGCAACATTATGTAGGATACCATTTTGCTTCTAGAATGTTCCATCTTTGCATTCTACAATTATATATTGACTGAACTTTACATGAACACCTTTTGGCTTCAGGCTGGTTCAATGCATTGGGTTGTTGACAAATTCCCTGATCAATCTCTTCTGAACACAGCTAATTGGAAATTTATCATTCCTCGTTTATATTGGAATTACCCAAATGACGATATGCTGCTAAATATTTCAATGGCCTCATCCCCGGTGATAAGGATTACATCAGAAAAAATTGAAGCTACTATTAACGCAGATATGGTAATTGATGTTGTAGATGGCAAGGAGATAGTTCCAGTTGCATGCATCTCAGTGGTAAGAGCCCTCAAATGCTAAAATCAGTATTGATGTTTTTTAACCATTGCTCCAATAGAGACAATAAAAAAAAATCATCAATACATACTTTTAAAAGATCGTCTTAATTTTCAGCCTATTTTTTGTTACTTATTTTAACCAATCTATCTGTTATTTATTTCACATATATTTGTATTGTATCTTCCGATGGTGTTTAATCATATATAGTTCCTGGCAGATTGTCAGTGCTTCAGGTGTTGTGGATACATCAGGCAATAAAGTATATGGTAGAGTTGGATTAGATAACTTCTCCCTTGCATTGAAGTGGAGTAAAATTGGGAACTTCCATATGTCTTTGATTCAGGTAGTCAATCTCAGCAATCTTTGTGCATTTTGCTCTTGTTTATTTGACCTGATTGTTCTAGTCATCAGAAGATTGTTTGTCAAAGAATGATTTGTTCTAATAATGTTTGGTTTGCTGAATTGATCATAACAAAATGTTACCTTTCAGGGGGTGATTCGTGTTTTCCTGAACACAGTATGCATGCCCTATTTGAACTCACGGCTTGGGAATGGATTTATCTTGCCCGTGGTCCATGGTTTCACACTCCAAGACGTCTACGTTTTAACCTCTGCTGAGCAGCTGACACTTTGTTCTGATGTCACCTTCAACGCAAGCAGCTTGGCAAGTTTATCACACTTGTGAGTCAGGGAGGTGCGTGTCTGGGCCGCAAAGCAGGCCTTAGGCATTTCATTTTAACGCTGAAGTACGAACACTTGCACATATGTGTACATAACATCTCGTAATCAATGTTATTCACATTCAATTCTACGATTCATGAATGGTGTACATACGAACTCAAACATCTTGCACATCATAATGCACAATCTGATCTTTCTCAAAGTTACACACAGCACAAAATCTTTTACAGCTTTGGAATGGAGGTTGGAATTGTAGAGAAAAAGAGGAGGAATTTAATTTAATACAAAAAAAAAATTGATTGCATTAAGAATTCACCGGACAGGAAAAGTGTCTCCCTATTTAAAAGGAAATGAAAGTGAGGTCTGATTTCCTGCTATAAATTTGAGTTTAGTTTGTGGACAGACGTCATGAAACATCATCTAGGTCTATGATTTTGAAACTTTTTTTTTTGAAACCTATGAAATCTGAAACTGTAGATCAGGTCAGGGTACATAAACTCGTTAAAATAGTCAATATTTCACTATAAATCACATTCGCAAGTTCAAAGGCTGAAGTGGTTCATTTGAATTTTTTATAAAAACTTTCATCGGGAGAAGATCAGTTTAGCTGACGGATGACGCTCGGGCGGCTCGGCTGCCACAACTATAAACACCTGAGGGCAGTGAAAAAAGCAAAGCGCCTCGGCCGTTACTCAACTGTTCCCCGATCCCCAATTCGCATCTCGGGCTTTCTCCCATCACCATCTCCGCGTATCTTGTCTTCCAAGCCTGGGTTTTAGAAGGTTCTCGGACTGAGGAGGGGAGGTTTGGAAAGCTTTGCTTGGCAGTTCCTTCCCCTAAAACCCTCTCCCCAGTTCTCGTTCCCCCCGCCTCGTCCACCTAGGGTTCGGCCTCCGCCTTCACCGCCCGCGGGCGATGGGGATCGGGCGGAAGCGGCGGCGCGGGGGCGGGGAGCTGGGCCGGGTGGCAGAGATCGTGATGGTGCTGGCGACCACGGGGAAGGCGCGGGGGGGCTGGGCTCCGACGGCGGCGGAGAACGCACTCGCGGCTGAGGCCCGGAGAGCACTGGCCGCTGCGTTGATGGGGGAGGTGGAGCTACGACCCAGGGAACTGTTCTCGCGTGAGGCGGCTTGCGCGCTCGTCGAGGACCTCGGGCTGACCCGCGCCAGGGATCCCGCAGTCTTCGGGTATCGCCTGCTCAAGGCCTCCATCGCCGACAGGATCCTCCTCACCAAGCGCAAGGTTTGGCGCTGACACCTCTTCTTTAATCGTATATAATTCAGCTTTCGTTCTCTTTTCGGCAGCACTGCGTATCTTGATTCAGAATTTTGGATAGTTAGCCTCATCTTATGCATGAGCGACTGGGCGATGATTTTGTTATTTAGCCTCACTTCAAACTATATCTGATTCGATGCAAATGAGTTGGAACAGCAACTAGTTTGTATTACTATCTACATGATGGCAATGCTATATAGTGACATGGTATAGGGTCACGGTATAGGGCCTTTTCTTTCAGATTAAATTATTTTAATATAATGCATTGTATGTTAAACCAAGAAATGAGCAAGCTATTTGTTGCAATTAACTGACCTAAGGCTAGATCTAGTATTTCTTATCAAGATGTTGTACTATGATTTTGCACGTCGCGAGCATCAAGACTACAAATGGAACCATGTACAAATCTTTGGTATACATACACTGTGCATCGCATGAAAAAAATGGATAATTGGATATATTTTTTCTCTGGATATGCTTATGTTTTTTAAATTTGGGTTTCGATTTGATTCCCTTATTTGTTATGATAAAGCTCTGAGTATAATCTCATCGCAGTAGTTCAAACACGCTAATCTATTATATATACTGTAACATAGTTAAATTGTACCGTCATTGGCTCAGAGCATTCCATACAAGTTTGATGCCTCTTTACTGATCTTTTATTCTCTTTCCTTATTCGTCCCCTTAAGTAGATGGAAGGGAAGGATGCTTTTGCCCCTTCAACTACTGTCTCTAAAATGACAGCCTCAGGTGCAAAAAATGGATTCAAGCATGGAGCTTCTAAGGTCACCACTGGATCACCCAAGAATCTCTCAACCCCGATGATATCCCAAGTTATCTCGAAGCAGCCCCTGTTAAATGGAACACTAGCAGGGGCATCTTCTGTAAAATCACGCAACAATCCTTCTACTGTTTCACTACCAACAGGATCTGCAGATGTCAAAAAGAAAATTGTTGTTAATGGTTCAGATTCCACACAAAATCGAGGTACTCACATGTTTTAACATCCCACTACCACGCTACGACGGATCCACCATAAGACCACTTAGGCTTAATTTTTATGTATGAGATGGGTTTATGTATACTTGTCTAGATCCACTTGTAATTTGGCAAACATTGATTAATTATGAAGGTGGATTTGTTTGTAGAAACAACCTGATAGATTACAAACAAAATAGTGAAATGACAAGAGGCCCTGTCCACACTCTGCAGTGAATCTTTTTATTTCTCTTTGTTTTTCAGTTTAAACTTCTAGAAGAAGGTTGAGAGAACACATGTATGTTAACTTCTCAGATGTTAGGTCATTTTGTGTTGGTTTGTTCCGCTTAAGAAAAAATGATTATAGCTGCATGTAGTTCATGTTTGACACTTGATATGTCCCCATATAAAAATGTGGACATGCACTAAGATAAATATGTTTCTTTGGAAGTTGTTACAATTCTCCTAGAAATAGCTCCTTCCACTGGTACATCACAACATCATGCAAATTGGCATGTCTTGTAGCTCTGTAGCCTGTACTGGTCATGTATATTTTGCAATACGTAAACCTTTAGTAGATAATGCACAATGTGATAGGAGAATAGCTTCCTTCTGTGCCGTATAATGATACTTATAAGTCATAAACATAGTGAGTACATATAATAGGACTAACAAAATGTTTACCTATGTTTATTTTTCTGTAGAGAATGAGACACAGCATTCATATTTCAAAATCAATATCACCCTTTCCTTGTATCCTAATTTCCTAAATGTTAGGCTGCTAATGTATTTATAGAATGATTACAGTTAATACAGTACCATTGTTATTTACATTGTAAAGGAAACTTCCCTACAGTCTTTTTCCTATTCTCCGAATCGGAGGGAGGCAAAAGCAGATAGGAAGATATAAATTTCTTTTATTCGCTTAACTGATTGGGGTGGGAGGTGTGGTGATGCACCCAATGTCCCAGACCTAAAAAAACTAATTAAACTTACGTTTACTCTCGATTAAACCTGAAACGGAGCCCTAGCGTCTTGTTTAGTGCCTGGGTGGCTGGGCGTCCAATAAAACTCTGGATACACGTCTAGGCGGTGCATGTAGGCACGAGGCAGTGCTTAAGCAGTGCAGAAACACGAAAAAAGGGGTGGGCTGGCTTGGTGGGCTATCTGTGACCGCACGGGCTGGCGGGCCGCAAAAAAGCATGCGGAAGAGCCAGGGAAATGGGAAACATGACGTGTGGGGATCAAAATTACAAGTCCCTTCACCACTTCTTTGCAAGTTTGTAAGAATTGTAATCAGAATTGCCTGAATGTGTTACAATGTCTTCTGAGTTCTGAGATCAAAGTTGGGAATCTAATCTGAGTCATATGTGTTGCCAGAAAAAAAAAAGCACAAACACTTAATCGCGTTTAATCTACGTTTAATCCATCTAGGCACCTAGTGTCTTTTGGGACCTTGTTTCGTAGATATAGGTTGTTTTGGCTTTTCTAGGTAGATACATAATAAAAGTTCTGTATGTAGAAATACTAAAACGACCTTTAAATTGGAACAGAGGTAGTATTATTATATTGGAAAACCACCTAGGTCCTCCCAGGTTGGTCTCATTTTTAACTAGGAAGTGAGCCTAGCTCAACTGTTTAAAATGGGTGGTGTGGCCATGCACCGAACCATCCAGATTGAAGCCTGACCCAGCTCAAATTTGGGTGCCTATTTTCTTATTAAAGGAAAACTGCCTAGTGATGGTCACATTCTCTCTCTTGATGCAATGATCCACAGATCTGTGTATTTGACAAAAAAAAATATATTACAGGAAAAAATGTGTATTCACACCTAGGCATTACTGCACATTTTGATTTTGAATGCAAGACTTATTATTTTGAATCTGTGCTATACTGTACAGCAACAAGAATAAGCTATTGATCCGAATCAAGTTAGAGCAGGCTAGATACCCCACAAGATTCACAAAACCAACTAAAATAAAGGATAGCAATAAAATAAATTAGTATCTGTCACGGGCCAATATAGCCGTGACAGGCTACAGAGCTGTCGGGCCCAAGTCGGGCCAAATGGGGCCAACGTGAACAGTACCTCGGGTAGCGTTTAGGTTTAGGAAGAGTCTAGGAGCTAGGTTTACTTGTAGGTCAAGTCGAGTCGAGTTGAGTCCTCCCTATATATATAAAGGGAGATGTATCCTTTCAATCTTAAGCAACAATAGTTTGGGGTAAAACCCATCTATCTCCTCTCCCTTCTAAGCCTCGGTCTCCTCTTCCTCCTCCCTGTTACCGCCGCCGCCCTCCTCTCCTTCCCCTGCGTCGCCCCCTAAACCCTAGCCGCCACCTCCATAGCCGCAGCCTCCTCTCATGCCGCCGCCGCTTGCCCTGCCCTAGCTGCTGCCCTTGCAGTGCCGCCAGCAGCAGCAGCACCTCGCTGCTGCCCTATCTCCGCCGCGCCCATGCCCTCCCCCTGCCAGGTCGCCATCTCCTTCCGCCCATCCTCCGCCCATGCACCTTGCTGCTGCCCTACCTCCACCCATTGCCGCCATCTCCTTCCTCTCTCTAGGTGCGGCCAGCCCTAGGGCTGCTGTTCCTCCCTCTAATCCCCCTCAATTCCCCCCAATCCTATCTCTAAACCGAGGGGAAGTCACGCCCAATTAGGCGTGTTACAGTATCTTCTCCCTCTGTCGCTTTTTATGTCGTTCTCACCTATCAAGGAGTCAAACGTATTCAACTTTGACCAAATATATACAATAGATTACTAATATTCATGGTATGTAATATGTATCATTAGATAAATCATTGAATATATTTTATAATACACTTAAGAAAGTTCTAGCATGAAAATCTAGGTGTCACTTTAAATATGAAAGTTCTAGCATGAAAATCTTCTGTATCTGAAATTATTTTCGTTATGTCAACATTAGGTGCAGAAACTATTGTAGAGTCAAATAAATCAGGACATCACACTACCAGTGCCAATCGAAGTTCCTTACAGAGTTCCTGTGAAGCAGAGAAATCCATGGACAAAAAGGGACTTGCTGTTCACTCGGTGACATCAAGTGCTGTTATGGGGTATCAAGATCCTAAGAAGGAATTACCTATTCAAAGACAATCAATCTTTTCCGATCACAAGGCAATAGCAAAAAATGTTGAACGGATTCTGCACCGACCTGCTAATCACTCTAGCTGGACTGTGCCTTCAACTGAGTATATGAATACTAGACTGGACTGTCAGATATGTAAAGTTGCTATCATGAATATGGAAAGTTTACTTGTTTGTGATGCCTGTGGGAGGGGCATGCACTTAAAGTGCCTTCAGTATTATGGGAATCAAGACCTGCCAAAAACTGAGTGGTATTGTCCAACATGTGTGGCCCACTGTAAGGGCAAACCCCTCCCCAAAAAATATGGCAAGGTTACAAGAACTATAGTTGCACAAAAGACTTGGATGACTGGTGATGCACAGCCATCTCATGTAGCAGCAGAAAACCCAACTGAAACGGGTGGCAGTAGTTGTAGTAGTAAAAATCTAGCAGGAAATGGAAGTGTCATCAACCAAAACACCAACAAAGTTGGCAGCCCTGTGTGCAAGGGTGGTACATTGGATTTAGATGCTGGTTCAAAATCATCATCAATCTCTGGTGCTGAACCTCAAAAGGACAATGTTAAATATGAGGAAACCTCATCTGTAAAAAAGGAAGGAAATAGTGTGCCTTATGGTGGCATGCCTACAGAAACTGCAACATTATACAATGGAGATCAAAGTACCAGAGCATCAACATATGGTTCTGGCAATCTGTCAGGGGGGTCTCATATGCATATCAAGAGAAGTTCTGCAAATCCAGTAAATTATTCCAATCCGCAGTCTACAGAACCTTCTGGCTTAAAACATACAGACCATTCTTTCATTGTTTCTTCTATAGAGACTTGTGAGAGCACCAGAACACCTTACCGACATCCAAATGAAAATGTACAGTTGCCTAGCGCTAGAACATCAACTGATGAAATACATCAAGCAGATGGGGTCACTAACAATGAGATAGGAAAGCCTCATAACCACAAAATTATGGCAGATGATGCCATCTCAGACCATGACAATGCTCATCAGGTGACTTCAAATGGACACATCTATTCTAAGTGTGAAATTGTAGGGGATTGTAAGGATAGATATGTACTCCCTCCGTACTGGTTTTAGGAGTCGTCCTGGCTTTGAATTCGATTTTACATATAGCGGTCGTTTTGGCTGGGAGGTGATGTTTTGGACGCCGGTACCCCTCACGCTTCGTCTACTGCGTCGTTCGTATTAATCGCGCCGCACTGGCTGTATGCTTCTGTGACTATTAATATCACTGCTCTTGCGACTCCTCGTACGCACGCGCAACTCTCGCTGCGCCTCGCCGCTCGCCCTCGCCGCGGATGGACGACGCTCGCCAATCGGGGCCGCCGCACGCTGGTGTCCGCCATCCATGGAGGTCGCGGCGCCAGAGTCGGAGGACGGCAATCCGCTGTTGTCCGTGGTCTCCGACTCGCTGCTCTCCGTCGCGCAGGATTCGCAGGAGCCAGACGAGGCCATCATGTTGCTCGCCACGGACTCACAGGAGCCGGACAAGGTGCTACCAGAGTCGCAGATGCCGCCGGACTCCATCACGCCGGAGTTGCTGGAGCTCCCGCTGGACTCCATGGAGGTGGTGCCGGATTCCTTGCCGCCGGACTCCATGGAGGTGTTGCCGGATTCCTTGCCGCTGGGGGCGTGTGTATGTGGTCGTTGTGGTCTTGTTCATGAGAATCGTAGAGCACGGAACCGTGCGGACTCGCTGTACTATCGCCCATGTCCTAGCTGTGGTCTCGTCCACGCGGACTGTGGACTACTTCGTCGATGCCGTGTTCGGCCGCATCAAGGTGAACTCCGAGATTTTCACGGGGCAGTACAAGAGTTTGCTGCCGGACGACGCCAAAGCATCGGTAAGAATGTTACAAGAATGCCTCTACTAATTATAGCATCAATCAAAATGTTTCATGCAGCAAGAATTTCTACTAATTATTGCATCAATCTAAATTTTTCATGCAGCAAGAGTTGCCTCGGCTTCATGTAGCGATGATGGATCACAAGGGATGTAAGTTGGCAGACGACCTTGTCTTTCTAATGTGTCTTTATTCATGTGAGGTATCTTGAAGTTGTTGCAGCCTTTCTTCTTTATAGCTTCCATCAGAACACCTTGTAGGGTTAGAAATATTCGGTTTGCTTTGTGGGTTGAGTACTCCATGAATGCCTACAAAAATCGTGTGGAAGAAATGAATGAATGAGCTATTTTTTTGTGGAAGAAAGCATTGAACAATTTTTTTGTTGAAGAAATTACCTCTTACACGGATGGTATTAGAGTCTCCATTGTTTTTGCATTCTTCTTATATTGAATTGCTTGTATAGCTCGGAAAAAACCCAAATCAAGAATGTTGAAATCCGGAGAGTTTGGTGGTTGACATATTGGGCGAATATTGAATCCTCCTAGCTTGGCGGCCTCACAAAAATCCGGATCATCCAATTTCAAATGAGAGGGTGCATTATCCTGTTGGATGAATATTGGTCTACCCACATCTTCTCTTGGCCATTTCTCTAATCACTTCTCTAGTGATCGAAGTAATGGGCTTCATAACCAAGTCTCCACGGACACGGCCAATTCTCTCATTACCTCTTTGAGCCGGCACATAATGAACAAGTGGAAAACAACCAATCTTACCATCAAAAATACAATTCCCATCCCTAAACCTTGGCCGAGCGCAAACACACAAGAACATGAGCCTAGGGATGTAGTTCTTATTCTTACAAGTCCGATGGGGATCATCTTCTTCGGGTACCAAATAATATCTTTCAGATTTTTGGTGTAGGTAAAACCATTTCTCATCAATGAACACAAAATCAAACAATTCCTTAAACCTTGGATCATCAAACAATTCCTTGTTAACAATGTCAACACACCACTGTAACCTAGACCTCTTGTTAGTTTGAGTGAGATATGGTTTGATGCTACTAGAGTGCCGCCTAATCAATCCTTTTTTCAAATACCTCTGAATTTTCCATTTGCTCACGTTTAGTTTGGCGCACACATCCTCTATAGTCATTCTTTCCTTTAGAGGAATATCACGCAATGCTTGCAAATCAATAGGGATTGCTTTACGACCAACTCTACCCTTCTTTAGACTAGAAACCACAACTGGAACTGAGTTTGCAAGTGGTATTTTACCTCTTTTCCATACTCGTTGAACGGACCGTATATGAATCCCAAAATGCCGAGCAACAAACGCAGTATCTTTCTTGTGTAGCGTACCATTGTTGCTTCTAGCCAACAACGCTTGGTAAACTTGTTTTCGGACCTCATCACTCATTTCTTTCCTTCGGTTGGGTGGTTGAGCTTGTTCTATTAAAAGAAAACAAAGCATGCTTATTCAACAAACATGTCCAGTTTTATTTTTAGGAAAAAAAATGAACTTATGGATTAGCATCATGAGCATTTAGGAAAAAAAGTTACCAGCAAGATTTTGTACAAAGTCAGAATCAATTGCTCCGAACTCATCAAGTGGTAAGTTCAAATCCAGTACTGTAAAAAAAAACCAATAATGAGAAGAGAAATAATTTGAACAAGCAATGAACGGATGGGTCGAAGTGATGAAATTACCGCCGTGGTGATCTTCTGCCTCGTCCGTCACTAGCGTCGTCGTCATTAGCGTCGTCGTCATTAGCGTCGTTGTATTCTGGCTCGTCGAAATCAAACACGTCATTGGCGTTGTCGTCTTGTTCCTCTTGCAGATCAAACACGTCGTTGGTGTCATTAGCGTCGTATTCTCCTGATGCCAGAACCGTACGTTAATGTTGTTCGTATCAAAAAAATGAAAGAAAAAATGAGTAAGAAGCAGCACGTTACCATTGTTGTGGTCCTCCAGAATAGGCTCGTTGAGATTAAAGGGGAGATTGTCGTCGTCATCTTCCTCCATACGAATGTTTAGATCGAAGGCATGGAGGACATGAGCCATTGCGCCGTACGGATCGCTGTGGAGTAGGTGTAGAAAGAGAAGAAGCTAAACCATGGCTGGATGAAGAAGCAAGGCAATGAACAAGCAAGTGAGTAGCACATGAGGCCGGTGTTTTAATGCAGCAGGCAGTCGAGCCGTCGGACGTGGTGAGCACGAACCCATGAAAATGACGCGCCCAAGCGAAACAAACGAACGAAAGAAAAAAAAATCGCGCCAACCTGAGCGCACAGCGGCATGCAAAAAAGTCTCCATGCAAAATCAACGTAGAGGTCAAAAAAGGCTTGAGGGTTTGAACCGTAGACCTCTAGCCTCGGGCCTTGAAGCGCTTACCAATCAGACTAGGAAGAATCGTTGTGTAGGAGACACCCGCAGGCGTATTTAATAAGGGCAAAGAAGGAAAACTCACACCTAATTAATCACTCTTTGGCACGTCTTGGTATCTGCAATCATATCCTAAACGACTCCTAAAACCAGTACGGAGGGAGTAGGTTGCAACACAGCCAGTATTGTGGATTGGGTTGGTGATGGCCTCCTATTGACAACAAGACTTATTATAACTCTTGTAACATTGATGGCGTAATATATAGTCTTCATGATCATATTTTGATTGCCTCTGAAGGTAACAAGTCCAGTCCGTGTAAGCTGCAGGTATGCTTGCTTTCTTATTGCTCCCTTAATTACTTTGTACTGCATGTGTCATGATATTGAAAGGCTATCATTTCCCTCTGAGTTTATATCAACCATTATTTGTAGTAGAGTGTGTGGTACTATACTCTACAAACACAGGCAGGATTGCTAATCGGCTTACCTCTTTTACAGTCAGTGGGAAGAGCATGACTCTGGTTCTATGCTTGTTTATAGTAGAGTGTGTGGTAATATATTCTTTCTGAAACACAGGCAGGATTACTAATTGTGTTCCCCATTTTACAGTCACTATGGGAGGAGCATGACTCTGGTTCTAGACTGGCTATGGTCAATCCTTATTTGTTAGGCTCCGATATTCCACAGTCTATTAGCAAGCCATGCGTTGAAGAGGATGAGGTGAGCCAACTAACTATTGTGATGAAACTGGAAGCCACTGGAGCGTTTACTTTTCATAAGAAAAGTATCGTGGAATCTCACCTGTGTCAATATTTCTTTTAGATGTCGTAAGCAACCTATATAATATTTTCAGATACACAATTACTAAATCATTAAGAAATCAATCTATCAATCATAATGTTGAGTTTTTATTCTCATTACTATGGAAATCACTGTCTACCAATTAGATAGATGTGAGCTCTCTCACGTTTTTCTTGTAGTAATATACTTATAAGCCTTGTATTCAGGAGGATAGTTCCTATAGTGATAGTTGATAAATGTTATTGTAATAACTTTCTGGTTTGCTTCTTCCTGTTCTCTTCTTGAAGGTATATGGTTCAAACGATGAAAGAACTATATTAGTTTCTACTATTTGTGGCCCTTGTGAGGTACTTCATGCTGACATGTTTAGAGAAGAGACCAAGAGAAGATGTCAGTTAGACAGTTCAGGTTGTAGGTTGCATCCAATTTTCTTCTGCAGGTCTGTTTCTTATCCTTTAATATTTTCTATTACATTACTTTGTGAACATATGTATTTGTTTGCAAAACTGGTTGCCCGACCCAAAACCATTTTGTTATTAATAAATATACTCATTTATGATTTATCAATGAAGAAAATCATGTGTAGAACTAGAAATAGGTCATGCTGCTGCTGGTTTGGTTGGTTTTGGTAGTTAGGATTTTCTCCAGATACATGAATGGTAATTGAAAACTTAACCAAGGGCATAGCACTGCTAATTAATTACTCAATCCAAATTTGTGGGTGGGTTTGAGTTTGGTTTATTCCTTCCTAACACTGGCTTAATTCACTTGAAGAAGAGAGTTGAACCAGAACAATATCTAAATTAACTTTTGTTTTGTTATTTTTTTCAATGGGAAACATTGGTCCTGGAAATGGTACTATAGGACAATGAGCTAGGGCCTGGCTGTGTTCTCTGTCAAGTATGTCACCTGTAGTTGAAATGTTATCTTCATATAAGGTGGTGAGATTGAGTTTTTAGGGCTGGATCTATATAAGAACAGCTTTATCTCCATTTCTCATTAATTTAAATATTAATTAGTCAGGTATCTCAAGCCTATCTTACTTCATTGTCGACATGTCTCCCTCTACCCTATCCCTATGTCCATGCTGTTCTCCAAGTCCGACTATACATTCAATCATTGCCGTAGTATTAAGGCCATACTATCTCATCATGCTTTCTAGTCATCATGAAAATAAGGCATCACTGACCTTTATTGTCATTTTGTTGTCAGAGATTGTGTGTTTCTTTTTCCCTTGGAGCTAGTAGTGATCAATAACGGCACCAATATCATTTCCCATCTTGTTACGACACCTGTTGTCGATGCTTCCTATGCCAAACACATTACCACTAACATTGCAAGCATTTCCATTTTGCATTTCATTGAGATATATAAAGAAAGTACAACAGGCTGAGAACAGAGGCTCCCAGTCCGAGTACAATACCCCCCAAGAACAAAAAACTCGCCACAAATAAGAAAAACTTGACCAAGGACCACCAGAGTCTAAGCCATTTTGCATGTTACTTAACATGGAGTCAGTTTTATCATGTCTTAAGTGCTACCCTTGATATAAGCATACAACACATGTTTCAGTGGCTTTTTCCTTTAGAAAAAGAAGTTAATCGCTAGGCTGCAAATTTCCAAGGAATTTCATTGCTTCTGAAGTTAGGGACTAACACAAGCAGGGAGGATTATTGCTGTGGTTATGATTGGTTCTGATCTGGCTGTATTTGCTTAGATTGAATTCATTAAGTGTCCACTGGCTATTAAATGTAACGTCAGTGTCATTATTCATCAAATCATGAATAGAGGATATTTACCTCTCAAGCTCTTAATCCTGCTCCCTAGTTGTTGCAGCTTTTTCAGTCCTCACTGTCACGCTGCACCAACCGTGAGGCAACTAGATAATTGGCCCTGTTTGGATCTACTTATTGCGGATGTGTTTTTTTTTTTTGAAGTCTAATTTTTTAGTTTTTAGTAAAAAGAGAAGCAGGGGAAAAGCCTACTGTTTGGCCAATTGCTTTTGATGTTGGGGAGAAAGAGGTTCGGCGGCCTCCTTGTCAGTGCCGAGGAGTAAGACGAGGAATGTCGGATGGCCCATCACTCCACCATGGCCGCTTCGACAACCCACCATATCCGTTCGTTCCACCACCTCTACCCTCGCCCCCACTCATGCCATGTCGCTGCTGCTCGAGCTCGGTTGGGGGAAGTTCATCGGAGAGAGGGAGACAAGCGACTGCTCTAGTTTAGGCATGCTCTGGCTCTAGTTTGGATGTCCAGAGCCTACGTTGGAGGGAGTAAGATTGAAGGCTCACGCCACTTATGATGGCGCCACGAGGAGATGGGCGCAACTGAGGCTGGAAGGCGGCGCTTGAAAGACAGGCAAGGGTGGAGCAGGTGGAGGCGGTTGGCTACGCTGGTGTGGATGGGGGAACTGAGTAGTGTGGGTGAGACAGCGGATATGGAGGAAGCTGAAAAAGCTCCCTCACACGGGCTTCTAGCTTTTCGGAGGCCCACGTTAAAGGAAGAGAAGCGCTTAGGAAAATATGTTCATTAGAAGCTTTCCATTTGGCCACGAAGCCCTTTGCTTTTAAGTTAAGCCGCCCAAGAAGCAGATCCAAATAGGGCCGAAGACCTGAAGCTTCCCACTCCAACCTCACAGATATCAGCTTTGATCCCTCAACCTCACACGAATTGTCCAACCAATAATTCTTACAAAAGTTTGCATATTAGTACAATTATTAACTACCGGAGTTGAAAAGGTTGGCTTTTATATTTATATTTATATTTTTCAGGTGGAATTATGATGAAACCACAAGCAGTCTGTATAAAGATTACAATGTTGACAATTAAGTAAGTTTTTGACATTCTTTGTTTTTTGAAGAATTATTATACATCCTAGTTATTTCCAATGGCAAACCAAGGGAGTAGTTGAAATCAGGTTTGTGGTATGCTACCTTGATTGCGTTCGTGCAATCAGCAATCCTAATTATCTGATGTAAGATCTAGCCTATGATATATACCAATTAATAAGATGTCTTCCACTTCTCTTTGCAGGTCTGTAAGAGGTAATTTGGCTGGCCCTATTATTGCTATGTCCTATCAGTCCGTATATAGCCGTTTTGTACGTACCATAATATGTTATAGTCCTTTGTAAAGAAAAATGCAGTTATCTGGTTGCTCGATAATAGCTATTACTATTATTACATAGAATTTGGGTGCGGTTGATTGCTACCAAATCCAGCTTATTGGTACAGCCAGAACAGGCGAATTTGTTTCTGGTAGAACTTTGGTGAGTGCGTGGAGGGAATTTAGAGTTTGCCTGCTGCTCCTACATTCAGCTGTTCCTTATATCGCACCAAGTGAAATTCTTGATGCGAGTCTGCTCGACATGATCCTGGAGTTAATTGTTCAAGTGGTCGGTGCTCTTTGCCGGCTAGACCTGTACAAGGCGCTGAAGTAATGTTGTCACGGACCTATGTGCATACAAAACCCTACCTGCTGCTGGCAGCGAAGTGGTTGGCATTTTTTTAGAAGAGCAAAGTGGCTGATATGCTTCTTCGAAGGAAAGACAACATAGGAATGAAAGGCCTGTTTGGTTAGGGGTCACTAAAGTTTACTTTAATTTCTAAAATATCAAACATCTTGACTAAGTTTAGTGATTTTTAGTCACAAAAGAGTAGCTAAAAATGATTAAAGTGTACATGGGATATTCGCTTTTCTGGGTGGAACAAGAGGCCACTACATTTTAGAGGGCACTAAAATTAAGGGGTTGAACGAAACAGGCCCGAAGTAGGATGCCCCGAGCGGTTCTCAAAGTGGAAAGTCGAACTTAAAAGGCCTGTTCTGTTGGGCTTTCCTGGAACCTTGTTCGGTTGGGCTTCCTGGAATCTTTTGATCGTCAAGAGCTTGAATCTGAAATAAAAAGCTAGCTTCCAAGGCCAACTTTGTAAAGTTAGAAAGACCACCAAAACGAAGAATACACTAAGAAGCTTATCTCGGCTGGCTTCCGACAGCTTTGGAACTAAAATTACCTACCTGCCCTGGCTAAAGTATCCAAACGCTATTCATCCCGCCTCTTCTTTCTGCTCTGCTCGACCTCTCGCTCCCGAGTGCCTCCAAGCCTCTCTGACCGCCGCGACCACCCTCTCCTTGGTGAAGCTCCAACTTGCAAATGGAGCCGCCGTGCCGACCGCCAAGCTGAGCTACTGAGGAGCACCGCCGCCTACGGCCCAGGCTTGGAACGCTGCAGCGCGAGCTAGGTTTCGGGAGAAAATTTGCCAAACCACAAGGAAGGTTTTGGAAAACCAGGTTTTATAGGAAGCTAAAGTTAAAAGCTAGAAAGATAAAAGATCAAACCCAAACAGACAAGCTCTGAGCCTGGTACTTAATTAAACTGGCCAAAAATGTTGGCATACAGTTTCAAAAATAAAAGTGATATGTAGAAGATATGCGGATACGAGGTACACAATCAAGGAACGCGACGTCGTTCCAAACGCGTTGCTTTATTAGTTGATAAAAGAGCATCTACTATAGTTCTAAAAAAAATGATTGATAAATTAATGGGTTCTTCAAGTCGCTAAAAGAAGTAGAAAGCATATTTGATGGTTTTCTTCAACCATTTTTAGTATATCGCTCTTAAAAGCTAGAAGACAATTTTGTATTAGAATTTCTAAATTATTTTCAAATCACCTTGGTCACCTTTTTACTTTTTTTGCTCTTGTATATTTATATTGTGAACCCTCTCTCCTTTGTCTTCCCCATGTCCTTTCATTTTCAAATTAGTTAACTGGATACGCACACGTATCTTTCCGCGTGATTGGATCGATTTCCCATGTGTGCAAAGATTGAAAGTTAGGATAAGAAATTGTTGGAGATAGTTTTTTTTTTTCAATCTTGCTAAAATCAAGATTGGGAGTGAACTTTGGAAGCTCTTGGAGATAATCTAAGCACGATTAATCTGGGAGCTAGTGAATGGCTAACAGGACCACTGTGGGTGGAGGTAGACACAATCTGGCTTTTATTCTAGCAACTGCTTAGGCTGTTTTATTTGTGGACACCCATCAAGTTTGTCCCATGGAGGATTTGGAAAAGTCAGGCTTCTTTGTGCGGTCCGACCACTATCAGACATCGTTTTTTTTTTCTAAACGATTAACCAGAGAAACGATTACAGATAAACCATCAGAGAGGATGAAATGACAATAGCTTGCCGGAAGGCAACGCGATCATGACGTGAAGCAATCCCAACGCGACCAGGGCGTGAAGCAATCCCTAGTGAAGACGCCATCGGTGCGAACCACCCGAGTTCTGGCTCGTCTGTTTAACTTACTCCAGCGTTTCAAAATGATGTGGTTTTTTTGTGGTACAAACCATGAAAGAGACACAAAGCAGGCACTGCATGAACCATCCATACCCAAAATACCATACCAGACCTCAAGAATATGCAAATGAATACAATGGATTACGTAGCACAAAACTCTGAATAAAATAATTGAACTTTGACAATTCCTGTTATTGTCACTTCAAAAGCCCACACGACTCGCTTATTTCTCCTAGATTGTGGTAACCCCTGTTTTGTATGTATGCAAATTGGCATTATATCCATGGGTGGTATACCAATCTTGTATATGTACAGATGATGCTTCTGACAGGAGCACGGTGATGCAAAGAGCTAATGAGGTTCAGCAGAAGGGTTTGTCAGAAGATCCAGTGCACGTTTCAGGTGATCCACAGCAACAGATACGTCGTCGAAGGCAAGAGCACCGACAGCAAATCTGGCTGCCTTGTGAGCCTCAGCAATCTTCTCAACTTCAGGCTGGTAACTGCTATCATATTTATACTGGCTAGCTGGTGGCACAGCTGGAGTAAATTGAGGTGAAGACTCAGCAGTTGAGTGGTAGTTTGCTGGGGCGGAGGAATTCGAGGCAGGAGTGTATGATGTAGCTGCAGGGCCATCACTTGCAGGATAAAATGAAGATTGATGCGTCGGGACAGAAGGTGCCGTGCTGTCCTGGAAACTTGGATATGACTGGAAATTAGGGTAGTTGTATGGAGCAGCTGGAGCTTCAGTGGAGTAGTAGTTTTGAGAGGTGTGCTGAGGGTCAATTGTGTAGGATGGGGGTTGGTATGCCTGAGGGTAAGCTGAAACATCTGGTTTATCATTGCTGTGAGGATTGTAGCCATCATTGGAAGGGTGATCTGTCCTAGTGTAAGGAGGTGGGGAATAATTGGAAGGTGGTTTGTGGACCTCATTGGTAGGGTGAGTGTAAGGAGGTGGGGAATAGTTGGAAGGTGGTTTGTGGACCTCATTGGTAGGGTGATCTGTGCTTGTGTAGGGGGAAGACGAATAATTGGGGGATGGCTTGTGAAAATCAGAAGGGTAATCTGTTGCCTGGTACGAGGGAGAGGAATAAGATTGTGACGGAGAAGGATGCTGAGATTGTGAGGGTGGTGGGGGTGAATAAGGTAACTGGGTAGAGGGATGATCATTGAACTCTGTACTTTGGCGAGGCATATTATTTCCTGGCTGCACAGCAGAAAAGCTATCCCGCCTACTAAAATCCTGTGCACGAAATGATATATCAAAAAAATTAAAGCTGATTTGTTCAAAGAAACCTACACCATGTAAAAATATTGCAAATCGCAAGTACTCAAGAGAAGCTGGGAAATAACCATGTTGACAGGTCGAGGTGATGTTTCACTGCCCTGGTGTACACTGCTGAAGGAAGGACTTTGCCCCATATCCTGTTTATGGTACCAAACAATACATAAGTTGAGAACCAGTGAATGCCTAAATCTGCACAAAGTACTGAAGCATAATCGGTGTTTACTGTACAGTTTAAGATCTTTCAAACCTAATTAAATGACATATGGAAGTGTCCGTTCATTTGAAACAGGAAAATTAAGGTAACAGAACTCTCCAGAATCTATCTATGTTTACTTGAATTCAGAGATTTGACAATATACATTTAAGGAAATTGAATGTATGTTGGATGGGTAATACATTTAATATGCAGTCACGGATAAACAAAAGCAATCTAACACTAGCTAGATTTGAGTTACCTATGAAAAGGAACATTAGGATTGGTGTTAGCAACATTGAAACGAATTGTACTGCTATATACTCCCTCCATTCCAAATTATAAGTCATTCAAACTTTCTTGGAGAGTCAAATCATCTCAAGTTTAACGAAAATTATAAAGAAAACTACAAAAATTTATGACATCAAATAGATATACTATAAAAACATAATTAATAAAGAATCTAGATACTTATTTGGTATCATAAATATTATTATTTTATTATATTAATTTGGTCAAACTTGAGATGATTTGACTCTACAAGAAAGTTGAAATGCCTTATGATTTGGGATAGAGTAGTAGGTAGAAAGAGGAAATTTCACACTAAGGGTGAGAGCTTGGCAATAATCGTTCAGAAACCATTGCTAGTGAGTCCGGATAGTTACTTGAGAAACGGTGGTGGTATTGACATGTGCTTCATCTTTATCCCCACCAGGTGGTCCAGCTTCAGGCTTCCGGCCTTCTTTGAGAGCTTTTCTTATTTCAGCAGCTTTCCAGATGGCATATTTCTGTTTTTGCTCAATCTGCTCAAGACAAAATAAGCAAATTTAAACATCGAGACATACAGATATGTCCATCTTGAAACTTTCAGCATAGGTCAAGGGGCATCAAGATTATATAGTAAAAAATACATTACTAGGCAATGACACAATAAACTTACATCAGGTTGAAGCTCGCCAAATTGGTTAAGAATCTCGAAGAAGATACTTGCAGCATAGAAGGTTTTAGCAGTGTTTCTGCAAGATTAATTTGGCACGCATTAGTCAGATTTTGTAAATAGATGATACCACAATGATTGAAGCAGAAAGGGAATTTCACGAGGTGTAATACATGTCAGCTCGTCCAGCACGGTCCTGTTTATCTGCTTTAGCAAAGACGTTTAATGCAAATCCCTCCAAATGAAGATTGTCGTCGGGCCCCAAAGTCAACGGTTTCTTGTCCTGGAGAATGAAAAAACATATTTAGGCTAAGTAATGAAATGGAAAACATATGAATTTGTCAGGCATATCTTGCTACATGCTACATTTGTGTTAGTGATGCATGAGTAGGTGAAGTTTAATGTCACAATTACCACACATATAATGCTACACTACAAGAGCTGTTAAAGGTGGTGGGACAGCTGCTGAATCCATACAACCATTTATAACAACAATCGCAAAAGGTCAATCAGCATCGAGCCGCAAACATCTAGTTCTAGGGGGAAAGAAATTACAGTTACAAGCAGCCATGAAATAGTTTAGAATTACAAACAAAGTTCAAAAAGGCGACGCCTTAGGTGCGACTAATTGGGAGGCGAAGGGTCCCCACCTGGCCTATAGGGGTAGGCGGAGGTCCAGGCACAAGGCAGTGCTAGGCGGCCCTAGGCGGCAATTCAGCGGGATAGGCGGGCACGGAGGCTCGAAGGCGGGCGCGGATGAGCGAGGGCATGGAAAATGGCTGCAGCGGGCGAGCACGCGGAGGCAGACGCCGCGGACATGCGCGCGCACATCTCAATTTGGCCGCGCGGAAACAGGCGGGAAGGATAAGAGGGAGAGGACGCACTTCCTGCCTGCCATTTTGTCCTCCCTGACGGATGCTCCCTTCCCCGCCGGACGACCTCCTCCCTGCTGGTCGTGCTCGTCCCCGTCAGATGCGCTGCTCCCCTCCAGTCTGCTCCTCCCCGCCGGTTGTGCTCGTCCCCGCCGGCACACCCCTCCCGCCACAAGGTGAGTCCCATCCCCTGCCAGCTGCTCCCCTCCCCTGCTCGTCTCCCTTCCCCTCCCCTGCTCGAAGCTCCCTGCCTTCCCCTGCTAGAAGCTCCACTGCCTTCCCCTGCTCAAAGCTCTTGTCTGTGTAGTGTGTACTACTCTGCTCAAGTGCTCACTGCATGTTAGATTGTGTATGCCTCTGAATCTGAATCTAGACGTGTGTATACTATCTGTGAAAGTCTGAATGCATAAATGCCTAAATGTAACTCTGAATGTTGATTGAACTCTGAATGTTTGCTCACTGCCTCACTGATTTGTTGAATGTATGTATACTAAAGTATTTCACTTTTGAATGTAGGATGTCGACAACACAAGATTTACCTGCACCCGAAACTGAAAGTGTGGGAGCGAATGTATATAATATATGTTCTATTCAACTAATTTATTCAGCATTTCTGCTAGATATATGTATATAATATATGTTGTGTGCTAAATTGGCAAAACGCCTAAGGGTCAGCGCCTAGCGCCTTCTTAAACTTTGATTACAAATATGGTGGTCCTATGCCAGTCAGTGTGAAATGAAATCAGTGTTTCTTCTATCACAAAAGCAAAAGCCATCTGAATAAGTTCATATTGTTCTTTTAGGTATTGGCATATTGTCAAATGTCAAGAACCTAAATATAATATGCATTTATGATCATCAATCCAATCCACACATCCATAACTTTTCTAATTGCTAGACCTCATATATGAGTCAAATGATATGCAAAGACATAACCAAATTGGTTCCTATCTATATTTTGTTGCAAGTTGCTGTCAAAATGTGTCAGCCTTTTATTCTTACAACAGCTTACTAACCAACTAAAAAAGGCAATACACCAGCATGCTGGAATGAAATATGATTGTCTAAGACATACACTGAAGGTCTTTGGGGTTTAAACTTATTGTTTTTAGTATCAACAAGTGTTCATTAAAAAACAACTTCCAGATTTTTAATAAATTTGTATAGAACTTATATTTGCTAGTTCTGGACATGCTTGCATCGTGCCTGGTTAACATTGGTGAAATCTGTCATCACAGACTGTTACAAAGCAAATACAGCATGATGCAAACAAGTCAAGCTCAGCAATTTTTAACAAAGGCCCGCCCTACTACATGATGACATGGCTAGAAGTAGTGAAAGCATAAACCCCCACTCTAGTACCCTCGTAACAGACATTGTTTGGTTCAATATATCGAAACAGAACCTATAATTCTATACTGATGATTCAACATATATCTAAATAGAACCTGCAATTATATATTGATGATGGAACAATCCATTTTTACAGATACCAGTTGTACAGAAAATTTGAAACGTTATATTAATAACTATTAAAACACAGCATCCAAAATACTTTTCTGGTTGTCACCACAAGAGCCTATAATAGATAGATCTAAAATGGAAAATTAACCACAGCAATTGTTTAATCCAACTGAACAAGAGAGAGGAGAACCAGATGTAAGCACGTGCCTTCTCGAGCTGATTCATGAGGGAGATGAGGATGGAGTTTGTGGTCTTGGTGCGCTCCTTCTGGGGTATCCTCAGCCCTTTCTCCATCGCGTAGAGCCGACCTGCCAAAACCCAACCGAATCCAAATCGAACCAAAACCCTAACCAATAGGATACGATTAGGAACGAACTGACGACGACAGAGAAGCGTCTCTCACAGTAGTACGCCACGAGGGGCTCGTGCTTCTGCAGCTCGTCGGCGCGCTGCAGGTAGGGCAGCAGCCCCTTGGCGGGCTCCGAATCGCTCCCCATCGGAGGTGGGAGAGGCCCAAGCGCGAGCACGTCGCGGATTTGGCGGCTGAGATCACCGGAGTTTAGAGATGACGGTGGAGTGAGCGGCGGATTGGTTTGATTTGGGTGAAGAGTCGTTGCAGCAGCTGCTTCGTCGGGAAGGAAACAGAGGAGGGCGGAGAAACTTCCGGTCGTGGATCGTGGTGGTATTTTTCCAGAGAGGCACCCCAAATTCTCACGCGTTTGCAACCGAGTCCTCCCGCGGCTGAACCTGCCAAGCTGGCAGGTACGGCCGTCCGATCTTCAGGATGATCCGTTTGCGCGAGACAGCGATAAAATAGAATAGAACCGTCCATCTCTCATTTGGGTTATCCTGCCGTATTTGAACTTTGTGGTTTGTTGATTGCATGCATGTATAAAGATATAATTTATGTCTCTACACGTCATCGCTACCCAGCGTCTGGATCTATCTATTAAGATAAAATAAAATAATTAAAGCGATAAAAAAACTTGCATTTTTAGGATTTTTAGTTGGACTGATAAAAAACTTGCATTTTTAGGATTTTTTGTTGGACAGATTTTGAGGCAGAGTGTTATATTTTCTTTAGACGAAGTCAATACTAATCGTTTCGCACAATAGATTTTTTTCCAACGTTGGATGCTTGTAAGGCAAGAAAATTGTCATTATAAGACTTCAAACGTGTGACTTCACTATTATAATTATAAGATTCTTAACATCGGCTCCGTTAAAATATGACTCTAAATATGAACACTTTGTTATACATGACATTTTGAGCTTTTAAAAAGAATTCTCATCTCAAATACATGTATTTGGCCATGACATGACTTTTTTACCCTTAGGCCTTGAAAAGTTGTTTAGCCTTGTTGGTCGACCCCTGCCTATCCTGGCTGGTTGTCGCTGATCGGCTAGCGGTGGCCTGGCCATGGCTGGACGTGGCCAGGCCTAGCTGGCTGCTGCATGGGCATGGCAAGCCACCAAAAACATGTAACATGTTATACAAATTGAAAAAGGATGATTCAAGCAATGGATAAAATCATAAAAAATGGACATGTGGGGGTTTAGACAGCCCCTGAGCATTGCATTAAAAAGAAGATCTTCTCACGCGGGCCTAGAAAACCTCCGAACCTCTGCCCCACCCATACACAGCGGTACCGTAGCCCATGTGAGACGACCACGACCGAGGTCGGACCTTAGACCTGTGCTTTGGCCATGGGACAGACGGGGAGATTTTTTTAACCCTAGCCTGAAATTCTCTTCAACAAGGAGTCGAACCCAGAACCTGAGGAGTGTCGTTGGGTTCCTCTAACCAACTAGACTAGAATGAATTTAACACAAACAAGTTCATCTTATAAAACCAAAATAAATCATGAGTTTACATCTCATCATACAACATAAAAAATCATTCAATGTTTAGCTTTCTCTTCGGAGTCATCTTCTTTGGTGCTGCATCGGTAGACATCCTCATTAGACTAGTGGTGTCATCATGAGTTTGTGAGGATATGCTCCTAATAACATTGCAAGTTTGTTGCATATAAATTTGATACGACAATTAGATGTATGTAAAAAATTAGTCTATGATAAATGTGTTAATATTGTTAGCTTCTTGTGACCCTTCGTGGACTATCTTGTAGGATTTCTTCTCTAGTCGGCCTCTGTGGAGTGTTAGGCACTTTTGTAACATTCTTCCTAGATTGCCTACGCTTTCTACAAGTGATGAAATAAATTAATATTAATATTTTCATTCAAGTTTCTTGATAAATAAAATTAGTCGTACCTTTTTTGCGGTCCATTGAGTGGGCATTTGACACTAGCTTGTCTGTGACCTTTTTCTCCACATCTTTTGTAAGTCATAGGTCCTCTGATCATCTTCTTTCCCTTTCCATTTGTTAGAGCACTATCATTGTTGCATCCCTTGTCACCTTCACCCTCGTTGTTAAATTTACCATCTTTGGAACCTTTCTTTTTGTGTCCACCTTCATCCCATCCCTTCATCTTAGTTTCCTCTGTCTTCCAACATGTAATTTAGCAAGAGATGCACCAACTAAAAATGGTAGGTCCACTTATGGCCATTACTCCCTCCTTCCTAAAAAGAATGACGTTATGGGATGCGTGTAGGTCAAACTTTCTCAACTTCGACTAAGTTTGTAGAAAATACGTACAACATTTATATCTTCAAATAAATTTATTAAAAAATTAGACTTAAAGATGTTTCCGATAATACTAATTACTTAACATAATTATTTATATATTTTAATACATAATTGTCGGCATTTTAAAAACGTTGACTTCTCGGGAAGTGAGAATGACATCTATTTAGAGACAAAGGGAGTATGTTTTATCTGTCATCGGCTCAATCTTTCTTCCATAAGCAGCCCTGAATTTATTCACTGAGTAGTAGTCCTACACAAATTGTTCTAGATCAATTCTCCTTTGGTGGGTGACATAGGCCGGTACATGTTGAATGGCTTACCAATGTGCTGTCATTCAAGACAAGTACACGCCCTTTGATGTAACTTGAAAATATGCCTCACAGAAATGTCGCTGCTATGGTCCCATACCTTTGCACTCCAATTAGAACATTTCACAATTTTCAAGTGTCCCAAACCTCAAGTATTTGCCCTTAGCTGAACCATAATAGCTGGGAGTATCCTGCCCTCAGGTAGCCTATATGCAATAATTCTTCTCTTGTGCCATAGTACCATGATTAATTATATGATCTTATCAACAAGATCAGCAACATGAAGGTCCTTATGGTCTCTAATCCATTTATTAAATGATTCATCAATGTTACTAGCTATGTAGTCACACTTAATTTTTGGATTGAAACCACACCTACACCATAATAGCTTGTGATTGGTCTGTAACCATTGCATTGCTTCTGATGATTCACTTAACATTTTTGCTAAATGGTCTGAAAGGATCAAGATGCCCAAGAGGGGGTGAATTGGGCTTGTTTTAAATTTCTAAAGCAAATATAAAAACCTATCAAATGCCAATCACCCCCTAGTGCCTACCGTCCGTGTGTCCTAACTAGAAAGCGGTAGCCGTTCATAGGAATTAAAAACAACCTAAGCAATTCTAGTAGGAAATGTAAAAACAAGACGGAAATGTAAAGAGCTAGGGAAAAGAAAATCTCATGGACGCAGCGATTTTTTCCCGAGGTATCGAGGTGTCGACACACCCTCGTAGTCCTCGTTGAAGCACCTCGCAAGGTATCGCTCCCCCTCTACCCGCGCAAGGGTAGAGTGTTCTCTACGGGCTGATTCTTCGCCACTCCGGCTCGGTGAATCGCCCACAACCGATCACAAGAACTTGGAGAAGAGCCGCCAACAATCTCCCGGCGGCCACTTCACCCGAACACCACCAAACCGTCTAGGTGCTGTCGAACACCAAGAGTAACAAGCACAAGACCTTCACTTGACCCACTCAAGGCTAGGAAGGTGGATGGATGCACACAAGTCACTCCTAATCACTCTAGGAGGGAAGAACAAGATGAACTCTCTCTAATCTCTCCCTCACTAGCCTCTTGGCTCTCCAAAAGATTTCTCAAGGTGTCACCAGCTAAAACAATGGCCAAGAAGACCTCTAAGGACCAAGGGGAAACTATAAATAGTCCCCACCTCCAAAACTAGCCGTTTTTTACTTTTTCTTCTCTCTGCGTAGCCACCGGACTAGTCCGGAGCTCACACCACCGGACCATGCACACTGGTCCGGAGCTCACTCTCGTTTCAAACTCAGGCACCGTCGGACTACTCTGCTTGGTCCGACGCACTGGTCCGGCGCTCTGGTCCGGAGCCTCGGTGCTCTCTGAGTGAAAACGATTCTCTCTTTTACACACCACCGGACCACTCTCCTTGGTCCGACGCTCTGGTCCGGAGCCAGGGTGCTCTCTGCATAAACTCAGACTCCTGTCTTGAGGCGTCGGACTAGCCGTCGGACTAACTGTCGGACTAGTCCGGAGCCTTCTGTCTCTCTGAACCATGCCACCGGACCACTCTCCTATGGTCCGGTGCTTTCCAGACAGGTGGTCCGGAGCTCCTCGAGCTGGAAAACTGCCTAAGTCAGGGACCACCGGACCACTCTCCTTGGTCCGACGCCCACTTAGCAGAGTGGTCCGGAGCCTCTTTCTCCCTCTTTTTCAACCATTTTCGCTGAGGTTCCTTAAGGGATTTTGCTCCTACCATATCTAGGGTTTTCCAAGGGCTGAAAGCAAGGTCTCTAGGACTAGTTGTGACAAGTGTGCATATACCCACTTTCCTAAACTCTCCTAGGTCAAGCTACTAACCTCATACCCCCCTTTATAGTACGGTCAAAGGAAAAACAAAAGCCCTAGCTATACTTAGTGCCCTTCTCAACCTTATGGCACTAAGAACTAGCCTAGTCTTCGTCGTGTATCTCCATCCTTTGCAACCGAAATGACTTCCATCTTGGGGGCATGAATATCCATTAAGCCCATTCAAAATGCATCACTCATGACCTAACATAAATGACTTTGTCTCTGCAAAACACACGTTAGTCATAGTGATCTAGTATTGTCGTTAATCGCCTAAACACAAGGGTCCATGATTCTACAATCTCCCCCTTTTAGGTGATTGACGACAATACAAGCTCGAGTAGAGAATAATGAGTGAGTTTTGATAAGAGAAAACATGACTTGACATGAGATAGGCATGGGTTAGTTATAAGAAAGACAAGTACATGCCTAACCATTCAAGCCATGACAAGCACAATAGATATGAATTGAGCATAGTACTTGATTTCAAAAAGGATATGCTATAGCCAAAAGATTAGAGATTAGCGCGGAAGCAATATAGCATAACCAAGCGACATGAGATATATAAATCGATGAAAGTCCACACATGTCACACAACCATCAAATCTCAATCATCACACATATCATACAATGCATTAAGACGGTAAACGTGATGCATGATGCAATAGAGTTTATACACAACAAAAGAACGAGTCCTACTAGCTCCCCCTAAAGCTAGCCCATCTACTCGACTCTCCCTCTCCCCCTTTGGCGTCGAAACACCTAAACTAAGCGTCTGGAGGTGGAGTGGAAGCAGCCGTGGATCGGTCGAGCAACCTGAAAGCTGCCAGATAAGTCTCATCATCTGAATCCTCCCCCTGAGTGTCTGTAGCTGGTAGTGAAGCGGTCTGGAGGTCGGAAGCTGACAGGTCTGCTGCGGTCGAAGACGCGGGAGCAGTAGCGGGAGTAGCAGTAGGATCGGTAACCGGTGCCAGTGTCTCTGCGGGAGCCTCAGGAGCTGCGGTGACCGGTGGTGCCTCATGCACTGACTCGTCTGGAGTCTGAAGGACCGGAGACTGCTGAGGCTGGACTGGAGTAGAGGTGACAACTGTAGCATCGGTAGCGACTGCAGCTGTCGGAGGGGTAGACACGGCTGGAGCCCGACTGTCGTGTGTAGCCTCGGAGGAAGCTACTGAGGAGCGGTGCTGATCAGCTGTCGGTGCAACAAGCTCGGCCTCAACCTCTGCTGCAATCTGAGGACCAGTGGGGGACGGCTGCCCGGTAATGTCGCTGAACGACGCAGAAAGATCTCTCGCAGTGACACCCAACGTAGCAGTGAGCGGAGTGAAACCAATAGTAAGTGGGTGTAACTGCTGAGTGGGGCCGAAGGTGTCCAACCACTGTGTCATCTGAGTCGCCGGTCACTGGGATGGGGTGGTCAATCCAGCACCCTAAAGTCCACTGGACTGTATGGCTGGGTGGGAGTGACTGACTGACCAGCGGAGCTCGTAGGGGCCACTGAGGGGCCAACGGAGGGTCCAACTGAGAACTGTGGCCCTCCAAGCTGCCCAACTGACTGTGAGGGCTGAGATGTGCTCATCATCTGAATGTGTGGAGCTGCAGGGAACTCGAGAGGAGGAGCGCCAGTCCACTTCATCATGTGGGCCATAAAGGCCATGTTCTGCTGCTGCAGCTGCTGGGACTGTAACTGAAGGCGCTGAGACTCTAGCTGCATAGCGAGCATCTGTCGCTGCATCTCGAAGTGACGCTCCTCTGATTGTCACTGCATCTCGTCCTGTCGCTGCTGGACCTGAGTGACTGCAGTGACGAGAGAACTCTGCTGCTCATTGAGACGGTCAAGAATCTTCAACATCATCGTCTCGGTGGCAGAGGCAGAGCCGCCAGCCTCAGTGTCGTGAGCCCGTGGGGGCATCTGTGGAACTGGCTGGAAATCGGCGCCTGAGCTGTCTGAAGTATCCTTAGGAGTCACATCAGCTCCAGTATCTAGACCATGGAGCTCCTGCTACTCAACACCACGAATCGCCTCATCCTGAGCATCAACCTCTGCTCTGTCAGCTAGTGTTGTCCTCTCTCTGACAAGACAGAGGACCCAGTTTCCAAACCGGCTATCAAACGATCCCAGGACTCTGTAATCTGGGAAAGTAGTCGGCGACTGATCTAATAGAGCGCGGAGTCCAGGGTGCGCTCCCTCAAGCTCAATAGTAATAATCGAAGAAATCCAGTGAGCATAGGGAAACTGTCGTCGGGCCCTCATGCCATCTGCTATCACATCCTCTATCTCTGACACAAGAAAATCTGCAACATCGAATGGTGTCTGAGATACCAGGTGAAGAATCATAGCCCTAGTTGGTTTCGGTGATTAACGACAATTTAAGATTATTATGGCTAACGTGTGTTTTACAGAGGCTATGCGTAGCCTAGCCATGGTGATCAAGGAAAATGGGCTCTAAAGGTCATCACTTAGCTCCCAAGATGGATATCATTTCGGTTGTTAAGGAGACATGATGAAGACCCTAGAATGATAGGCTAAGTGCCATAAGGAGATGAAGGGCACTTAGAATTAGATAGGGCTTCTCTTTTTACCTTTGACCGTACTATTAAGAGGGGTTGAGACTAGTAGCTTGACTTAGGAAAGCTTCATGTTTAGGTGTGGTGCACACTTGATTTCCTTAGCTCTAAGCAAGCCTATGGTGACCGTAAGATAGCCTAGAACAACTTCCATATTCATCGCGACGAAAAACGGAGTTGTCAAAATCATTTTCTGGGCGACGGACGCTCCTGGCAGGGGCGTCGGACGTTGTCCGACGCGTCGGACAAAGGCGCCGGACGCTGGGTGGTTGAGTCCACAGCGTCCGTCGGCCTTCCAGAGAGGTTGTTTTCTGGCTAAGTTTCTCAGGGTGCGTCGGACGCTGTCCGTCGGCCAGGCGTCGGACGCTGCGAAGAGCGTCCGTCGGCCAGGCGTCGGACGCTGCGAAGAGCGTCCGTCGGCCTTCCAGAGAGGGTGTTTTCAAACCCTAGCCAGTTTTCAGCGTCGGACGCTGTGGCTGAGCGTCCGTCACCCAGTGACGTAGCGTCCGTCGCTGGGAACACTGTGTCAGAACTAGCCGTTAGACAGAGGCATCGGACCGTCCGTCGCCTATGCGTCGGAGCGTCCGTCGCCTCAATTATGAACAGAAACTAGCCGTTGGGCATGCGAGGGACCGTCCGTCGCCTAGTCGACGGAGCGTCCGTCGCCAACTTAAAATGCCAGCCCGAGGCAGTTTTCAGGGGGTCTATTTATAGCCCCGCCCACTTCTCTCCCACCTGGCCTTTGCTCATTTGAGTTGCTGAGTTCGTTGAGAAGGTTGAGAAGAGAGCAAGAGCCCTAGAGAGAGAGAGAGAGTGATTCGCGAATCCATCCATCCTCTCTCTAGTTCATCCAAGAGTTCAAGGGTGCATCCTCTAGTTGTGAAGCTTGAGTGAGTCAAGCGAAGATCGAGGCCTGTTACTCTTGGTGATCGACATCACCTAGACGGTCCGGTGGTGTTCGGAGGAAGGTGATCGCCGGAAGATTGTCGGCGGCCCTTCTCCATCGACGTGTGTGATCGGTTGTGGGCGATTCACCGAGCCGGAGTGGCGAAGAATCAGCCCGTAGAGAGCACTCATCCCTTGCGCGGGATTGAGGGGGAGCTATACCTTGCGAGGTGCTCCAACGAGGACTAGGGGGGAGTGTCGACTCCTCGATACCTCGGCAAAACATCGCCGTGTCAAGCATCTCTTTCCCTAGCTCTTTATTACCGCGTTACTTTCCGCACTTGTCTTTCATTTCATACTAGAATTGTGTAGGGAGTTTTCGTTTTCCTTTGCCTTGTTACCGCTTTCTAGGTAGGTCACACAAGCAGTAGGCACTAGGGGGTTAATTGGTTCTCTATAGGTCTAATTCTTGTGTAGAAATTAAAAAGAGCCCAATTCACCCCCCCCCTTCTTGGGCATCTTGATCCTTTCACCAGGGCCTGAAGGAGAAGCTGTTGCATGTTGGTCAATCCTTCCTTGTAACCCGTGCAAGGTAGCAGAGTACGACGGAGCACCTCGTTCAATCTGTGAACTGTAGGCCTGAGCTCTGCTGGGCTACGCCTGGAGCCCTCTGAGAAGGGTGGCTTGAAGAGAGGAGCCACCTCCTGCACTGACAAAGTACGACCTCCTCGAGCTCTGCGAGGCACTGAAGCTCCTCGGTAGCACTCGTAGTGTAAGTCAAGCTCACCACCCTGCTGACGGAAGCGAAAGATCTCTCTGAGTCTGGTCAAGTATAGCCTGTACCTCTCGTCTCTGAAGGTGTACTGCACAAACTTGTGCTCCGGATCCACCCAAACTGAAGCATAGAACTCTCTGGCCCATCTTTCTATATAGTTACCAGAACGCCCGAGTAAATCGGCGAGTCCCGGTTGATAAGTCAAGAACGGTCTGATCTCCTCACCAGCTAGCTCAACGATGCTCTCTAAGGAGCAAACCCTGTGTGGTCGTATCTGAATGCTGGTCAACTGAGCTACTCGGTAGAAATCCTCCATGAGAGGTGTATGCCAACCTGGTGAGGCTCTGGGGTCTCTCTGATCCGGAAACCACTTCTCCAAAGCAACAAACCTAAGCTTCTTCACTTGCTTCGCTGTAAGATTCCTCAGATCGAGGTGAACTGAGGCTGAAGCTGCTGTGGGAGCCGCTGACTGAGGTGACTGAGCAGACTGGGAACGTGTGGAACGCCCCCAGGAACTAGGTGCCAACGGTGTCCCCAGAGCTTCAGTGACAAGCTCTGGCTCCTGTGGAGTATCCTCAGTGTGTGACCCAGCTGGAGGAGAAGTGGGAAGATCCCGCGGAGGGGTGCCGAGTCTCATGGTACCTCGGCGACCGCCTCACTTTGCGCGGTCCGCTGCATCAGCCACTGCCTCGGCTTTCTCAGCCTCTGTGAGCTTTCGCTTCTTCTTCTTTGCTTTCTCAACAAGGGGCTTCTTGCCCTTATCATTGGAAGGACGTGGAGGTGGAGGAGCATCATCACCTGACCCAGCTGCGCGAGCACGAGTACTGCGAGTCATACTGAATCAAGCAAAGAACCACTGCCCACTGACAATCACAAGATCCACTGCCAACTGTCAGAACCACTGATCAAAAGAACCATTGATCAAAGTAAGAACCACTGCCCTCTGGAAGTATCAACTGTCAACAAACAGAGCACAACTGACAGAGGGGCCTCCAAGCCACTGGACTGAACCTCTGAGGTTTTGCCTCAATCCTTACTCGCGAGCTTTGCCCCGAGTTCAACTGCCACTGACTGCTGCTGGATAGAATAGACAGGGTATACATAAGCATATATAAAATCTAGAGATAAGAAACCGTATAGAAGCAAGCATCTAGATAAGAGAAAGAATGAAATCTGACATGATACCTGAGGTAAGAAAGCGTAGCTATTCAGAGCAATCTCAAGTACCAAAGCACTCTCCGAACGGGTTTTACCAGCTGCGAATTACAATTGGCAATTGACTTAGTGAACTGGATTGAATATGGAGAAGTGATTTGCAAGGAGTAATACTAGGGCATAACTCAATTGACGACTTGACAAAACGCGATATCGTAAATCGAAACCATACCCTAGCAGCGAAGAGTGAAGCCGTCGACGACGATAGGAAATCGGTCGAACGCGTCGAAGACGATGACGATGAGATGAGTTCGTTCGAGGACGAACACGTCGAAACCGAACCCTCCTAGGGTTAGGGCAAACCCTAACTTCTTTGGTTTGCAGGGGCAATGGAGGAAGGGGTAAACCCTAGGGTTGGAGCTTGAACGAGCAGGTCGCCGGTGGAGGGGGTGGTTCTCCCGGCGGCGAGGTGAAAAAGGCGGCGGTGGACGGCAGCGCGGCGGCGATGGTGAAGTGGTGGTGCAGGGCGGTGGAGAGCGGTGGTGCGGCACGGCGAGGAGGAGAGGAACGGCGGCGGAGCAGGTGGTGGAGCTCACCGGCGGCGAGAACGGGCACGGGGGAGTTGGCGGCGAAGCGAGGGCGGTGAGCGGTGCGACGGCGTACGGACGGTGACGTGAGATAGTGGTGAAACAGAGCCGTTCGCGGGGGGATATCGCAAACTTTCAAAGCGTCGGACCACTTTGCTTGGTCCGGTGGCTGGTCCGACGGGTGGTCCGACGGTACCAGAGAAACAGAAACAGGGAGCAACTGACCACCGGACTACTGTGCCGGACGACTCACCGGACTAGTCCGATGGAGCACCGGACTGGTCCGACGGTGAACAGATCGATATGACAGAGGCACCGGACAACTTGTCATTGGTCCGGTGCAGCGTCGGACACTGGTCCGACGGATTTTTGGACTGGAGAGGATTTATGCAGTCAGGGTCGAGGCGTCGGACCACTGCGTCGGACCAATGCAGAGTGGTCCGGTGCTTAATTTTGCTCTGAATTTTCCTATTTTTCTCTCCAATCTTTTCTCTTAGCCAAGTACCAACACAAAAGAGCAAAGAGGAACACTTGTTGGACTTAACATAAGAACCATCTCTCAAACCCTCAATTTTAGAAGTAGTTTGCCATAGTCTAGGATTAGTTTTCGTAAGAAAATAGTTCAATAAAGCTCCAAGGGTCACCTTAGGGCACAATAGGGGTATTAGCTGAAGCTAGAGCGTTGAATTGCTCCCCCTAAGTGTTAAACCTAATGATAACCAACAAACTTAACCGAAAAGAAACGAGGAAGCAACAGTTATGCATATGCAATGCAAAACAGAATTTGAATCTAGGTTGCTTGCAAGTTTAAACCGCAATTAAGCTTTGTCGCACGCTTTGAGGGCGGTTATCTTAACCGCGTTAGCCAAGCCTATGTGCATTACCAAATTAACATGTTAGATTACATATGAATGCATGATTCACACAAGCTCATCTTTTAGTGAAGTTAGAGTGATCAAGCACATTTAACTCGCTTCTCAACCTACAAAAGGTTGTTTCATCGAGTGGTTTAGTGAAGATATCCGCCAATTGATCTTCGCTCTTAACTCCAACTAGTGTGATGTCTTTCCTAGCCACATGATCTCTAAGAAAGTGATGGCGAATATCAATGTGCTTGGTGCGAGAGTGTTGAACCGGGTTGTTAGCAAGCTTTACGGCGCTTTCATTATCACACAAAAGTGGAACTTCTTTTAAAAACACGCCGTAATCAAAGAGTGTTTGGGTCATGTATAAGATTTGTGCACAACTTGCTCCCATGGCAATGTATTCCGCCTCGGCGGTTGACAATGCCACACTGTTTTGCTTCTTTGAGGACCAAGAAACAAGTGATCTTCCTAGCATGTGGCACCCGCCGGAGGTACTCTTCCTATCAACCTTGCACCCGGCATAATCCGAATCGGAATAGCCAACTAGTTGGAAGGGAGCTCCTTTGGGATACCAAAGACCCATGCTAGGGGTGTGCCTTAAGTACCTAAGGATTATTTTAACCGCACAAAGATGCGACTCCTTAGGGTTTGCTTGAAACCTAGCACACATACACACACTAAACATGATATCCGGCCTAGATGCGGTGAGGTAAGGTAAACTACCGATCATAGAGCGATAGAGAGTTTGGTCAATCGGTTTACCTCCCTCATCGAGATCGAGATGCCCATTAGTAGGCATTGGGGTCTTGATTGGCTTGCAATCCTCCATATTGAACTTCTTAAGTAGATCATAAGTGTACTTTTCTTGAGAGATGAAGGTCCCTTCTCTCATTTGCTTCACTTGAAAGCCGAGGAAGAAGGTTAGCTCGCCAATCATTGACATCTCGAACTCCTTGGACATCAAGTCACCAAACTCCTTGCAATGGTCTTGGTTTGTTGACCCAAATATAATGTCATCGACATATACTTGGCAAACAAAGATCTCTCCATTAAGATTCTTGGTGAATAGTGTAGTGTCGACGATCCCGATCTTGAAGCCCTTCTTGATTAGGAAGTCCCTTAGCCTCTCATACCAAGCTCTTGGAGCTTGCTTCAATCCGTAGAGTGCCTTGGACAACCTATACACATGATTAGGCAAGTTTGGGTCTTCAAACCCAGGAGGTTGTGAGACATAAACAAGTTCATTAATAAAACCATTTAAGAAGGCGCTCTTCACATCCATTTGAAAGAGTTTCATTTTGTGATGTGAAGCATATGCCAAAAGGATACAAATGGCTTCAAGTCTTGCAACCGGAGCAAAGGTCTCTCCAAAATAGAGTCCTTCTACTTGAGAGAACCCCTTTGCCACCAATCTTGCTTTGTTCCTCACAACCACGCCTTGATCATCTTGCTTGTTCCTAAACACTCACTTGGTGCCAATGATTCTTGCATCCTTTGGCTTCTCTTCAAGTGTCCACACTTGGTTCTGGGTGAAGTTGTTGAGTTCTTCATACATGGCATTCACCCAATCCGGATTCGCAAGTGCTTCTTCTACACTAGTAGGCTCAACAAAGGAAACAAACGAGTGATGTTCAACATAAGATGCAAGTCTAGAGCGAGTCATTACTCCCTTTGATGGACTCCCTATGATTTGATCATGGGGGTGAGCTTGAAGGATGGATGTTGATTTTCTATTTGTCTCTTGAGGAGGATGTGGTGCTTCAACATTGCTTGCTTCGGCCTCGACTTGATCTTGAGGAATGTGAGTGTCTTCTTGAGCTTCCCTCACTTAATCTCCTTCATCAACTTGAGGCGTGTGAGGTGGAGAAGGATCTTGATTTGCTTCATCTTCAACTTCTTCCACCTCTTGCGGGTTGATAGCATCAATTGGCATATTCTTCATTGCCTCCCTCAAGGGTTCATCACCTACATAAATATCCTCAAGCGCTCCTTGGGAGCCATTAGTTTCATCAAACTCCAAGTCATACGTTTCTTCAACTAAGCCGGTGGTTTTGTTAAATACACGGTATGCCTAGGATTTAAGTGAATAACCAACAAGGAAACCAATGTCACACCGCCGTTGGAATTTACCCAAGTGTTGGCGCTTCTTGTAGATGTACACCTTGCAACCAAACATTCGGAAGAATGAAATATCCGGCTTCTTCCCATTGACAAGCTCAGAGGGGGTCTTCTTTAATAGCCTTTGGACGAAGAGACGGTTTGCCGCGTAGCAAGCGGTGTTGATTGCCTCCGCCCAAAACTTCTCGGGAGTGTTGTACTCATCAAGCATAGACCTTGCTAGAGTTATGAGTGTCCGGTTCTTCCTCTCTACGACACCATTTTGTTGTGGAGTATATGTGGCGGACACCTCATGCTTGATCCCAACTTCATCACAATAATCTTCAATCTTTGTGTTCACAAATTCGGTGTCATTGTCACTTCTAATCTTCTTGATCTTCACATCAAATTCATTTTGGGCTCTTGTAGCAAACTTCTTGAAGATGCCTTGTGTCTCTCCCTTGTCTTGAAGAAAGAACACCCAAGTGTACCGAGAGTAGTCATCCACTACCACTAAGCAATAGAGATTTCCTCCAAGACTAGCATATGTGGTAGGACCAAATAGATCCATGTGTAGCAACTCTAGTACCCTTGAGGTTGACATGAAGGCCTTGGTTGGATGAGTGTTTGTCACTTGCTTGCCGGCTTGACATGCACTACAAAGTTTGTCCTTCTCAAACACCACATCCTTGATTCCTCTAACCATTTCCTTCTTGACTAGCTTCTTCAAGGTTGACATGCCCACATGAGCTAATCTTCTATGCCACAGCCAACCCAAAGAATTCTTGGAGAATAGACACGCTTGCAAGTTTGCTTCATTGGAAGTGAAGTCCACTAAGTAGAGGTTGTTGTGCCGGAACCCTTTGAATATCATTGATGAATCTTCAATCTTGGTCACAATCACCTCATTTGGTGTGAAGAGACAATGAAACCCGAGATCACAAAGTTGACCAACCGATAGCAAGTTGAAGCTCAATGATTGTACTAGCAATACATTTGAGATTGATTGATCTTGGGAGATAGCCTCTTTGCTTAAGCCTTGAACTTTGCCCTTTGAATTATCCCCAAAAGTAATCTTGTCTTGATTTGCACAATCCTCATCAAGTGTGGTGAACATCCGGGGGTCGCTGGTCATGTGTTGAGTGCAACCACTATCAATTACCCAATGGCTCCCACCGGTCTTGTAGTTCACCTACACACAAGCAACTTGGAGTTAAGCTTGTTGTTTGGGAACCCCCTTAGTGCGGGGCCCCATTGTCTTGTCAACCAACTCCTTATCAACCTAAAGAACCCTAGGCTTGTTCTTCATTGGTGGTCCAAGAAACACCACAAGTGGTCTACCCTTGGAATCTTTGTTGATGACATAGTGAGCATCATGAGCAAATGGCCTAGTGTGCTTGGGCAAGGTCTTGGGAAGTGGAGTCTTGCATTGAAACATGAAGTGACCAATTTGTCCACATCCAAAACACCTCTTAGGCTTGGGCTTTGGCTTTTCTTAATTGTAGTCATTGTACTTGTTCTTGTAGTAGTTCTTGGCTTCAATCTTGACCTTGACCTTCATCACTTGGTTCTTCTTGTACCCAATACCGGTCTTGTCACTCTTCATGACGGTGCTCATTAGAAGCTCACTTTGAAGATTATGGCCCTTGGTGAACTTTTCAAGGCCACTTGTAAGCTTGGTCTTGTCATTCTTGAGCTTGGCAATTTCTTCTCGAAGGGAGTTGATCAAGATGATAGCATCTTTGTCTTCTTCTTGAGCCGGCTTGATGGTGAAGGGCTTGCTTGCCTTAAGGTTGATTAGCTCTTCCTTGAGCTTTGAGTTCTCGTCACTCATCTTCACATAATCATCATACTTGTCGGCTTCTACAACTCTCTTGCCCTTGCACTTGACACTTTGCTCAAGAGCCGCATCATCAAGCTCGATGTCACAAGAGGTAGCACTTGCACACTTAGCACACGGGTTAGTAGCAACATGTGTAAGATCTTGAGTAAGTAATTCATTTGCTACCACTAGTGTGCCATGATCACTTTTCACTTGGTTGTAGTCATCTTTTAGCAAGTTAAACCTTGTGAGGAGCTCTTGGGATGACCTCTCAAGCTTATCATGTTTCTCATTGGCTTGCTTAAGAGAGGCTTTGATCTCCCTAGTGCTAGATGTGAGAGAGTTAATCTCAAGCTTCAAATCATCATTAGCACTAGACAAGTTATCAAGCTTATCATGCAAGTTTTCCTTAATTTCAAGAAGTTTGTCATTTTTACTCTTGTACTTCCTTATGATGCTAGCATATTTGTTGCAAATTTTAATTAGCTCATCATAGGAAGGTGCTTCTTCATCATCACTATCATCACTAGAGAGGTCATCACCATCATCCTCTTTTTGTACCTTCTTGTCACCTTTAGCCATAAGGCATAGGTGTGTAGAGGATGAGCCCGGCGATGAAGGAGGAGGTGGCGGTGGAATCGAAGAACCAATCACCAAAGCGGCCACCTTCTCTTCTTCACTCTCATCATCGGAGGAGTCACTTGAATCATCAATGTCGGTGAGCCAATCACCCACAATGTAAGCCTTGCCATCCTTCTTCTTCTTGTGGAAGTTGAAGTTCTTCTTCTTCTTGTATGGCTTGTCTTGCTTCTTGTCATCATCACTTGAGTCATCATTGCCACCCTTATTCTTCTTGAAGTTCTTGAACTTGTTGTTCTTGAACTTGTCTTTCTTCTCTTCGGGACACGCATGGGCTAGATGACCAAGAGTGCCGCAATTGTAGCACTTCATTTGGGAGATTGGCTTCCTTGAAGAGCTTGTGAAGAATTTCTTCTTCTTTGAGTCAAACTTGACTCCATTCTTGTTTAGCCTCTTCAACATCTTGGCGGTCTTCTTCACCATAAGAGCGATGTTGTCTTCATCATCATCATCACTTGTACTCTCAACAACATATTGAATCTTGCACTTCTCCTTGGAAGATGCCTTGAGAGCCAAGTCCTTCTTCTCCTCCTTCTCTTTCTTCTTGGAGGATGATGAAGTTCCATCATTGATCTTCATGTACATCTCATGAGCATTGATCTTGCCCAACACTTGCGTTGGTGTAGTTGCGGAGAGATCGCCTTGATGAAGAACTGTGACAATGTGGTTATACTTGTCTATTGGAAGGACACAAAGTATCTTGCGCACCACATCGGCCGGTGTCATTTGAGAGAGTCCAAGGCCATTCAACTCCTCTACAAGCACATTCAAGCGAGAGTACATTTCATTAGCATTTTCATGAGATAGCATGGTGAAAGCATTTAACTTAGCAATGATAAGGTGATAGCGCTCTTCTCTTTCACATTTAGTGCCCTCGTGTAGAGCACAAATGTTTGTCCAAATCGCATGCGCGGTTTTGCAATTCCGCACACGGTTGAACACATCCTTGCAAATGCCACAGAAAAGAATATTCTTTGCCTTGGCATTGTTCTTCTCAAAGTATGGGTCCTCGGCGAACACCGATCCACCTTGGGTGGCGGCTTTGTGAACGCCAACATCCACGGCCTCAAGGTAGGCTTCCATCCGCAATTTCCAATAAGGAAAGTCATCCCCATCAAACATGGGTGGCGGTCCATCCCCATGGGACATCTTGCTCTAGGCGGTGAAGCCTAATTTAGAGCAACAAGGCTCTGATACCAATTGAAAGGATCAAGATGCCCAAGAGGGGGGCTGAATTGGGCTTGTTTTAAATTTCTAAAGCAAATATAAAAACCTATCAAATGCCAATCACCCCCTAGTGCCTACCGTCCGTGTGTCCTAACTAGAAAGCGGTAGCCGTTCATAGGAATTTAAAACAACCTAAGCAATTCTAGTAGGAAATGTAAAAACAAGACGGAAATGTAAAGAGCTAGGGAAAAGAAAATCTCATGGACGCAGCGATTTTTTCCCGAGGTATCGAGGTGTCGACACACCCCCCTAGTCCTCGTTGGAGCACCTCGCAAGGTATCGCTCCCCATCTACCCACGCAAGGGTAGAGTGCTCTCTACGGGCTGATTCTTTGCCACTCCGGCTTGGTGAATCGCCCACAACCGATCACAAGAACTTGGAGAAGAGCCGCCAACAATCTCTCGGCGGTCACTTCACCCGAACACCACCAAACCGTCTAGGTGCTGTCGAACACCAAGAGTAACAAGCACAAGACCTTCACTTGACCCACTCAAGGCTAGGAAGGTGGATGGATGCACACAAGTCACTCCTAATCACTCTAGGAGGGAAGAACAAGATGAACTCTCTCTAATCTCTCCCTCACTAGCCTCTTGGCTCTCCAAAAGATTTCTCAAGGTGTCACCAGCTGAAACAATAGCCAAGAAGACCTCTAAGGACCAAGGGGGCAACTATAAATAGTCCCCACCTCCAAAACTAGTTGTTTTTTACTTTTTCTTCTCTCTGCGTAGCCACCGGACTAGTCCGGAGCTCACACCACCAGACCATGCACACTGGTCCGGAGCTCACTCTCGTTTCAAACTCAGGCACCGTCGGACTACTCTGCTTGGTCCGACGCTTTGGTCCGGAGCCTCGGTGCTCTCTGAGTGAAAACGATTCTCTCTTTTACACACCACCGGACCCCTCTCCTTGGTCCGGTGCCCTGGTCCGACGCTCTGGTCCGGAGCCAGGGTGTTCTCTGCATAAACTCAGACTCCTGTCTTGAGGCGTCGGACTAGCCGTCGGACTAACCGTCGGACTAGTCCGGAGCCTTCTGTCTCTCTGAACCATGCCACCGGACCACTCTCCTATGGTCCGGTGCTTTCCAGACAGGTGGTCCGGAGTTCCTCGAGCTGGAAAACTGCCTAAGTCAGGGAGCACCGGACCACTCTCCTTGGTCCGACGCCCACTTAGCAGAGTGGTCCGGAGCCTCTTTCTCCCTCTTTTTCAACCGTTTTCGCTGAGGTTCCTTAAGGGATTTTGCTCCTACCATATCTAGGGTTTCCCAAGGGCTGAAAGCAAGGTCTCTAGGACTAGTTGTGACAAGTGTGTATATACCCACTTTCCTAAACTCTCCTAGGTCAAGCTACTAACCTCATACCCCCCTTTATAGTACGGTCAAAGGAAAAACAAAAGCCCTAGCTATACTTAGTGCCCTTCTCAACCTTATGGCACTAAGAACTAGCCTAGTCTTCGTCGTGTATCTCCATCCTTTGCAACCGAAACGACTTCCATCTTGGGGGCATGAATATCCATTAAACCCATTCAAAATGCATCACTCATGACCTAACATAAATGACTTTGTCTCTGCAAAACACACGTTAGTCATAGTGATCTAGTATTGTCGTTAATCGCCTAAACACAAGGGTCCATGATTCTACATGGTCATAGAAAATCTCCACTCTATAAGCCTGATCGGTCGCGGGACGGACCTATCTAGCGCTGGCGTGAATGGCAAATCATTAGGGTAAAAACCTGGGGCATGTGGAGTGGGAAGTCCACCGCCATTCATCATACCTAAAAACTGAGAAATACATTGCTTTCAAATAAATATAGAAAACACACACTATTATAAAATAGCATGCAATATGTTAGAGACATATAATAAATGTGTCAAGATACGAACATATATTAAACAATATATTAGAGAAACATATAAATTAAAAGATTATTACTAATCTAGAAACATATAATATATAAAAATAAATACACCATGCTTATTCCTAATAAAAAAATCACATTTTTATATTTATATTACTAAACCATAGAATGATCTAAATTATTTACCATTCAAAGATTAGAAGATGAAGTTGCTAACATTTTGAAGAAGATAAGTCGACGTGAAGAACTTGCTCCCCCAAGCAAGAATACGGATGCACATATGCGCACAAACAAAGAATAAAATATTTTTTTAAGTGTTTGCGTCGGGGGAGACAATGAAAGAAGTGGCTATATATAGTGGGGACTTTTAGTCCCGATTAGTACATTCCACCAGGACTAAAGGATCAACATCTAGTCCCAGTTGTAGCCACCAACCTGAATAAAAGGATAGCAGAACCTTTAGTCTCGGTTGGTGGTTTCACCAAGATCTAATGTTAACCTTTAGTACCGGAGCCGTTGGGCGGAGGATTTAGTCCCAATTGGTGTATCAAACCGAGACTAATAAACTCTTTACTCCTAGGCCAAAAATGGTCAGGACTAAAACTCTGAATCAAAATTCTATTATCTATTAGTGTGAAAAAGGACGCGGGGAAGCCGGTGGGCACACAAGATGGCGTGCACCTGGACGTCTGCGCTGTCACCGCCTCCAGCTTCGTCACCGCTGTCGATAGCGCCGCCACCGACTTCCTCACCAGCGCCACTGCAGCGGCAAGACGATGTCTAGGACTGAGCCGCCGTCGCCACCAACTTCCTCGTCACTTGTTGCCGCCGCTGCCGATTCCCTTCCTAGCACCGCCTCCAACATACTCACTGGCGCTGCCTGGTGGTCTGCCATGTTTAAATGCCTTCAAAATTTCAAAACTTTACCATATTTACATCGAATTTTTGGTCGTATGCATGGAGCATTAAATATAGGTAAAAAATACTAATTGCACGGTTGGATGTAATTTGTGAGACGATTTTTTTGAGCCTAGTTACTTTATGGTTGGCCAATAATTGTCAAATACAAACGAAAGTGCTATAGTGTCATTTTTTTCAAAAAAAAAGGCATCTAAACAAGGTAGTTCTTTGTTCTAGTAGCAGGTAGGAATATTTCTTTGTTCTTTGTTTTACTAGCAGGTAGGAATATTTTGTTGATTCATATAAATATTGGCCCTGTGTGTTTATCAAGTGGAGTTTTTCAATATATCTTTTGCAAGAATATAAGGTTGTGTTTGACATGGCTCTACGGGGCTTCGGTTCTTCCTCTAGCTGCATTGTTGAGCATTGTTAAACCCTATAGACCCGTGTAGCATCAAAAGAGCTTCGGCTCCTACAAACCAAAAATGGCGTGCACAGACAAGGAGTTAGCGGAGCGCGGATAGGATGGCTTCTCCGGCTTTGATACAGGAGTTGCACAGTAACACTACAATAAAAGAGCATCAAAGAGCCATGCCAAAGAGGCCATGAGTGACGGTTTTTAGGAATGTCCGTCCTGTTCGCTTGGCTTATCAGTCAGCTTATCAATCATCGAAACATTGTTTTTTTTTCACAATAAAACAGCTAAAAACAACATCAGTCGGTTTATCGACCACTGAAACGATCAGACGAATAGGACGGTAGAACGTGAAAGCTAAAGACATGAAAGACGTACAGTAGATGCTAGCTTGTGCAGTGTTGTGTAAACTACTCAAGGTTGCTAGCTTGTGCAGTATTCTATCTGCTCCCTCTTGTAAGTAAGCTACCGAAGGATGCTGCTTGTGCAGTCTTGTGTTAGTTTGATCAAATATCGCAACATAATCTCATGGAACATTTTATCAGAGCACTATGCAATAATGTAAAGATATGTGTATGAAACTGTGAGATGAGAATTATCCACTGAGCAAGGTTGTTTGGTATCCGTGAGTAGATTGCCATTAACACTGGCCTAAGCTTACAGTGCTAGACGCCTACGTACACCTCTGCTTTTTTTACGAGCGATCTCTACTGTTACCCCTTTGCAGTGCAAGTATACGAAATGAAAACAAGGCGCCGTACTGGTGGTGCTGTAGCCTTAGCCTGTGGTGCAGTGAAGAAACACAAACCCATGCCCGAAGCAAAGGCGCACCAACCCAGTGGATTCGAGCGTTGCCTGCAGCATGCAGGCGCCGTCCCCCCCACCAGAGACTGCCAAGCAAAAAGGCAGCTCGCGGAACAGCATAGCCCGAAAGGAAACCCTGGCATGGCAAAGGACCCGCGCAGGGTTTCACTAACCGTTTCAAAACCGGTAATCGTCCACGGGTGGTTTGGCGGTTATCGACGGTAACCGCCCAAACCGGCCCCAAACCGAACAGTTTGCATTTTGAATTCAAACGGCGTAGTTCAAACGGTTTGGGACCGGTAACCGGTAGGTTAGGGCCGGTTACCGACCGGTTTGGGCGGTTCCGCCCCAAACCAAATTTCAAATTTGAAAAAAAAATCGAAAATGCTGAAAAAATTCCTAAAAATAGTTCATGATTTATAGAGTCGAATGGTGCAAAATTTTTTCAAATTGGAGTTCGTTTGCTATTTATTTTGACGCGTACAAGTTTGAAAAAAAATAAAAAAGATTCTTTTTCTTTTTTTTCAAATTTGTACACGTCAAAATAAATAACAAACGAACTTCAATTTGAAAAATTTATACACCATTTGACTCTATAAATTATGAACTATTTTTAATAATTTTTTCAACATTTTCGATTTTTTTTTCAAATTTGAAATTTGAATTCAAATCGGTACCGAAACCGAACCGGTCCCGGACGATTTGCCGGTAACCGTTCGGTTACTGTAACCGTCTGGTTACTGTAACCGTTCGGTTTGAAAAACCCTGGACCCGCGTCGACGGCGTCGTGCGTGGCGTTGGTGTTAGGCAAATCAGAGGCCGGCCGGGGCGGCACACCCGGCGGACGAACGGCTCTCTCCAGCCAAAAGTCCTCGTGGCAGTGCCGTGTCGCTGCGGTCACGCGACGCATAATTTGGGGCTCGGGCGAAGGGGCGTCGACGCCCCCGCGCGGAGCCGAGGGTGGCGGTGGTAGATCTATGCAGCAGCACGTGGACGACCATGTGCTCCGCGCCGCTCCCCCGGCTCCCACGGGCCCCGCCACGCACTCGTTGGCGTCCACCCATTGCCCCCGCGCGCGCGCAAGAGGACAAGACAAGCGGGTTTTTGCTGGTCACGCGCCCCGCCAACCTCACACACCACATCCACATCCACATCCACATCCACATCCTTCTGTTTCGTCTTTCCCAGTTTCCCCGCTCGCATCGCATCAGGACCGCAGCTTGGCAGGCCGTCTGCCGGGCCCCGGGGAATCGACGGTAAAAAACGGGAGGTGACGCCGGACGGCCGGACGGCCGGACTAGTCGCGCTGCCTGTGCTTGTGCCTGTGCGCGGCTCAAAACGGCCGACGGTAATCGCTTTTTGGCTGATTGATCTACTCCTCCTACGCGAGGCACTGGCTGTGATTAAACAATCCAAAGGTGGGCCGCCGCTGATCTCGTGCTCAACGGAAAAGCCTACCGATCAGATCGGCTGGCCCGGATGGCCGGATTCCTTACCTACACACTACACAGAGGAGCAGTCCTGTGACAAGCCCTTTCTTCTCTGGTCCCTTTTACAAATAAATAACGATTTGCTCCGTCTCTCGCCGAGCGAGCCTCCCTCCGTTCAAGAGAAAATGCGTGGCTTTTCCGACTTTTCGCACGGAGTGTGTGCGGGACACTTGTATTTTCGTTTTAGACTGTGGAACAGGCGAACAGCGTTTTTGTGTTCTTCTCGTCGACTCAGGACTGGCTTCCTAATGACACTGAATCATTTCAGGCTCCAATTGCAAGAGGAGAGCAGCAAATCTTGGATTTAATTGTTTAAATTTATTGGATCGATTTATCAGATATAGTATCATATTTTAAAAAAAAAATCAAAACAAGCCGCAAAAACTATTAGCTGAAAAGAACTCCTAGAGCTAACTTGTACTCATTATTATCTAAGAATGCTACTACTAAGACCATCTCTAAAAAAACTTATATTTTTTCCCCTAAACCTAGAGTTTTACAACTCCTAAAAAAATATTAGAATAAATAAAAAAGTCATCTTTAAGAGTTTCTAATAATTCATTCCTAAAATATAGAAGATGATTTAAATCATAAATTCTATATTATTTTTAAATTATTCTAATTACTTTTATATATTTTTTCTCTTGGTACATTTGCATATGAAATCTTTTCTTTACCTTTTGTTCTTTTCACGTCTTTTCATCTTTAAATTGCTCGACAAAATACCGAGAAGAAAGAAGATACGCGTGACTTCAAAGCACGTAACTTTACGCGAAACATGGTGGTTTTTTTCTAAATTCTAGAGTTGTTAGAGAGAGATTTTTTCTTATCCACATAAAAACCAATGATTAGAAAATGATTTAGGAAGCTCTTGAAAATGCTCTACCTTCATAGAAAAAAACTACTAACTTTTGCTAGGACTTATTGAAACATACAAAACAAAAGTATATTTTGGCAAAACTATTTTGACACAAATTTACTTACCCTATCTTTGAATATTCAAACACAACCCTTAGGACCTGATGTAGAAATTTTACAGGAGTCAGTTTATTTTTATAGAAATTTTTTTCCCACGTTTCAAATAGGACCTAAGTAATGAAGTAATTTATAATCACAAAGTGCCATTGTTGTCTGCCCTGGTCAGCCCATGGACTTGCGCCATTCCCATGTACTCCCTCTGTCCCAAAAAAAGAGTCGTTCTTGCTTCCCAAAAAGTCAACAATTTTTTACTTTGACCAACTATATTTAACAAAATATTAATATTTATGGTACATAATTAGTATCATTAGGTAGATCTTTGAATATACTTTCATAAAAACTTATTTGGAGATATAAATGTTACACGTATTTTCTATAAATCTAGTCAAAGTTAAGAAAGTTTGACCAGCACGATTCTCATAGCGACACTATTTTTGGGACGGAGGGAGTATTCATTTATCATGCTATATAATGTGCATATCCATGAAATTGATATAAAGTGTTTCCTAATATAAATGCTTAGTGGATTAAATTTCTGATATGTATACACATTATCAAAATTATTTAAATCTTGAAAACAGGAGGGAGTGTACTTATATGACAATGGTACCTGGGCAGCAATTTGTTGCTACAGGACTCTGTTCGCTTGAACTACTTCAAGCTTGTTTTAGTTTATTTTTTCTCACAGAATATTATTCAATTAGCCGAAATTAGCCAGCTTTTTGCAAACAAACTTAACATTGGGAAACTCAATTATAAAGATTAATTTAAAATCGCATTAAAACGCCGCAGGATAGCAAACCCGGATGCCTACGTGGTCCCCGCGCATATATATATATATATATATATATTCTATTATATTAATCACCTTACTTTTTTTTCACCGACACCCGGGGTAAATCCTTGGGCCGACCGGGGCCGTCCGATCACCCGACCAGTTGCATCCAGCGGCCCCGCCGCGCGCGCACCAGCCCCTCAACGCCCCCAATTAATTCGGTTGCCCCGTGGTGTGGTAGCAGCAGCGGTACTGCCTCCACTCCAGTCCCAGCTCAGAGCTCTCAGCGGTGGCGGCCGGCGACCGGCGAGCTCCTCCGGCATTGAGTCCCGTGGAGTGGAGCGCTGAACCACGCAGCGTGCCTGCATTCACCGCTCCGCAGGTTCCTTAGTCTTCTACGCGTGATCTGGTAAGAGCGTCCGGCTGCTTCCTCTCTGTTTTCCGTAGCAGAATTCGTGGTGGTGGCGGAGGTGGGGGTTGGGGTGCGTCGCTGGAGGATGGGATCTGGCTACCTGGGCACTAATGCGGTGGTACGGCTCCGGATGGGTGGGTTTTAGGAGGTTTTGTTAGGCATTAGGAGGTGGGTTTGATTCCTGACTGGCGGATCTGCGTCCGATTGGGTTCTGGCGTAAGGATTTGATCCGGTAAAGGAAAGGTGATAGCGACATGTTCAGATCGCGTTCTTTTGGGCGCTCTCTTGCTTGGTCAAATGTGGTCAAACACTTTTCTGTTTTGCGAGTTCACATGGGTTTTTTTGTGGGATTTTGTGGGTTCTACCAGAGTTGTTTGCTGGGGTTTAGCTGAAATCCTAGATGCGTAACCCCCCTAAACTTTAGGTCTCTATAATTATTTAATACTGCCAACGATTGGGGATTTTAGTGTTAGTGGGATCATTATCTGTGTGTTTAGTGTCAGTAGGGTCATTAGCCGTGTTTGATTGTATTTGTGCTGCTAATTTGGGGATGAGTTAGTTAGGCATTAGGTAGCATGAATGCCAGTCTCACTGTCTTGCTCGCTGTACGTGGTGGATTTAATGCCTGCTTTAGACCAACATGATTATTGCGTCACTTTTTGTTTGATAAAAGTTTGGAATCATCAAGTTTGGAAATGCATTTTTTTTGTTCTAGTAGTACTAATTGGTAAGCTATAACTTTCAGAAGTAATGTTTCTTCCTTACAGGTTGCTCCTGGTCAGTGATGGCCGGTGACATTACATGCGGATCCTTGCTGCAAAAATTGCAGGTATGTTCTCATTTTGTTGTCCACAAATAGCAGCAATTCTATGCTTCTTTGCTTGATACAGTGTGGCTGATGATGGCTTGCTTTTACTTCTACTGTAGTTGGTATGGGATGAAGTTGGCGAGAGTGAGGAGGACCGTGACAAGGTCCTTTATCAGCTGGATCAGGAATGCCTTGATGTTTACAAAAGGAAAGTTGACCAAGCAACTAACTCTAGGGATCTCCTGATCCAGGCGCTGGATGACTCAAAGATAGAACTTGCTAGGCTTCTTTCTGCTCTTGGAGAAAAAGCTATTGCAAGAACCGTAAGTGATTATACGCCCATGCTAGGAAAATGGATAGCTTCATTTCTGTCTTCCGTAACTCTGACCCCAAAATCATGCTTTGCAAGAGCAGTCAACGAATACCAGTATATCTCTATGCATGATTTACACTGTGTTTGGTTCCTGGGATCAAGAGGGATGGGGCGGGTCAATCCCCTTTTACTTGATATTTGGTTTTGGGGTGAACAAGGATGGGATGGACCCTGCGAAGAATATTCCCAGTAGATCCGTCTGAATGTCTGATTCCTGTCCCTTGAAATCGAGGGGACAGGGTCATCCCCTTCCAACGTCGTCTTCCTTCCGCGCGTATGCAGAGAAGAAGACGAGACGCGGCCGGGCAGCAGCGGCCACCAGCTCCAGGGGAGCAGCACGGGGTGGCACATGGAGGCGCAGCACACGGGCCAGCGCTGGAACATGGATGAAGCCAAGCTGCGTCAAGCGGCAGCCAACAGCTATGGTGCGTGCGCATGGGGGAGGTGTGGCGAGCGGCAGCCATGGTGCTGGCGAGCGCGGAGGAGGTCATTACGCGGGCGAGCGTAGGTGAGGCACGTCGAGCGGCGGCCATGGCTTCTGTTTTTTTTTTTTTTTTTTTTACGAGCGTGAGGAAGCGGCCAGCCTGGAAAGAAGATAAGGCAAGGAAAAAAAAGAAAGTAATTAAAAAGATGGTTTGCTTTTTTCTGTTATATTCTTCTATGCAGAAAATAGGCTGAAATTTCTAAAAATAATTAGTAGAAAATTCTAAAATAGCAAATCTCGTTTTGTTGAACTACTGTAACAATACAATCTTGTTTATACTAAACAGTAACTAACGGCGTCAAGTTCATGATCCATCCCATTTCTATTTATCTTTTCAACCAAACACAAAATGGGTTGATCCCGTCCCTTATCAGCCAAACAGAAATTGGAGCCGTTCTGCCCCCGTCCCATCCCAGAAATCAGAGATGGAACCGTCCCACTCCACCTTGACTCCCAACCAAATGCCACCTTAGTGTGTTATTCGTGGCATGTTATACTTAGTGGAACTAGCTGCCTTCTTATACAGCCCTATTTTACTTATAGATTTTGTCGTCACATTGTATGCTTCTTTTGGCGTTTGGTGTCTACTTATGAAACGAGCTGCATTACATTCTTTGCCACTGAATTGTGCAGTAGATTTAATGTTCCAGATCAGAAGTCATATGAAGTCTTTCTCCAAGTGTTTAGATTTGAATCTGTTTGCTTTACTGCTGTGCATACAATTGAGAATATTCAATCCATGCAGCCTGAGAAGACAACAGGAACAATCAAACAACAGCTAGCTGCTATAGCGCCAACACTTGAGCAGTTGACTAAACAGAAAAATGAAAGAAAAAGAGAGTTTGTTAATGTACAATCACAAATTGATCAAATATGTGGTGAAATCGCTGGCACCATAGAGGTGGGTGAGCAGGTGACAACACCCCAAGTCAATGAGGATGATTTGACACTTGAAAAGCTTGAAGATTTTCGGTCTCAGCTCCAGGAGCTTGAGAAAGAGAAGGTACTTTTCTATCGTTTGCTTTTTTATTGGTTATGGCGTTATGGCGCTTCATACTTGGCCATTGCTTTAGTATTGGTTTCTTATTCATGAGAAAATAATTTGGTTTGTAGAGCAATAGGTTGGAGAAGGTTCTTGAGTATGTAAGCATAGTACATGATCTTTGTACCGTCTTGGGGATGGATTTTCTCAGCATAGTGACTGAAGTTCATCCCAGTTTAGATGACTCCGTTGGTGACAACTGTAAGAGCATTAGTAATGATACATTGTCAAAACTTGACAATACGGTAGCTACACTTAATGAAGACAAGAAGTTACGTCTAAGCAAGGTAAAAGCACATCTCCTAGTCTATAAATGTGAATTGCACTCTCTGCTTACATGCCGATCTCACCGTTGGCTTTCCTACATTCACAGCTTCAAGAACTCGCTGGTCAGCTCTATGATCTTTGGGATCTCATGGATGCCCCCAAGGAAGAAAGGCACATGTTTGATCATGTTACCTGCAACAGATCAGCATCTGTCGATGAAGTCACAGCACCTGGATCTCTTGCTCTAGATTTAATTGAACAAGTGGGTCTTAGCAATAATTTTTTGGTGCCATCATCTGATATGAACTATTCCTTTGGCCTGCTTGACATTTACTTCTCCATTTATTTAGGCTGAGGTTGAGGTTCAAAGGTTAGACCAGCCTGAAATACAGCAAGATGAAAGAAATAGCTTTCAAGAAGCAAACTGAGCTGGAAGATATCTATGCTGGCGCTCATATAGTAATAGACACAGCTGCTGCTCATGAGAAAATATTGGCGCTGATTGAGGCAGGTAACATAGAACCATCAGAACTAATTGCAGATATGGATGCCCAAATAGCAAAAGCAAAGGAAGAAGCATTGAGTAGAAAAGACATCCTTGATAAAGTAGAAAGATGGATGTCTGCGTGTGAAGAAGAGAGCTGGCTTGAAGATTATAACCGGGTATGGCAGTAATTGGTTCGGCAAGTCAAAATTACCGCTGCATGTATCCTGTGATCATTTATGCGATAATACCAAAGCTACGCTGGCTGTGGAGTAGCTTTTAACTACAAAATTTAAATACCTTCTGCAGGATGACAACAGATATAACTCTAGCCGAGGTGCCCACCTGAATCTGAAGCGTGCAGAAAAAGCTCGTATTCTTGTTAACAAGATTCCAGGTATCAGTTCAATCAAATTATAACATGAATGCCCTTAACTTTAGCCACAAAGAAGTTTGTGCCTTGCAAAATTTATTTATGTAAAATGGACTTGTATCTTGATCTGCTAGATATGATTTATGTTCCATTGATTGCTGATGTAATGTCTTCTTTCATCCTAGCACTTGTTGAAACTCTGGTGGCGAAGACCAGGGCATGGGAGGAGAGCCGTGGTCTGTCCTTTATGTATGATGGTGTACCTCTTCTAGCTATGTTGGATGAGTATGTTATGCTCAGGCAGGAAAGGGAAGAAGACAAGAAAAGAATGCGGGTTAGTGTGATATGCTCTTTAAATCTTGAAGCCATCATCACCTGGATTACAATTCATTTATTGTCCATTAAGTTCTGTTGGACCTATGCTGGAGTCTGGTCACTTTTTTGGTTACTGATATTTGGTACTATACAACTGCATTTTGCATTTTTGCATTTGATTTCACCAATTTGGCATTTTGCTATTCTTTGAATTCAATTCATTTTGGATGGTGGTGTTACATCTAATTATTGCTGTGGAAATGTTGACAGATAATGCTCTGATTGTTTCAATTTGAAGTATGTGATATTTGCCCCTTCTTTTGGGGGAACATGAACTGATTTAGCATTCCTTTTTGTCTATGGTGTCCGGACATCACAGGAACAAAAGCGCTACATTGAGCAGCAACTGAATACTGATCATGAAGGGCCATTTGGATCCCGAGTGAGTCCAAACCGGCCTGCCAGTTCGAAGAAGGCCATTGGCCCAAAGTTGAACGGCAGCGTCTCAAATGGCACTCCAAACAGAAGGCTCTCAATCAGTGGCCAACAGAACGGTGGTGGACATGGCGTCAGGTCTGGAGGGAAGGATAGCAAGAAAGACACGGCGAAGGCAGCATCTCCTGGGAACAATGCAGCTGCAGCTGCACCTGTGGGTGCGGCAGCAACAGAGGCGGCCTCCCAAATTTCTGTCACCGATCCGGTTCCGAGCACACCATGATCTTTAACCTAGCATCGTATATTAGATATAAGCGACTCTTTTTCTGATGTTCTATTGTTTTGTGGTAATATATTGTAATGCCTTCGTAGAGTAATTATGATGTCCATCCTTCAGCTGCTTTGGCACTTGTGTAATTCGTGTTTTAGTTCTGCTGGGCCGTGCTGTTTCGACTTGTCAGATGGTGTAGTATAGTCTTACTGAGATGTATGGTCATTAATCAGTGTGCTGGACGTATAAGCTGTTGAAACGTTTTTGGTGTGCCCGTCCTTGATTTTTGCACCCCTGTGAGCGTAACGTACTTCCAAAATTCTCTGGAAACTGGATTTGCGCATTTCATTTCTGTAGGTATAACTAAAGTGATTTTGCAGTCCACTAAACTTTATTAGCCACCGTTTGGATCTTTGAAATTAAATGTATTTTAATAATTATAATTTGGACACATATTAATTAAATTGATATGGCTGTATATATGTTCTCTTTGTATATTATTTGCTATCCGAGAGATAAACTTATTTATTGCATTTTTATTGTTGAGAGTGAGTTGAAGACATATTATAAGTTCCAAAATAGAAACATCGAAGGACTATAAGCTAAATAGTCTAACTTATTAAAGTAGATTTTAATTTCTCCAAATGAAATGATTCAAACGCCGCTTTATAGTAATTTATCGCATTCACGTTGTTTAATTCCTAATTCAAGTTTGGATAGATCCCTTTTTTCCATATATAGAGAGAGATAAGAAAAGACCACACACCTTACCGTCGGTGGTCTTTCATTATATAATGTGTTACAAGAAAAAAAAGACTAAGACTAAGGCTCCATCCATCAACATAGTTTCAACACTATTTTTTTAGGGAACAAACAATGTTTTTCTTTTACAATAAATTAACGTAAGCATTCAACATAAGTTAAAATTTCAGCGAAACAAACAGGGTCTAAAACGTCTCCTTCTCGCGGTTCGTCTTTGTACTTCAGATGCAGCACCTCCGAGGAATCCCACACGTGCAGGGAGGAAGCGTCACGCCTCCAGACTGCTAGGTCCACGAGGAGTACTAGGCTCTGCGTGGGAGGGCGACGGCGGCTGCCAAAAGGCGTGAATCCATCGCACCCACCCCTTGCTTATATAGACGTCCTAATGAGCTCCCACGTTGGAGGCCCATTAGAAACCCTAAACCTAGTCTAATTTGGGTCCAACTCGAATTAGGCTTCCAGCCCCTTAAGCGTGCGACCCTATAGGCTCACGCACACATAGACATGGCTTAAGTACTCTTACTCGACCAATAGTTGATAGCGGCCTCTAACAAGGCGTGTCAACTCCTATGCATACGCTACGATCATATCAGACGAACCACCATAATACCATATACATATTATTCCTCTGTCTTATGATATTTGGTCTAACTCGTAGGTTAACACTTAACCCAAGCACGGTCATGCATTTCATGATCTAATCATTTGAGTGGTCCAGTGATATCTCTCTCATATGAAGAGTGACATATTCCATCTTGATTGACTATGTCTCACAACATGTTTCACGACAAACCCGAAAGCTACCTTTATAACTACCCATTCACGGAGTAGTGTTTGGTAGTCCCTAAGTAGGTCGTTTCACATCTTGAGTATATACGACAATCTCAAGTCTAAGGACATAACGTACATGATGTGAATAGAGACAATATCAGGTCGGGTCTGTCCAGCCCCATGTCATACATGTGCCCATATTATTAGTTTGACATCTCTATATCTATGACTTGTGAAACATAGTCATCAACTAATAATGTACTGATCTAATATTCATGTCTGTTCTAGCATGAACTCCGATCAGGGATAACTTTAAAATAACCATACAAGTAAAAGAGTTTCACAAATAATTCACATAATTGCTAATCGATACAAGTTATCTTTAATGGATATTCATTAAACTCATAACATGTCATGAATACAAGGAAATACAATCATCTGTATGATCACCTCTAGGATATACTCCCAACACAGTGATATCTTTAAGTGCGTTTGCGAGGATCGACCTTGCCGAGCTGAACATGCCTCTTCATGCATGATCGTGATAAGCCCCACCACGTGAACTACTAGTACACTCTCTCCCTCTCTTACATCAAATCAATTGCAGGTCTCTTCGAGGAGGTAAAAATACTCGGTTCAATTAAATTTATTACTACAAAATAGCATTCGCAAAACCATTATTTATTCATAATCAGCCAAGAACTACTGCTACGTCCCGTGAAACAACCCCTGTATCAACGCCAAGCGGCGCCGCCCTGCACGCCAGCTCCACGGGCCCACGGCCTTATCTCCTTCGTGTAATCATCCCCGGCATCCCCGGCCAATGATTCGGATTTCTCTGCTTTGACCCGCCTCTTGCGTCTGCGTGCGTCACGTCACGTCACGTCTCCCTCGTCCCGGCACTCCACCGCCGTCCCCGTGGGCGCCTGCCCCAACCGATCCGATCCGTTTCAACTTCCATTAAAAAAATCTCTCCCTCCCTCCCTATTCAGGAAAAGGAGAAGGCACCACCTCGATTCAATCGATCTTCCCTCCATTACTCCTCCTTGCGAGCTCCCGATTCAATCGACGGCGTTTCGCAATCTCCTTTGATTCGATCGGCGGCGGCGGCGGAGAGAGATGAGGAAGCGTGAGCGAGAGAACCCGTGCGGGATCTGCGGGCACTACCACAAGTACGAGGAGGGGGAGGTGTGCGGCGTCTGCGGTCACCGCCCACCTGCAGCGTCGCCAGCGGGGGCGAGGCAGCAGGACTCGGCGTTCCCGTCCGAGATCCTCAAGGAGTTCCTCTTCCTCGGCAGCTACGACAACGCCTCCCGCTCGGAGCTCCTCAAGACCATCGGCGTTTCGCACATCCTCAATGTATGCTTATTCACACCGCAACTTACCGTTACCTGCATGGATGGGTAGCCTTCTTGTTTTCTTTATGCACTAGTGCTTCATCCGGTGAGGACTGATTAGTGCTAGGGTTTGAAGCTGAGTTGAATTGAATGCTAGCCCTTGCTCGTTGCTTGCTTTGGTAAGCAGATCAATGAAAGGGGCTAATTAGTATGCATACGCAGAAATGGAAGGTTGCCTGGTTTTGTTGTGGATGGGCTGAAGCTTAGTTTGGCTATGTTTATAACTAGTAAAGTGCCGTCTAAATGTCCAGTGGGTTAGGGATATGGAGATAAAATGGAATAGAGGGCTTTGATGGTACGATTGGGTGAGGCAAAGATGGTGGATTGCTTGATCAGAAAATGATTCTATTGGCACGTAGCAAACATGGTGATAGTGGTAGTATGTGATGCATTTTTGTGTTACTACCCATTGGGTTGTCATCTTTTTTTGTACTGATAGTTAAGGCTGATGTTATGAGTGAAAAAAATTGAAATGAAACGCAAGCGTCGGCTGCATTTAATTTTTGGATGGATGCCTGGATGACTTGGTACATCTTGTGTTGCTTGAGATTGCGAGTCTTCGCGCTGGAGCTTTTCAAGTATTTATGGAACTAACATTGTCCTTGGGGTACTGTTTCATTCTGATTTTTTACATGTTTCTCTTTTACTGGATCCCCACTGCAGTGAATATTCAGGTATTGCCATATTGGTGCCGCAGTCATGCCTCTGAATCACTTTCATAGTTTCATTGTGTTCACATACTTGTTTGAAGAATCGACATTCAGCCATAGAAAAGTTTGAGATGACCCTAATGAATAGAAGTCAAAACATAGTGGAAGTTACATGGATGACCAACTGGCTGCTCCTTTTAGAGCATCTGCTGTGCTCTATCGATGACATATTTTTAATAGATACAATGTGGAGCTGATTACCACAACATAGATGATGAATCTATAATTATCTCACCACATTCAGATGTTGCCTCAGTTAATGATCATTTCATTCTTTGATGACTTTGATTGCAATCAAGCTTTGATTTCAGGAAGCCTAAGCTGGTGTTATACTGCTAATCAGCTATGCATCCATTTCATCTACTTCAGTAATGTTGCACTTTAAATTCTCAACTTCATGCACTATTTGCATATTTATATACCATCACAGATACTAACCATGTAATGTATACCATTTCAGTTATTCAGTATTGTTTACAGTAATACCTAAACTAAAGAAGAGTTTATTAAAAAAATGGTGGGTCAGCAACAATGTTGGTTACAGACCGACTTAGATCATTTTTTTTTGTGAATATCTCATGTTGAATAAAAATGTAGCATTCAATCTGCTAAGTTTGAACAAAATAAAGGAAATTACAAATCAAAATAATCTCCAAGGTATTCTAGCATACTAAGGCCTTGTTTAGATCCAAAAGAATTTGGAATTTTGATACTGTAGCACTTTCATTTGTATGTGGTAATTATTGTCCAATCATGGAGTAACTAGATTCAAAAGATTTGTCTCACAAATTACAGATGAACTGTGTAATTAGTTATAGTTTTTATCTATATTTAATACTACATGCATGCGTTCAAAGATTCAATAAAGATTCGATGTGACAGGAAATTTGGAATTTTGAAGGGAACTAAACAGGGCCTTAATTATGTGGTAAAAGCAAACTTTGTTATTGAACCGAATCTTACAGCTGGGAATCAGGTTCCTTTTGAAATCATATGCAAACATGGGAAAAAGCAATTGGAAGATGGCGTACTAGAAACTATCCCTTCCATCTATGGTTGCAACTACACTATTTCATCCTCTATAATAGGTCACTGAGTAGCATTAACTTGCATTGAAGCAATAGAGAAGTGGTCTAACGTCCGTGAAAGTACCTAGGAAATTTTCAGTGGAAACCACCTTGGTTGTGGAATCGTGAAAGCCTCTAAAAAAACATGATAGTGAAAGGCTCTAAAAAAACATACTTAAAAGTAAAAAAAAAAACTTGGGCCATCCACATATGGCACTGTCCCAAAAGTTAGGATGCAAAACCATTTTCGAAAAATTCACACAAAAAGTGACCAATTTCAGGTGCATGTGCACTAGTGGACAAAATTCTTAGTTGCATATGCACCTGAAATGTCATTTTCTGATTTTTTTCCAAACAAGTTTGCATCCCAACTTTTGCAACATGTGTCATCTATGGGTACGCTATGGCTGTGCCAAATTTTGACTTTGAAGTGACCTACTAAATACTCCATTGATCATACTTGATACCATTCACCAATTGATGGTTCTGATGGTCTGTTACTCTTAAGTACCTGGAAAATATTCAGGGGAACTGTGAAAACCCCTTAAAAACATACTTGCAAGTTTTAAATAAAACAAAGCTTGGCACATCCAAAGTGCATCCATAGATGCTGACATGTCACAGAAGTTAGGATGCCACTATGGATATGCCAAGTTTTGAATACTTGAAAACTTCTAAGTATGTTTTAGACTTTTAGGGGTTTTCATGATTCTACTGGGTGGTTTCCGTCGAATATTTTCACAACATACCTGTACTCAACATTACATGTGCCTAGAGTCAAAAGGTGTATTTGGATGTAAGCTGATCTTCTGGCAGGGAGCTTGCTGTTGCAAGTCGCAGTGACAACTGGGCACACAGCAACAAGATAACCAATGTGTCAATAGACCAATCTGGGAGGAAGTAGGTGGCTTTATATTAAGAAGAAAATAGGCTCCCAAATTTTCCTTGATGAGGAATTAACCTGATTGTTCTGGCATACCGTGTACATTCGCATCCTCAACCAACTTGACTGCCTAGATTGCCAATATCAGAGTTTACTGATGCCTTATTGTCTAGACATTTCATATGAAACTTTACATCATACTTGTTCTTGTCTGAATGTGAAATGGCATTGATGTCCCTTTACTTGCAGACTGTACCTTTATGCCAAAACCTTTACCCGGAATTCATTCACTTATCACTGCCTCCAAGAGGACAAGACTCTGCAGTTTGATGATGCAAACCATTTTCTAGGTACGCACGTTATTCTTTTTTTGTCTGTACCTGTTGATTGTAGGCTAACCATTTCCTGATAAGTTCATTCTACTCCTAATTGAATGATCCTTTGAACTTCAGAGCAATGTGAGAGGGAGAAAGCACGCGTCCTAGTCCATTGCATGTCAGGGAAAAGTAGGTGTGTATGGTATATATATCTATATATATATATATATATTTTTTTTTTCCATCTGGGAGCTATAATCTTTCATATTACTGGCACTGATTTGACTGTTGTTATCAAAACACTTTTATCAGATCGGCAGCTTTTGTAATAGCCTTCTTGATGAAGTCGAGAGGTTGGAGATTAGCACAATCCTTTCAGTGGGTGAAAGAGCGGAGACCACAAGTGCAACTGTCTGATGGTAACTTCATGAATTGCAGATACCTTTTCTGTCATTTTTGTTCTAAGATACCTTGAAGAAAAATAGGAAGATTGATGCTCAAGTAGGCTCTTATTACAAAAATAGTTATGCTTAGCTACATGAGCATATGAATTTCACAATAAGATTGGGCCATCCCTTAACATGCACACATGTATGCATATCAAAGTGAAATGATACACCATCATTTGTTGCAACACAGAATTTATTGTAGTGACTTATCTCATGTTAATTCTGTTTCTGCACTTGGTGACAACTGACATGTGGGTGTTTGAGGGGGAAAAAAACTTGTGAAATCCAGCCCTGATCAGAAATGTCAATTTATGGTACCACAGTAATAAATAGCATAAAACTTATCATGACAAGTGCAAAGTAAGGTGAAACTAGTTCATATTTGTTTAGTTTATTAATGTATAGCAAGTAATCCTTACGACTTCTTGAGTCTACTAGCTACTGAAAGCATGGAGAGGCTACAACTACTGAGTTGAATTACTATCTGAAATGAACTCATTAGTTTAGCTAATACAAGTTCTCACACTTAACTTTGGACCTTCTAGCCACACAAATAATAGTGCATTTACCAAGTGCTTACATTAGTGATGAACTTGCTTTCTGCAGCAGCACAGCAACAGCTGATTGATTATGAAACGAAGCTTTTTGGTTCTAATAATGTCAGCATACCAGCTCAACCTTTTGCTCCAGTGGATTCGTTCCCTTCTCTTGGATTTGGTTTCCCAAAACCAGCAGGTGACATCCATGTGCCTACCTTTAACCAGCAGGCTCCAGCATCTATCTTTGATCGTGTTACCCCGAACAGCTTTCCTAGTAATTTCACATTCGGAGCTGAAAAAACTAATGAGGCGAAACTTCCAGATAGCAACAATTTCAGTGTGATAAACTCATCTGGGAGTGATAGCATGATGGACAGCTCCTAGGATGGTATTGTCTTCATTGATACACAAAAGAAATGACTCAATTGCAAATTTAGTCAGGTTTCTCGGGATGTTTTTGATTTCTGAGAAAGAAATGAATTTTTGTAATAGTATGTCGCAATATTTACCAGTATTATTACAATTGCTGCTGTGCATTTTAACAATCATGAGTGTACTTTTTTATGGAACTTTTCTAGTGTAATTCACATGAACAAATTACGCTGGATAGTTTGAATAAAAAGTTACACATGTGCTTGTTAAGATGTACAGATTTGAGGGCTCAGAACCTATAACTCAAAATCCATACAAAGTTGTCATCATCAATAGGAGATTCAGAGTACATATTGTTGCAGCATACAGTAATAAAACTCAATGGCTACAAACTTCTCCCAACAATGCCGAAAATAAATACAAAGGTTCATATTTGGGGATTGTTGATACATCTTGAATGCCTTGCAGAATTTGCTATGCCTTGTGTCAATTTTCTTTATTCCTTATCTAACTGCTTAGATTTTTTTTTGTCCATACTGAGTTTTCACAAGAAAAATTCCTTCCTGTGTGACCGAAGGATGACTTCACACATGCTTTAGGGTTGGTAATGTGACAATTTTCCGCTCCTTGAGGGCCTCTTGTGTTCTGTAACACCCTTAAATTTGAATTAGCAAATTAGTTTAAATTTAATTTTAATTTAATTTAATTCAAGCATTTGTGTGATCATAGAATTAATTAAATAAAAATAAAATAAATCTCATGCTAGGGTTTAACATGTTGTGCATTTCATGCCTCTGCATTTTCTTGTGTTGGTTTGACTTTGTAAAACTCAAAAAGGATTTTCAAAATCTATTTAGAAAATCAATTTGTAAAATAAATCAAAAAGAAAAAAAAAGAAAACCCTTTCTCCCTCCCTCTCTCCCTTTCGGCCCGAGAAGCCCACCGGCCTGCTCCCTCTCCCTCCTCTTCTCCCGCGTGAGCCGGCCCAGTTCGCCCGCGGCCGCATCCCTCTTCTCCCTCTCGCTGACGCGGTGGCCCCACCCGTCAGCGCCCCCTTCTTCCTCCTCGAGCCTGAGCCGGACTCTGTCCGCAACCGCCGCGTCGCGCCGCATCCGCCCCGCATCAAGGCGTGCGCGCCCTGGACTCTCCCTCTGCCTCCTTTAAATAGCGACCCCGCGCCGCTGTTTTCCCCCATCTACTCGCAGCGCCTCGCCTTGCAAGCCGCCGCAGCAGTGTCGCCATTGCCGCCGCTCTGCTCTTGCCGTCGAACCGCCGTTCCGAGCGACTCCGGCCACCGTAAGTCTCTCCGACCCTCTCATCGTCTTCCCGTATGCACGGAACGTTTTCCCGTCCCCTTTTCCCTCTCTCCTGTCCACCGGTTGTCTCTGTCGCCGTGCACAGGGATCCGCCGCCGTGGTTCACTGTCGCCGGCCGTCCACACTCATCCCTGAGCCTCGTCATTGCCCTGGGAGGTTTCGTCTCGAGCTTCTCGTGCTCCCCGACCCTTTTCCCGGTCGGATTGGGCACCTGAGCCCCTAATCACCTAGCGCTGCCGTGCGCAGAACCTCTGCCGCCGCTGTCCCTCGCCGTCGGCCCTTCCTGTCCATCCTTGACCCCCTCCGAGCTCTCAGGCGAGCTCGCCTCCCTCTCCTCTTTCTCCCGGTGCCCTCGGAGTCGAAAACCGAGCACGGGAGCTTCCGATTGCTCTACGCCGGCGAGCTTCGGCCGTTCGGCCATGGCGCCCCGCCGAGCGCCGCCCTGCTCTGATGGGAGCGCCGCCTCCTTCCCCTCTCTTCTAATCTGGATCACCCAGATTAGATCCAACGGCTCACATGAACCGATACCCCTTCGGTTTTTAGGGAATAAACCCGCAGTCCCAATAGCGCCTTTCATCTTTACGCTTTCCTCTCTGGAAAACGTATTCCCTTCTCAGCTCTGTTTTAATTCCATTTTAAATAAAAACCCTATTTTCAGTTTTGCCACTGATTTTCAAATGCTTATAATTTGCTCGTTTTAAGTCCAAATCGATCCGTTCAAGTTGCGTTAGATCTGTAATTTTATGCTCTATCCAGTAGTATAGATTTCATCTATGTTAATTACTTTTGAAAATCAAAGTAAATTAATTCTTTAATGCTTTAATCTTGCCCTTTTCAAAATCTTGTTTAATCTATAGTTTTATTCGTTTTAGATCCGATTAGCGTGGTTCTCGTGTCTTTGTGATCGTAGTAAAGTATAGATCTGTTTTATAACCTTTTTAAAACCTCTTTATTGTTTATGGTGTAATGTTCTGAGCATATCTTTATTGCTTCGTGTATGATTGTTCGGATGATTGCGTGGTGATGTTGATCGAGTACAACCGGTGAGATCTTCGGTGAGCAAGAGTTCTTTGCAGCATATCAGGATCACCAGGAGCTTTGTGATCAAGGCAAGTTTAACATGGGATCATCCTTGTTACCTATTCACCATAATTCAATCTAGTTATGATTGCATGTGTCTAATTTGATTCCTATTAGATCTATACCATAACTTTGTTATCCTTGTACCTTGTCACCATGGGTTTCTATGCATATGGGTAGCTTTGCTATGTTTTACAATAATGGATCTTGAATTGAATCTTGACTAATGATACATGCAACTATGAGATAAAATTGACTTTTATAGCAACATGGAATAGGACCCCACTGTAGGGCAAAAGCTGGGACTTAAATGCAACCATGAGTGCTATAATGGCTCTGGCTTTAGTCAAGTATGAAGATTCGTACTAGCATGTTGACAGTTCATGAAAGGCACCATTGCCGAGCTGGTTGTAGGGCATGTCCTAGGGTGGTTACCGCTTCGAAAGGTACCATCGAGTAGGGGCTTTACATACCCCTTGCCCTTGGGTCCGTAGGGTCTGTCGACATGTTGGGAAGACTTTTGAAAGACTTCATAGTGTACCCTGCCCGCTCACCTTGGAAGTGTTATGGGAGTTATAAACCCGGACATATGGGCAACACGGCTTGTGGGTAAAGTGCGTAACCTCTGCGATAGCCGTGCTCACGGTTACGAGCGGTCTGAAAAACTTAGTGTAGATGATCATGTTGTTTAATGATGTTTATTAATCTTATCATGTGGTTACCAACTGGGTATGCATAACTAAAGCTAAGTGTTGGTAAAACTTGACCAAGATAAAAGCTATCGCAGTTCAGACAGTGTCAGCCTTTTGAGCTTCATAACCCTATGTTACTCTTGCTGAGTACTTTAAGTGCTCACTCTTGCTTTCTCAACCCCTTCAGATGGCTTTGAAGACTACCGTGAGGAGTACTAGGCTAGTGGTCAACCAGTCGGCGTTCCCTGTGAAGTGGAGCTTCGTCGTGAGAGTTATCTTTATTTTCCGCTGTTTTGTTTAAGAATATTATTCGTTATGTAATAAGCACTCAGTGATGGTACTATTTAAAGATTTGTCGGCTTATGTGTGTGATTGATCTCTGGACACACATGAGTTATTCATATTCAATTTTATCCTTAAAATTGGGTGTGACATGTTCTGTTTGAAATTTAATGTTTGTTCGAGGCTTCGAGCCCAGGAACATTGCAAGCCACGGGGAAGCAACAGTAAGCAGCCAACTTGGGAACTTGGGAACATTGCATGCATCCACCTTCTAAACCGAAGACGAGAATATTACATCAGAGCACATTGCGAGCAACCAACTTGCATGTAGCCACCTTCTAGAGGGCAGCATCCTTGTCGCTGACGTCCCCCATTGCTGCAGTGCTGAGCTGGCTGGAAGGTGCGGTGGAAGATGAAGATGAAAACCGGGAACGAGATACTAGGTTGTCAAGGACTCCAGGGGTTAGGGTAGCAAGGCCTCGACTATGTAGTTCGTAGCCGTGATTCGTGGTTGGGCGAGGTTTTTCCCTTCTTGATCTAATCTATTGACAGGAGTCCTGACTAATAGGAATCCCCAATCTATTATCGGCTAGCTCCTTGATCTGCGTGGCCTACAGATGCCGCTGCGGGCTGCGGCCTTTCTTGGTTTACCCTCCGCGGCCCTGCGGACATCTCGCGCACGCCTCCTACTATAGGCGTGGCCCCACATGACATTCTGTTTAACGATTCTTGTAATATTCTCCTTCTCATCTTCTAGGTGCGTCCGAATTGGCCTCTAGTTCTATAGGGATCCTTACTTTCTGCCTGCAGGAATCAATAAGGACGTGTTTGGTTCCCTGCCTCCAGCCCAAGCCAGGCTCCACGGGGCCAAGTCGGATATGTTTGGTTGCCTGGATTTGCCTTCTAGCCAGGCCCCCATAAGCCAAATCGGCTTGTTAGCCAGGTTCCAAAAGAACGTGGGGGAGCTCGTTTTATGGGGGCCAGGCTTGGGCTAGCTCCCTGCGCTGATTCCCGTCACCGCCTTCGCTCGCTTTTGCTCGTCCGCCTCCGTCACCACCACCGCACCTGCGCCAACTCCCGACGGTGTCCTCCCCCGAAGTGGAAGTGCTCGGACCGGGGCGACGCTTGGTGACTGCCACGCCCTGCATGCAACGTCAGTCCGCAACGGTCGCCGCCGCCATCGAGGGGTCCTAGCCGCAGATCTGGCGAGCGCATGGACGAACCTGACCTCGTGAGCTGCGTTGCGTGCAGCTCCAGCAGTGCGGACTCAAGGCCCTCAACCACCGCTGCCTCTAGCGCCGTGACCAATCCTGCACTTCGTCCGACACGACGGCAAGCGGGGAGGAGGAAGCAAGCCCGCGGGTGTTCGTGCCTGTATGGAGCTGGCACGTTTGCTGGTGTTCATGGGAGAAGCAGGCTACCCAACGAGGCAATGACGCCAAGCTCCAGATGGCTACGCCTCCCTCGACTCGAATCCTTGTCGTCGGTGGCTGCATCCCACGCTGGCCGGAATCGGCCGCGCCGGCCATTTCCCCTGCTGAGAGCTGCACTCATCACGTGTTTGACGAAATGTCTCAAAGGTGGTGAAGTAACCTGGGCAAAGAAGAGGTGATTCTATCCAAGCCAAACCAACAAACCAAACACATCACTTACTAGCTAGGCTTGAATAGTGCGTGCAACCAAACAAGTCCATCTTGGCTTGCTAGGGATAGGCTTGGACTAGCCTGACTTATTTCCTAGCCAGGCTAGAAGATGCACAGGAAACCAAACACACCCTAAATCTATATTCAGAAAGGATTGGTTGAAAATTAGTAGATTGTTAGACTGTTTAGTACCTGAATCTACAGAAGTCTGGCTCCATAAAAGTGTGTATTTCGTTAAGAAGTATTTTACTTCATAAAGTTGTTGGCCTTGTTCTTGAAACAAGGCACGAGGAATATCAACCTCAACCAACTAAGCAAACTAAGGAGAGATTAGTGAAAAAAAATTATGTACAACATATATGGTGTGGATTCACCATGCTCAAGGTCTATATAGAATGCCAAAGTCTAACATTTAGTTGGACGGCAGTCCAACTTTATTATGGAAGCCATAACACTTTCAACAAGAGTTAATTGGGGCCCAATTGATAAGCTTTCCAATAGATCTAGTCCCACCTCATTATCCTGTTGGCTATGTATCAAAATCATCATGACATGTTATTGTTGTGTTATGTTGGGTGCTATGTCACCATTTATCGGGCCTTGAGCCTTATAATCATCCTTAGGATCTTGCTCTAAGTGAGAGCATGCCAAAACCAGTTGGAGCACCCCCAAGGGTGCTCTAGGACATCCTCCCCCTTGGCCACGTCATGCAGCTTCGCTGCCAACATCGCCACACTATTGTATGCTTCATTATAGTCGCTTTTAGATTTGAGTTTTGTTTAAATTAATCTATCGTCGAACAATTTTGTCGTGTGTTGGTTTGTGGAACCCTATCTTTGAGCAACTCCAAGAGAAAAACTATCCATGTTATTTATCCTATATTTGGCTATTTTGGGAGAGATAAAAGAGTCCAACAGCTATTGTATTTGGTTTGCTAAAATAGCAAGTCATCTACCCCGAAATTCTCGTATGATAAATATAGCTTGCATGTTCCGCTAGCCGTAGGATTTGCCGTACTAGAAAGACTATTGGAGTTTTTTGTTTTTTTGCATTGTTTTCTATTTTAGAGGTTGGCTAAATCTTGAGTTTAGCCATTGATCACAATATGAGATGATTATTGACATCGAATTATATTGCAAGTATGTTGGATTGTTCAAATCAAGCATAGCAAGCAAGTGAAGACCGAAGCAAGACTTGGCTGCGACGGGCCGTGTGCGACGCAATGGTGAAGGGCAAGCTAGTGGGCTTGGCGCCGATGGACCGAAGGCGATAGGTGAAGGGCAAGCTAGTGGGCTTGGCTCTGAAGGACCAAAGCAACGGTGAAGAGCAAGTGTCTAAGGTTGATGGACTTGAAGTCTATGTGATGGTTTGAGCGATCTACATCATCTATGAAGATGAAGCCAAAGATTCATTGGTCATATCAAGTGGCTTGGTAAAGATGTCAAACATTGCCCTTGCAAGTATCTAGTTGTGGATCTTACATATATGCAAGGGAAAGGTATGAAACATAAGGTGTTTTATTTCACCGGCCATATGGTGTTTTAGAGAAGTTTAAGATGGCCGGATTGAAGAATAGATAGCCGTACTATAAAGGGGGTAAACATGATTTGCATTACGGTTATTTAGTGCCGCTTGTGAGCTCTAACGTGTGAGATACGTTTAGTGGCATGACATAGTATGCCAAAGCTTAAGAAGTATTGCGCTTGAGTTTGTGAGCTTTCTGGGGAGTGGCGGACTGTCCGCGCCCTGTGTGGCGGACTGTCCGCCGGCTAACTCAAAGGACTCAATAGATTGGTACAGAATCTGTCTCGGTTTGACTCGTGAAAGGCTGATTGTCCGCGCCTTGTGCGGCGGATTGTCCGCCGGCTAATCCTAGTGAAAGACAGTGCTGCTGGACTTATTGTCCAGCGAGTTGGCTTTGTGAGGCGAACTGTCCGGACCTTCATGGCGGACTGTCTGCCGGTCAACCTTTTCAGCACAACAGAGTTGCTGTTGTTCTGTTCGAGGAGCCGGATCATAACGGCGGACTATTCGGGCTTCTATGCCGGACTGTCCGCGGTTACGTAGTTTGAACCTAACGGCTAGTTCAAATGAATGGCGGACTGTCCGGGCCTTCTATGGCAGACTGTCCGCGAATCACGTTTTAGAGCAGCAACGACTAGTTTTGAGAGGCTCCTCTATATAAGCTTGGTTGGCCAGTTGGGGGAGGCTCTCTTGGCCATTCTAACAGCATACACTTGAAGAGAGCTCCCACCTAGCACCTCCTCCCATACTCCTTGCTTGAGGGCAACATTTGGAGAGTGAGTGTGCTTCACTAGTGCGGATCTTTGCGTGAGAGATTGCATGTGGCACTAGGTGATCGTCGTGTGGGTGTGGTTACTTGTTACTCTTGGAGCTTGCCGGTTCCTAGACGGCTTGGTGATTGTGTCATCGTGAAGCACACAAGAAGCATTGTGCGGTGCTCCGAAGTTGGCTTTGTGAGGGGCTATTGAGCTCATCCCCGCTGGAGGAAGGCAAAGAACATCTCTAGTAAAATCGAGGCAAGTGAGAGTGTCTAGTTGATTTGGTTGTCTCAAGTTTAGTGCTCACATGGAGCCTACCTAGTGAGGTAGTCCGAAGCTTGCGGGCTTGGAACTAACAAGAGGAGCGACAATCCTAGAACTCGCCTCAATGTGGACTAAGTGACCGGCAAGTCACCGAACCACGATAAAAACATCACGTGTCATCCTCTACATTGTGGTTTGCTTATGTCAACACAAGTTCCTTACATTGCAATACATCATACTTGTGTTGTTTAAGCTTGTGTCTTATTTACGATCATAGCTTTGTTGTATTCTTTAGTACTCTAGTAGCTCTTATTGTTCATACTTGCTCATTAGAATTGTGTAACTTTGTAATTATGACTAGACCTTATAAGTTTCTGCATTAACTTTGACAAGTCTAGCAATTAATTTTTAGAAACGACTATTCACCTCTCTCTAGTCGACCATCTTGACCCTACATACATGGCCGAACGCCGAATCAACAGCTCGGGCAGCGACACCGTGGGGTTGGAGAAAGGGTAGTGCAGGAGGTACGTGTGCCGGTGCTTCACGTCCTCGCTGCACCTCGGCGGCGGCGGCAGCAGCATGTTTGTTAGGATCTTCTCCAGCAAGCTGGTTCGTCTGTGGACCTCGTCCGTGCAGTCGAGCGCGAGCCAGCCGTCACCGCCTGCGCCGCCGAGGCAGGTCATGTTGTTCTCGGCCGCAGCAGACGGCGGTAGGCTAGGGATCTGGTCGAAGAAGACGCCATCGTCGCCCATGGTACAGAAGGAGGCGTCGGGCAGCACGATCCACGGGAACCCCCGCTAGTGGCGTGCGCCGTAGTGCTACCACGCCGCCGAGTGTCATGCATGGCACACGACGCGGAGCCGGGCGCGATCCGCCGGGAAGTTGAGGTGCGCGATGACTTGGCTGAGGAGGTCTGGCGGGAGGCCGCACCATGGAGGAGGGCACGTCATCGGCGACAACATCGATCAGATCGACGAGGCGATAGGATTGATCAGCGAGACAATCCAAACGGCCGGCCCATATATATTACAAGATCGGCTCCAAAGCTACCTGCCGTCCGGTTCGTCACGTCAAGGAGTTCCCCATACAAAATAGGCCGGCCTGTGGGTTTTGAGTCGGACTCGGGGTATTTAAAACCGAAGAGTTCTAAACTGAGAAATAAAGATTTTCTATGGAATTAATTAAGGAAAAGGTGGATTAAAAGAATGGGCTGGAATAAAAAAAAAGAGCTAGAATTTTTGTCTCTTTATATGGATATACTAGCAAAATTGCCCGTGCGTTACCACGGGTTATATAATTTACTTCGGATCATATAGTTTATTTTGGATCACCTCGACGACATGTAGCCTTGACATTTATTCAACAATCATGCCATATGTCTTGAAACCAAAGTCTATATATAACATGTCTAAACACACTACTCAAAACTTATATAAATATAGGGCACTTCGAGATTTATGCAACAAAAAAGTCTACATGAACCATTAATTTATTGGCAGTTGTTTACTTCACCCTCTCATGTGTAAAACCATGTATTGTATCCTTAAATTATGGAAAACTATCTAAATGTCATGTTTCTTGATTGATCTTAAGATTGTATTTCGGTTGCACTATGTGAAGGACATGAAAAATATTTTCACTTTAATTTTAGAACAAATCGATAGTATGCACAGTTGGATTTTAATTCTATATAATAATAAAAAAATACTCAATCAAGTAAATTGATGAACGTTACTCCTTCCATCCCCACCGGAAGGCCCATTGGCCCAATAAGGCCTAAGTCGGCACTCTTCTCCCCCACGAGTCCAGCGTGCTATGGACCCGGCCTAGCAGGCCATGCGGAGGAAGCGGTGCGTGCAGAGACGCACGCACTTAGCTGTGCGCGCGAGCACCCTTGGGGCGAGAGCGTAGAGACAGCTGAGTAGTAAGCCGCCGGGTTTGGATTTTTTTTATATAAGTTGTTGTCTTTCTAGTTTTGTGAGGCTATACGTGCGTGGCCGCACGTCACCACAGCAACAAGACGTGCTGGGTACGGTGTGCCTGGAAGGAGCACGTTGTCTTTCTAGTTTGATTTGGGTTTGGATTTGGATTTGGATTCCTACGTGGATCTTGATTCTATCTCGGTTCGGTTTGGTCATTGGTACCTCAGTTTGCCAATTAAAAAAAATCTTTGTATATATTTGGTATAGATTTGGGATACCCAAGGAAATCCAGTTTGGTCATGGCTGAAATTTTGCCTATTGGAGAAGAAAAAAAAACAAAAACACAAAAAATCATTTTTCAACTTCAGTTCATCGGAAACATATCGTTTTTGGTGTTACCATCTTGAGCCTTCTATGGATTGGATTTGATTTTTCTGATTTGGTGTTTGTTGGATTCGATTCTTTTCCAATTTCGAATCCGACTCGCTCAACCATCCCCGTGGCACCGACTTCTCGTACGCCGGCGTACAGCACACGATATCTGGAGACGAGGCAGATACGAAGAAGGAATGGACTCGAGCGGCAAGAAGCAATGGATGGGGCGTTCGTATCAAGGCCCTGTGTCGCTGCGCAGCCATTGCTGCCGCCCACGACAGCTTGGGGCAGAGAGGGCCGGAGGGGACCAACGACCAAGGAAGAGGACCGAACCTCGGCCATCGCGACATTGTCGACGCCGTTGGAGCTGGGCTGGACGCAGCGCCGCAGCTGCGCACGCGCAAGGCCAGAAGCGAGGGGGTCGTGTCGTTGTGCCCTCGAGGCTCACTGAGATGACGAGGGAGAGGCTGCTGTGTGTGCGTGCCGCTACGCCGCCGGCCGCCGCTTTCTTCCCTTCTTCTGTGCGACCGGCTCCTGGGCATTGCGAGATGCGAACCGTGTTGTCGGGATCGATGTGTGGGGAGAAGAACGAGACAGGGAGCAGGTCTGCGGGTGCCGCAGAGAGACGGCGGCGCATAGGCGAGGCTGTCATGGGGCAGTCGGGGAAGGGGGCTGCCATGGAGAGCGGATGGTGCGCCACCAGCAGGAGCCGGACGAGAGCCGAAGCAGCGTTGCCAGCCATATTATATTTTTTTAATTGGAAAAGAGTCCATGCGGGCCGTCGTGTGAATGGGCCGTGGGTGGAAGGGAAATGACTAGTAGAACAGTTGGGTCTAATAGAATGGCTAGACAAAAAAAAAAGCTAGAAATTTTGGTTCTTTATTAATAGGTATAGATATATAAATATAGATAATGAAACAGTCCAACCAGCATGATAAAATATCTTTTTGTTTCTCTTATATTTTGTTATCATATTAACCTTCCTCGGATTTTCTATTAATAGATTAACTAACCGTGGACCTAATAGGTACTTACATACTCCATTGGTCCCAAAGTAAACACACATCTAAAAATGTATTCGCAGTCATGATGAATAATAAGTGTTATTAGATTCAGCATAAAAAAAGTACTTTTTAAAATAAAATTATTTAGAGATATAAATGTCACTATTATTTTCTACATGTTTAGTCAAATTTAAAATCAATTTGTCTCCTCGATAAGTGAAACATGCGTTTATTTTGGGATAGAGAGAGTATATAATAATTGATAATGACTTTGTTTCATGTGTGCGGACGTTTGTCAACGCGCACGTACACTGCTCCGCTCATCCAAGGGCCGACGTGGTTTCTGACGTTTTCCATCCAACTATAATGCCTGATCCACTAGTCATAGAGAGGAGAGAGGTAACTGTTTAAACATGCCTCTCTATTCGCTTCCTACATCGCTCGCTTCATCTTTATCTCTCATCGAGAAGATCCCGACTACGGCGACTACAGTCTCCGACGGCAACCCGATGACCGACTGTAGTTTTTGCCGACGACCCAGATATAGGAGGAGCACAGGAGCCACCGTGCTGATTTGTAAGTTGGATCCGCCGTGATGCTTGCTTCTCATGGGATTCGATTTGGATTTGTATCCTATTTAACTCGAAGCTCTTTCGATTCCATGGTTTGCTATGTGCGTCGTCTGCTGGATGCAGCCTAGGCGACGCCCTGCTCGGTTCGAACGGTTAGGGGATTGAGCAGGAAGGTGAGCCCTAGTTCCTAGTTATGGGTATTTCTCCCTTTTTTGTGTGATTTAGGTGAGACATCTACTCATTTCGACAGATTTTGTCCAATTTGCAGGCTTCTCGTCACCCTAGTCATGCCGCCTCCACATCCGACCACCTCTCACGGCCACTGGCGGTGCGCTGCGTCCGAGCTGCACGCCTTCGCTCACTGACCACGTGCATACGCGTTCGCGTCCGGTCCTTTCACCCACCTGGTTCGGATCCACCACTCACGCTCGTCCGCTGTGCCTTTTTTTGCTGTGCTGGACGTTCCACGTGCTTTTGCTGCTCCAAAGGCATTATGGAGTATGTAACTGTTGGGTGGGTCACGGCGACCTACAGAAATCAAAAGTCTGCCATGAGACCAGGGTTAGTAAGGAGTGGCTATCATTGCTAATCTTACTAGTCCAGTCGTAATGGCCTAGGTGTTATATAGTTTGCATTAGTCTATTAGCGAGAATGACGCTGGCGAACTATCTTGATCTAGAACATTATTCTTTTTTTTGTTTGTTATTGTTTTTCAGGTTTTCCTCTCATGGTGGTGATTCCCATGTTTCAGTATAGTGCAGCTAGTATCTGTATATGTAATATGCATTACTTGTTCTGTATACACGTGTCTTTTCAAGGCTTCCGAATTTTAAAATTGTTCATTAGTTTTTTTGTTTGTTGAATAAGGCCTGTTGGATATGATATAGCTTCAGTAGGTTAATCTAAACTCAAACTCGGTAGTGAGTGGCACTGGCTCATTGTTGCATAACCGCATGTAGTAGCATACAAAAACAAGCTAAGCTAGATCGATGTGACAAAGATGACATGGAAAAAGAAGAGGATGCTCTGAACATCCGGCTTGTTGGGTGGCTGCCCCATATCATCACTAGGGTGTTTTTGTCACAGTATTTGACTAAGGCCTTGTTTAGTTATCTTTAAAATTTTAAAACTTTACAAGATTTCCTGTCACATTGAATCTTAAAACGTATGCATTGAATATTAAATATAGGTAAAATAATTAACTAATTGCACAGTTTATCTCTAATTTAAGAGACAAATCTTTTGAGTCAAATTACTTTATAATTGAATAATAATTACCAAATACAAACGAAATGCTACAGTTTAAAATTTTGTATAAATTTTTAATTTTAAAAAAGGGTAAGGTTCTTTATTAATGAGCTAGGCCTGTTTGTATGTGTTCTAACTATAGTATTTTTCTGCACTATATTTTCTGTACAAATGCGTGTGCTTGCATAGCCCCCGCTCCCCCCCCCCCCCTTTTATGTTGTTTCTGATATAACAAGTAGAACTTTTTGAAGCTGGCATGTATGTAGTTGTGGCTAAGGATATATGCTGATATTTTCTATTAGCCCATTTTTTCTATTTATGGAAGTATTTAAACTTCATGTATTGAACTATTGTGAAATTATTGAATTGATTTTCTAACATTTTTAAATGAATTTATAGTGAATGTATGAAATCACTTTTTCTGTAATTTAGCAAACTCTAGCATGTATTTAAATTTCACTTTCATAGTTTCATGTTTATGCTATTGATTTTACCTACATTTATGCCAAATGAGCTGAACCCTTGATCCAACATGGTTTCTTAGGTGCTAATTGTGTTAGGCAATGGGCAGAGGACAACAAAGCTAACATGCCGCTTCGTTATCTTGAACAGTTCATAAGGTATGTCCACCCAATCCATTAGCTATATTTTTGTATTCTCCTATTTTTTTTCACGCAAATTTTAGTTGCCGCTATTTTCTAACTTTTTTGCAATCCATCTTCTATTCTCAGCCCCAAAGACAACGAGCTTCCCCATCAAGGATCGTGAAGCTGATGAGGACATCACTGCCACACCATCACCACCTCCAACACCGTTTGGTCCTAGTACTCGTGCTCGTGCCCGTGAACTCAACCATCAAGTAAGTTTATTCTTAAATTCTTGTCCATTATATTTAGACAATGGAGACACGTGCGTTCTTGTTTTACTTAGGAACAATGGGAGGATCAGCAGGGCAAGGGATGGGCACCGACAGGATTTGGACAACAGGACAACGCCAACTTGTGATGGATGCCATGACTTCATACGGACTCCGATTGGGACATTCTAGCACCTTTTGGAAAGCTTATCAAGTCTATTTTCCAACGGATCCAGAACCATGGCTATATCTTATCATATGCGTCCAAAGTCATTGTTTTTGTACCAAGGCCTTTTCTGCCCACCGTTGCTGCGTCACCTTATTTTGGGCCGATGACCCATGTATCAAGTTGGGTCCATTAGGGACGCGTCCTAGGTTGGAGCACGACCCCAACACCTTTATGGTCGTCCTCCTAATAGGTTATAAGTGTTTAGAGACTCCACAAACGGATTAGGTTTTGTTTCGTCGAGTTAGCTATTGCTACCGCCTTTCAGCACGCGTGTTGGATCAACCGCCTGATTGATTGTTTCAGGACCTCAACATCTCGTTATTTCAGATTGAAACCTTCATATTTATTTGGCAATTGAGTGCTTGTTCATCTCGTTCTTGCTGGTTCTTCGATTGCTTGCAGGACGGGAGCCCTAGTGGCTGGTTGTCATGCCGCAAGATCACGGCAACCAACGGAGGGGGTGTATCGGTTGCTAAGGCGCAACTTCCTTGGACGGTTGTAGTCGGGCCATGAACATCATCTCCATCCACCAATCGAGTTATCCACTGTCTCATTGAAAGATCGGGCAGCGATCCTTTCTGGGTCGTCATCAGAAGCTATATAAGGATTTGACTCCATCTCAGAGGAAAATAATAGATTCAATAGATTTTGGTGGTCTTGTGAAGATTAATTGTAAGTATCTACCTACAGATTTTATAAACTAGTTGTTTGTTGAGTGCTATGACGTTGATTCATCGGAGCTGGTGTTTCCTGGAAGGGGAAGGATTTCAGTAAATATTGATTTAGTGTGTAGTGTTTTTGTCTCCCAAACAATGGTGATGAAGTAAAATATGAGCTTAATGTTGATGTTGTCAACTTTATCCATGAGAAGTATGGTATTGATGAAGGGACACCACTTACTATTGACTCTATATTGGAAAGGTTGAAGAAGAATAGGACTAGGAATGATGATTTCTTAGCATCAAGGATAATAGAAGATTAAATACTAACCCCTATGTCATTCTAATTATAAGTCATATACTACCTTAATTAGTGCAATTATATCTAGCAATCATTGTCTAGACTATATTATATTTACACTCAAGAGATAATCACTAAGACTGGTTAAGAACAGAGAAGAGTTGTGACCTGTGACTTCAGCCATGCTAGGCCTATATTCGGGGAGTAGACTACAGAGGACTCAACGGGAATGTCACACCCGCGATCTATCACATGGCCCGGAACATAGGGCACATTCGTAGATAAACAAGGTCTAAGCTCCATGCTTACACTATGTCTACCACCCACCCATCGATCTAATGATTGAGTGCTATACGAACATGAGTATTAACATAAATATAATCTTTCTATGCTAAATATATAATCAAAGTAGACGTTGAACGTTATAATTAAGAACACATAAACAACTAAGAATGTAGTCATATCTAGAACAATAAGATCAACTAGAATAAGAACTAGAAGAACAAAGATGAACTAGAAGAACAAAAGATGAACTAGTTGAATAATATTATTATACAAGAGAGAAGTACACGGGTTTACCGAGCCTCCTTGCGACTTAATCCAAAATCCAAGCTATGCTTGCTGCCTCTAAGAGCATCTCCAAGAGCCTTTGTAAAATATACTCTCCAAATCAACATTTAGAGAGTCATTCGAGTAAAAATCGTTTTCTATATTTTTATACTCTCCAACGGCTTTTCTATATCTCATGCACAGTCTAGAGAGTCATTCTCGTCTTCTATATTTGGCTAGCGAAAAATCCGGAATAGAAGATAGCTATATTTGCATAACCATTTAGAAAAGTTGTTGGAGTATGTTTTTTCAATAAAATCTCTATTCCTAATATTTAGGAACAAAAATAGAGAGTCTCTTGAAGACGCTCTAATTCTATTCTATTCTAGCTATGCCCTAGATATAGTGGAGTCCCAAGGTTATCCTTTCAAGAGACACCTCAGAATTATGTTGACCGATTTATGACTTGATATGTTCATCTAGCAGGGGTCTGGGGCTCCTTATATAGTCCGGTGGGATGAACCATAGCCCTTGATAAAATCGACCTTGAACAATGACTTAGATTGGATCTATAGGTCGGTTAGGCGTTGCCACACGAAGACGTAATCGAGAGGGACTCTGCCCAGGCCAGCCGACCTAGGGGTGGGGCCAGCCGCCCCCCTGGCGTGCTTTGGGCTTCCTCTTTGCTCTGGTTGCTTCTAGGGTCTTCTAGTGTCTTCCTACGCCGCCATTGATTCGGTTTGCCACAATTCAATCGTATTGGATTTGGATTCTCCCCCGTAGTAATTTCTGTTTTCCTGTTTAATCCCTGTAAAACATAGATTCACCATAACTCGTGGAATATTGTCAGATAAATCCCTAAAGTTATGCTGGTGATGATATTCATACCCTTTTCCATGTTTAATTGACCTTTAAATATAGTAGTTAATTACCGTCAACAAACTCCTCCAAGCTTACCCTTTGCTAGTCCCTTAGCAAACACTAGATCAGGAGTTGCTGCAATGCTTTCACGCCTCAAAAGTATCCTAATACGTGATTATTATAGTGCTAAATTTTTATATTACTTTTTCAAAATCTTAGTTTCCTCAAGATAAAAAAACAAACTATAAAGTTGTATATCTCTCTGATATCTATAACTTTCATATAAACATCATCTTTATCCGACATTGTATTGAAGATTTATGATTTTTTCGCAAGTTGACTTTTGTTACTCCACATCATTGTTTTCTAGAATACTAAGACTCAACTGTTAAAAAATGATGACTCTTCGTTATGATGCTAGATGAAGATTATTTTTATAATAAAATTGTAGGATGAGATCTACAATTTTTCTAGTTTTAATTTTTTATTTGAGGACGTTAAGATACTTAAAAAAATAATATAAAATTTTGACACCATAACCTTGCCACATTAAAAAAATATTTTTTGGTATGAAATCAAATGAAGAAATATTTTATACCAAACTTGTGTCTCTTAGAGATATACGATGTTGAAGTTTTGAGTTTTTTCATTTGACGATGTTGAGATGCTAAAAACATAATATAAAATTTTAGTAATTCCTGAAAGTAGAAAACCACTTTTGAAACCAATCGAAGACCAAATTTGTCCTGTTTTTGATAGATAGAGGGTGTTTGCTACCTAGTTTTGTAGTTGAAGGTTAAAAATCGAACTTTAATGCAAACTGGAGGTATATAAATGTACTTTCACTACATGACACGGGTGCTTTGTCGAGTGTCCCGGGCACTCGGCAAAGTGCCTGACACTCGGCAAAGATTGAACTGAAAAGAATATGCAAAAAGCCAAAAATAATAGAACCTTTTAATAGGAAAGGCATCATTTTTCATAGTTTGTGGACAATGGGTTTTGAACCTATGAACTTTCCCTCAAGAATGACCTCCTCTAACAACTACACCACTCTATCATGTGCATCTCTATTCCGTTTTAGTTCTTCATATACTGTGCTAAACTGATTATAAATTGCTTGTTTAAGCCCTAATAAATTCAAACCAAAAAGTTGTAAACTACAAAGTTTCATAACTTTTCGAGATTTAAACTTTTCGTTTAGTAAGTATTTCCATCCGAGGTCATTTACAAATTTCAAAATTTTGAAATTCAAATGCAGTTTTGCATGACAAGATGATTTTAAATTAAAAAGTTATCAACTACAACGTTTCATAACTTTTGACATCTATAAAGTTTATTTTGGTTGTTTTGTCATCCTAGGTCGTTTGGAAAATTGAAGTTTTTAAATTGAAATTCAAATGCAGCTTTGCATGAGAATATTAATTCAAACTAAAAAGTTGCCAACTATAAGGTTTCATAACTTCTCGACATCTACAAAGTTTATTTTGGTTATTTTGCCATTCTAGATCGTTTGGAAAATTCATGTTTTAAATTTTGAAATTCAAACGCAGCTTTGCACGAGAATATTAATTCAAATGAAAAAGTTGTCAACTACAAAGTTTCATAACTTATCGAGTTCTACAGAGTTTATTTTGGTTGTTTGAGCATATGTTCATCCGATACGATCCTTCTAACATTATTCGTAAATCACATATGTCTTAGTTTCATAAACTACGAGAGATGTAAGATTTATGAACAAATTTATTTTCAATTTGTCATTTGAAGAAATGAATAAAATAAACCTTATACATCTTGATGAGTTATACAACTTTGTAGTTCAAAACATTTTTATTTAAATTAACTTATTGCTTCAAAATGAGATTTGAAAATTTCTTAGCCCTGTATCTCATCTTTGTTGCCCGCTGATTGTAATCCCGGTTTTGAACAATGAATGAAATCTCCTAGTCACGCAAAAAAAAAAAAAAGACTGTGATTGTTGTAAACGTCGTCACTCCCTTGCCGTGTCGAAGGACGTCTTATGGCTACTAGATAGCGGTAGTTCAGAGAGTTTGTTAGCTAATTGATCGTGCCGTTTATTTTCTGCGTGTTAATTTGTTCTCTCCGCTTGTATTAGCGTGTTAATTGGGCACTTACGTCGAAAAGTCTTCAAAACCCCAGTGCCACAGCATCAGTCCCGCCCGTAAACCCTGATCAAATCTCTGATGTGCCTCTCGCGAACACCACCAAATTATAGTATTTATTATTTATAAAACACAAATGCATGGCCATGGCCATGGCGTCGTCGTCCTCGTCATCGCCGGCGCCACTGTGGGTGGTCCTTGGCCGCGTCGCCCTCGTGCAGCACGACTCCATCAAGGACCCTGGGGACGTCTCCATGAAGCTAGCCCTGCCGCCGCGCGCGTCGACACTCACGGTACCCATGAGCGTCCACCCGAAGCCCGACTACGACGACACCGACAGGCACCCATACGTCATCGCGGCCGCTGACGCCGGCCTCCTCCTCCACGTGTCTCACTGGCCCTTCGTCGGCTTCGACCTAGATCGCGACCCGCCGGGCATCCTCCTCGTCGCGCGAGACTTCCTCCGCGGCGCCGGGCCCGGCGAGGCCATCGCCGCCTCGGTCGTCCGCGTCCCAGACCGGGACCGTCGTCGATGCCAGCCCGGCATCTCCAACATAAAGAACACTGGCCTCGTCTTCCTGCCCGGCAGCGGGGGAGCCGACTACGTCGTCGCCGAGCTCTGCATTTCCACCACCGACGAGGAGGAGGACAACGACGACGACGACGACTGCGCCAGCGCCACCCTCCCTTTCTTCCGCTCCAGCGCCGGCTCGTGGGTGCAGAAGGATCTGAGGTGCCCTTCCATGTCCGGCCGGCGCTGGATGTGGTCCTCCCACGATGTCATCTCCCACGACGGCAAGCTCTGGTGGGTGAACCTCGTGTGGGGCCTCCTCGGCTGCGACCCCTTCGCCGACGAGCTCGTGCTGCACCACGTGGCGCTGCAGGAGACGTACCCGATCGGCCACACGACGGAGGTGTTGCAGCACATCGAGAGGCGGCGCATGGTGAGGGTGAGCCAGGGCAAGCTTCGCTTTGTGGAACTCGCCTGTCCGCGCGTCGGCCACAAAGAGAAGGAGGAGGAGACGCTGGTGGTTGTCTGGACGCTGGTCTTCGGCACGCGGTGGCAACACCACCGCGTGGCGAGCCTGGCGAGCATCTGGGCGAGCGACAGCTACAGAGCCACAGGGCTGCCGCCGGCACAGGTGCCCACTCTCGCGCTCCTTCACCCCCGCAACCCGGACGTGGTCTACTTCTTCCTGGAGAAGTACCTCTTCGGTGTCAACGTGGCCAAGAGCATGGTTGTGGACTTCGTTCGCAGGCCATGCAAATTGGTCGATGTGATCGCTGGTCACAAGCGCCCACCGCCGGTCAGCTGGCGGCACGTCCTCGCTTGGGAGCTGCCATGCTCGCTTGCCGGTGGTAGTAAGGCACACCACGCTTAGGCCTTGTTTGGAAATTAAGGTAGAACACATGTTTGGCGGAGTTGATCAAAAGTGATTACAGATCGTGTAAATGCATAAAAGTATGCCAGTAACGTTGCATTCAAGATGTGAATAAAGTCGTTGTAGTCTGTTAATGCGTATAGTCACATATAATAAATGAGATATTAACATGTTTCCCCAGAAAAAATGCCTCTTCCTTTGGTGGTCTGTTTTTTTGAACTTACCTGTAACGAAATTATCTTCCTTATAGGGTCTTCCGTCTGTTAGCCTCCATTGTTAGACAACTCATCTCAGATACGTGAAAAGTCAAAAATACACCCGTCTGTTAGCCTCCATTGTTAGACAATTCATCTCAGATACGCGAAAAGTCAAAAATACACTCTTTTATTTGCTTCCTCTCAAAAGTCAAAACACGAATTATAATAGAGGTGCGGGCAGAGGGAGGTGCGGCGCCGTCGGAGAGAGGTGCGGTGCCGAATCTGGCCGGATCTGCCCCGGCGTCAGAACTAGGTTGCACGTAGCCACCCAGGGCCGCAACCGACCGGGGGAGAGGCGGCTGACCGCCTTCATGCTCTGGCTCGTCCGACCGACCGTGGGTCGTCATGGCTCAACAGCTGCAAATGGAGGGCTGGCTAGCCCTAGTGGCCCTAGCGTCTAGCGACAGGCTTGGGGCACCTCAGCATGTTGGCTATAGAGGGAGGGCCGGCCGACCCCGGCTACCCGGCGCCTGCGAGGAGGAGGGAAGGGGAGGCGCCCGTGAGGAGGGACAAGGCGAGCGTGTTCACGGTTGTCCCTGGTGACCCCGGCGTGACAACTGCAGGGTACCCATGTCCAACCATGGGCGAGCAGGCTATCACCGTTAAAGGATATAGAACATCTCTAAGAGTTTGTTAAATGAGCTTGTCATCTTTGAAAATTTAGCAAAACAAGAAAAAATACTCTGCAATAGTTTGACAAATGAACTTGGCATATTTAGGAACTTGTCATCCATCCCCTCTGCACGCGCATTCTACTTCGCATCGCGAGCAATGGGGCAATGCATAGCTTCCCACACATGAGTGGAAGGTTCCACGTTATCTAGCCCACTACGCCTGCACTTGTGTGAGCCGCTGCCATCATCCTCCGTAGTTTCTGGTACTCGCCGGTCTACCGTTCGTCGGCTTCCCGTTCTTTGGCCCGGCGTGACAACTACAGGGTGCCCATGTCCAACCATGGTCACACCTCCGTGACGCCGACATTGCAATGGGTGGCGACACAATCCTCCTTGAGGAGGCTGTCGTGCCGCTTCTCCAGCTCCTCCATGGTGATGAAGCCCGCGTAGCCGCCGCACCCATGGTCCTCCTCGCCGCCGGTTTGGCCGATGGACCTAAAGATGCCCGTCTCGGCGGGGAGCTCGTAGGCCTGGTTGCCGGCGAGGTCAAGGAGGCTGAACTTGTACTGCGCCCACACGCGCTTGCTCTTGTACATGTTTTGCAGGCGAAGGTACTGGGCGATTGAGCCGGTGGAGTCACTGGAGCCGTCGGTGCCGTTGGGGTAGTAGTCGATGTGCTAGATGCGGCCGCCAACGTTGAAGGGCTCCGAAGCACACCATTTTACCCGGCTGCTCGATTTTGCTGAGCCAAAGGCCCCTGTCATGACCCTCCACCGATTACATGAAGCTCTCGAGCACCGGAGGTACCTTGGAGTTTACCCGTCAGCCATGATGCCAGCCTTACATCAAAGTCCTTACATCAAAGTATCGGCTACCAGGTCACGACAGAAGGAATATTAGTTGAGATGTGGGCCCACTTTTCTAATTATACCAAGTCACAGTGGCGGACTCTTAGAGATAGTTTAATTTTTAACTTGCCATATATTTTAGAGAATTTCCAAATCATAAATTTTGCCAAATAAATTTTGATAAACTATCACACCCGATTTTTCACAGAATACTGAATGCTAACTATATGTGTGCCCAGGATGTCCACACAGTACATATAGCAACAAATATAGAGATTATCAAAGACAATGCTTTATTATATATTGAAACATCTTTACAAAAAGACTTACATCTATAACAAAGCATAGTAGAAACTATTCTTAAACTTCTTTCTTCGGGTTTCCATACTTCACAGGGACGGTTGACTAGGGGAGCATTCACATAGTGCTCTTGGAACTCCACAAGAAACTCTTCACTTGAAACACCATCTAATACCCATCTAGGATTTTTGTAAAGGTGATGACAACAAGCGTCAGCTCACCATGCTCAGCAAGTATAACATGAGGTTATGCAAGGCTCAAGAAGGCTTGACTCGGCTATACTGCGGTACGCATTTTTCGTTGGTCATATTTTATTTATTTAACCTATATATGTCACCACATTATGCTTAACACCCTAGTGATTATAAATCATTATCATAAAGATTATCCATGTCTCCAACCATCCATCAAACCAAATTTCTCAAACCATCCATCAAAACAACTTCCTCAAAAAAAGATCCACGTCGCTCGTGTCCGTGAGCACGACTGATATATCAGTTTATACAGAGTTTGTACAACTTTACCCTTGAGTCATATTACCCATATGCTCGAGGTGATCAACCTCTTGACTCACTTCCAAGGTAAGTCAGCATGGTTCACTATGAAGCCTTTCACTAATTACCCTAATAAGTTAGTAGCCGCGAGGTTTCAGCGTAGGCGAATGGAGGCCCCCTTCAAGTATGAAACTTTTTGACCGCTGCCTAAATAAACATCTTGACAGGCAAGGAAGCCATTCTTTAACCTAAACCACCCTCTTGCGCCTTTCAGTAACCACTAAAAAGCTAGAGAAAACTAGTTATACAACTAAGATCAGATCCATATGATCCTCAAGGTTGTACAGATCTCCTAGGTGGTCGATTTAAGATTAAGTCCTTGTGGAGGGTAGACTAGAGCACCAAAAGTTCCAATGTTTTAGCCCCCTTCTGTCCATATTTCTCAAAAGCATCATTTTAACATTGATTCCATAAGTCATTAATCAAAATTAACATTATAACATTTGGTGATTGCAAACTAAGAAAAACTACCCATATGCATAAACCTAGGGTAAACAAGGAGTATAGGATATAAAAAATACTAGGTAAAGTCCTTATGGGTTCATCATATTAGACACATGTATATGAAAAATTATTAAATGGTTATTAGGTAACAAGGGTACTCATGTTACACTTGCCTCCGAAAGCTTTCCAAACTCTTGAGCTTTTCCTTCTGCCAGATCATTTTTGCATAGCTCCACTTCTAACGGCGGCAAACAACTTGTACAAGCATCACAATAGAACCTAAAAGCGATACACCAAGCATTAAAACAACAAAAATAAAGATTTTGAAAAGGTAGGGCTTCTACTACTAACGTTTGAGCGCAAAAACTAACCAAAATGGGAGCCACGATCAAAAGATGTGAGAATTGGAAGGTACACATGGAAATGATAGGATTCAAAAGAGCAAGGTGGAGCTTGTACTAGCATAATCATATCCATCAAAACAAAAAGTATTGGATATGTGAATAGGTACTTTGGAACATATCATGATCAATCAATGCACTAAGGTGGATGATAGATCAAAGAGAAACACGATTATAGCGATTTGTGTATCCGTTGAGCGTATCCGGTGGCGGATAGCAGTGGTATGGTGACCAATTCCATGGTTATAGAAGTGACAAAGGTGATACATTTGGTGGGGCTTCTTACCACCGCATGGAACATGTTATGACTAAAGGATATGATGTTTCAACCATCAGTTAGGCGGGGAACGAGATTGTATGATTGCATTGTGCGGATGTTGGCATGATAGGAGCAGCAACACGGTGATGTTTACAACTCTAATGTTGTAGTTCATATGACAAATAAAACTTACATAGATGTCTACAAGTATATCATATATATGGTGGTTTAATGGCTTGGTCACCATAATGGCGAAGCAACGGGAACACGCATGCCAACCGGCATCAGCGCGACTGCAGGGCAGCAGGACAGTGAGCACAAGATAGGAACATATCTCCTTCATACTTGAACCTATAGCCATGAAACTTTGCAGAAGAATGTGCAAGTACACATATGATATTTTAGCCAAAGGGTGCGTCCTTGGGGTCAATGGATCAACAGGAACGCCATTGCCAAAAGCAGGGTGGATTGTTGTTGGACAGCAGGGGTAGCAGAGACATCAAACTCGATATCTCAGCCTTAGTAGCCATGTTCCCACCGAGGAACGGGAACATGGAACGAAAATGGGAACTTGAGGTGATATTTTATAACGTGGGAATGAGAACGTTCGCGTTCCCGGGACGTGGACGTTCACAGAACATGGAACATGAGAACGTGGAACGTGGCCATGTTCCCGTTCCCAGGCTTCTAAGATCTCAACCATTTGGGATTGCATAGCCAAACCAATTTGTGGGATCATGTGCAGGGATATTGTGAACATATATATAAAAGGGGTTGCTTATTTGGACCGCGGATTGGCGGGGAACGCCAAAACAACTCAGTGCTTCAATTTGTCGAATCAGCAGGAACAACGGCACGGGAATGATCATATCTCGAATTTCACAACTCCTATGACCAAACCGAATTACAGAGGTGTGTTCAAGGATGTAAGTAACAACTTCACCAAGGGGTTTGCTCATTGGAGTCACGAAACAGTGAGGAACGTCGACTCCGTCAACAACAGAGAATCTGACCCTGTTGATAGCAAAACCTACAACAGGTAAACATCGCTGGGGATCAACCAAATTTCATCCAAGGTACATGAATTTCGTAGGGGAACATGAAAAGAGTATGGGAAAGATGATAGAGTGTTCTCCACCCTGGGGAAGGAGTGGAGGAGTGAGGGAATGCATCGTGACGGCCGGGGACGACGATTCGGTGCGGTGGAGCGCCGTTCTTGCGTTGCGGTTGATTGAGGTGGCCATGGGGGAGGAGGAGGTGCTGGGGTGATCCTCCTATATTGTTGGCGTGCGAAAGGAAGGGGAGGTGTGGAGAAACTGATGGGAGACGTGAGAGCTGGGGAGGTGAAGGGGAGAGGTTGGGAGGTGAAGGGGTGGGAGGCAAGGGATCATAGCTTGATATTATCTATATATTTTTGATATTTTTCAGCAAAAATGAGAGGGCATCCAGGGGGTTGACATAGGAGAGGGGAGAGGAAGAGCTAGAGGGTTTTTTTTGGGCTTGGTCGATTTGGACCGAGTTCGGCCCGAAACAATGTCGGATGATAGAAAGAGTTGGGCTTGACCCATTAGCATAAGAGAGATATATGTGGGATGATTTACTAATGGACTAATCTTATGCATGTGTGACAAGAGAAGAGGATATGGAAGGCAAGTGGTTGGGCTCGACCCGATAAATTCTCAGAGATAGGGTGAGGGTTTTTCGGAAAGCTTAGTTCAAAAGGCAGGATCAAGGTCGTATAGATTTCAAAGATGGTTCAAAAACAAATTGACTTTGATTAAGGGGAGAAAGGGTGAAGGGTAAAGATTATCCCATGTGGATGTTGCCCAAGGCGAGGAAAGAACAAAAAGTTAGAATTTGAGATTAACATGGATACAGGACATGTGATTGATTTGACTTGAACAAAGTGGTGGTGACATTGAGATTGAAGAGATACAATGATTAATCATCTAGCATATAATTTGAGATTTGGAGAAGACAAACGAAAAGAATTAGGAGCTCAAAAATAAGGAAAAAGAAAGGATAAAAAGAGAGCGAATTAGCATATGACTAGAGAGGATTTTTGACAAGATGAAAGTTAGAAGATCCATTAAGGTTTTTAGAACAAGGATCAAGGTATGTGGTTCCCAAACATTTCACCATGGTTCGAGATTATGGAAACTTGGTCAAAGATCAAGAGAGGTTTTGTTTTGGTTCAAACCCTAGGCACGTTTGAAAAACTTTAAATCCATTTTTCATACATAAACACTATGCAAAGGCATGAAATGCATCAAACAATTAAATTGGATTCTTAAAACTTTTTAGAAACTCACATTTTCACTATATAAATTGTCAACAACTAAATAAATGTTGAAAAATTTTAGTAAATAATAAAATCATTTGTTGTGTTTTATGTTTTCTAAGTCGCATTGCAAAATAGAAATTTTGGGGTGTGACACAAACTCTTGGAGATGCTCGCCACCACCCATGAATGTCTGGATGATGTTGCCTCCGACCAAGATGATGGGCTCGAAGGGTGAGTGTTTTGTTGTTTGTTCATACAATTATTAGAACTAGGTTCGTGTCCTTTCATTGCTACGAGATAGCTAAACTTGTATAAAAACACACGAATCGCACGATAAGATATCAATATTGTGAAATTAAACATGGATGTTAAAGTAACACGTAATTCATAAATCATAGTTTGTGAAAATAACACAATACAAAGAGCGCGACGTTGCAGGCTGAGAAACCTATTGTATAGACCTTTCCGTGATGTGGCCAAGTTAATGTTTTATATCGGTAGGAAAATCTTCAATATCCATATTTTCTGTGCATCAATAAATCCACGTATAAGTTTCGATACATGTCAATACCATCTTTACACAAGTTTGAGTATATATATGTAATATTAGTGCCTATCACATGGGTAATATTGTGTGTCCTGAAAAATATCATAAAACCTTAGAACAAAGTATGTTATACTCATCATATAAATACATATGGCTTTAGGTGTATTTCATGCAGATGTATATTATATAATAAGGTATCCACTTGAATGTTTATGGCAAGATTGACCATGAGCAACATATAGAAATAGTTCAGCTAGTGCATACTTATTTGCGGTTAGACACATAGTGAATTATCTGATTGGATTCGTCTACCAAATCGTTTTCGGTCCAATACTCCACAAAGGTTATTAAGAATAAACCGCATGAATAACTATATACAACATTAACAGAGGTTCATGCATACATTAGATCTAAGAGGTCAAAGACACAAAATTCAACTTATATGATGTCATTATATTCGATGTACCCCTCTGTTTATAATAATTTGCTGCTGAAAATCTCCCTAACCGGCCATGTATCCACCTCAGCATCTGGTTAGTTGTGCTCTTTCAGGCCCATCTCTTCCAATATGAATTATATCTGTTTTCGCAATCTAATGAGCTATTTATTCATAGAAGAACGAATCAATTAGTCTTTCTAAAATATAAATGTGTCAAAACACCTATGTTAGAATATACACACAATTTTATTGATGTCACTATGAACATTTCACCCAAAGAGTCTAGCATCTGGCCTCCACCAAAATACCCGTTAGCGTTTGTTAGCCCAAATTAAAGAGTCTAGCACGTAGACCTGCACCAAGATACTAGTGTGAAGCGATGACATTTATTGGAAGGAAAACATATAAAATCAAATAATAAACATTTTGTTAGGCATTAAAAATGTGATAATCAAAGAAAAATATATTGTTTAAAAATTGCTACCATCATGACACTAGTAAGCTAGCACCCTTCTAGCTAAACCAGGTTGCTGGGAAGTACCACGGTTAGGATAATTGGCTTCAATGGTCTCATCCTTTTGACCACCCCACTTCATAAGTGCAGTTGGGCATGGGCGTTCAAGCTACCGTACCTCCCGATGTCTCTATCAAACCTTTCTAGGCCATTAGCAGGTTCGTATAGGCATTTATGATTTGCATACATTGAACGGTTAGAAAGAAATGACATTGAATTTGCCTATGTTTGATTGAGTATTATGACTTGCATCAATTATGTAACACCTTAAATTTTGCTTTCTGGAAAAATAGTAATAAATGATTTATTTGTGAATTTTTGTGCTCATAAAATATAGAAAAAATAAAACTTTTTCATAAAGTTAAAAGTAACCCTAGGGTTAGATACATGTTTGAGCATTCATGCCTTTGCATTGGGTTCTTTTGTATTGAGTGTTTTGAAAAACTAAATTGAATTCAAATAGGTTTTGGAAATGTCTTTGAAAGGATTTGGAGCAAAAGAAAATAAAATAAAAAGAAAAGAAATAAAACAAAAACCCCCTCTCCCTCCCACCCCCTCTGTTCTGGCCCGAAGGCCTTCCCACCCAGCCCAGCACCCTCTCCCTCCCACAGGCCCAGTCCCCCCCCCACCGCGCAGTCACGCTCCCCCTCCCGCTTGGGCCGCGCAGCCTAGCAGGACGGCTTGGCGCCCCAACCCGCAGAATCGGCCCAGCTCCTCACCCCTCCCGCTCCGCCTGACGAGTTGGTCCCACGTGTCATCTGCCCCACCCATCTTCCTCCTCCGGATGGAAAGAGCAGCGCCGACGCCACCGATTTCCTTCTTCCTCCTCCCTCATTCCCGTTCCTCGCGCCGTCACCTTTCCTTTCTTACCGTCGACGCAATCGAACCCCGAATTCCCCCTTCCTTTTCTCGCAGCGCGCCCCGGGGCTATTTAAGCCGAGAGCTCCACCCGCCGCCATTGATGCCAATGTGAGCTCCTCGGCCAACCGCTAGCTCTCATCCCTCACCGAAGAAAGGTTTGGTACCCCGTGAACCTTCTCCTCCGCTCAATTTCTCCCTTCCCTATCCTCATTGCCTTGCCATCGTTCATAGAGGAGTCCGCGCCGCCTCGTCACGCCGACGGTCTCCTACGCAACCCCTCTGCTCTCGCGACCGACACAGGTGAGGTCGCTTTCACTTCCTCTCTCTCCCGGCCCCCGCGGTTTCCCGTTTGGTGGTCCGTAGGGCCGTATCAGTCATCGCCGGCGAGCTTTTGCCTCACTGGCCATGGTGCCACCGCACTGGCCCTCCCCTCCAGCGCCAACCAAAAATAGGAGCAAGTTCTCCACCCTCCTCTCTTCCTACCTTGGCTTCCCGTTCGGATTTTGATGTCCAGAATCGACGAGACGACGATTTTCCGGCGAGACCTCGCCTTCACCAGTCATGGCGCTGCCGCCCTGTGCTCTGTCCCAGCCGGCGCCTCCGCTCTCCCTCCCTAGATCTAATCACAGCCGCCCGATTCGGAACCTGTGGCCTAGATTAGATCGGGGCATACCCCTTCGTAACCGGTCCACCATGGATGGGTAGACCCGAGTCCATGACCACCTCATCCGGTCCACCGTGGACCCAACCAACCGCATCGCGACACGTGGCACCCGACGGTCCCGCCCGACAACTCAGCGCGTCATTTCATCTTTACGCTTTCTCTGCGGAAAAGCGTATTCCTTTCCGGTTTCTTTTAAATCGAATAAAAAGAACAATTCACTATTTACAGAAATGCCACCAATTTTCAAATGCCTATAAAATATCCATTTCAAATCCAATTTGATCCATTTGAGTTGCGTTAGATTCGTAGAGTTTTTATCTATATGTTAAAACCATAATCAATCTGTTTTGAAACTTTGAAAAATATTTATTTATTAAATGGTTTTAAATGTGTGTTTTAAATACACAAAACTTGTTTAAATCATATCTTCTCCGTTTCAAATCCGTTTCGATCCGTTCAAGTTGCGTTGGCTTCGTATCAGCATAACCTTTTCATTAGTGATCTATAATAACATGTTAATAGGTCTATATTTTCATGATGTAAATCCTAACTTGATTAACAAATATGCAACTTGTTTTACACATAAAATATTGATAGTTCCTATTTTCATTTTCGAAATCCAAGTACAAGTCTGACCTAATTCAACCAAGGTGTTTTTATGAAATACCTTATACACTTTTTTACATAGTTAAAACTAATAAAGCTCATAGTTCTCTGTTATATAAGTAAACCTCTCGATTGATGTATCTCGATCATCGTAGCTTCGATTAGTGTGTTCTTCGCGTCTATGTGGTCGTAGAGATGCGTAGATTTCATTTTTAAATCTTTTTCATTGATTGGTGTATTGTTCTAATTTAGCCATGTTTATATACTTTGTATGATCAGATGCTTGTGTGGTGATTTGTTAATTATTGTCTAATCGGTGAGTTTTGCGTTGGAGATCAAGGAGAAGTTGGTATTTTTGAAGATCTTGGAAGACTTGAACTAGAAGAGGAATCTTATTTTAAGGTAAGTATTACATGGGATCATCCTTGTTACCTACTCATTATAATGTCACTTAAATCATACGCATGTGTCTACCTTGATAACCGTAGTTATGTATCGTAGTTGTGTTGATACCCTGATTCCTTGTTATCCCATGGTTATGCATTGGGTAGAATTGATGCTAGTGCTCAAGTAATTATGATCATGAACTATAACTTGATTAAAAGAATATGCAACGAGAAATAAAAGATGCTTTTTATCAACATAGAATCTAAGAACTTATCTGTCAGTAAAAGCTGGGACATACAGTACAACCATGAGGGCTATATGGCTCTAGATTTAGTCAAGTATGAGGGTTACTCTCTCGCATGTGATAGTTCATGAAAGTTGTCATTGACGAGCGGTTGCGGGGTATGGCCAGAGTGGCTACCGCTGCGCGTGTGTACCATCGAGGAGACCTCGTATACCCCTTGCCCGTGGATCCGTAATGTCTATTGTTTGTCAGCGAGCCCCTTTGAAAAACTTCATAGTGAACCCTACCGACCTTCCTTGGAAGTGGGTCAAGAGGCTGATCCCCTCGGGCGAAAGGGTAAATCACGACTCGTGGGTAAAGATGTACAACCTCTGCAGAGTCTTAAAAACTGATATATCAGCCGTGCTCACAGAGACGAGCGGTCCGGAAAACTCACAGATTAATGGAACATTGATAAATTACCTACGATGTTTTTTTTAAATGCTATTCCTTATTCATGTTATCAGTTTCATGTGATTAATTGGGGCATTGCTTATTTGTTGCTACTAATGCTAAAATTGTGACTCATTAAAAGCTAATCGCAGTAAACCAGTGCAATCTTTTGAGCCTCATGAACCCCATGTTATTCTTGTTGAGTACGAGATGTACTTACGCTTGTTTATATTTTCAATATTTGGATGAAAATCTCGGATGGGTACCAGATTGCGAGAGTCTTGAGCCGTTAGGCTTGTGATCAACCAGTCAGTTGGTCCCTGTGGAGTGGAGTCTTCACCTGAAGATCGGAGTGTCTTTCCGCTGTTTGCTCTCTTAAGGTTATTTCTTTGACCTTATATGTTATGTATTTAAGTATTGTCTTTTGATATTACCTTCTTCTGTGGCTATATGTGAGAATTGACTTCCTGGACTCACATATGGTGTATATCTGGTTTTGTTCTTAAAACCGGATGTGACAAATTACCTGTCACTCAAGAATTCCGTTGGCTGAAAAAGACATTCCATGTGCATTCTCGACACTGCAACATCATCAATGAGCACAAGTTTCTCCTTCCCCGGTGAAGATGGATTTTTTGGCAGATTCAATTATAGCTCTATCACTTTCAGTACAAACATAATCTCAACATACTTGTAGGACTAATCTTATGGGACAATTAATACGTTGCAGATATTAATTATTATTGAAAATAGATAATAAATAATTAGCGTGATGGATGAAAGTACACTACCTTCTTGCACAATGCGAGCGGATGATGAAATTTTTGGGTTTGTTATATGCATCAAATCCTCTATTAATTCATTAGGCAACAATTCTTTTTTTACATATCCACATCAGGAACATCAACCTTTGTCGCGTTAGTGTTGTCCATGGTAGTAGTGGCATCCTTCAACTATTAGGCCATTACACCATTATATCCGTCCTTGGCACTGTCTTTCATCACACTATCGTCTTTCTTATACTCTGCATGGCTCGTGTCATCACGATGGCTCCTAGAGCATTGTATATTGTAAAAATAAGGGTGCCACATGTAATACAATTCTTTATGATTGTGTTGACGTCAAAAATAAGTCCGGACACCGCGCAAGGCCTTGTAGAGACCGTGTGGAAGTAGGGTACTGATCCCCTGAACCTCTAATTGGCAAAACCACTTCGGTTGATTCAATCTCAAGGCGTGCCAGTCAATTTGACCTACAATTGACAAGGAGACAAACTGTCAAATTATGGAACCTGTCGGTTGTTGCCAGACAGTTCCATGAATGTGCGACTCTCAGATAGCTGATGGTCAATGGAAATTGACTAGAGAGTCAACTCCTAGTAGTGTAAAACTCAATGATAAGATGCGAACAACTTTCATGATATGTGATTAATATAGCATACAATTAGCCGATCTCATCAGTGTATGTAGTAAAAATGTGATACATGCAACATTTACTAGCCTAAGCTATCAGATTTACTAAACATACCAGATAAAGATTAACCATCAACAAATATGTGTGTTCCCATGGAGCTATGAGACAATTAACCCGATAACTTAGCTTACTTGCTAGCATTGGAGTGTTTCTCTCTACTCCTAAAAAGGTTAAACTGGACCTGTTCACTGCCGTGGTGAAGCCGAGACGTTCCCATCAATTTCGCGCCGACATGTGGTCCCCACCGCCCCACTCCCCTCTCTTGCGAAGGCCGCCGCTGCCCTTCACCACGCCGACCCCAACACAGGGTTTTACTAACCGTTTTGCCGACGGGAACCGGTGGCCGGCGGTTTGCCGGTTACCGGTCCCAAACCGAACGGTTTGGATTTTGAATTCAAACGGTGCAGTTCAAACGGTTTGCGACCGGTAACCGGTCGGTTAGGGCCGGTTACCGTCTGGTTTGGGCGGTTACCGACGGTACCGCTCCAAACCAAATTTCAAATTTGAATTTTTAAAAAATCGAAAATGCTGAAAAAATTCCTAAAAATAGTTCATGATTTATAGAGTCGAATGGTGTACAAATTTTTCAAATTGGAGTTCGTTTGCTATTTATTTTGACGAGTACAAGTTTAAAAAAAAAAGAAAAAAGTATAGATCGAATGGTGTACAAATTTTTCAAATTGGAGTTCGTTTGCTATTTATTTTGACGTGTACAAGTTTGAAAAAAAAAGAAAAATTTTTCTTTTTTTTTCAAACTTGTACACGTCAAAATAAATAGCAAACGAACTCCAATTTAAAATATTTGTACATCATTCGACTCTATAAATCATGAACTATTTTAAAGATTTTTTTTAGCATTTTCGATTTTTTTAAATTCAAATTTGAAATTTGAATTCAAACCAGTACCGAACCGGTCAGGGGCGGTTTGGCCGCGCGGTAACCGACCGGTTACCGACCACAAGCAGCCGCGGCCAGGGCTCCTGCTCCTCCTCGCCGCCTCCGCAACGGAACAGGCAACAGAGCAGCTTCGCGGCGCCGCCCGGGCGCCTCGCTCCGCGCGCGCCCGGCCCTGCTGCCCTCCCCCACCGGGACTCCCTTGCGCCGCTCGGACATCGCCCTCCACGTCGCCCAGTGGCGGAGCCAGCTTTTGACCACGACTAGGGCCTGCCAGAGATGGCGCGGCGGCGGCGCACGGCCCCTGCGGACGGCGCGGGCACGGCGCACCCCACTGGACAGAGGCGGAGGAGGAGGGGCGGCCGGACCGCCGGAGGAGGCTCGGCGGCGGCGCCCTGCCCCAGCGGACGGCGCGGCGCACCCCACTGGCCAGAGGCGGAGGAGGAGAGGCGGCCGGACCGCCGGAGGAGGCTTGGCGGTGCCCTGCCCCAGCCCAGCGGACGGCGCGGCGGCGGCGCCCTGCCCCTGCGCAGGGACGGCGCGGCGCACCGGCGCACCCCACTGGCCCATCGGCGGAGGGGCGGAGCGAAGCCGTGGAGGGGCAGAGGCCAGAGCGCTGGTCACCTGGTCGGAGGAGTAGGGCCGGCGGCGCCCCTGCGGACGAGCGGAGACGCGGAGTCGGGAGAGCCGAGAGCACCGAGCGGAGTCGGAGAGCGCCAGAGCGGAGACGGATGCCCTACCTTTCAGCTAATTGGCTGATTTTTCACCGGGGGGTGTTCATTTCGTGGAAAGACGACTAGGGCCCAGGCCAGTGCCTGGACCGCAGCTCCGCCACTGGCGCCGCCCAGGTGCCTCCATCCGGCCCCGACGAAGCCGCCGACTCTCTCAACGCCGCCACTGCCAAGCGGATGACTCGACGCTCTAGCGGATGACCTCCGTTGCCAACGCTCCGGCGACAAGTAGTGGCGCTGCAGCCGTGCCGGAGGACCTCTGTTGCCAGCGCTCCAGCGGCAACTAGTGGCGCTGCAGAGCACCTTCCATTACCGACAAGACCATCTGCGAGAACCACTACGTCCAGGCTAACAAGTCGTCCATGTTACAACCACAAGGCGCTGCATTGGTATGGTGAAGTTGCAGCTTTTTGAGCCTAACTTCGGTGAAGAATCTACTCAACGAGACGGACCTGGTACCTAACCTGTTTCTGTTTGTATGCGTTAGTTTTCATCTACATCTTCCATTAGTTTTCATCTACATCTTGCTTGGATACCTGGTTTTGGGATGAAGGATTAGCCAGCTCACAGTACACATAAACATTGACTCGATCTTGATGTAGTTGTACAACTGAAGACTGAATATAATAGATAGAGCCGGGGAACCTGCTATCATCTACATTAGTTTTCATTAGTTTTTATCTACATCATGATGCTTGGATACCATGAATTCAGATGAGGTTATGACTGGTGAGCGAACCTGCATAATTACTATATTATTTATCTCTTTTATAGTTCTCGAATGTAAAACTGAGTCTTGGTGTCCATTAAGTTAAATTATGCTTATGAACCTAAACCGTTTCGGCCTATGCTCAATTTCAGACAATATAAAATTGATTCAAGATATTGATTCAAATAAGAATATAGCAAGAGTCTAATTTTTTTTGGTGTCCCATGTATCGATTAAATAAATGAAAGAATAAATATTCTAATCTCGGCAGCTCATTGGATCGACATGCACACAAGCGGCCATGGTTCGCCCCTTGCCAGCAGTACCCCTCTCTGTTTGTCCCTGTTCTTGTTCTTGACAGGAACCTTTCAATCTTGCCACAGGTCGGTTCACCTAGAGGTCATTTCTGTCTTAGTGGTTCAGAAAAGAAACCTTTTCTCTGTTGTCTATTTTTAAATGGGTGTGTATCCTAATAATTGTGCTACATTGTTTTTAATCTAGGGAGTAATATCTTCAATCTGTATGTGGGTTACTTTTCACTCTAGAGAGCAATAACACAGCTCAACCCCATTTCACAGGCTATGCAGCACCACTGATGTTCTTTATTTCAGTTATTTGTTGTTCAAGCTTTCTATTCTAAATAGCATGTGGAATGGTCAAGAATAATAGTTAAGAATTTCACTATATGGACTGAAATTCATCCTGTAAATTTCAGATCTCTGTTCGTTGAGCTTTCATTTCTAATTTTATTGTTACCTTCCAGTCTTACATAGAGAAGTCCCGGCGCTGTGAAAGTTCAGTGAACAGAATTTGGTGAGGACTCTTCCTGTGGCAAATTCATCAAATTAGCTGATGTTCAGTGAATAGCAAATTAAGGTATGCTTGTAGATACTTCTCTTAATTAGGATCTTCAAGTACAATTATAATTTAATTTTGTATTCATCCATTTGTAGCCGAGCCTGAAGGTAACATGAATATTTTGAAATAACATTAGTGCAGAAATAAACTTAGTATGAATAGAATGCTTTTGATTGATTTGTGGAGCTGTTGCAGAATAAGTCTAGAATAAGATGCTTGTACATTTTGGTAGTCATGCTGATATTTCTATACTTCATTGCACCTAATGTTTGGCATGTTGACTCCTAAATCTTTGTTCTTGGCTAAATATATAACTTAAAATAAACTGTGGCTTCTTTTCATAGAGAAGCTTATACAAAATACTGGGCCTTGAAGTCATAAGTCAGGACAAATTGCAACTGAATAGCTTTGTTATACATAAAAGCAAAAGTGGTGAAAATGATCAGCTGAGGTTTGGGGACAGGAAATGGAAAATTTTCAAATTGGTTATCATTGTACTTACAGCTTGGCCTGCAAAATCTTGAGTACATGATTTATCCAATCAAATGAGTAACAAATTTGAAGCAGTGAGTCATTGGATTTGTCCTGTCATATACCCTTTACAGATTAGGTACAAGAAAGCTACTACAACATTTTTTAAGAGCTTTCGTACTTTATGTATAAGGGAATTTCATAGTTTTTCCTTACCTTATGGCCCTTATCCAATAAGTTTTCACTTCTCAACATGCAGTAACTTTTTTTTGAACTGATCATTTTGACGTTGTACTATCACATACCCTTGATATAATGAAGTTACTCAGTACTATTTACATTTCTTATAGAACTGCAAGTTTTGATAGCTTTGGACTCCTGTCCTTGGAGAAGGATGAGGATGCTGATGGAACTGATGGAGCAATTCTTCTTGTCACGAGACTGAGGGAATGAAGCACATATTTGTGGAGAAGTCAAAGACTTCTGCATTGTGAATCTTCGCGCACTATTGTTCAAGTGTCTGAGGGGATATCATGACTTCATATGTCCGAACATGGCTTTCGATGCATCAAAAATTTGAGGCTCCCGTAGCAACGCACAGACATATGCTAGTAAAAGTAAACAAGCTAAGCCATGTCAAATACACTTAACAAATCTGATCTTGTTGAAACAGCAAAAGCATATGTATCATATGAAGAAAGCGCAATCAGATCGGCTATTTTAGCTGATATGGGGTCCATAAAGCGTGAACAAGATCCATTCGCTTCGTCACAGATAGATCTAAGTCTAAACAAACGTAGCCTAACATACTTAGTAGTGGAGTCCGGTACATGCAGCCGTACTAAGCATATTAAGCCAAATCCGCCTATCCTCAGATCAATCCAATAACCAAGCAAATGTCTCGAACCCACACCATGTAATTATCATGACCAACATATTAGCTGATGGGATCTTAGATCTATAGCTTTGACGAATATAAGAGTACGTGAATGCGCATAAAACAATAGATTCAGATAGAATTGAGGCTTAGGCCAATCTATTGATTGAGATTGGGCAAGATATTGTTGTAATAAATAAACAATGCATAACAAACAATATCGGTAACTTAATGAATCTATTAGATCGTCAATCTAATAGAGCCAATAATTAGCTTGAAACAATGACTCATGTGAGATTGAAGCAATGCAACCCCATGAACACAGATTCAAACCGATAACTAGCTCAAATCGAGTTTGCACGAGTTACACAATATAATCGTACAAACGAGACATGAACCGTGACTAGACTTACAAGCAATCTGGAGGTCGATCTAGTCGATACAGCCCTGTTCGTTGAAGGTTCACCGAAATCTACTCTACTCCTACTCCTAGGGTTTTGGCCGGTGGCCGAAGGGTTTGTGTTTGATTTGATTGGATGCCCTTTACAATACCTCAACTTATGCTATTTATAGACCATATCATATATCCTAATATGACCATTCTAAAGATAAGGAAACAAAAGATAACTTTGGACTTAATCTTTCCTTTCACCAAAGCCCGACGTGTACGTACTGTTGTAACTGGCTAAAAAATCCTCTTGCGCGATCTCCTCGATTAGTTACCTTAGTCGATCCTTCGGGTCCATCTAAATGACACTCTTGGAGGCCTGTCACGAGGGCCCATATGCGAATATCTGGACGCACCAAAATATGGTGTCAACAGATTGTAACAGTTTTGGTATGTACATGTTTTGAAGGGCACATACTTCAATAACAAGGACAACATGCCTGAAATGCACAATAAGATAAGGTGTAACATCACCAGACATGAGCCCAAGAGGAGAAAGTCTAGTTACTAGACAAATCTAGGCCCAATCAGGTGGAGTAAAAAGACCAAAACCCATATCAAATCATCACCAATTCGCACCAAACTTAATAAGACCCATCTAGTGGCCCAAAAGAGACCACCCACAAAAATTGGGCCAATTTGGACCTAGTTAGGGTGCGCCGCACCCTAGTTAGACCTCTTAGGCTCCTCTCTATGGGCTGCCCCACCTCTCCAATGGAGGTTGCATGCGAGATGGTAGTAAATTAAATGCTCAGAATGACAATTTGGTGTTTTCCGTAAAGGCATAAAGCATACTCCAAGGAATCTACCTCCCCTCTCCACATGTGAAAGAGGTCTCCCTCTCCTCATTTGAGAACAACACACCAAGGAGTAAGAGCAATACCAAGAGCACCACTCCAAAGGGTCCTAGGCCCTAGCTAACTAGTCAGAGTTGAGAAAGCGAGATGTGAGAGAGAGTTTGGGGAAAGCGTAGGGCTAGTTCGTGTCTCCCAAAGCTTGTACCTTGACGAACAACTACTATGTACCTTGAAGGGATCTTTGCAAAGTAAGTAGATTGCTTTATGTCTTTTGATTAATTGAACTTTACCTATACTTGTTTGTGAGTTTTTCGTCTGCTCTTGTAGAGGATGTTTTAGTAGAGGACCCTGATAAAGATGGATCGCCCTACATAACGCTAGAATAGGAGTTAGTGTTGGGAGTATGCCTTAGAGGTAATCATAGAAATGATTGTATTTCCTTGTATCCATGACATGTTATGAGTTCACTAAATATCCATTAAAGGCAACCTGTATCAATTAGCACTTATGTGAATTGTTTGTGAAACTCTTTTACTTGTATGGTTATTCTAAAGTTGTCCCTGATCAGAGTTTATGTGAGGATGCGCATGAATATTAGATCAACACATTATTAGTTGATGACTATGTTTCACAAGTCATAGACATAGATATGTCAAACTAATAATGTGGGCACATGTGTGACATGGGGCTGGACTGACCCAACATGAGATTGTCTCTATACACATCATGTCGGTTATGTCTTTAGACCTGAGATTGTAGTATGTACTCAAGTTATGAAATGACCTACTCAGGGACTACCAAATGCTACTCTATGACTGGTTAGTTATAAATGTGGTTTTCGGGTTTGTCGGGAAATATGCTGTGAGACCTAGTCAATCAAGATGAAATTTGCCACTCTCCATGTGAGAGAGAATCACTGGACCACTCGAATGATTGGATCAAGAAATGCATGGCAGTGCTTGGGGTTAAGTGTTAACCTACGAGTTGGACCAAATATCGTGAGGCAAAGGAATAACATGTATGTGGTTTTGAGGTGGTTCGTCTGATATGATCTTTGCGTATGCATAGGAGTTGACATGCCTTGCTAGAGGCTGCTATGAACTATTGGTCGAGCAAGAGTACTCGAGCCATATCTATATGTGCGTGATCCCATAGGGTCGCACGCTTAAAGGGCTAGAAGCCTAATTTGGTTTGGACCCGAATTAGACCAGAATTAGGGTTACTAATGGGCCTCCAATGTGGGAGCTCATTAGGATGCCTATATAAGCAAGGGGTGGGCGCAGGGCTAGCTCAATCCCATGCCTTTTGGCAGCCGCCGTCGTCTCCCCACGCTCGTGCCTACTAACGCTTCCTCCTTGTACGTGTGTGATACCACAGAGGTGCTGCATCTAGAGCATAAGAACGAACTGCACGAAAAGAGATGGACGGATGAACGGACGGACGACCTTGCAACTATACAACACTGCTACGACCTGCACGACTACATTGAGTTGCTTCTGTTGCACCTGCATGTCTTGTGGTAATCCCGTGATATATAACTAGCAGTAGTTCATGGTTCACGGGGTAGAAAAATTTTGTTTTTCAGCTAGCGTAGCTTCCCCATATTCCTACAGTTGGTAGCATAGACATGGTGTCAAGAATAGAGGCTACCTTCATTTGCCTCGTACTCCATGGTTGAGGTGTAGGCAATAAATGGTGACATCCCCTTCCGGCATTTGTAACCCCATGTTTGGGTATAGTGTAGAGCTACATGTCCGGGTATAGTGGATGTATCTCGACTTCATGTTCAGTTTCTTAACTGTAGCAGCAGGAATGATCTTTTGGAGAGGGTCTACAAGGTTGGATAAACTAGAATATAAAAACTCCATCCCATGTTCAGAGTTCTTGGCCATTTGGATAAGATCTTCAAAAACTTGTTGCGTGAATCTGAAATTTTTTCCACATTAGCACATCCATAGGATCTTTAGCCTTTTCATCTAGAAGGTTACCTTCATCATTGAAGAGCACTTCTATGTGAAATTAAAGATCTCATCAAAACTATTGTTCATAGAAAACAATACAGCCACAGAAAACAAATCAGCCATATAAACTCACCTTTTACATCTTTTCTCCCATCTGTTCATAATATAAGTCGATGGTATCTCATTCTGCTTCTCGCCTCTAAGCACTTGTATGATATGACGGCACGGGATGCCATATGACTGATAAAATTTACTGGAGCACATACCAAATATGTTTGACTTCTTCATCTGAACCACTAGCTCTTTTTCAGATAGGTAGCTGATGGTGACAAATTTCATATCTTCAGACTCCAAAATCCCTTGAATAATGCAATGGTCTCTTGCAACTATGAGTTGTTCCTAAAACTTACTGAAAATTTCATGTGTATATATGACACTACATTGCTTCTCTATGGCTCATGGTGTCATCAATTTAGGATTGGTGTGAAGACTTGCATTGTCACCTTTCAACTCCTATTGGCGCTGACACTATAAACTTGTGTCAAACCTTAGCCAAAACTCAACAAAGGTCAATTTTCTATGAATGAAATGGTTAAAAAAAGAATTCACACTCTCTAATCGTGATGTAGGCCCAACGATTCCTGCTAGAGGTATGTCCATAAAGTATGCCAGAATCCATGATTCTTCTTGAATATCAAACTTTGTGGAAAAACACTCATTTTTCATGAACCCATATGTTGTCATGATAGAATTCCATTGAGACTTAAACTCATATGAATTATCGGAGCCCCAAATACACTTGTGTAATGTTTTTCAGAACTCATCATCCACTCTTATGGAGGGCCCGACCTTCTCAGGTACCTTTTCCATGATATGCCACATGCAAAGTCTATGAACTATATTTCGTAGAATTTGAGCAATAGCAGCCTTTATGTTCGCATCTTCATCTGTTATGATTAGATGAGGTGTTACTCCACCCGTAGCCTTAAGATAGGTCCGAAACAACCATACAAATGACTCGATCTTTTTATTAGCCAAGAATGCTTCCTCAAGGAAAATACTTTGCAAGTGATGATTGACAACCTCATATTATATTGGTTAGTGGTATATGTTGAATCTACTGAATGCACATCACCAAAAACACTACAATTTTTCTTGCATATGGCATCTTCCCAAAAAGACATGAACAACTCGTCCTTGTTTATCCACCATAAACTCATAAGACAACGCAAGATTTACTTCTTTCTTTCGCTCAAGTTGTCCCACAAACATTTGTGCATCAGCATCCTTGAATTTGCTCCTCAGGTCACGATAATAGTTCTTCAAATCCCTCAACATACAACCAATATTCTCGAATTCACTATCACTGACTTGGATAAGTCAAAATGCTAGGGACCTGCCAATGCTAGCCTTATGACAATTGAACAAAGTACTCTCTGTCCTGTCACTAACATTACGGTTGGATCGTAGCAAGTGCCTTTTATCTGGCGACACAAAACCATGGCTGTGCTCCTCAACCTTTGAACGTATTCGACACTTCTTGTCACTGCAAAGCTTGACAACAATATGTGCCTCATAGCCACATCTGGTTTCCATCACATGTGGTGTCTTTCTTTTTTCTCGGATTGATCACTAACATCGTATGCTCTCCTTTTTTTACCCTTCCCTTGAACAACAATACCGCTTGAATAATATTACCTTATTTTGCTTCTTTTGCTGACCAACACGAACAGAGAAACCAGCTTCATATGCATATGATTTATAAAATGTCTTCACATTTACGAGTGTATTAAATATCATTCCAACCATAAGCTTCAAATATATGTTCTTGGTAACTTTCTGCTATATCCGGAGAAGATGTTAACCGTGATGTGCTTGGTTGTTCAAGGTGGGCTCCATCTACAGCGACTGCAATTTCAACGTCCACTGCACGCAGGACTGTAGCAATGATTAGCTCATATTAATTTCTATCCAAATTGAATACATGAAAGTCTTATAGGAGAAACTAACCACACCATAAGGGCTGCCACTTCCAATGCCACAGTGCGCGCTCGTGCTGTGCATGACGTCACGCGCGCCAGAGTCCATGGCGTCGAGGGCGAGCGGCAACTCGCGGCCATCGAGGGCGGGCAGCGACTTGTGGCCGTCGAGGGCGGGCGCTGACTTGCGGCCATTATGGGCGTGCAGCGACTTGCGGCCGTCCTTGGCGGGCGTCAACTCGTGGGTGCTGGAGTCCATGGCGATGCCGGGGACGTGGCGACTTGCGGTGACTTGCCATCGAGAAACGAGGCGGCGGCGACCGCGGCATGACTCTGGTACAGGAAAACGAACAGGTGGCGACCACAGCGTGACTCCCATATGGGAAAAACAATGGGCGGCTGACTCACGTACCGGAGAGATTAGGCAGCTTGGGGTGATTTGCAAAAAATCAGAATTAATGTGGTTAATGGCGGGTGTTTTATTGTAAAAATATCCCAGCCCTCTGTCTAGGCATTGCATGGAGATCCTGTTATCTTGAGAGTTTGCAAGTTTCCACGACTTTCTTGGTTTGCACCTGATACACATTCATATTTTTTTTTGATAAATGAAGCTTTTATTAAGATCTCAGCAGCAATAGATCGAGTTGATACAAAGTCACGGAACGCGACTTCCGACCTTTACCTATCATGAGACACGTAGCCAATGAAAAAGAAGAAAACGGAACGTTTCCGTTCACTAGAATTATTTGGGTATTTCATAGTATCAGCAGGCATTAGCCCGGAATCCGACTCTACTGCGGCTGTTGTCGTACAGCACCTCGAATTTGCGTTGATTCACGTTGCCAAGGACTCCAAGCCTGCCGTCTGCTCCGGAGTCCTCGTAAAACGAGGCAGCCCTCCACCAGGACCCCGCTGGGCACGTCGAGGTTGATGGTGGCGCCTCCGCTGAACGTCAGGGCAACCTTGGGCACGGGAACATTTTTGTGACCGGTCAAGTTGAAGCAAGTGTCAAGGGGACCGTTCGGAAGCAGCGGGTACGCCGCCATGGCCTTCCGGACCGCCGCCCGCAGCGCCCTGTACGCCGTCGACTGCAGAGACGTGACGATCTTGCCGGAGTCTATCATCATGCCTCCGGCGAACGCTGACGGCTGGAGGTCAAGCCGCTTCCCACCGATGGCAATGCCGGTCAGAGCAACCTCGTAGAAGGGGACGCTGCTGGTGCTCAGCGGCGTGAAGACGAAGCCCGACCCCGACCCCGAACCCGGACCTGCTGTTTACAGCCGGGAGGCAGTAGGAGAAGGGGCCTCGGCCTGTTCGGTTGGCAGGGTTATACACTGTTCTGGCTGGATTAAGTACTACTGATTGATTTCTTGTTAGATGAAAACACTGCTCTGGCTGGATTTAAGTCGGCTGAAAAACCAAGCGAACAGGTTGTGGTAAGCGGCTGAGCGCGAGCAGGCCGTCGTACGTCTCCGACGAGCGGTGGTCCTGGCCACGGCCGAAGCAAAAATTGTCGACGGTGTCAACACGCGTCAGCTTTAGCCTGTCGCTGCTGTACACGCCTGCTGTTCTGCTTCCGTCCCCGGACAAGATGCCGAACCTGCACCGGTTGCTGTCAGTGCCATTCGTGCAGCCGTCGCCGTAGCCCGTAGGCAGCGAGGTTCCTGCACGCGTCGGAGTCGCAGCGGACGGGGCTGTACGTCGAGGAGCGGCTCGGATCGAACAAGGGGTCCTTTTGTGAGGAGCACTCGCCGGAGTTGCACGGATTGCACTGGACCCATGACAGGTCGCTGCCGGTGTCGATGAGGACGGTCTGCTGGACGGCAGGTGTGCCCAATCCCACGGTGACGACGTACTCGAGAGAGCCCTCAGAATTGCCTATATGGACCGGGATGACCACCTTCTCATCTTCCTGCGCGCGGCTCATGATGTAGCTTGAGCGGTCGCGGTTTCTGCGGAGCGTCTCCGCCAAGGATGGCCTGCTGCTACTCTTCCACGGCACGCACGGACCGTGGCGGTGCACTAGTGGCAAGCATAGGCTGCGGTGGTTTTGCTCCAGGTTCACTGAAGCAGTAGCATTGCGTGATCTATGTAGGAAGCTTAATCTGAAGCGGCGTACGGATGAAATGAAACCAGAGGCAAAATATATGTGTTCAGTTCCCGTACATCTCGCGTCGGAACATACAGCTGTGTCATCTGGCTCAAAAGAGCTTGTTGGCACAGCTACAAACCCGTTCTCGCCGCCTCCATAAGCAATGGAATAGCAGCTGCACAAGACCACAAACATGAGGGCAGGAGAAGCCATGGATGCAGAGTTTTGCACTTGAGCTGTAAGAAAAGGATGAGCGCGCGCCACGTTATAGTGCTGTTGGAAATATACTGCTATATGTAACATATTTTAATAGTCCTAAAGTACGAGGTAATTTAAGATATACGCACTCCATTCCAAATTCTAAGCTATTTCATTAATCTTAAAGGGTTAAAGCATTTAAATTTGGACTATAATTAGAGAGAATTATAAAGAACTTTTTTATATCAAATAAATATATTATGAAAATATAACCGATGAAGAATCTAATGTTACTTAGTTTACACCGTAAATATTATTATCTTATCCTATAAAATTGGCGAAACTTTTTAGAATAACATATAACTTAGAATGGAGGGAACATATTTTAAGACACAAGTGGTATCTTGTATCTCCAAATAGATACACATATCTTGTGAACAATTGAACTACCTTCCTTAAGTGAAATGGTAGCTTGCTGCAGCCAGCCGTTCTTAGCGACGTTGATTTTGGATCCTTATAAAGAAGAATTCATCCGGTGTTGATTTTGGATCCTTATAAAGAAGAATTCATCCGGTCGGTGTTGGATTATTCACCCACCACAGGGAAGGTGGGCTAGGTTTAGACCATCATGAGACATGTTATTCTTACCCTAGTGATGACCGTGACGTGATAGTGTCGACATCAAAAATGGGTTCCGCCGTCAACACCGTACATGGCCCGCGGAGACCATGCAACAGCAGGGTCTTGATCTCCTAAACTCTTAAATGGCAAGGCCACTTCGGTTGATTGATCTCACGTGTGCCAATTAATTTGACCTACAATTGACAAGGAGACAAAACTGTCAAATTATGGAACCTGTCGGTTGTTGGCAGACAGTTCCATGAATTTATGGCTCTTAGATAGCCGATGGTCAAAGGAAATTGACCAGAGAGTCAACTCCTAGCAGTGTAAATCATAATAACAAGATGCAAATGGCTATTGAGGATACACCGTCACTAAAGCATATAATCAGCCGATCTCATCAATGTAAATAGTAAGGATGCGATACATGCAACATTGACCGACCCAAACTATCAAACCTACTAAGCATATCAGATAAAGATTAACCATCAACAGAGGTGTGTTCCCATGCAGCCATAATGACAATTAACTCGATAACTTTGCTTACTCACTAGCATTGGAGTGTTTCCATGCAGCCATAAAAGTAAACAAGCTAAGCCATGTCCAATACATTTGATAGATCTAATCAAACTGTTTGGACATAAAGATTGTCCCTTGATCGGTGGTAATGGTTTGAGGGACTATCGACGAAATATGTGTCGTAGTCTACCTAGGGAGTACTGTACGGTAGTAGATTGTAGGCGGAGGTGTGGCGACGGTGATCAAGCGTAACACAGAGAGCGTAGACATGGCGATTTATACAGGTTTAGGTCGGCAAATCGTCGTAATACCCTACGTCCTGTGTTTTGGTGGCTGGATTGATGTGAGTATTAGGTTACACGAGGTGTAGATGAGATGTTTCGAGGGAGGTCCCTGCTCGCCTTATATAGCCGGGGAGCAGGGTTACAGTTTCCATATCCTAACAGATTACGATCGGTCCCTTAAGGCAAGGGATTCGAGTCTATCTTCTAGGATTTTTCTTGGCGAGCAAGGCTCTTCAGAGTCCCTGGCGAGCACGACAGTCTGGTCGCGTGCTGCAGGGCCTCGCGAGCTGGGCTGTCTTCTGGTCGGTAGGCCCATAAGGTCCCTGGGGATATACCGAAGTAATATCCCCAACAATTCCCTAAGCACGTTGCATTCTTCTGGCGAGCCCGCAACATCGTCCTTGGAGGCGTTCAGCTGGTCGCCTTCGTATTGTGAACGTCGTTGTAGAGTCCCGACCAAGATGCTTGGTCGAGGTACTGCTCGGAGAAGCCTTCCGACCAGGTCGGGCTGGTCGAGAGCGTTGTAGCGTGATCTGCGAACAGGTCGCCTCGTCAAAGGTTGTGGCTACTTGTCTGAAGAATGTGACGTGCTGAAGAAGAAAATTTTGAAAGTCTTTTCCTGGTGAAGTGTACCCACTTAGACTCTACAAAAACACAAAGAAAACAACAGAGTTTGTCGAGAAGAAAACCAGTACATTCACCGCAAGGTGAGGTGTACCCACTTAGTCCCCGAGCTTGATAGTAGGTGAAGAATACACGTGGTGCCAAGCTTTATAAAAGATAAAGAATAAAAGTCGTAAGCGAAGATAAAAAGGTAAGTTTAGTAAAAAAACGATTGCGAATACATGTAGTCCCCGAGCCTGATGTAAGGAGCATAACGGTTCTTGTATCAGGATCAAACTTTCACAGTCCCCGAGTGTCTTCTGCTTGATGTAAACACAATGGTCGTAGTCCCCGAGCCTGGTCGGGTCACCTGGTTGACGGAGTCCCCGAGCCTCGGGAGAGAATGGCGACCAACTGCAAGAGGTATAGCCCTGGTCGGGGGAGTCCCCGAGCATTACTGCTTTTGATGGTTGGTGAAACCTGGCGACTAGGTTACTGTAGCCGAGGTACTGTATCTGTGAAGAAACTCTCGAATTTTTTTTGAACATGCAGTCCCCGGGACTGCGGAGTTTAGCGAATTAGCAACCACGATTACAGGAGATAATTTAAAAGAAATTCTGTTAAAAAGGTAAATGGGCCAATAAAACCATGGTAAGTGGCCCATGTAAGGCAAACCGTCTGCATCGCGTAGCGAGGATGTCGTCACGGTTTTCCAAAAACCCTGGAAGGCGAAGCGCCGCACCATTTGGTATAAAAGGCGGACTTAGCGGCGGCGCTGGCTTCCATGCTAGCTCTTGCTGTCGAACTCTCCGTCTTCCGCTTTCGTCTTCCTTGTGCTTCACTTGTCTGGCCACGCCCGTCCTTCCTGCTTGCTCCGCCACCGTTTGCCATTTCCTTCCACCGTACTCTAGAGATGGCCCTAAGAGGAGACCCAGCACCCGCTCGTCCTCGAAGAAGAAGGCGGAGAAATCTATGAAGACTCCATTGGTGGTGACGCCAGATTGGACTAGGGAATGGTCGAGGTGCACTCTAAAGGAGGAGGACATCCAGCGCATTGTGACTGCTGGTGTTCTCCAGGAGAAGGCGATTGTGGAGTAGAGGCCCGCGACGGGGGAGATATTCCCCACTCCTAACACTGGTGAGCTCATCATCTTCGAGCCCTTCTTCTGGTGTGGATTTGGCTTACCCGTTCATCCTTTTTTGCGTGGCCTCCTTGAGTACTACTAGGTCGCGATGTGCAATCTCCATCCGAATTCGGTTTTGCACATCGCGGTCTTTATCCATTTCTGCGAAGCATATTTGGGGATCGAACCTCATTTCGATCTCTTTCGCCACTTCTTCCGCCTGAAGTACAACAACACTAGAGCGTCGTGGATCGTTGGATCGGTGTATCTTCAGCTCCGCGAGGGAATGGCTGACGTTTATATCGCCACGCCGCTTCGATCCAAGGTAGCGGAGTATAGGTCCCGCTGATTCTATATTCCACAGGCTAAACCGTACGCCCGTGGGGACCCCTTGTTTGTTTTCGTGTCTCAACCAAGCTGGTCGGCGCGCCCAACGTCGGCCGGTATGAGCCAAGTCAACGAGCTGCTTGGCCTGGTTGACCAGGCGACTGTGGATGGGCCTGCCGTGGGTTGGAACTTCATCATGTGGAGGTGCTAGCCGTGCAAGGAAAGAGTCCACCCTTCGTTCGAGTACACGGGTTGCCTCGACCCTACTCGAGAGGTGTCGGAGGTGCTGGAGTCAGGCGAAGCGCGTGCTCGTCTGGACGTGCTCTTCAATATTTCCGAGGGGTATATGCTGGGTCCAAGAGATCCATTTTGTGCAGGTGCTCCTCCGCCGCCAGTGAGTTTTGATGCTTTTGTTTCTATTCATTTCGGGGTATTTGATTATTGTAGTGATGAACTACTTTTAGTTCTGTGGGCAGGACCACGCTGTTTTCTTCTCCCAGGTCCCCTCAGCGGAGTGGCCTACGGGCGTCGACCAGGCGGAAAAGCGGGCACCTGGTCATATGATGTGCGTGAGGATGGTCGCTGCCCTTCCCGTCAGGGAGGAGTCCCCGAGCCTCTTGCTAGGAGGCATCGGGCGTGCGACGACCCGTTGGGGAAGCGCCCGACCGACGCTCCGTTGAAGAGGTCGAAGCCGTCGGTTGATACCGGCGGCAAATTCAGTATAAACAAAGGTGCCGCCCCTCCACCGCCCTCGTTATCGGATTGGACCGGCGAATGGTCGGATGAAGAGGACGGTGCGCCGGCGGCCAGCGTGGATGGGGACGGGGCCTCCAGGTCGAATGCCAAGGTGCGCCTGCCCAAGGTGTCTGCCGCTTCGCGGCCTGCGTTGGTGGTCGCCGGGGGGCCTATTGTGGAGGGGCGTTCTGCCAATCGGTTGGATCCTCCAGCTGCGGCTATGCCATCTAGTGCCATGGGGGCACCCCCGGGCCGTCGCTTTGTGAGGTTGCACCGGATGTTGGTCTTTTAAGTTCTCTATCCTTTTTTCGCTTGAATCTCGGCAGTTTTGTCTATTTGTTTCTTATGGTGCGATTTGCGTTAGTTTGGCAAATGCTAAAACCCTACTATTCCATATGGTGGCACATCGGATGCTACTAGGCGTGCGCCTAGTGAGACTGGTCCGATGTGCTCTGGAGCTCCGGCGCCTGCAGAGTCCTCATGGCATCCGGAGGATCCTGGTGTTGGGGGTGCTCTGATTGGGGGTCCTACAGGCGATGGGTCGGCATTTGTGGAGGCCACTGAGGTTGAGGCTTCGATGGTCGGAGCTGTCGATGATGTCGCCCCTGGGTCGGTGGTGGAGGAGGCTGTTGAGTCTCCCCAGGTCGGCGTTGCTGGCGCCGCTGCCGCTGTTCCGGAGCATGCCGATATGCCAGCGCCGTTGGCAGCCTCGGCGCTGGGTCCGAGGCCAGTGAAGAGGAAGAGGGTGGCGGTGTCGTCGGAGGAGCCGAAGCCGGTGGATGAGATTCCGTGTGTGGAAGGTGATCCAAAGCCCGAGCCGGTTCGGACCTTCCGCCGCGACGGGGAGGACTTTTTGGTCGTCGAGGACGATGAGGCTGAGGAGGAGGCGACAACCTTCCTAAATGATGCAAGTAATCTGTTGGGGCGGATCAAGGTATGTGTACCCTTCTTTTGGTCTGTGCTTCTGTAGTGCGTCCTTTGGTGACTATTGTTACGTGGTCGTAGGGCCTTTTCAAGGCTGGGAAGCAGCGCAGGGCCATGGCCGACCAGCTTGCGGCGCTGGCGGCTGAGAACGAGCATCTCCGGGGGAATGTTGCTTGTGTTGAGGAACAATTTGCCGGGCTGGAAGCCAGCTTGGACACCGCGCACCGGCGGTCACAGGTGTTGGAGACTGACATGCGGGGGCGAGATCGCGAGATTGCCGAGCTCCTGACGCACGACGATAAGGTCGATGAGCTTTCCGCCTATAAGTTTCCATTCTTTTTTACTTGACAACTTGTCACTTTGATTGTGCGATGACTTGTTCTTCCTTGAATAGGCCTACTCGGGGCTGAAGAGGCGAAATGCCTTGTGGAGGAGGAGGCCGCTGCTGCCAAGCAGGAGATTTACAAGATGCAGGCGATGCATGAAGGTAGTGTCTTATTACCTGTCGTTTTGATCATGCGGCCACCTTATCCGGTGCTTACTGTGTTCGCAGCTTACCGAGGGCATGTTCAACTCCAATTTGCAGACCTGCAGGCGAAGGTGAATTCCTACTACGACAGCTTCTGGTCGCTGCCAAGGGAGGTCGCCCCCGTGGTCGAGTGTGTCGACGGGCAGGTGCTTGTTCCTGAACGCGCCGAGCAGGCGACCATGGATGGTGTCTTTTCGAGGGTTCGCGGACTTTGGGGTAGGCTCCGGTCGTTCACGACCTTGGTTGCGTAGAGTGTGGCTTCTCATGGGTTTGCTATGCTGCGGTCGCATTACCCGAAGCTGGATCTTGGTCGGGCGGCGACCGGATTTGCGGCGCGGACATCGGACGTGGAGATGGATCACCTGGAGATCGAAGCCGAGCCGGTGGCGGAGGCCGTAGTTAGGGATGTAGATTTGTTTGCTGCGGGACAATAGTAGTTTGTATCCGAGATACAAGTTATCGGACGTGTAAGTGAAAAACTACAAAGCTGTATTATATCCAAGGCGGCGAGCTTTTGTTTCACTTGTATGTCCTATCATGCCTCCTAAGTTGTGAGCTGTAGCGATGAATCGTTCGGCCTTGGGTTCCCCATGGCCCGGAGCCTCTACATGCGTAGGTGCCATAGGGATTACCATGGAGGCACGCTGCTGACAACCCGCAGCACAGAGGGCGAGCAGCTCATGCACGCGTAGGGAGATGCCAGGGATAGGGTCCTTTTCCGAGAAGCTCGATCGTGGCGTGACTAGGGCCTGTGGAGACCGTTCCTACAGACTCTAGGCGAAAAACCATGCTGCTTGTAGAGTCGTTGACCGTACCGTGGTCGTGTACAGATTCTGGGCACATAACCTCATGGCCTCCGACCCAAATGGTGTCTCCCGGTTGATGGAGAGACGTCATTTGGGAGGCCTATCGATATGATCATAGCGTATAGGGTAGCTACTTCTATGTGTTATGGGTAATCGGTTTGCTAGATTTGAGGGCTTCCGATTATGGCCAGGATGTTTGGAGAGAATGCCGTAATGCATTTTGGAGAGGCCATCAAACACTATGGGAGTGTTTTGGAGAGGTCGTCGAATGCCGTATGCATTTTGTAGAGGTCGTCGAACGCCATGAGCATTTTGTAGAGGTCGTCGAACGCCGTGAGCGTTTTGTAGAGGCCGCCGAATGCCGTGAGTGTTTTGTAGAGGATAAGCGAGTTAAACAAAAGTATGGAAGAGAACGTCGAACCTTTATTTAATAAATGGATCGGTACATAGTACAAAATTATTGGTATATCTTAACTCCTAAATCATCTCGCGCCATTGGGGGGCGTAGGTGTCTACGTCTAGCTGCGGTTGGGGTCGGAGCTGGTCGCCGTTGGTCCTGCTTCTTTGGACTTCTTCATGGCGGGGTTGTCGCCGGGGTTAGAGTCGTACGTATCCTGGGCACGGAACTTCCCGATGGTGTTGAGCGTCTGCTGCTCGCATTCATATGCGATCTGTAAATTGGTGCGGAGGCTGAGGACACCCTGTGGCGTCAGGATGTTCAACACCATGTAGGTATAGTGCGGAACTGCCATCAGCTTGGCAAGGGCCGGACGACCAAGGATGGTGTGGTATGCTATTTCAAAGTCGGCGACGATGAAGTGGATGTTCTCGACTCTGAAGTGATCCTGGTCGCCGAACTGCACGGGGAGGGTGATATTGCCGACTGGTGTTGATGCCTTGTCTGGGATGATCCCGCAGAAAGGAAAGTTTGCCAGTGAGAGGTCTTTCTTCGAGTAATCGAGCTAGCGGAACACATCGGCACAGATGATGTTGAGGGCACTGCCTCCATCGACCAGCACCTTTTAGAAGCAACACATGGTGATAGTTGGACTGACGATGACGGGAAAGCGGCCGGGGTACCTATAGTCCGTCCACTGGTCTTCCTCAGAGAAGGAGATGGATTGCTCCGACCAGTTGAGGTAGCGAGCATTGGCGGGGTCATCTCTGATGGCAGCGACTTAGCAGACGTCTTTTCAAACTTGGCTCTTCTCCTTTCCCCTTCAATGACCACGCTTCCTCCGAAGATGGTGAAAGTTCTCGAGGCCATTCGGAATTCCTGCGTTGGGGGCTCCTTGTCTTTGTTCTCATCGTTGTCTTCCCGCCTTGGCTTCTTCTCGCCTCTTCCTCGCATGGCGGACTTGAGGACGTCGCAATCGCGCATGGAATGCTTGGAATTCTTATGTATGGGACATTGTCCATCAAGGATCTTCTCGTAGTTGCTATCGTAGTTTCGCCTTGGTTGGGTGGCCGAATTGGCAACGTATCGGCCACCGCGCCTATAGTCATGGCCCCGCCGATAGCCTTCTGAGTTGTGTGGTTGGTAATCTTGGTGGTCGCGTCCCCGGTCATCGGGCCTCTGTTTGTCACGATCATCGGGTCGTCGGTCGTTGCCCCTCGCATTTGCCGGGGAGCGCGAGCGGCGACGTCTGTCTCGGCTGTAGGTAGCGTCATCTTGGTTGGCGTAGGTGTTCGCGACGGTCATCAAACCCTCTATCTTGGCTATCTTCTTGCGGACCAACTTATTTTGGAGCTCGTCGGTGCGTAGGCCATTGGAGAAGATGGAGATGGCCTCCGGGTTGGAGATGTCCGAGATGTTAAGCCATTTGTCGGAGAAGTGACTGTTGTATTCCCGAAGGCTCTCACCGTATCGTTGGCGAACGTTTTCCTGGTTAGTCGCACGTGGCTTTATAGGTCTTGATGAATACCTCCTTGAGCTATTCCTAGCTATTCATGGAGCCCTCCGGTATCTTGTGGAGCCAATGTTGGCCGAAGCCGATAGCATGTCAGGAAGGTAATTGGCCATGACATCGCTGTTGCCTCCAGCAGCGAGGACGACAATCTTGTAGGTGGTCGCCCACTGCTCCAGGTTTGCCTTGCCGTCGTACTTCTCAACCGATGAAATCCTGAAGTTCTGAGGCCACCTAGTGGCCCGAAGACGAGCGGAGAGAGGTCGAGGGCCTGTGGTGGTTGGGTACGCTAGTGAGGGTGCTCAACCATGTTGGGGTTCGCGGTCGTCACATCGCGGAGATCTTGCGGGTGCACAATCACGCCGAGGTTGATCGTACTCTTGGTCATTTCATCGTGGAGATCTTGTGGGTGCACGATTGTGCCGAGGTTGATCGTGCTCCTGGTCGTCGCGTCGTGGAGATCTTGTGGGTGCACGATCGTGCTGAGGTTGATGGTGCTCCTGGTCGTCACATCGTGGAGATCTCACGGGTGCACGATCGCGCCGAGGTTGATCATGCTTCTGGTCATCGCGTCATGGAGATCTCTATCGGCGTGGTCGCTGGGGGCTTCGAGGGTAGCTTCTGCTGTAGGACTGGCCAGAGTATTTAGGTGGAGCGCCTATCTTGTTAACCTAGACTATGGCTGCCTTGATATGGTCTTCGATCTTCTCGATCTCGGGCGTGGGGGGCAGCTTGGATAGCTCGCAAGCGGCTACCGCCAGGTTAGCACTAGGAGTCTGGTATAGCTAGACGTTGCCCATCTGATCAAAGTCTTGCTGGAGATTATGCCATGGGAGGCGGCCATGGTCTGCTTGCTCGTGCTCGCGTCGTTCCTGTGCCACGCGTTCCTGCTCACGACGCTCCTGCTCTCGCCTCTCCTATTTGCAATGTTCCAGCTCGGGTCGCTGCTCGTGTTCGGCGTTATGTTGTTCTCGGGCAGTGCGTTGGGTGTCCGTTTCATTGTCGCGAGTGGCGCTGTCGGCGGAGACTTAAAAAATCATGCCTCCGAAGCCGGGGGAGGGGGACTCTGGGAAGTTGCTTGATGGGCTGGAGGAGTCGACCGATTCGATCCTCGTGGGGGAGGTGGATTCAGATGAGGTTGTGCCATTAAGAGACACTGCCTGGTCGGAGTCGCTCGGGATCGTGGAGATAATGACCGTGTTGACAACGGGTGCCGCTAGGACCTGGTCAGAGATCGGTCGGAGCGTCTAGCGTTGGAGGAGGCTGCTTGATTGTGGAGCCCGTAGGACATCGTTGGGGGGAAGCAGGCGCACCTCATGGTCGTGGCCGTCGCCTTTGTTGAAGTGCAGTGGCATCGCGGATGACGGTCGTGATGACCGGAGAGCTGACGTCGGGCTGTCTGCACGAGGTCGATGCAGTCAGCGATCCCGACGTCGGAGCGGTCGATGGCGCTGATCAGATCATCAATGCTGACGGCCTTTCGCGGTCGATCGGATCTGACATGCGTGAGGTAGATCCGACGGTCCAGGATATAGATCCAATCTGAAGCATAGTGCCGGCCGCCAGGAGGACCATCGAATCGGGAAAGGTTACCGCTTGAAAAGCCATGAAGTCGTTGCACACACCCCTACCTAGTGCGCCAACTGTCCATGAAATATGCGTCGTAGTCTACCTAGGGGGTACCCTATGGTAGTAGATTGTAGGCGGAGGTGTGGTGATGACGATCAAGCGTAACACAGAGAGCGTAGACAAGGCGATTTATACATGTTCAGGCCGGCAAATCGCCGTAATACCCTACGTCCTGTGTTTTGGTGGCTGGATTGATGTGAGTATTAGGTTACATGAGGTGTAGATGAGATGTTTTGAGAGGGGTCCCTGCTCGCCTTATATAGCCAGGGAGCAGGGTTACAGTTTCTATACGTAACAGATTACGATCGGTCCCTTAAGGCAAGGGATTCGAGTCTATCTTCTAGAATCTTCCTTGGCGAGCAAGGCTCTTTAGAGTCCCTGGTGAGCACGACGGGCTGGTCATGTGCTGCAGGGCCTCGCGAGCTGGGCCATCTTCTGGTCGGTAGGCCCATAAGGTACCTGGGGATATGCCGAGGTAATATCCCCAACAGGGACACCAAATCTATAAATGATATGTTCCCTGATGAATTCAGTCGTATTACATAACGACGCCTCCTTCAAAGGAATAACTTCGACCCACTTGGTAAAATAGTTTGTCACCACCAACACAAACTTATGTCCTTTACTCAGAACAGGAGCACATGACCGATCAAGTCTATCCCCCATCCTCTAAATGGCCACGTCTTAATGATGGGATTCATAGCTGATGTCAGGGATTTCTGAACATTACTAAATTTCTGGCACTCCTAGCAACCTTTAGAATACCTGAAGCAATATTCCATTATGGTTGGCCAAAAGTACCATGTCCTCTTGATCATCCACATTATCTTCTGAGTGGATTGATGTGCACTACAATTGCCCTCATGGATTTCTCCCATCAACAACTTGGCTTCTTCTTTGTAAAGGCACTTGAGCAGCACACCATGGATTGTCTTGTGATATAACTGATCATCAAGAATGACAAACTTGGTAGCCTGGTACCTTAGCTTTCTGGAAACTCCCTGTGATGGATTCTTTAGGTACTCAATGATCTCAGTTCTCCAATCACCATCATCAACAAGTTCATCAGCTAAAATCTTCACAATATGTCGATACCCAGAAGCACTATGAGCCAACATGTTAGCTTCTTGATTCTGATCACTGGGAATATGCTTGATACTGATAGAGAAAAAATAATAAAGCAGTTGACGACAATCTTCATAATACTTCTCCAGTATTACATCCTTGCACTCGTATAGGCCGAGCAATTGATTGACTACTAATTGTGAGTCCCCAAAAATCTCAATAGCTTCGGCCTTTGCCTCATGTAGCAGTTACAGTCCTTTGAGAAGGGCTTCATACTCAGCTTGGTTATTGGTAAACGTTGGCCTAATTGAGAAAGCATACTCTAGGCTTGCCCCACAAGGCAAAATCTGGACGACTCCAATGCCTCCACCTTGCTTGCAGGTAGATCCATCAAAGAATAGTGCCCACAGAGTCACATCCACCAGTTTGATCTTCTTCTCATGGTGACGAGTGATGAAGTCAGCTATTACTTGTCCTTTGACCGCCTTAGACGATTCATATCTCAAGTCCAACTCTGATAATGCAAGGATCTACATGCCAATTCTCCCATTCAGAATACACATAGACAATATGTGCTTGATCACATCGAACTTTGACACCACCGTGCATTCAGAAGATAGCAGGTAATGCCAAAGCTTAGTGCATGAAAAGTATAGACATAAGCACAGCTTCTCAATGAGAGAATACCTTGTTTTAGGATCGAGCAGCCTCCGGCTCAAGTAGAACACTACTCTCTCCCTTCCTTCAAACTCTTGTATTAGAGCCAATCCAATCGTATGGTCATCAGCTGCTACGTATAGTCTCAAAGGCTTCCCCCTCTAAGGAGGAATCAACACTGGCGGAGATTTCAAATATTTTTTGATCTCCTCGAAATCGTTCTGTTATTTGTTACTCCACCTGAACTCTTGATCGCTCCTTAGCTTCAGCAAAACTCTTAATGATATGAATCTCCTAATGAAGTTAATCTTGCCAATCAAAGATTACAACTCAGTCTTTGTAGTTGGCGGTATAGCCTTGTTGATTGTGTCAAAGCTTTTTTGACCAATCTTGATCCCTTTCCTCATGTACCATGAAGCCCAAGAATTGTCCAGCTGATACTCTGAATGCACACTTGTGAGGATTATCCTCAAACCATGTTTCCTTGTGCACTACAGTGTGGACCTAAGATCTTCAAGGTGCTCTCGGTACTATGGACTTCACAACCATGTCATCGATGTAGACCTCCACATTTTTCCCAATCAACTTATGAAAAATGTAGTTCATGGCTCTCTGATAAGTTGCACCGGTATTCTTCAACCCAAATGTCATGAATACTCACTCATATAGTCCTAGTGCCCTAGGACATATGAATGCAATCTTGTGGATGTCTTCTTCTGCCATGAAGATATGATTGTACCCAGCATTGCCATCCATAAAACTGATCACTCTATGCCCTGCCGCTGCATTGACTAGCATATCGGCCACTGGCATTGGGTATCCATCCATCGGGGTAGCTTTGTTGAGGTCCTTGAAGTCAATGCAGACTCTCACTTTTCCATTCTTCATGTGCATAGTGATTTCAGTTTTCACATCGGCCATGACTTCAGCTTTGATTCTTCTATGGTGTTGCTTAACCGGCTGATATCCATCTTTAATCGGTAGACGATGTTCGACTAATTTTCGGTCAAGCCCGGTCATTTCATAATACTCCCAAGCAAAAAATTCCTTGTACTCTTTCAATAGAGCAATCAATTCCTCTCTAAACTTGGAATCTAACTTAGCACTAATGTATGTCGGCCTCGGCTTATCACCATCTCCAATGTCAATAGCTTCCAATTCGTTGGCCGACGTAAGTCCTTTTCCCATCTTGCCTTTGTCATCATCAACTAATGGATGCATTATTCTATTTTTCTTAAGCTGACTACTTGGATCAGCTGTTGACTCACACTATTGAAAGTGATGCAGTATTCCTGCAACCTTCTTCTAGAGAAACAATCATAGGCGTAATCTTCAAAGTCCTAGTAAGTTGGGTCAACGGTTGCTATGGAAATCAAATCATCAGCCATAATGACTTCAAGTTCGTCATTATCCAGCTACTACACTACACACTGATGCATGGTAGATGGGATGCACAAGTTGGCATGAATCCATTCTCTCCCTTAGAGCAGATTGTATGAACTATCCCCATCAATGACGAAGAAGGTAGTCAGTAAAGTCTTGCTGCCAATAGTTAGCTCCACTTGTAGGACAACACAAGCTCCTGATGTTCTTCCCCCAAAGTCCCCGATTGTTATATCTATTTTGAGGAGCTCTTTGGAGAGCCCTAGCTTTGGGATAATGTGGGCCAACATCTGGTTGATGAAAGCACCACCGTCGATCAGTATCCTTCCAACAAATCTCTCGTTGATGTATCCTTGATGATATGCCGATTCCCATCCTTATATTCCACTCGCCCATGAGTGAATCGGCCATCAGCTTGGAGTCTTCTGTATTCATCATACCGCTTGTTGCACCTAGGACAATTGTACTTGGTAGGCGCTTCCAAGCCCTTATAAGGCAATACATGAAGAACAAACAGTTCTCATGTACGTTGTTTGGTTCTCTAGCTCCAGAGTGCTCTCCTAGTGGCTTCTTTCCCCAAGCCTTCTTGATCTGATGCCGCCACCTGTCATGAGGTGCGGTTGAATGATTTGTGTCAGACGACTTCACTATCCCGGTCAAGACAAACAAGGCCCTCTGCGTTTCCATCCTTCACAGGATTTCCTGGAATTCTTCCTCAGTCACTCGAGAATCTAGACCGATTGTTGTCCCACCGGGTGTGCCAAAATGTGTTGACGTCAAAAATGGGTTCTGGCGTCAACACCGCGCAAGGCCTACGGAGACCGTGCAGCAGCAGGGTCTTGATCTCCTAAACCTGTTAAATGGCAAGGCCACTTCGGTTGATTGATCTTAGGTGTGCCAATCAATTTGACCTGCAATTGACAAGGAGATAAAACTATCAAATTATGGAACCTGCTGGTTGTTGCTAGACAGTTCCATGAATTTGCGGCTCTTAGATAGCCGATGGTCAAAGGAAATTGACTAGAGAGTCAACTCCTAGCAGTGTAAATCATAATAACAAGATGCAAACGGCTATTCGGGATACATCGTCATTAAAGCATATAATCATCCGATCTCATCAATGTAAATAGTAAGGATACGATACATGCAACATTTACGGACCCAAACTATCAAACCTACTAAGCATATCAGATAAAGATTAACTGTCAATAGAGGTGTGTTCCCATGCAGCCATGATGACAATTAACCCAATAACTTAGCTTACTCACTAGTATTGGGGTGTTTCCATGCAACCATAAAAGTAAACAAGCTAAGCCACATCCACTACATTTAATAGATCTAATCATGCTGAGTGTTGACGGTTGTTAGCGTCAACTTTTAATACAATTATAAACATAATAAATGGATCAATCACATATAAAATATAGAAATATAGGGCTTTATCTAACAATTTCCACGAGTTTTGGTATTCTATTATTTTCTAGGGACTATTCCAGAAAAGAATAATAAAGGAAGTAAATCAGAAGAAATATCGAAGAAATCCCACGGACATATGGTTACCATTCAACTCACAGAGGATCCCGTAGACACCGGAGCGAAGCGGAGCCCGTGCCGTCGCAAGGTGGGGCTGGCCGGCCCCACCTCAAGCCGGCCGGCACCCCCTGGGCCCACTAGCTGCCGTCTTTTGGAAGCTTCCTCCACTGCCTTTGGGGAGTCATCTTAGCCCTACACTAAGTCGGTTTGATCCAATGACTGTCGTGCATCCCTCCAGGCTATAAATAAAGGCCTATACCCCCCGGAGCCAAGCCAGATCAGAAGCTCAAGAGCATGAAACCCTAATTCCTCTCTAGTAGATCTGGGCCAGCAATCAAGAGAGACTAGTTCCATGTAGATCTAGCTCTATTTAGAGATTAGAGATATAGAGTTGGAGAGTGTAGTTCTGGAGGAGTTTCGGCCTGTCGGTTCTTCTTCATTGCTGTATTCTTTGGGATCAGGTTCCTCTTGCTCAGGATCTGTTTTCTGAGATACCCTGATATTCGACTTCTGGTTCAAGTAAGCAATTATCCTTATTGTTCTTTATGTTTGCAACTCTTCTTGAGTGCTTTGATCTTGATCATTACTTGATTGAAGTAGTACTTCGTAGTGTAGGCGTGGTGCCTAGGCTAGGGTTTACTTGTGATTGTCCCCTGATTTTTTGGACAATGGTAGCTCACATAGGTGACTCTTATAGCTACGTTGATTCCTTTGTAGTCCGTTTCCCATAATAGGTTTGGCAGGCACAAAGGTGCTTGGTAGGAGAGAACTCTATTTTCTGTTCCTATTTAAGTCATCACCCTTAAAGATCATAAAAGATAAAGCTTATCCAGTGACTAGAACTAGATAGTCCTTAGTTCTTTCTCCTCTTATCAAATAGTTATCTATACTTGGTTGTGAAACGGGTTAAGTTTATAGACTTAGTCTTCCTCATACACTGTTCCTTTGGGTTCAATATTTAAAATTGGGTTATCTCGGTGAAGTGCTACATCGGTATTTATCTGTGCACTTGTGGAAAATTAACTTACTCGTTTGCATCTAAGAAATACCAACAAGCATTTCTGGTACCGTTGCCGGGGAACGGTTGTTTCTTCTTTGAAATTGACTTTAAGTTTAGCTTGATCTTGTATTATACTTTTATCTTTGTTTTATTTATTTTATCGTTTTGTTTTTACCTTTTTAAAATGAAATCCACACCTCAACTTTTATATCAATTTGGAGCACCATTGGGTTTAAGTTTGCAGCCGTAGAATCATCTAAACCTATCACATCACCTGTCTATGAACTACGCTCGGGGTTAATTCACTTAGTTCAGGAAAACACTTTTTCTGGCAATTCTATCAAAAACCCTATTCCCATTTAAATGATTTTGAAGAAACTTGTTCATGTCTTCACATTAAAGGCATGAGTAATGAAACGTTAAGATGGAAGCTCTTTCCGCTCTCACTAACGAGAAAAGTCAAACATTGGTATATGTGTTTGTATTTCTAAACGTCACCACTCAAGAATGGAGCTAGACCCCGATCCTGAGCAATGGCGCTAGAAATATTTGTAGGGGTATTTCTTATGTCTATTGGATAATTCCGCAAGCGCATAGAATATACCACTGTAGCACTTCACCCGGGACTATTCCAAGTTATCATAATTTATATTTAGCCCAAGGGAAAGCGATAGCTAGGAAAGTTTAATAAAGAAGAGATCTTTATAGTTACCCCAACTTAGCTATCAACTAGCAATAGGGGGGTAAATGATATATATGTATAGGAAGGTGATGAAGAGAGATCAAGCAAGATAAATTAAAGATAACTAGTGTAGCTAGGTGGGAGGACAACAAGTGAGTATAGGACTCCTATGATCCAGACTTTACTTCTATGACTTAACTTAGACACAAAGGTGATATACTATAGATTGCATCCACACATCCTAAAAGTACTAGGCAGCAGACAAACAATAGGAGGAAAAAACCCCTATCTGAAGTAGCCACTATTTTACGGGAGCCTTACCTTTTAAGAACGTGCCTACAACACGTGGCGGGGATCAAAGGCACAGACAGGGCTGTCACTTCCTGCTAGCATCCACTCGAACCTTGCGACACGCGACAACCAAAGGTAATCTAGTGTATAAGCACCACTCTTACACCCTATACTACTACTCTAATTGAGAGCTCAAATGCCAACTAGAGCACCCTATAAAAGGCGTTGATAGTATCCAAGTGTGGAATCATAGGATAACAATCTACACTATAACAACTCTATAGACTAAGACAAGACACAACAATACTATAACAAGTATACTATTGCACAAGATAAGTAAAGTAAAGAAAGGATACATTGATAAATGAACAAGTCTTACTATAAAGGGAAAACTATAAGAGCTATACCAGACTCTCCAGAAGACGACTCCAGAGACCCTGAGGCAAGTTCGACTTGACTCTAACTCCCACACTAGACTACACTACTATAGAGTGGACTACACTAATCTTGAGCCTTGAATCTTCTTCTTCATGATGTGAGAGGGGGGTGTGACCCTCTATTTATAGTGGAAGTGGAGTGGGGGCTACTCCATCGCCATGTCAACGATCCGCGTGAACTTCATTGTCTTCCCTAGGATCAAACCATCCTTGCAACCGCCAGAGAGCAAGGGTGGAGATCAAGTTGATGCATGGCGGCATGCAGGAAGGCGGTGGGAAGCTCATGGAAGCTTTTGGCCACCTAGGCCAAGTCGGCCGACCTGCCTATGGTAGGTGGGTACCTCCCCTTCCTTCTAGAAGCTAGCTCCACAGGTCAAGGGGCCTGTGGGTGGCCTCTAGCCCCACACTCTGGGTCGGTCAACCTGGAGTTGAGGCCTCTGGTCTTCTCCTTTCATGTGCAGCATGGCCCACATGTCATTGGCCTCCTCCAGAAGTGTCACGGTAATTTGTTTCCTAGTGGGCCCATGGATCCATGTGCTTTGATCTTGAACCGTTCAGAGAAAGCACAGAGTGGATCCAAGGGTGATTCTTCACACTGGGATGTGTCACTTGTATCCTGGGTGCATGGGAGCCCCTGGTGGGCCCTTAGTGGGGTCGGACAACCCCCTAAGTGGGTCCCACAGGCTCCCAATGGCCCCATTTGTCATCTCCTACATAAATATACAAGGGACATTTGGAACTAGTTATTTGATAAGATTATGTTCATGATTTGTTATTCTTCCTTCCAAACTGAGCCTGTTGACGCTATTTTGATTGTAGAAAAATAGGTCTTTTGTAGCGTCAACAAGATCCCCCAAACTTAACCTTTGTTAGTCCTAAGAAAAGTATTAATCTCGGTGGATCAGGAGTTGCTACTATGTTTCACATTTCAAGAGTACTAAGTATACAACAACATACTTCTCTTTTGAATGAAAAACTTAGCATTAAAAACGCACCCATATTACCTTAATCCTCTATGGGGCTTATGGCCTTTTCTTTGTCATGGGTGGTTGAGAGACAGAACAAATATTGATTGCTCTACTCTACTTATTCTTTACAAGTTTCATATCAGAGGTTTTTGCAAAGTTTTTCAAAAGAAAACATAATGTTCCTCAAATGGTACTCTCTTGTCGCTCAAATGGTGTATGATTCCTCACCAAGGCACATATGCATGTTACCTTTATTTTTCATCCTACTTCTATAAGTCTTATGTGTAGCTCAGGTTGTGATGAAGAAAGTAGCATACTTACTTTGCATTTATTGTAAAGTCAAAGCTAGATCCAAGGAGAGAAGTAGCATACTCTTAGATCAAGATGTGCATGTGGGTGGAACATGGTACTTAGTAATATAATGCTTCTTTATTGGAAATGATCTCTCTTTCTATCTTATTCTATTGAGACATGGCTATCATTATTCTAATTATGAGCTTTCATGGGCTCATTATCTCTTTTTTTCAATACTTGGGACCTTCATGTGTCCCTATTTTTTTTCATACTTCTACATAGCCCATGTCTTCTAAAGCATTACATAGAGAGAGATCAAACTTTAAAGCATGAAGCATTTATTTTGTGGAAAATGATAGACATGTTGTTGCGTACTCCAGTGTAGAAGCAACATGTATATGTGGTGTGTACGTGATCTTGATCTTGGGAGCATGATAAAACTCTCAACAAGGGTCAACAAGATTTGACAAAACTCAACACAAAGCAAATAGCTTATATAGAAGGCTTTTTGATATGTAAAGATCATATAAGGCTTTGGTAGGAATTTATCACCATTGAGGAACAAAAAGGTTTTTATCATCTTTAAAATAAAGCTCCGATAATCAACTATGTTTAGAACAGTGTTATAGCAGTTGTTGTCTCACTATATCATTGTTGGTATTTCTTATGACTATTGGATAAATCCACAAGCGCAGAGATTATACCGCTATAGCACTTCACCAAGGAGTATTCCAAGGTATCGTAATTTATATTATCCCAAGGGAAAGCTGGGCTAGAAATGATAATTAGAGAGAGATCTTAGAGAGCACCTTAACTTAGTACCAACTAGTATAGAGGGGTAAACGATAAATGTGATAGGAAGGGGTTGATGAATGAAGAAGCCACGGTAAAAAATACTTAGAACGAACTAGGTAAGATAGCTAGGTGGGAGGACAACGAGAAGAGTAAAGGGACTCCTAAGCAAATAACTCTACTTCAATATACTTAGCTAATTAACTAGTCTAAACACTATAGTTTGTCTCCTCAATACAAGTATGCTAGGCGAGGGGATAGATCAGTAGGAGGACAAAAATCCTACCAGACCGCATCCTCTTCTTATGGGGGCCTTACCTTTTAAGAACTTGCCTATAAACACGTGGTGGAATACAACAACTAGACAAGGCTGTCACCTCTTGCTAGCTACCACAAACAATCCGTGCAGCAAGCGATAACCAAGGATAAGATGATGTATAAGAACCTCCTTACACACAACTTACTACTTTGACTACGATCAATAATCAAAGCACCCTATGACAGGCAATGATCGCACACAGGAAAGGTCACAAGGATCACAGACTATGGATGTAAAGGCTATTAAAGAGCAAAAGCATATAACAAGACTATATCTAGTATAGTAATGCTCAAAGTAAATACTAAGTAAAGTAGAGAGAAAATATAATATATTGATAAAGGTAAAGTCTTACAAAGAAAGAAAGATACAAGAGCTATACCAGACTCTTTAGAAGACAACTCCGGAAATCCCGAGCACAGCTTGACTCAACTCTAACTCCACTCAAGACTAACTCTTAGAATAATCTAAGGAATAGAGCTTGTAGGCTTCTTCACCATGTGTAGAGAGGGGGGGGGGGTATGACCCTCTATTTATAGTAGGGGGTGGAGTTGGGGCTATTCCAGCACCACATCAGCGATCCAGGGCCTTCAATCCTCCACCCTTGGATCAAACTTCCTTAGAACCGACCAAGGGGTGGATGGTGTGGATTTCCACCATGTGCCAAGGTGTATGGCGGTTGGAGGGACCCAACTGACCCTTAGACGCGGTCGGCCGACCATCCCTATGGCTGGTGGGCCCTCCTATGGCCTCCTGGTGGTGGTCCCACTGGTCAGGGACCAAGTGGACCCTGGTGGGCCCAGATGGGGGGTCGGCCGACCCCCCCTTGGGGTGTCTGGCCCACCTCGGTCTCCCAGCTGCTGGTCCCACCTGTCATGGATGTTGGGTGTTGATTCTGAGATGGTTGTCACGTTTATCTCCTTGGTGTGGGCCCATGGATCCATGTGCTATGCATGTGAGCCGTTGAGAGAAAGCACAGAGTGATCCAAGGGTTGGAAATCACTCTAGGATGCTTCTCTTGGATCATGGCCGAGAGGAGAGCCAGGTGGGCCCATAGGGTGGTCGGTCGACCCCCTATGTGGGTCCCACTGGCTCTCATTTGCTTCATTTGTTCATTCCTGCACTCAAACACTCATGGACATGTGGAACTGATTATTTGATAAAATATGCTCATGATGTGTTTGTTTATCCTTGATCCCGAGGTTGGTGGCATCATTTTAGCTATATAAAAGTTGATCATAATTTGTGCCAACAATCATATCTCACAACTACTTTGACTTAGTATGACACTTGCAACCCACAAAGTTTCAGGTTCATGATATTTCACATGAGCCAAGTGATTCAAACTTAAAGAAGTATGAAGTTGTAGACCAGCACTAAGAAAATATTAGCAGAGGAACTATTCATCATTTCCATGGGAAGATAAACATTCATGTAACATATCAGGAGAAGGAAATATTTTTGGTATTTTTAGTTTATGGAGATGTAAATGCAAATGCAAAGATGAGATACTTACCTTAGTGAGGAGGGAACCTCCCCCAAGCTTGCCTTTGTCTTAGTAGCTTGGTGGGTACGATTGTGTATCCCACCAAGTCTTTGTGTTTTGTCTTCTCTACTTGGAACCTTGTAGTTGGGTAGTTTGCCAAACTACCTCTTAATATTGCTTCTCATTTCACCCGTGAGGTGACCAGCTATTGGTGAGAATGCCTATCTCCTGCCCTTGACCATGAGATGTCCCTCTCTCAGAAGGACGAGAGGGAGACTCATGGCCTTCTGCAAAAGGAAGACAATACAAGAACCAAACTAGAAACAAGGGTTAGCATTAACGTCAGTCACCCTTGCAGGATATGGTTTCCAATTATGTGGAGGGAAGTGTGAACCAAGACAAACTTGCAATTATACACTATGAATGCAAAAACTTTTCTAATTGTTTTTGGTCTTTTATTTTTATTGACTAGACTTGAGAGGAACATTTTATAAGAACTTAAGCTTAAAGGAAGAGGGAAAAAGAATTTGAAGCTAGAAATTTGATATGAGTGATAAAAAGAGAAGACACAGAATGCCCCCAGATCTATCATGAGCAAATGACATGACCAAAGGAACTAGAGCCTAGTCTTCTACATGTTCATGCACTTGAACTTCAGAATTCTTAGAAAGATGCACCCTGGATGATTGCAAAGGCAAAGGGGAAGACTCACATGGTGCATAGGGGTTAAGGCCAGGTTGGCCGACCCCTAAATGGTTATTTTACACCTTGCCTTAGAATAGAAAACTAGATACAAGGTTCATGGGTGCACAAAGTGGTGTAAGGCATCATGGTGGGGTCGGTCGACCCCACCTTGGGCCCAAACTGGATCAAAGTTTCATGCCATGTTAAACTCAAGTTTTTATTATGCTAAGATATGATGTTTTAACAGGAATCACAAACTAAACAACCTATGGTATTTATTCATGAAGGAAATGCAACATTATTAAAGGATAACTACCAAATAACCTATTGGCAAGGGTACATAATTTAAAGTCCACCGACAAGACTAAAGTAGGGAGGAGACTTACTTGTTTGAACCATCATCCAAGATTACCTCAGACAACTCTTCTCATTTCTTTGGTTCTTCCTTGTTCTTCTCCAAACCATTCTTGAACTCAAGCCCATGTCTCTTCGGCTTCTTGCTTGGCAACGAGCTCCATTCGCTTGGCTTCTTCTTCCCACTCGCTCTAGCGAGCTCCTTCTTCTTGAACACTTTAGGAGGCTGATTCCGCCTTTATGTGCAGCGAGGTGTCTTCTTGCGCTAGGGTGTCCTCATCTGCGGGTTAGTTTTATAACCATTGAATGGACATTTTACCTTCCAACCTGGGAACTTGAAGTGGATTTGGCCGGATCCCACGTAGATGACTGCATTCATGGTGTAGAGGAACGGTCTTCCTAAGATGATACAAATATCTTGTTTTTTCCCCATGTCCAAGATGATGAAGTCAGTGGGGACTTCATCATTATTGATGCCTACTGGGATATCCTTGGCAATTCCCACGGGACACCTGTAAGACTGGTCCGCCATCTTCAAACAAACATTTGTAGGAAACAAAGGACCTCTAAACAATTTATCATATGTTACCTTGGACATGATGTTTACACCTGATCCAAGGTCGTAGAAGGCATTGTAGAACGTCTGATGTCTGATTGTGCACTCGATCGTCGGTTGGCCTGGATCTCCCTTCTTGATAACCAAGGGGGAATCAAGGAGATATCCCCATTTGGATCTCAAAGGAGGCTTACCGAACCTCGTGTTGACCAAGTTAACAGTTTCAACCGGATGCTCAGGTTTCCTAGGGATCTTACCTTGTTCATATGATGGAATAGATGCTGCTAATTGAGCTAACTGTGTTTCTAACATCTTGTTAAGACTCAATAGATTTTTCATAATAGAGTTGAAGCTATCCATCTTTTCATTTATGTTTTCAAGAATCTTGTCATTATCCATCATATTTTTATTAATGCTATCATTAAACTTAGATTGGCCTAGCACAAGATCTCTTAAAGAAGGTTGGTTATTGTAAGAATTGTTACTATAACCATTATTACCTTGATTACCTTGATAGAAGGGGCATGAGTTCCATCCTCCTTGCTGCTGGGATTGATACCCATTGCTGCTGTTGTTGATAAAGTTCATGTCCTCCTTCAATTCGGGACAACTATTGCCCGAATGGTCGTCTTCTCCACATAGCTCGCACCATGGGTCAACTTCAATGGCCCGTACGGTGGCACGTTGTTGGATGGCTTCTCTTTCCTTTGAAGAGCTTTCTTCTATCTTCTTCATGAGAAGGTCCATCTTGGCAGAGAGCATGTCCACCTCATTGATGGTGTGCATCCTCTTCTCTTGGGCTAGAGGCATTCCTCATTCCATCCTTGGTTTGTGACCATCTTCTCGATGAGGTCTTTTGCATCTCTCACATTGAGCTGAAAGAATGCCCCTCCGGCCATAGCATCAAGCTCACTATGGGCCATGCTTGTCAGGCCATGGTAGAAACCTTGAATAAGGGGCCATTCTTCTATCCCATGATGAGGACAAGCATAAATGTACTCTTGTAGATGTTCCCATGCTTCAGGAATCGTCTTGTCCGCCTGTTGCTAGAAGCTTGAAATCTTCCTCCGCAGAGCATTGGTTTTGCCCATTGGGAAGAACTTCTTCAGGAAAGCATTGGCGCACCTCTCCCATGTGGTAAACTCATCCTTCATGGCATAGAACCATTGTTTGGCCTTTCCCAACATTGAGAAGGGGAATAGGCGATGGCGTCTGGCGTCACTCCCTTAATGGTAAAGGTACCACACACTTCATGAAGTGTTGGAGATGGGCATTGACATCCTCATGAGGCTTCCCACAGAACGGGTTGGCTTGCACCATATTGGTAAGTGCAGGCTTGAGCTCGAACATGGCATCCCCCAAGTTCACTTGGGGTTCAGTGGCCACGTTGGAAGCAGAAGGAGCCAAAAACTCAGAGATCATCTTTTGGGCCATGGCTTCCTTGAGTAGTGCTGATGAGCCTCCTTCCTCGAACGGGTCCGACTCCAAGATGAACCTCTGAAGAGGGACCTGACGACGTCTAGATCTCCTCAACAATTGCTCAGGGTCTTCAATGTAATTACTCGGCAATTCGAAACCGCTCATACAATGTCTTGCTTCACAATAAAGAAAACAAATACAGGGGTAAGCGCCTACACTAATTAATAACTCATTTGATGGTAACTTCTGGATTCAACTTTATTAAAAATTCCTAGGTTGATGCTTTCCCCGGCAACGGCACCAGAAATGCTTGTTGGTATTTCTAAACATCACCACTCAAGAATGGAGCTAGACCCCGATCTTGAGCAATGGTGCTAGAAGTACTTGTAGGGGTATTTCTTATGTCTATTGGATAATTCCACAAGCGCACAGAATATACCGCTGTAGCACTTCACCCAGGAGTATTCCAAGGTATCATAATTTATATTTAGCCCAAGGAAAAGCGATAGCTAGGAAAGTTTAATAGAGAAGAGATCTTTATAGTTACCCCAACTTAGCTATCAACTAGCAATAGGGGGTAAACGATATATATGTATAGGAAGGTGATGAAGAGAGATCAAGTGAGATAAATTACAAATAACTAGTGTAGCTAGGTGGGAGGAAACAAGTGAGTATAGGACTCCTATGATCCAGACTTTACTCCTATGACTTAACTTAGACGCAAAGGTGTTATACTATAGATTGCATCCACACATCCTGAAAGTACTAGGCAGCAGAGAAACAATAGGAGGACCAAACCCCTATCCGAAGTGGCCACTATTTTACAGGAGCCTTACCTTTTGAGAACGTGCCTACAACACATGGTGGGATCAAAGGCACAGACATGGCTGTCACTTCCTGCTGGCATCCGCTCGAACAATGCGACACACGGTAACCAAAGGTAATCTAGTGTATAAGCACCACGCTTACAACCTATACTACTACTCTAATTGAGAGCTCAAATGCCAACTAGATCACCCTATAAAAAGGCGTTGATCGTACCCAAGTGTGGAATCACAGGATAACAATCTACATTATAACAACTCTATAGACTAATACAAGACACAACAATACTATAAAAAGTATACTATTGCACAAGATAAGTAAATTAAAGAAAGGATATATTGATAAATGAACAAGTCTTACTATAAAGGAAAAGGTACAAGAGCTATACCAGACTCTCTAGAAGATGACTACAGAGACCCCAAGGCAAGCTCGACTCGACTCTAAATCCCACACTAGACTACACTACTATAGAGTGGACTACACTAATCTTGAGCCTTGAATCTTCTTCTTCATGATATGAGATGGGGGTGCGACCCTCTACTTATAGCGGAGGTGGAGTGGGGGCTACTCCATCGCCACATCAGCGATCTACGTGAGCTTCATTGTCTTCCCTTGGATCAAACCGTCCTTGCAACCACCATAGAGCAAGGGTGCAGATCAAGTTGATGCATGGCGGCATGTAGGAAGGCGGTGGGAAGCTCGGGGAAGCTTTTGGCCACCTAGGCCAAGTCGTCCGACCTCCCTTTCCTTCTAGAAGCTAGCGCCACAGGTCAGGGGGCCTGTGGGTGGCATCTGGGCCCACACACCAGGTCGACCGACCTGGAGTTGAGGCCTCTGGTCTCCTCCTTTTGTGTGGAGCATGGCCCACATGTCATTGACCTCCTCCAGAAGTGTCATGGTAATTTGGTTCCTGGTAGGCCCATGGATCCATGTGCTTTGATCTTGAACCATTCAGAGAAAGCATAGAGTGGATCCAAGGGTTATTCTTCACTCTGGGAGGTGTCACTTGGATCCAGGGTGCATGGAAGCCCTGGAGGACCCTTAGTGGGGTCAGTCAACCCCCTAAGTGGGTCCCACAGGCTCCCAATGGCCCCATTTGTCATCTCCTGCATAAATTTACTCAAGGGACATGTGGAACTAGTTATTTGATAAGATTATGTTCATGATTTATTATTCTTCCTTCCAAACCGAGCCTGTTGATGCTTTTTTGATGGTATAAAAATAGGTCTTTTGTAGCGTCAACAATAAGCATCATGTTGGGTGTAGTCAAGGAGATTGGGAAACATTATGTTCTAGCTTTTTCCTTAAATTTTTCCCTATCGATAGAGTCGCTAAACTTCGTTTGGAAATAATAGGCTTTAAACAATCGGATAACGAATCACTAGGTAAGGCTTGGGAGCATTTTGACAATTTTGTGAATTCAGGACATTGTCTTGCTTTACCAGAACCTATGCTTTTGCAACAGGAGGAGCTTTTTTAGGCCTTAATGAAAAAAACTAGAGAATATCTTAATTTGGCCGCAGGAGGAGCTTTTATGCATATTACTGCTACAAATGCTAAAACAATTCTTATGAATATCCTAAATGATCTTCTTGATGAAAAAGAAGAGTTGATAGAAGTAGAAACTCAACTAGATTATTCTGATCCTTTGTGTGAATCTTTTAAACCTTTAGCTAGTATAGAACCTGAACTATCTGAAAAAAGAAGAGGAGATAGCTCCACTTCTTAATTTTATTCTTGATTTTGAGGATGAACTTTTTGATGATTATGGAAATACCTCAAACTATCAAGTAATTATGAAACCTTAAGGATATAATTATAAAGATTTAAATCACATTCATCCTAATGAGGTAAAGTTTTTTAAAGAGACAACAAAAGAATTAATCTTTGTTTTGAGTGATGAGTGGTTAGAAGAATCAGAACATTCATATGATCCTATTCGTTTAGATTCTCCCTCTATCACTCTTAAATGTCAAATTGATAAATATCCTTTTGATGCACTTTATAATCCTGTTGTAAGTATTAATATCATGTCAGCTATGTTTGCAAAAACATTTTTGAAAGACATGCCATTAATCTCTACAATTAAAATGCTAAAAAGTCTTTCATGCCACACATTATTCCTAGTTCCAGAGTAATATGTGTCTTTCCTATTTATGTTAATGGAGTCCAAGTCCTGTTGAATTTGACGTTGTTGACACCGTTTTTCGGCATGTGTCAAATAAGATAAGACTTGCATTGGTCGGTAGCCGTTTTCTATCGGCATCAGAAGGTCATCGGTTGAGATTACCGATGAGAGTGAATGCTGCAAATGAGATAAGTTTGTTGCCGATGGAAATTGGACGATTTTTGCCGATAAGTTGGTTGGTAAAAGCAGGTTCAGGAGTGAAGAGTTACCGATTGAAGCATATTGCCAATGAGGGGACGTTGCCGATGGAAGTAGAATAAGGGAACTGATGTCAGTAGAAGACTACCGATGACGTTAGAAGGAAGTTGCGGATTAAATGAATCTGCCGATGGAAGGTTTCGTCGAAGAAGATAGATAAGGAAACTGGTGTTATTATACCAGTATTGTGATAGGAGTTTGAGTCCGACTCTTGTACGAGTCGTTTTATTTCCTTAATAATAGAAGAGTCTGTTTAGGAAAAGATTATTATTATTTGGGTCCGACTCCTGCGCGAGTCAGTTATTTCCCTAAGAATAGAGTGTTTGTTTAGGAAGGCATGAGTCGTATCCATGTACAACTCCCCATACGGGAGTATAAATATGTGCCCAAGGGCCACATGAAAAAAGGAATCAATCATATATCAAAAAAATCTATTATTCTTATTTACTTTTCCAGCAATTCTACTTTTATCACATTAGATCTAGTTTACCTACGAGTTCTTCAAGTTTTGATGGGCTGCATCTCTTCGATCTCCGTCAACCCTTGCAAGTTCCGCATTTGAGCAACCTAAGCTTTGACTTCCAGGCGCATCGCTGTCATCTCGTTCAGCTCTACTCTAGTTATCCTGATCAAGTTTGAGCCTTGACATCTGAGCGCATCGCCGTTGTCTCGTTCAGATCTTGTTCTAGTTATCGTCCTTGTCGATTAACTGGTCAAATCGACTGGCACACCTTTGGACATCAAATTCGGGTATAAGCCCGAGGTGTTCGCAGATCCTGATGTTTTTTGTGTCAACACCTCTTTTGGCACACCCGGTGGGACCAATTATACATCTATCATGGGTGATAATACCGACGTCAATCTGAGGAACGTCATTGAAGTCTCCGAAGCTGATCTGAAAGATGATTAGAAGTTGGCTATGGAGCGGGATATGGAGGAGTACAAGCAATTATATTTGAAGTCCTTCAGCCTAAGCAGGAGCAACGAAGCTATCCAGAAGCAAGATCCGCCGTTGCCGCGGCAGGTCACATTCAATGCCAATCCTGGTAAATTACAAGAGATGGTTAATTTTGCATTGAATCATGCGTTAATCAGCCACTCCAATGTGCTGTCCAATACTGTGTACAATGCTGTTATGCAATATTTCAAAGAAGGACAGACACCTCAGTATGTTGGTCCAGCATATCATCAACCTGGATCGGCATCTATAAACCCATCAGCAGCTCCAATGGCGTCTTCCACTCCTGTGAATCCGTCTGCCGATGTGGCTACACCACCAAGATCAAGTCCTGAAAGAGTCACCAAGCTTAGTACAGATCTAGTGGCATCGGTAATGTCGAGGCCTGCTATCCAGAATCATCCAGCTCCCGCCAACTAGTGGGGATATGGTATGCCTCCAAATCCATCTGCTAGTTCTAGTCTGGTGCAAGGAGATAGTTCAGCTTGGAAGGGCTCCGTGGCATCGACAATGCAATCACAACCGGTGATCCCTATGATGCATTACTCCATGTCTTCTCCGACTGTGCAAATGCCATCAGAAGAGCTCTAGGTGGTGATTCCTAGAGTACCTCTAATGCCACCATCGGCAAATTCTGTGCCGATGCAACACAGTATAGCAACTGGGAGTCAACCTATGGTGGTAAATCCTCAAGCTGGAGTACTAGCACATCAAGGTAACTAATTTGTTGATTACTCCAAGGTACAAGAGCAGCAGGTGCCAGTTAGCTATCAGTCATCGGTAAGTCACATGCCGATGATCTATAATCTTGGATGGACCAATCAGCCGCCGGTTCAACAGCCTGGCGTGCTAATGTATCATTATGGAGGCCCAGCAAACACTCAGAGTGGAGCATCGGTACAACAACCGATGAGTATGATGCCACAACATAACCCAGTGAGTGTGCAAAGTTATCCATTGGTAAGTCAGCCGATGCATAATGTCCAGATGACTGGTGCTGCCCCAACTGCTCCGAATCATATTCCACCAAGACCTGAAGGGGCGCATCAGCCGGCTCCACCAGTCAACAATCAGCTAATGAGTCGGCAAGAACAGATGCGTATTGGACCGATAAGATTGCCGAGGTGATGAAAGAGCAATTCGGCATTAAACCTCTGGCATATTACTTAATTCCTCTCCCAAATCGGTACAAGGTGCCTGATTTTACAAAGTTTTCTGGCCAAGATGATACATCCACGATGGAGCATATCAACCGCTTCATTATCCAGTGTGGAGAAGCAGCTAGCCGAGATGAACTAAGGGTGAGATTGTTCTCGTCATCATTGTCTGGATCGGCATTCACATGGTTCATTTCACTGCCTCCAAACTCTGTGATCACTTGGGCCGATTTGGAGAGGCAGTTTCATAAATACTTCTTCGCCGGTGTACATGAGAAGAAGATTACCGATTTGGTTAAGCTGAGGCAGCGTAATGATGAATCGGTAGAAAACTTCATCCAAAGGCTGCGAGATGTGAAGAATAAGTGCTACAACTTGGTGCTTGATGATCGACAATTGGTAGATTTGGCCTTTCAAGGATTGCTGCCGCATATCAAAGATAAATATGCATCTCAGGAGTTTGAAAGTTTAAGTCATCTTGTGCAAAGAATTGCCGATCAAGACGTTAAATCTTTTGAGCCTAGGAAGACTTGGAGCAAGAAGGTGTCCTATATTGGGCAAGAAGAAGGTTCTGAGTCAGACGAAGAACTAAGTATTGGCGCTGCTGAATGGGTGAAAGATAAGAAGCCGGTATCTTGTCCGTTCGGCCAAAAAGAAGCTGAGAGGTTCTCCTTTGATATCACCAAGGCCGATAGGATGTTTGACCTATTGCTTCAAGGAGGGCGGATCAAGTTGGCGCCGAACCAGGTAATTCCATTGGCCGAAGAGCTCAGAAAGATCAGGTATTGCAAGTGGCACAATGCGACTTCGCACAGTACCAATGATTGCAAAGTATTTAGGTAGCAGTTGCAATCAAAAATTGAATCTGGGCGAATCACGTTTGGAAATACTAAAGCCCAGAAGCCGGTGAAGATTGACCAGCATCTGTTTCCAAATAACATGGTGGAAACTGCTGAAAAAAACTAAAGTGTTAACATCGGAAGCTGCCAGGAAGAATGCATCGGTGGATCCAGACCATCAAGTGAAACTCTATCAATTGTTGCATCAGCAGAATCGGAAACTTATGAGCAAACCAGGTGCATATCAGGTGAAGCTTGGGACACAAAGTTCCTCAAAGTTGCCGATTACCGCATTATACCGATCCAAACAGTCGGTCCTGAAGAAGAGTTTTAATGGATCGATTCGCCGATGATGGAAAGCTGGGACGGGGGTTCACATTCATCGATGATTTACTAGAGATAGATTCCCGATGTAAACAACAGTTGAGTGATTTATTAAAGAAATACAAAGATTGTTTTGCTTGGGATTATACAGAGATGCCTGGTTTGGACCGATCAATAGTTGAACATCGGTTACCTATTAAGTCTAATTTCCAACCTTATTAGCAACCAGCACGCCGATGCAACCCTATTATCTTACCCGTCATTAAAGCTGAGATTACAAAGTTAATTGAAGCTGGATTGATTCGGCAATGCCGATATGCCGAATGGATTTCTAATAGGGAGTCTACTGTTTTTAGTTAAAGTTTCGTAATTTTAGGACGTTCGGAATTAATTAAGCAAAATTAACAAGGCAGAGAGGTCTGAAAAGACAGATTAACGAAAACTGCAACTTTATTTATTATTATCTTTCAAGAAAACCCAACCTAAGCCATGAGTGTTGTGGACAGGCCCACAACCTCAACAATCATTACAAAGAACCAAATCACTCATTAGCAAAAGCACAAGCAACTAAACACTTAGAAGAACACTAGCACACACGACTCACGAACTAGCGTATAAACTATAAAGGGATTCCTAGTCCTAACTCTTCTTGATCTTCTTGAAGTTCAACGGCAACCCAAACTCTTCACGAAGCTCATCTTGTTGTCGGTAACTGCGCTTAAGTTCCTTGTGCAGCTCCCTTGCTTCTATTAGGAGATGACCATACATGCTCATCATCTCTTGAACGAAGTTGACGAGCTCATTCAGGACGTGGCCACCTTCACCGTTAGGTTTGGCGATTATCCAACCTTGCTCCGCATCAAAACGAGGGATGAAACGGCGTCGGGTGTTGGCGATCCTTTCTCTAAACTTGTTGTGGATGGCCATGTATGCAGAGAATGCGGCGTCCTTCATACTTGCTTCTATGGTAGGATGAGCAGCACAACTATGAAAGGTATAATCCACACGTTCCGCTGCTTGCCCACCAGCACTTCCACAGATGTAGATCTTCGCCTTCCAGTAGGTGTTGGCGAGGGGGTGTTTGAATTCCTTGCAGGTGTACATGGTTGCAATCTCAGGTCCTGGGTGGCATTCTCCCACAAGATCCACCAACTGGGAGTGAGCGTAGCTGCTATGCGCTCCTCCTCGGATATACTTGGTGTGAAACCACCCTGACTCTTCTGGCAGGTCTTCTTCGACAACATCGGAAGTAGAGGAATTAACATCAGCACTTGGGGCATGGGGGCTTTCTTCCCCGTGGTACTCTTCGCTACTGGATATTTCCTGGATCTCCTCCTCTGGTTCTTCCTGAGATTCCACCATTGTCGCTTGAGGTTCAAGAGGGGCAAACTGCTGTAGAGGAACATGTTCACTGAAACTGAGACGAGCTGATCGGCGAAGGGTAGGCATCTTTAACCATGACAAAGATAGAGATAATTTAGAACAACATTTTCACAATAGAATAAGTCAAGTGTAGCAAAACAGTTTGAGAAAATATATATACAAGGATGTAAGCATGAAAAGAGAAGGTAAGGACAAGATAAGAAGACCATTCTAACTAGGCTTGCGTCCTACAGTCAACACTTGCTCTGATACGAATTTGTCACACCCAATTTTCATCCAACAATCACGAGCATCCTTCACGTCCACACGAGAAAGGGAGCATCATGAACTACGGCGGCAATTTGATCATCTCACCAACACCTTTGGTGAGTTGTGTGTTGAGCATGATGAGACAACACGCATCGTCCAGCAAACTGCCGGAGACATTCAAGCAATGCAAGAAGAACAACACGGCATTGGGACCTGTGGCAGCAATAACATCCACATCCGCCGCACTATTAAGCAAAAGACAAGCTTGGAGGAGGTTCCCTCCCCCACTAAGGTAAGTTTTTAATTTCAGCATTTATATTTATGCATTTCCTTGCTTATTTTTTGTCTTTGCATTTTAAAAAAATCTGCATATGACAAAATAAAATAAAAAGACTTTCTCTACTCTCACATGTTCCACGAAAATTAACATCTCCTATGGAAATGATAAATAGTTGCTCTGTTAAATATTTCTCTAGTACTTAGTTTACAACTTGGTATTTCTATAAGTATGGATTACTTGGCTTAAAAAGAATTCATCATGAACCTCAAACTTCTGTGGGTTGCAAATGCTGTAACTAAGTCTAAGTTGTTGTGAGACATCATATGACAAGATAAGAGCTGCTATAATATTGTTCTAAGCAAGAATGACTATCGGAGTTTTATTTATTAAAATGATAAAACACTTTTTGTTCCTCAATGGTAAAAATTCCTACCAAAGCCATACATGCTTTCTCATGATATAAGCTTTCTACATAAGCTGCTTGCTTTGTGTTGAGTTTGGTCAAGTTTTATGACCCTTGTTGAGAGATTTATCATGCTCCCAAGATCAAGATCACGTACACGCCACATATACATGCTGCTTCTACACTGGAAGTACGCAGAAACATGCCTTACATTTCCACATAGTTCATACTCCATGCTCTAAGTGGAAAAACTCTCTCTAGTTGTTTCTAGTATATGAGACATAGACTATGCAAAATTATGAAAAAATTCAGGGGCATTCTAAAGTCCCAAATTTTATGAGCATTCCAAAGCTCTCTCTTGAAAAAAAATAAAAAAATAAAAAAATATATATGAAAAGATAGTTATGTCTCAAAATAATAATTTTAGGAAGGAGTGTCACACTCAATTTTAAGAATAAAATTGAATGCGAATAACTCATGTGTGCCCAGGGATCAATCACACACATTGGCCGACAAATATTTAAATAGTATCATCACTGAGTGCTTATTACATAACGAATAATATTCTTAAACAAAACAGAAGAAATAAAGATAACTCTGGCGACGAAGCTCCACTTCACAGGAACGCCGACTGGTTGACCACTAGCCTAGTACTCCTCACGGTAGTCTTCAAAGCCATCTGAAGGGGTTGAGAAAGCAAGAGTGAGCACTTAAAGTACTCAGCAAGAGTAACATAGGGTTATGAAGCTCAAAAGGCTGACACTGTCTGAACTGCGGTTGCTTTTAACTTGGTCAAGTTTTACCAACACTTAGCTTTAGTTATGCTTAGCCCAATTAATAACCACTTGATAAGATTAATAAACATCAATAACAATTAAACATTAAACAACATGATTATCTACACTGTGAGTTTTCCAGGCCGCTCGTGACTGTGAGCACGGCTATCATGATAGTTTTACACTCTGCAGAGGTTATACACTTTACCCACAAGCCATGTTGCTCATATGCCCGGGATAGCTAGTCCCATAACACTGCCAAGGTGAGTGGGCAGGGAACACTATGAAGTCTTTCAAAAGCTCTTTCTAACATGTAGCGGACCCTACGGACCCAATGCAAAGGGGAATATGGGACACCTCGATGGTACCACCCGCAGCGGTCCCCACACAAGCTATACACCATAACCAGCTCGGCAAAGGTGCCTTTCACGAACCACAAGCATGCTAGTCCAAACTTCATACTTAACTAAAGCCAGAGCCATTATAGCACTCGTGGTTGCATTTAAATCCCAGCTTTTGCCCTATAGTGGGGTCCTATCCCACGTTGCTATAAAAGCCAGTTTTATCTCATGGTTGCATATATCATTAGTCAAGATTCGATTCAATATTCATCATGTAAAGCATAGCAAAGATACCCATATGCATAGAAACCCATGGTAACAAGGTAAAAGGATAACAAAGCTATGGAAAGATCTAAATTGGAATCAAATTAGGCACATGCAATCATGACTAGATGAATTAGGGTGAATAGGTAACAAGGATGATCCCATGTTAAACTTGCCTTGATCACAAAGCTCTTGGTGATCTTTATCTGCTGCAAAGAACTCTTGCTCACCGAAGATCTCACCGGTGTACTCGATCAACATCACCACGCAATCATCCAAACAATCATACACGAGGCAATAAAGATATGATCAGAACATTACACCATAAACAATAAAGAGGTTTTGAAAAGGTTATAAAACAGATCTATACTTTACTACGGTCACAAAGACGCGAGAATCACACTAATCGGATCTAAAACGAATAAACTATAGATTAAACAAGATTTTGAAAAGGGCAAGATTAAAGCATTAAAGAATTAATTTACTTTGATTTTCAAAAGTTATTAACATAGATGAAATCTATACTACTGGATAGAGCATAAAATTATGGATCTAATGCAACTTGGACGGATCGATTTGGATTTAAAACGAGCAAGTTATAATGTTTTTAAATCAGTGGCAAAACTGTAAATAGAGGTCTTTATTTAATTTCGAAATAAAATATATCTGAAAAGGGAATACGCCTTCCGGAGGGGAAAACATAAAGATGAAAGGCACCATAGGACTGCGGGTTGAGAGGCCAAAAAGGGCAGGGGCTCTTTAGCAAAAAGCCAGACCGAAGGGGTATTGGTGGATCTGGTTCGTTGGATCTGAAGCCGATGGCTTAGATTAGAACAGAGGGAGAGAGGGAGGGAGTGGGCGGTGCTCCTGCCGGAGCAGGGCGGCGCACGGTGGCGCCATGGCCGGCCCGAGGCGGTGCTCGCCGGCGGGGGTCGATCAAGGGCTCGGGTGCTCGGTTTTCAACTCCGAGGGCACCGAGAGAAAGAGGGGAGGGAGGCGAGCTCGCCTGAGAACTCGGAGGGGGTCGAGGATGGACAGGAAGGGCCGACAGCGCGGAGCAGCGGCGGCGGAGGTTCTGCACACGGCGGTGCGGGGTGATCTTGAGCTAGGGTGCTCGGTTTCACATGGGATTTGGTCGGGGAGCGAGAGGACGGAGCCACGAACTCACCTAGATGCTGAGAGGGGCTCGATGGTGGACGGAGGACGGCCGTCGACGGTGAACAGCGGCAGCAGCTTTCTGTAGAGCGGCGGCAGGGTCAAACCAAGCGCAAAAGAGAGGGAAAAGAGAAGGTGGAAAGATGTTCCGCAGACACGCGAAGGTGATGCGAGGCTCGGAGAAGCTTACGCCGGTGGGAATCGCTCGGAACGGTGGCTCGACGGCGAGAGCAGAGCGGCGGCAATGGCGGCCGGTGGCACTGCTGCTGTCTAGGGCTAGGCGAAGCGCTACGAGGACGAGGAGAGACGGCGTGGGGGCGGCGCTATTTATAGGAGCAGAGGGGAGAGTCCCACGCGGTCACGACGCGGGGAACGCGCGGCGGTTGCACGCGGCGCGGCGTGGTAGAGTCCGACTTGGACTCGAGGGAGAAGAGAGGGGGCGCTGACAGGCGGCGGCGCGGTGTTAGTGGGAGAGAGAGGAGGGACGCGGGCGCGGGCGAGCTGGGCCGAGGGAGGAGGCCGGCCCACTTTAGAAAGGAGGGAGAGAGGGAGAGCAGGCCGGGCCTCTCGGGCCAACAGGCCGAAGAGAGAGAGAGGAGGGAAAAGAGAGAGAAAGGGTTTTTCCTTTTTATTTTCATTTTGCAAATTGATTTTATAAAATGATTTTGAAATTCCTTTTTGGGTTTTACAAACTCAAACAACTCAAGAAAATATGCAGAGGCATGAAATGCACAAACAAGTTAACCCTAGCATGATATTTAATTTAGTTTTATTTATTTAATTCTATGGTCACAAAGTGATTTGAAATAAAACAAATTTAAGCAAATTCAAATCTAATTTCTATTTTGAATTTTAGGGTGTTATAGAGAGATCATCCACATATAGGTGTATTGATCATTTGTCATGTTTCCACACACTTGCACATCTTGATCTAAGAGTATGACATTCTCTCCTTGGATCCGAAATTTGACTTTATAATATATGCAAGGTAAGTTTGCTACATCTTTGATCCCTACCTATAGCTCCACATAAGCTTTAGAGATAGGAAGAAAGAAGGAAAACCTTGACCTATGCCTTGGTGAGGAATCATACACCTTATGAGCGACTCAAGAGTACCATTTGAGGAACACTAAGTTTTCTTTTACAAAATCTTGCAAAACCTCCGTTATGAAACTTGTGAAAGAATGAGAAAATTAGTGCTCAAGTCAAGTTGTTCTATCTCTCAACATCTCAAGACAAAGGATAAAGCTATAAGCCACATGAAGGACTAAGGTAATATGGGTGAGACTTTATTGCTAATTTTTCCATTCAAAAGAGAAGTATGATTGTTGTAGATTTAGTACTCTTGAAATATGAAGCATAGTAGCAACTCCTGATCCATCGAGCTAAGTTTGATTGTTTGCTCAGGACGAGCAAAGGTTAAGCTTGGGGGATCTTGTTGGCACAAATTATGATCAACTTTTATATAGCTAAAATGATGCCACCAATCTCGGGATCAAGGATAAACAAACACATCATGAGAATATTTTATCAAATAACCAGTTCCACATGTCCATGAGTGTTTGAGTGAAGGAATGAACAAATGAAGCAAATGAGAGCCAGTGGGACCCACATAGGGGGTTGGCCGACCACCCTATGGGCCCACCTGGCTCCCCTCTCGGCCATGATCTAAGAGAAGCATCCTAGAGTGATTTCCATCCCTTGGATCACTCTGTGCTTTCTCTCAACGGCTCACATGCATAGCACATGGATCCATAGGCCCACACCAAGGAGATAAACATGACAATCATCTCAAAATCAACACCCAACATCCATGACAGGTGGGACCAGTAGTTGGGAGACCGAGATGGGCCAGACACCCCAAGCGGGGGTCGGCCGACCCCCCATCTGGGCCCACCAGGGTCCACTTGGTCCCTGACCAGTGGGATCACCACCAGGAGGCCAGAGGAGGGCCCACCGGCCATAGGGACAGTCGGCCGACCGCCTCTAAGGGTCGGTTGGGTCCCTCCAACCGCCATACACCCCGGCACATGGTGGAAATCCACACCGTCCACCCCTTAGTTGGTTCTAAGGCGGTTTGATCCAAGGGTGGAGGATGGAATACTCCTTGGTGAAGTGCTACAGTGGTATAATTTGTGCGCTTGCAGATTTATCCAATAGTCATAAAAATACCAACAATCTTATGTGACACTTATCCTGTATTGAGAGAGATAGATGAAAACTCTCCATTACACATGTAGTGATACACATTACTCATTCCTCATTTATTCCTTAGAATCCCTTCCTAGTGGTAAAAATATAAATAACGATACCTGGAATACTCCTGGTTAAAATGCTACATCGGTATTACCTGTGCTCTTGCAGATACACATTTATATTTATTTATTAGAAGAGCAAATGCATATTTCAATACCGCATCTCTCTACCATGCTGGGGATGACAACTTGGCTTAAGTGGCATGAGAGGTGGTTAACTATTTTTGGCGCCATTATCAGGAATATATTTTAATCTACTTTTGGTAATGACGTTAAGATATGTCAACAAGCATTCATGGTGGTAAATGCATCATTACATGGAGTGGTCACTCTACAATCACACGAAGGTACGTTATTCAAGGTAAATGGTCACCACCTCAAATTTTTTCTAGAACCTTGTAGACCACCTGAGGTAGTAGATGAGATTTACTTTAGTATTTTACCTTAATATGCAACTATCATTCTTCGTGTCGAACAAAAATTGGAAACTTTATCTATCGAGAACTTCGCGGACCGTACAACCACACCATGAAAGGGCACCCAAGGAGGATGCCAAGTGGAGCCGGCTAGCCCTATAGGGTTCTAGGTGGCACCCCATCTCCACCTCTCAGATAACTCCGAATCTCTGTGATCTCCCCTTTCCTTTCTCTACCCGATCCCGACGGTTTAAAAGAAAGTTCACCCTTAGTTGGTACGAATGCCTATCTAGGTAGATCTCACACCTATCGCTGAAACCCACTATAAATATGCACCGATACCTCCTTCATTCTCATGCCATCAAAGCCTCCTCATCTCTCCAGTTAAACTCTCTCCAATCAATAGCTCCCATGGCCGGCAAGAAGATGGATGTCCGCGGTGCCAACCGAAGCAAGAAAGAAGACTCCCTAGCTCTCGTTCTTGCTAAGCCCTAGCCTCTCACCGTCATTCCACCCAAGCACCTAGCCAAAGTACCTCCGCGCCAACACCATGAGCAAGCATACCATGTCGAAGAGCTACCTGCTCTTTCTTCACCTCCAGCAAGACTATTGCTAGGAGATTCGCCATGAGGACCGCGAATCGCTATCCCCAAGGGTACCAAGCTGCTACCCTCGGTGGAGAATAAGAAGATCAAGTCCATCAAGTATAACAAGTTCGGGGACATTACTTGTGCAAAGTATGTGTCGACCCGCCCATCCTTTGAAGGAAATCGTGCATGCTCAAGCCAAGTCTGCTACACCGAGCCCAGACCAAAACCAAAGAGATCTGCTTCTATGCATGATAATGCACCTAAGCACCCTAGAACCACCATTGCTATGCTAGAGGAGAGGATCAACTCGCTCTCCAGTTTCATCAACTCTCTTCAGTCAGAGAGTAGGCTTAGAATTTCAACCATGACCGCCATGAGTAGACTCGTTGAAATCAATGTGAGGAAGATCGCTACGCTGGAAAGAAGCAATAATCAGCATAGACCCATAGTCCTACAGAATAACAACAATGCTTGGGGAGCAAGTTAAAGTGCCTCCCCTTTACTTTATCCATGTAATGGGGCACAACTTAGTTAAAGTTTATCGTTTTATAGTTAAAGTGTGTCTTAGTTAAATTTTAGTCTTTAAATTCAGTCTTTAAATTCAGTTGTTTAGAGTGCTTGATTAATCATGAATAAAGTGCTCTATTAATTTCAATCAATGTCTTTATTATCCACTCTACTCTCTATATTTTGGTATATGTGTTTTGTTTCCACATGTTGCGTAGAAAAGAATATATAAAAAAACAAGTGTGGGGGAGACACACCACGATCGTGAAATAAAACTAGCTTGGGAAGTTAATGAAATTCAGAAAAGAATCAAACATAGATCGCACCTAACAAAGCGGGACCCGGCATCCCCTGACCCACTTCGTCCACGGTCAGGTTTGAGTTATACACTTTATAACTATATATATTATCTATCGCTTTGATCCGAATTGAAATTCACATGTTAAAATGTTTTGAATTGCTAAAAAGATAATTTAATTCATATCTCGAAAATAAACTTACATAATACTTTTCCCGCAAGTCATGTTATAATTTATTTAATAAGATATCATGATTACTTAAGATGTTTGAGAATAAGATATGAGATCTTGATTCATCATATCTTGTCTCTGGAGCATTTATTCTTTAAATTCAAAAACCTTTGAAAGATTGGAAGTGAGTACTTTGCTATGCTCCTATGATCAGAATTAAAATTGAATAAAATAATAATTTTGCTTCATATGTTTGAATCATCCTCTTCAGAAGAGTTGTTTGGGCTTACCTAAAAATATGTGAAAATAATCCATGAAAAAAGATGCATGGGAGAAAATAGAGGTAATTAAAAATGGACAAAAGTTCAACGCACCCTCAAGAGGAATTAAAAAGGGACAAAAGTCCGATGTACCTCTTTAAAAAAAGAGAGAGCCCATACTTCTCAAAAGGAGAGGATGACAACATAGGAAGAATTAATAAAAGAAGAATAATTATAACTAAAGTATTCTGATCTAAGGAAATAGCAGAGTATTCTCTTACAACTTTTGCAGGGTTTTCTTTTAAAAAATTCTCCAAAACTCTCCAGAGACTTGATTGAAAGAAGAAGGTAATCTATTCGAGCTATTCTGTTCTCCAATCACTTAAGAATCCTGGTATGCATTTCTTTACAAATGACTTGCGAAAATCTTATGATAAAGTTTATCTTTAAGTTATGTCTTAAATTTATATTTCTTAACCAACCTTTTCTCGAGACGAGTAAACGCCTATGTGTGGGGGAGCTTGTTGACGGTCGTTAGCGTCAACTTTTGATACAATTATAAACATAATAAATGGATTGATCACATATAAAATATAGAAATATAGGGCTTCATCTAACAATTTCCACGAGTTTTGGTATTCTATTATTTTCTAGGGACTATTCCAGAAAATAGTAATAAAGGAAGTAAATCAGAATAAATATCGAAGAAATCCCGCAGAGATATGGTTACCATTCAACTCACGGAGGATCCCAAAGACACCGGAGCAAAGCGGAGCCCAAGCCGCCGCCAGGTGGGGCCGGTCAGGACCACCCCATGTCAGTTGGCAACCGCCCTGGGCCCACTAGCCGCTATCTTCTGGAAGCTTCCTCCACCATCTTTGAGGAGTTATCTCAGCCCTACACTAAGTCGGTTTGATCCAATGGCTGTCGTGCATCCCTCCGGGCTATAAATAGAGGCTTATACCACCCTGGAGCCAAGCCAGATAAGAAGCTCAAGAGCTTGAAACCCTAATTCCTATCTAGTAGATCTAGGCCAGCAATCAAGAGAGACTAGTTCCATGTAGATCTAGCTCTATTTAGAGATAGAGATATAGAGTTGGAGAGTGTAGTTCTGGAGGAGTTCTGGCCTGTCGGTTCCTCTTCATCATTGTATTTTTTGGGATCAGATTCCTCTCACCTAGGATCTGTATTTTGTGATACCTTGGTATTCGACTTCTGGTTCAAGTAAGCAATTATCCTTATTGTTCTTTATATTTGCAACTATTCTTGAGTGCTTTGATCTTGATCATTACTTGATTGAAGTAGTAATTCATAGTGTAGGTGTGGTGCCTAGGCTAGGGTTTACTTGTGATTGTCCCCTGATTTTCTAGACAACGGTAGCTCGCGTAGGTGACACTTATAGCTATGTTGATTCCTCTATAGTCCATTTCCCATAATAGTTTTGGCAGGTGTTGATGGTAATTTCACCATGTTTTACACCTTCAAAACCGTCAACAAAATGTTGTTTAGAGAGCTAACAAGCAAATGTAGAGTAACCTTTGTGCAAATAAGATGGTTCCACATGTACATGTCATTATTTGCATACAGTAGTATATACCAGGCAAATTGGAGAGCTGGAGGCCCCATATGCATGTCAGCGGACATACATATGGACCTAACATGCCCAACTCCCATACCACTACACTCTACATCTCTCCAGGAGCTCCCACAAGAAAGCCTGGCTCCAAAGGAGCCAAACTTCGGTCGACCGATCGTGGTTTGGACCCTTCTGGCCAGCCAAGCCAGCATGATCCATGCTAAAGCTATTCCAACCCTTGGATGCAACTTGTGCTTTCATTCAACGCTTCAGATCAAGTGCACAAGGATCCATGGGCCCACATCAAGAGAACCAGCATGACAAACAGCTCAGAAGAGTCAACCAAGCTCTATGACTGGTGGGACATCTTCTGGAAGGTGGTAGTGGGTCCAACACCCCATAAGGGGGGTCAGCAAATACCCCTAAGGGGCCCACAGTTCTAGAAGCCTTGGGTAGGGCCCACCTATCATAGGGGGTCGATCGATATGGATATGGGTGCTCCAAAGGCCCAGGTGCCTCGCCATCACATTTAGCACATGATGGAAATCAAAGTCATCAATTCTGAGGCGGTTCTAAGGCGGTTTGATCCAAAGGCCAAGGATGGAGCCCTCCTGGATTGCCGATGTGGCACTGGAGTAGCCCCTACTCGACCTCTACCTATAAATACTGCCATAGAGCTCCCCTCTCATTGATGACTCATTGGAGAAAAACTACTTAGCTTAGCGAAGCTCTGTTGTAGTGCTATGCTAGTTGGAAGAGAGTGAGAGAAGTCTTCTGGAGAAAGCCCGGGGTCTGTCGGGAATCTTCTCCGGAGCTGCACCTCAGCTGATGTGATCCTCTTGTAAGTTCAACACTTGTAAGTGGTACATCTGAGTTCCTTATAGCATTTGATATTCTAAATCTGGTTTAGCTGTTATACAACTTTTCACGCTTATTCATCGCTTTACTTTAAGTAGAGTGCTTTAATCTTAGGCCAAGGTTAAAGTAGTGAGATTAGTGTAGACATGGTGTCTAAACTTAATCTTGCCTTTGTAAACCGCTTATCGCATGGATTGTTTGTGGTAGCTAGTAGGTGGTGACAGCCCTATCTAGTCTTTGTGTCCCACCACGTGTGTAAGATAAGTTCTTAAAAGGTAGGGCCTCAATACAACATGATGGCGCGGTCCGGTCAGAGTTTTGTCTCTTACTGATCTATCCCATCGCCTCCTGCAAGAGAAGGGCTGATAAAGCCAGTATAACCAGTTCTCCTAGTTAGATATCTTTGCTATAGTGAATCTCTCAACCCAAATACCATAGTCTCCCTTGTCTCATCATAGGACATAACCTTGATCACTAGTTAATTCACTTCTTATTCCCGGAGGAAAATACGATACCTGGAATACTCCCGGTGAAAGCTACACTTGACAACCGTACACTTGCGGTCTTTTACCCATTTGCCACCTTTGGTGTCAACAGGAGGCACAATGGTGCTTGGTAGGAGAGAACTCTGTTTTCTGCTCCTATTTAAGTCATCGCCCTTAAAGATCATAAAAGATAAAGCTTACCTAGTGACCAGAACTAGATAGTCCTTGGTTCTTTCTCCTCTTATCAAATAGTTATCTATTCTTGGTTGTGAAACGGGTTAAGTTTATAGACTTAGTCTTCCTCATACATCGTTCCTTTGGGTTCAATATTTAAAACTAGGTTCAATATTTCTCTTATCAAATAGTTATCTATACTCGTTTGCATATAAGATTTACCAACACCGAGGGAGTAAAATCACATGTATCGTATGAATAAAGCATAACCATATCGGCTATTTCAGCCGATATGGGGTCCATGAAACGTGAACAAGATCCATAAGCCCAGTCACAAATGGATCTAAGATTAGGCAGATGTAACCCAACACCCTTGGTAGTGGGGTCCAGTAGATGCAGCCGTACCAAGTATGTTAAGCCAAATCCATCTATGCTCAAACCAATCCGATAACCGAATGTATGTCTCGAACCCACAACATGTAACAATCACGATCAATAGATTAGTCGATAGGATCTTAGATCTATAGCTTTGACGTGTGTATGATTGAAAGCATGTAAAACAATAGATCCAGATGGAATTGAAGAGCGGGCCAATCTGTTGATTGAGATTGGGCAAGATATTGTTGCAATAAATAAGCAATGCTGTTGACACAAAAAACGTTAGGATCTCGAACACCTCGGGCTATTACCCAAAGCTCGATATTCCGGAGGCGTGCCAGTCGATTTGACCAGTTAATCGACAAGGACGATAACTAGAACAAAACTGAACGAGACAACGGCGATGCGCCCAGATGTCAAAGCTCAGACTGATCAAAGATAACTAGAACAAGATCCAATCCAGACAACGGCGATGCGCCCGGATGCTGGGATTGGGGCTTGATCAGGATAACTAGAGCACAGCTGAACGAGGCAACAGCGATGCGCCCGGATGCCAAGGCTCAGAGATACTCCCATGCGGAACTTGCAAGGATTTGATGGAGATCAAGGTGATGCAGCCCGTCGAAGCTTGAAGAACTCGTTGATAAACTACAGCTAATGCAGTAAAAGATAAATTGCGATAAAAGTAGAATAAGAGTAAAATTGGTTTGATTGATATTGGATTGATCTTATTTCCGTAGCCCTCGGGCACATATTTATACTCCCGCATGGAGAGTTGTACAAAGACACGACACATATCCTTCCTAAAACAAACTCCTAATTTTAAGGAAACTGACTCACGCAGGAGCCGGATAACAATATTTATTTTCCTAAACAAACACACCTATTTTAAAGGAAAATAAACGACTCATGCAAGAGTTGGACTCAAACTACTACAATAATACTGGTACAAAACACCAGTTTCCTTATTCTTCTCTTCGATGGAAACTTTCCATCGGTGGACCCCTTCAATCCACAGCCTCCTTCTTCGGCCACCAGTGTTCCGCTGATATCACACGCTAAGTTACCCTGTGCTCATCGACATCCCATGTCTATCAGCATCGGTAATATTTCCCGATCGGCCACTTGTACTGGTAATTCTTCACTAATTCCCATCAGCAATCGGTAACCATTCTCATCGGTAATCGGCAATACCCCCTCATCGGTAATCGGCAATACCTCTTTGTCGGTAATCGGCAATGTTCCCTTATCGGCAATCGGCAATACCTCTTTGTCGGCAATCGGCATCAACAACTTCATAGCTTAAGCTTTTCACCAATTAACCTTTGTCGGCAAGGACCATCCAGTCTCCATTGGCAGCACACTTGGCCTTCCCGCGATACTCCCATCGGCAATATTGGCTCATAATTTCCCGATGCCGATGGCGAACGGCCGCTGACCAATCAAACCTCAGCTCATTTGACACGTGCTGAAAACCGGTGTCAACACATGCCCCCCAGTTTCGGGATGTATAATGCTTTACGTGCCGAAATTCTCTCCACTGTAGCCGTTGCTGTAGCCGTTACCTCCGAGATAGATGCACAGTTTCCTCGATCTCTGTATGTGGAACTGCAATTTAATAATAAAATCCCTCGATTGTAGCACAAACAGTTGCAGACCACCTCGATCACCGCGCGTATCTACCGCGGGCCTCTCCACATTCCTGCACGGTGTGAAACGGAACCCCAAAATGCCCCTGAGTAGGCTTATAAAAGTTTACCGGGATCCACACTACTTTTTACCCCGAGTCCATTTTCACTTTCACCTCCTTGCCTTCGTCTTCAACCTCCATCCGCTCTGAAAAAATACGAGCTCGAGCAACAGTACCCTTCCATAATCTAAGGACGAACTGCAAGCACTCCCTTGACTCCAATGGCGATCCAAGTCGACATCCCAAAGGTGAGATCTATTCTCTTCCCAATCCAACTTCCTGTTGGTTCCGTTTTTGCATAAATTTGGATTTATCCCCATTCTTTTCTGATTCGTCCCATTCTTTTCTTCGAACCCTAGGAATTGTAAAACAAGATAGTGATCCCACTTGCTGATTCCAACCTGAGCTGCCTAGGCCCCATGGGCAATCCAGACCCCACCTTCATCATCAATGCAGAAACCAAGCGGGCACCATTCAGATCCGAATGCTTCGGTCTAGGACTGTGGAAGGACGCCTTCCGCTCATGGCCCAAGCCTACCAAGGGTTGGAAGAATTGGTACCTCAGAGTAGCTAGAGCACAGCAAGTTTACTAGCAAGAACGCAGCCTGGATCAGTGTATCAGGATTTCAATTGCCGATATGGAAAAGCACGAGAATCTATTGATGGCAGCCTCATACTTCTGGTCCGATAGCATGAACGCCTTCTTCTTCAGGCATGGACCAGCCGCCCCATCCCTTTCCGATGTCTACATGTTGACCGGCTTAGACATCACTTCTGCCGATACCTTCACCCTTTTCAACAGAAAAGCCGAGTACAAGGTGAACACCTGGAACATCGGTGGTTGGACGGGTTACATCAATGAGAACCAAAAAACCGGATCGGTAAACCAACGGGAGCACGCCACTTTCCTGAACATGTGGTTGGAGAAGTTCATCTTCTACGGCAAAACCGTCGGCCCGACCACCATGCACCTCCCAGCGGCTGAGCTACTTGCCGATAGAACCAGGCTTCCTTTAGGCAGGTACCTTCTTGGGTCAGTATACCGTTTGCTACATCAAGTATCCCAGAAGCTACTGCTAGGAGAACCCATCGGCAATCTCGGGGCCCCTGGTGGTTTGTCAATATGTGGCTGAACGCACACATGCACAGGGCCCTCCAGTTTGATCTGTTTGCCCAACAATTCCCGAGGGATATATCGGAAGATTACCGATATGGGGATGATGAATCGGCAACTCGCCCTCCACTTAATTTTGGAGAGGCTATTATAGTGCTGCCAGGTACCGATGCCGATACAGAGCACTTCGGCTACTTTTTCCAAAAGTTCTACAACGGACTCCCCTCCACAGAACGGACCTGGTGGCCATATATCGATGAGCAAAATCAGTTCCCGCTGCTGTTCAACCTGACCGATGGGAACCTGCCTGAGAGCCGAGCGATCATGAAGGCCAGCATCACCCCCCGAGCAATTCCGGTGAATATTTTCAGATCCGGGAAGAATGCCCCTCCATCCTACGAGTTCTACTACCCATCGGCAGCAGCGAGACAACTGGCATTTGGCCAACTGCCGATCAAACTCTGCTACTCCAAAGTAGTGAAGCCCAGGCAGACAATATCCAGTGCTCTAGACTGGAACAAGGTCGTCAATCTCCCTCCCGATGCCGATATAGCAGACATCGACTTGTCCTCCTGGTCGCCAACCTCCTTCATCACGAACGAGTACAAGTCTTGGTGGCAAGAGTGGAGGTGCTAGCTATTCGCCAAGTCATCACACTACTATTGGCACCGGATTGACACCGATCACATCATCCCTGATGACGTAGTAAGTCCTCTATCCGATGCATTCTTTATTACTTTATTTTCGTCATCGGCACTTAACTCCTTTGCGCTTGACAGGCCGATGATCCGATCCCCAGAACGAGCAACAGTGGCAGGCCCTTCAATCTTCGGATAAGGGGCCCCATATCAATCATCGGCACTAAAGCCCCGACGCTGGCTGCCTTCACGCCTCAATAGCTACCTACGCCAACACCTACAAAAGCCAAGGCTACATCGGCCGCTGCTGTTGCCCTGACGCGGGTTTATGCAGTAAACTCATCTTTACTCGTACCGATTACATACTGTTTCATCGGCAACATTCTATTTGGTATAACTTTTTTTATATTTTTTAGGCACTGTGGTCATCGGCATCTGCTTCCAGCAGACAAACACCTTCCAGTCCAGCTGCCGATGCCCCCCGGTCTTCGTCAAAATGGGTTGGCTCCCCTGCTGCTGCACCAACGAAAAAGAGGCGCCTGAGACTGGCTCCTCCGTCTTCGCCATCGGCCCCAATCGCACCATCAACTGCCGATGCGCTACCAGTAGGACCGCCCTCGGCTTCAGTTGCACAACCAACTGCCGGCGCATCATCAGCGGATCCTTTATTGGCTCCAGTCTTGGATCAACCGGTGGATGATGTCCCCAATCAAGAGACGGCAACTGCTGCAGCAACTGAGGCTGCATCGGCATTGGCACCGTCGGCCGGATCCCCCGATGAGGAGACAACACCCGCTGTGGCAGCAGAGGTGGTATCGGCATTGGCACCATCAGCCGAAGCTCCTGACGAGAGAGTAGCATCGCCGCCACACGAACCAGCCAACACGCCAGAAGCAACGCCGGCAGTAACATCACCAGCACCGGCGGCGTCGGTTGCTTCCCCGACAGAGGTCCAATCATCGGCATCCGTTGCCGATGTCCAGGATGAAGCTGGACCATCCAGCATGCCAAGTCCTAGGCAGGAGATCCGCTTCAAAATGGTAAATCAATCACCCTAAAGCTCACAGTACAATCTTCCGATTAGCATATTTTAACCTCTGTTTTCAGGGTCAAGACTCTCCAAACAGTCTCTTGTCCTTCAGCCTGAATCCTCAGAATGAAGATGAATGCCAAGGCCTCATCCAAGCCGACAGTCTGTTCTCATTTGCGGTCAACATCCCTGATGACAATGAAGAGGAGAGTTCTGTCCCAACCTTATCGGGAGAGATCAAATCCAAGCTGGAAGAGTTGCTTTCCTTGCTGCTACGAGATATGTCCCAGCTCATTCAGGATTCATCGGCAGCAAGGATCATTTTCAAGGATATCCAAGGCCATCTCCCTGCCGATATGGCAGAAATCCTTCTACAGGCAACCTTCCTCGACATCAAACAGATCTAGTATCAGAAGCTTACCTGTCGCATTGCCGATAGGGCCACTCAATCCAAGAGCGAGGAAGAGAAGCTTAAGTTCAAAAACATTGCCGATGAAAAGCATAAGAGTATCGGCCAAGCAGAAATCTCCATCAACGGCCTCAATCAAGAAATCGTTCAGTTATCGGCAAAGAAAGAGGAACTACTAGCCGAGCTACAAAAGGTTGAGGAGGCTTTGACCGCGGCCAACCAAAAGAAAACCCAGCTGTCCGACACCGTCAGAGTCCTGCGGCAAGAAAGGGACCAGAATGCCCGACAAGCCATACTGTGGAAGAAGAAAATCAAGCCGGTCGAGGGTTCTGCCGATGCCGACGCCAAGGAGATGGACGAAATAGAGCAAATTCGCATTCGTGCGATATCAGCCATCCACTCTTTGCTGTAATTTGTTTGTTGTATCGGCAAGAATGTAACTCTGATACTTGATTTTGACTTGTAATATAATGCCAGTTTGTTTTTACCGATTCTTATATAACTTTTCGTTCATCAGCATTCAGCTGAGCACTATGCATCCACCCATATACTAGGGTAGTATCTCTTTAAGTATTTGTCGTTGATCGCTCTAGAGAACGCAACTCCTTCGAGAGTTTCCAAAATGTAAGCATTACCAGGAGCAGACTGTTTTATCCGATAAGGACCCTCCCAATTAGGGGACCACTTTCCAAATTTAGAGCTCTTAGTCCCAATCGGTAAAATCAACTTCCAAACCAAATCGCCATCGGCAAACTCTTTTGCCTTTACTTTCTTGTCATACCATCTGACAACCCTCTTCTTATTCTCTTCAATGCTAATCAATGCTCTCAACCGATGACCTGCCAAATCTTCTAACTCATCTTTCATCAGAGTAGTGTAATCATCGGTCGTTAGTTGATCCTGAGAAGATAATCGCCTAGAACCAGTTTTGATTTCCCAAGGCAGGACAACATCGTGTCCATAGACCAACTGATACGGCGAAACCTTGGTTGCACCATGACAAGCCATCCGATATGACCATAAGGCCTCGTTTAGCACCACATGCCACCTTCTAGGGTTCTCTTCAATCTTTCGCTTAATAAGCTTGATAACCCCTTTATTAGTAGCTTCAGCCTGACCATTAGCCTAGGCATAATAAGGAGAAGAGTTTAACACCTTGAAACCCATGCTAGCAGCAAACTCATCAAACTCTCCCGATGTGAACATGGTTCCCTGATCGGTAGTAATAGTCTGAGGAATACCAAATCGGTAAACAATGTACTCTTTAACGAAATCCACCATGTTTGCCGATGTCACCTTCTTCAAAGGAATTGCCTCAACCCATTTGGTGAAGTAATCAGTAGCAACAAGTATAAACTTATGTCCTTTACTCGACGGCGGATAAATCTGGCCGATGAGATCAATAGCCCATCCTCTGAACGGCCAAGGCTTGATTATAGGATTCATTGCCGATGCAGGTGCCCTTTGCACATTACCAAACTTCTGACAGTCCTGGCACCCTTTGAAGTAGTTGAAGCAATCTTCAAAGATTGTCGGCCAATAATATCCATTCTGCCTAATCATCCACTTCATTTTGAATGCCGATTGATGCGCTCCACATACACCTTCATGGATCTCACCCATCAACTCTTTCGATTCCTCTTTGCCGAGGCATCTAAGCAAAACTCCATCAATCGTCCGATAATACAACTCGTCGTCGAGGAGCACATACTTAGTAGCTTGGAACCTTAGACGCCTTTCAACTTTCCTAGATGGATCCCTCAAGTAATCGGCAATCTCCTTTTTCCAGTCATCGGCAACTGTTACCGATGTCGTGACTTCTTGAATCGGTTGATACCCTGAGGCATTCTGTGCTAACCGATTGGCCTCTTCATTATGCAACCTTGGAATGTGCTCAAGGCGATACTCTTTGAACTCCCTTAACAACTACAAACACCGTTCATGGGCAGCAATCAAAACTTCACTTCGGCACTCATACGTCCCGATCAATTGGTTAATCACCAACATAGAATCACCGAAGATTTCAACAGCATCGGCACGCACTTCCCTGAGTAATTCCAACCCCTTAAGTAAAGCCTGGTACTCGGGCTGAGTGTTTGTTGAAGTAGCAACAATCGGCAACGAGATCTCATATTTCTGTCCTCGGGGTGAAATCAAGAGAATACCGATACCTGCTCCATCCTTGCATGTAGACCCATCAAAGAATAAAGCCCAAGGAGCAATCTCAACAAAGCTCACCATATTGCAATGCTGAGTAACAAAATCGGCCATTACCTGACCCTTAATGGCCTTAGCCGATTCATACCTCAGGTCAAACTCTGACAGTGCCAAAATCCACTTATCGATCCGTCCACTAAAAATCGGCATTGACCGCATGTACTTGACCACATCATCTTTGCAAATAACAGTGCATTCAGCCGACAGTAAATAATGCCTCAATTTAATGCAAGAGAAATATAAACATAAGCACAATCTCTCTATGGCCGAATACCTAGTTTCAGCATCCACCAACCTTCTGCTCAGGTAATATATCACACGTTCCTTCCCTTCAAACTCTTGAATCAATGCCGATCCGATAACACCGTCATCGGCAGACAAATATAACCTGAAAGGCTTCCCGTGTTGAGGTGGAACCAAGACTGGAGGATTCACCAAGTATTTCTTAATCTCCTCTAAGGCTGACTGCTGCTCTTCTTCCCATATAAACTCTTGATTGGCTTTCAACTTTAACAGGGGGCTAAAGGATTTAATCTTACCAGATAGATTGGATATAAACCTTCTGATGAAATTAATCTTGCCGATCAAAGATTGCAACTCAGTCTTGTTCGTAGGAGCAGCTACCTTGTTAATTGCATCGATAGACTTTCTACCGATTTCAATGCCTCTCTGATGCACCATGAAACCCAGAAACTGCCCTGCCGATACGCCAAATGCACACTTGTTAGGATTCATCTTTAACCCATGCTCCCTTGTGCACTCCAATATTTTCCGCAAATCGGCAAGATGCTTCTTGAAGTCTCCAGACTTAACCACCACGTCATCAATGTAGATTTCAACTATTGTGCCGATATACTTATGAAAGATAAAATTCATTGCCCTCTGATAAGTAGCACCGGCATTCTTCAAGCCGAAAGTCATGACTACCCACTCAAATAAGCCAACATGACCTGGACATCGGAAAGCAGTCTTGGATATGTCTTCTTCAGCCATGAATATTTGATTGTACCCAGCATTACCATCCATGAAGCTAATAACTTGATGTCCAGCAGCAGCATCGATCAGCAGATCGGCAACGGGCATCGGGTAGCCATCCATCGGCGTAGCCTTGTTAAGGTTCCTGAAATCAATGCAAACACGAAGTTTTCCACTCTTTTTATACACAGGAACCACGTTAGAAATCCAATCGGCATATCGACATTGCCGAATAAATCTAGCTTCGATTAACTTTGTAATCTCAGCCTTGATGTCGGGTAAAATAGTAGGATTGCATCGGCGCGCAGGTTGCTGATGTGGCTGGAAACCAGGCTTGATGGGTAACCGATGTTCAACTATCGATCGGTCTAAACCAGGCATCTCTGTATAATCCCAAGCAAAACAATCTTTATTCTCTTTTAATAAATCGGTTAACTGCTGCTTACATTGGGAATCTAACTTAGCACTAATAAAAGTAGGCCTAGGTTTACTACCATCGCCGATGTCGACTTCGAGTAAGTCATCGGCCGACGTGAAGCCCTGCCCCAGTTTTCCGTCATCGGCAAACTGATCCATTAAAGCTCTTCCTCGGGACCGACTGCTTGGATCGGTTTGATGCGGTAATCGGCAACTTTGAGGAACTCTTTGTCCCAGGCTTCACCCGATATACATCTGGTCTGCTCGTACGTTTCCGATTCTGCTGATGCGATAGTAGATGGGGCTTCACTTCGGACGACTTCAATTCTGTCTCCGATCCACTGTACCAGACTTTGATGCATAGTAGAAGGGATACAACAATTGGCATGGATCCAATCCCTTCCGAGGAGCAAGTTGTAAGTGCCTTTGCCACTGATCACAAAGAATGTTGTCAGCAAAGTTTTGCTGCCGATGGTTAAGTCAACACATACGGCTCCCATAGCGGTTGACACGTTGGCTTCAAAGTCCTCGAGCTTCATGTCGGTCTTGACTAAATCCTGATCGCCTTTCCCAAGCTTTCTGAACACGACGTATGGCATTATATTGATTGACGCGCCGCCATCTACGAGCATCTTTGTCATCGGCTGCCCGTCCACTTTGCCCTTAACTAACAGAGCTCTCAGATGCTGCCTTTCATCATCGGCAGGCTTCTCAAAGACAGCCGTCATCGGATCCAGCACCAATTGTGCCATGTCGGCGGCTTCTTCATCATCACTGACGGGTGCCATGAACTCCATCGGCAACATGACAACCATATTTATGTCTGCCGATGGGTCCCTGTCCTTGCGCTTTGGCCTCCATTGCTTATCCCTTGAGGGTTCGGCATCGTCGTACAGGTCATCACGACGTTGGCGCTGAATCCTTCTCTTCTGGGTCTTGGTCAAACCCTTAGGGCACCACGGAGGAAGCTTGGTCTTCCAGACGGGTTGGTGCTACTTCCCACCGCTTACATCGGCACTTCTTCCAATGTTGGGATCTCTGGAGAATGTCTCTTTGTCAGGTACTCTTGCATTGGCCATCTCCTCCAGCTCCCCTTGATCAACACGTCTGCCAAGCCTGTCATGGGCACTGAGTTTGCCCCCCAGTCGGTCATGTGCCGATCTGTTCTCTCTGAGCGGCTTGGCGTACCTGGGTGCCTGATCATCAAAACAAGGTCTCTTACCTGACCGATCGGCAGCGTAGTACCCATTGCACTCTGGACAATTATCGCAGTGGGTAGCTTGATGCCTTCTTCCCAGCAATGAACGAAGAAGGGACACCTCCAGTGGTCCTTGTGTCGAAGCCATTCCCGATGCTCCTCTTCTTCTTGCCGATACCACTCTTCACGAAATTGCCGATGATCTCGCCTTAGCCGGTTGTGTATGATCACAACTCCAGAAGCCCTGTTGGCGCTGTTGCCTTCATCGGCAATCGTCTTACCCTTTCTGTCATCGGCAAACCTTCTCGTGTCGTACTCAGGTGCTTGGTGGTTAGGGTCTACCAATGAGTTTCTCCTGGCAGCTTCCGATGTCAGCACTCAGGTTTTCTCACTGATCTCCACCATATTGTTTGGGAACGGGTGCTGATCTATCTTCATCGGTTTCTGGACTTTAGAATTTTCAAACTTAATACGTCTAGATTCAATTTCTGACTGCAACTGCTGCCTGAATACTTTGTAGTCATTGGTACTGTGCGAGGTTGCATTATGCCACTTGCAGTACCTAATCTTCTTGAGCTCTTCGACCGATGGAATTACTTGGTTGGGCGCCAACTTGATTCGACCCTCTTGCAGCAATAAGTCAAACATCCTATCGGCCTTGGTGATGTCGAAGGTGAACCTTTCAGTCTCTTTTTGGCCGAACGGACAAGACACAGGCTTCTTATCCTTCACCCATTCGGCCGCATCGACATTCAGCTCTTCATCCGATCCAGAGTCTTCTTCTTTCCCGATGAAGGTCACCTTCTTGTTCCAAGTCTTCCTGGGTTCAAAGGTTTTGATATCATGATCGGCAATCCTCTGCACCAGGTGACTTAGACTTTCAAATTCTTGGGACGCATACTTGTCCTTGATGTGCGGCAGTAACCCTTGGAAGGCCAAATCTGCCAGTTGCCGATCATCAAGCACCAAATTGTAGCACTTGTTCTTCACGTCCCGTAGCCTTTGCACAAAGCTTTCTACCGATTCGTCATTGCGTTGCCTCATCTTGACCAAATCGGTAAGCTTTTTCTCATGTATGCCAGCGAAGAAGTATTTGTGAAATTTTCTCTCTAGATCGGCCCATGTAATTATAGAATTTGGAGGCAATGATATGAACCATGTGAATGCCGATCCAGACAATGACGAAGAGAACAATCTCACCCTTAACTCCTCCCTGCTGCCAGCTTCCCCGCACTGGATAATGAAACGGTTGATGTGCTCCATTGTTGACTTGTCATCTTGGTCGGAGAATTTGGTAAAATCAGGCACTTTGTACCGATTTGGAAGAGGAATCAAGTCATATGCAGGAGGATACAGAGTCCGATAAGAGTATATGTTGACCTTGGGTTTGATGCCGAACTGCTCTTTCATGACTTCGGCAATCTTACCGACCCAATATGCATCTTGCTCTTGCCGACTCATTGGCTGGTTGTCGACTGGTGGAGTCGGCTGATGCGCCTCTTGAAGATGATGCGTAGTAGTCGCGGGCGCAGCACCAGTCATCTGAACACTATGCATCGGTTGACTTACCGATGGATAGTTTTGCACACTTGGCGGATTTGGCTGAACCGTCACATTCATCGGTTGTTGTACCGATGGTCCGCTCTGAGTGTAAGTTGGGCCTCCATAATGATACATTGACGCACCAGGCTGCTGAGCTAACGGCTGGTTGACCCATCCAGGATTATAAAGCATCGGCATATGACTTACCGATGGATGATAGCTGACCGGAGCATGTGGCTCTTGTATTCTGGAGCAATCAATCACCAGATTACCCTGGGGGACTAGCGCCCCAGCTTGAGAGTTCGCCACCAGAGGCTGACTGCCAGCTGTCATAATGTGTTGCATTGGCACAGAGTTTGCCGATTGTGGCATCAGAGGTACTTTAGGGATTACTTAAAGATCGTCCGATGGCACTTGTACAGCCGGAGCGGGCGCAGAGTTATGCATCGTAGGGGCCATCGGCTGTGACTGCGTTGCCGATGCCGTAGAGTTCCTCCAGGCTGAACTATCTCCCTGCACCAGATTAGAACCAGCATATAGATTCGGGGGCATACCGTATCCCCACCAGTTAGCAGGGGCTGGTTCTGAAATTGCGGACGCCGCTGGATCTGTGTTGAGCTTGGTGACGCTGCCAGGGTTCGGTCTTGGCGATGTAGCCACATCGGCAAATGGTTCCACAGGAGTAGAAGACGCCACTGGGGCTGCCGATGGGCTTGTAGATGCCAATCCAGGCTGATGATACGCTGGACCGACATATCGCGGTGCATGTCCTTCCTTGAATGATTGCATAACAGCATTGCAGACAGTATTGGACATCACGTTGGAGTGGCTAATTAATGCTTGACTTACAGCGGCATTAACCATCTCCTGTAGCTTACCAGGATTGGCGTCGTACATGACCTGCCGTGGCGACGACGGGTCTTGCTTCTGGATTGCTTCGCCGCTCCTGCTGAGGCTGAAGGATTTGAGATATAACTGCTTGTATTCCTCCATAGCCCACTCCATGGCCTGCTTCTGATCATCTTTCAGATCGGCCTCAGAGACTTCAATGATGTTCCTCTGGTTAACGTCGGCGTGATCACCCATGATAGATGTGTAGATTTGTATAATCAAGTCCCACTGGGCGTGCCAAAAGAGGTGTTGACACAAAAAGCGTCAGGATCTGCGAACACCTCGGGCTATTACCCAAAGCTCGATATTCCGGAGGCGTGCTAGTCGATTTGACCAGTTAATCGACAAGGACGATAACTAGAACAAAACTGAACGAGACAACGGCGATGCGCCCAGATGTCAAAGCTCAGACTGATCAAAGATAACTAGAACAAGATCCAATCCAGACAACGGCGATGCGCCCGGATGCTGGGATTGGGGCTTGATCAGGATAACTAGAGCAGAGCTGAACGAGGCAACAGCGATGCGCCCGGATGCCAAGGCTCAGAGATACTCCCACGCGGAACTTGCAAGGATTTGACGGAGATCAAGGTGATGCAGCCCATCGAAGCTTGAAGAACTCGTTGATAAACTACAGCTAATGCAGTAAAAGATAAATTGCGATAAAAGTAGAATAAGAGTAAAATTGGTTTGATTGATATTGGATTGATCTTATTTCCGTAGCCCTCGAGCACGTATTTATACTCCCGCATGGAGAGTTGTACAAAGACACGACACATATCCTTTCTAAAACAAACTCCTAATTTTAAGGAAACTGACTCACGCAGGAGCCGGATAACAATATTTATTTTCCTAAACAAACACACCTATTTTAAAGGAAAATAAACGACTCATGCAAGAGTCGGACTCAAACTACTATAATAATACTGGTACAAAACACCAGTTTCCTTATTCTTCTCTTTGATGGAAACTTTCGATCGGCGGACCCCTTCAATCCACAGCCTCCTTCTTCGGCCACCAGTCTTCCACTGATATCACACGCTAAGTTACCCTGTGCTCATCGGCATCCCATGTCTATCAGCATCGGTAATATTTCCCGATCGGCCACTTGTACTGGTAACTCTTCACCAATTCCCATCAGCAATCGGCAACCATTCTCATCGATAATCGGCAATACCTCTTTGTCGGTAATCAGCAATGTCCCCTTATCGGCAATCGGCAATACCTCTTTGTCGGCAATCGGCATCAGCAACTTCATAGCTTAAGCTTTTCACCAATTAACCTTTGTCGGCAAGGACCATCCAGTCTCCATTGGCAGCACACTTGGCCTTCCCGCGATACTCCCATCGGCAATATTGGCTCATAATTTCCCGATGCCGATGGCGAACGGCCGCTGACCAGTCAAACCTCAGCTCATTTGACACGTGCTGAAAAATGGTGTCAACAAATGCATAATAAACAATATCGGTAACTTAATGACTCTATTAGATCGCCATTCTAATAGAGTCGATAACTAGCTTGAAATAATGACTCATGTGAGATTGAAGCAATGCAGCCCCATGAACATAGATTCGAACCGATAACTAGCTCAGATCGAGCTTGCATGAGTTACACAATACAACCGTACAAATGAGACATGAATCAAGGCTAGACTTACAAGCAAACTAGAGGTCGATCTGGTCGATGCAGCCCTGTCCGTTGAAGGTTCACCGAAATCTACTCTACTCCTACTCCTACTCCTAGGGTTTGACCAGTGGCCGAAAGGCTGTATTGTATTGATTGGATGTCCCCTATCATTCTCTAGGCCTTGCTATTTATAGACCATAGCACATAACCTAATTGGCCATAGAATAAGTCCTAAAAATAAGGAAACATAGGTAACTTGGGCTTCAATCCTTCTCCATGCCAAAACCGATGTGCACACTCTGTTGTAACTGGACAAAAAATCTTCTTGCATGATCTCGACGATTAGTTACCTTAGTCGATTCTTCGGGTCCATCTAAATGACGCTCCTAGAGGCCTACCACGAAGGCCCATATGCATGTATCTAAAATATGGTGTCAACAGATAGTAATTCAATGTAGTACAAGAGGAACCATTGATTCACACAATTGATCATCTAGAATCCAAGCAAGAAACCGCCAACTAGCGCTTGTGCCCACCGCTCCCCTCAACCCACGTTAGGGCGTTTGCGCCCTAAAGGCCCATGCCCTTGGATTAGCCCACTCGACCCATGCCATTGAAGCTCCCTTCCCAATAGGTGGTGAGCTTAATATTTTATAGAAGATGTTGACACCAAAGGTGGCAAACGGATAAAAGACCGCAAGCGTACGGTTGTCAAGTGTAGCTTTCACCGGGAGTATTCCAGGTATCGTATTTTCCATAGGGAACGAGAAGTGAGTTAACTAGGAAGATGGATATGTCCTATGATGGATCAAGGGAGACTATGATAACTAGGTTGAGAGGTTCGATATAGCAAGGATATCTAACAAGGTAAAGCTGATTATACTGGCTTTATCAGCCCTTCTCTTACAGGAGGCAATGAGATAGATCAGAAAGAGGACAAAACTCTAACTGGACCGCACTATCATGTTGTATTGAGGCCCTACCTTTTAAGAACTTATCTTACACATGTGGTGGAATACGAGGACTAGATAGGGCTATCACTTCCTACTAGCTACCACAAACATCTGTGCGATAAGCGGTTTACAAAGGCAAGATCAAGTTTAGAAACCATGTCTACACCAATCTTACTACTTTAACCTTGTCCTAAGATTAAAGCACTTCACTCAGAGCAAAGCGATGAACAAGCGCAAAAAGATGTATAACAGCTAAACTAGATTTAGAATATTAAATGCTATAAAGAACTCGGAAGAATCACTTACAAGCGTTGAACTTATAAGAGACTCGCATCCGCTAAGGTAGAATTCCGGAGAAGATTCCCGACAGGCCCGAGTCTTTCTCCAGAAGGCTTTCCTCACTCTCCTCCAACTAGCATAGCACTACTGCAGAGCTCCGCTAAGCTAAGTAGTTTCTCCAATGAGACATGTGTTGACATCTCTTAACGTCGTTACCAAAAGTAGAAAGATTTCTATTTCTGATAACAGCGCCAAAAATAGTTAACCACCTCTCATGCCACTTAAGTCAAGTTGTCATCCCCAGCATGGCAGAGAGATGTAGTATTGAAATATGCATTTGCTCCTCTAATAAATATAAATGTGTTTCTGCAAGCGCACAGATTATACTGATGTAGCATTTTAACCAGGAGTATTCCAGGTATTGTTATTTATATTTTTACCACTGGGAAGGGATACTAAGTAATAAATGAGGAATGAGTATCACTGTATGTGTAATGGAGAGTTTTCATGTATCTCTCTCTCAATACAGGATAAATGTCACATACGATATATATAATGAATGAATAGTGACAAAAGATAAATACTGATCAGCATACGTAGCCACATAAGATAATGATAAGCACCTCAACAGATATTCTAGCAAGACATTAGCATGGAATTAGGACGAACTACAAAGATATTTCCTAAGTCATTCTAAATTATACAGTCTAGCATATTATGATTAGTGCAATTATACTTGGCAATCATGGCGAGATAAGATTATAGTCATGTATAGTGAGATTACTAAGGAAGATGAGAAACATAGCAATCATTTCCCCGTAATGATTCCGCTCTGCCTACCCTATAAACGAGAGGAGGAATACAAAGGACTCAACAGGACTGTCACTCACGCGATCTACCTCACGATCCGGAATATAGGGTACAATCGCAGATAAATACGGTCTAGGCACCACGCTCACACAATATCTATCATTCACCCATAGTACTGATGGATAAACGCTATACGATCCTAAACATGAATATAGATCAGATCTAACTAAGCCAAGCATATAATCATAATAAACTAAGAACAATATAATTCAGAACATGATCGAATAGAGTAAAGTCATAAACAATATAATGAAGTAGAGCAAAGTCATATTCATAATATTGAAGAACAATGATGAACAAATGATGAACTAGAGAGAGAATTACCAAGAATCCTCTTGAAAGATCCAGAAACCAATCGAATATTGACTCCTCCTAGTTCTAATCCTATATAGTTATGCTAAACTAGAGATCTAGTTGATGTGGTGGCTCTAGGGCTTGATCAGGGACCTCTCCTCTTGAGATGAATAATTAATAATTAAATTAGGTCTTCAGGAGGATCTCTCCTCAGGGTGAGGGGGCCTTCCTTATATAGACTCTTCAAATGAATGTCGGCCGTCGGATCAAACCAACCTTAATGGAGGGCTTCGATGCAACCTCAAAGGCGGTGGAGAGGGGGTCCACGAGGCAAAGCCTCATTGGCCTCTAGGCTAGGGCGGCCACCCCAGGGGGTAGGGCGGGTGCCTTGCCCCTGGGCCCGCTGGCCCTCTTGTTTCTTCCCGCGCCTTCTTGATCCTTCTAGACTATTCTTTTTCCTGCGGATGATAATTATCTCTATGTAATACTTACATGTGGGCCTATCCTCCATATACCCTGATATCCCCCTGCAGAAACATACATTCACCAAAACTCGTGGAATTCTATCAGTATAAACCCTATTTCTAGTTATTGGTTTCATTTAGATCATTTTCCTTGTTTAGTTGACGGTTAAATTTGGTATTTAAGGACTGTCAACAACATGAATGATAAAAGAGCTCTAGGGGGCTATTTATAGCTAGAGGTGGAGTAGGGGCTACTCTAGTGCCATGTCAGCAATCCACGTCATCTTCATCAGCCACCGTAGGATCAAACCGACTCTGAACCACCTTAGGATGCATGGTAGTGGTATTCAACATGTGTTTAGCATGTGGGGGGTCACTGGGCTCTCCACCGACCTAGGGGGAGGTCGGCCGACCCCCCCTATGGCCTTTGGGCCTTCTCTGATCATTCTAGATGGTGCCCCATTGGTCAGGGGCCAAATGAGGGGCTAGTGGTCCCAATGAGAGGTCGGCCGACCTCCTTATGGGGTCTCTGGCCCACCTTTGCCTTCTAGACGCTGGTCCCACTTGTCATATGCATTGGGTGTTTGTTCTGAGATAATTGTCACGTTGATCTCCTTGGTGTGGGCCCATGGATCCTCGTGCTTTGATCTAGAACCATTGAAAGGTATCATAGAGTGGATCCAAGGGTGATCACTTGGGAAGATGTTACTGTTGACAAATCTTAGCGTCGTACCAAAAATAGAGATAAATCCCTATCCCCGGCAACGGCGCCAGAAATGTTTGTTAGTATTTCTTATGACAATTGGATAAATCTGCAAGCGCACAGATTATACCGTTGTAGCACTTCACCAAGGAGTATTCCAAGGTATCATAATTTATATTATCCCAAGGGAAAGCTGGGCTAGAAATGATAATTAGAGAGAGATCCTAGAGAGCACCTTAACTTAGTACCAACTAGTATAGAGGGGTAAACAATATATGTGATAGGAAGGGATTGATGAATGAAGAAGCTACGGCAAAAGATACTTAGAATGGACTAGATAGATTAGCTAGGTGGGAGGACAACGAGAAGAGTAAAGGGATTCCTAAGCAATTCACTCTATTTCAATATACTTAGCTAATTAACTAGTGTAAACACTATAGTTTGCCTCCTCAATACAAGTATGCTAGGTGAGGGGATAGATCAGTAGGAGGACAAAACTCCTACCGGACCGCGCCCTCCTTTTACTGGGGCCTTACCTTTTAAGAACTTGCCTAGACAACACGTGGTGGGATATAACGACTAGACAAGGCTGTCACCTCTTGCTAGCTACCACAAACAATCTGTGCAGCAAGCGGTAACCAAGGATAAGATAATGTATAAGCACCAAGCTTACACACAACTTATTACTTTGACTACGATCTATAATCAAAGCACCCTATGACAGGCAATGATCGCATACAGGAAAGGTCACAAGGATCACAGACTATGAATGTAAAGACTATTAAAGAGCAAAATCATATAACAATACTATATCTAGTATAGTAATGCTCAAAGTAAATACTAAGTAAAGTAAAGGGAAAGGATAATATATTGAATAAGTTAAAGTCTTACAAAGAAAGAAAGATACAAGAGCTATACCATACTTCCCAAGAGACAACTCCGGAAATCCCGAGCAAGCTCGACTCAACTCTAACTCCCACTCTAGACTAACTCCTAGAACAATCTAAGGAATAGAGCTTGTAGGCTTCTTCACCATGTGTAGAGAGGGGGGAGTGACCCTCTATTTATAGTGGGGGAGTGGAGTAGGGGCTACTCCATTGCCACATCAGTGATCCAGGGCCTCCCATCCTCCACCGTTGGATCCAACCGACCCTGGAACCGTCATTGGATGGATGGTGGTGATCCAACACGTGAGGAAGAGGTATGGCGGTTGGGGGGAGCCAACCGACCTAGGGGGGTGGTCGGTCGACCGCCCCTATGGCCAGTGGGCCCTCGTCTGGCCTCTGGGAGTGGTCCCATTGGTCAGGGGACCAAGTGGGAGCCAGGTGGACCCAGGGGGTGTCGGCCGACCCCCCCTTGGGGGTCACTGGCTCACATCTTCCTCCCTGGTGCTGGTCCCACTCATCATTGAGGTTAGTTGTTGATTCTGGAATGTTTGTCATGTTTATCTCCTTGGTGTGGGCCCATGAATCCTTGTGCTTTGCTTGTGAGCCGTTGAGAGGAAACACAGAATGATCTAGTGGATGGAAATCACTCTTGAGTGCCTCTCTTGGATAATGGCCGAGAGGGGAGCCAGGTGGGCCCATAGGGTGGTCGGTCGACCCCCTATGTGGGTCCCACTAGCTCTCATTTGCTTCATTACTTCATTCCTGTACTCAAACACTCATGGACATGTGGAATTAGTTATTTGATAAACTATGCTCATGATGTGTTTGTTTATCCCTGATCCTAAGGTTGGTGGCATCATTTTAAGTATATAAAAGTTGATCATAATTTGTGCCAACAAGATCCCCAAAGTTTAACCTTTGCTCGTCCCGAGCAAACAATCAAACTTAGCTCGATGGATCAGGAGTTTCTACTATGCTTCATATTTCAAGAGTACTAAATCTACAACAATCATACTTCTCTTTTGAATGGGAAAATTAGCAATAAAGACTCACTCATATTACCTTAGTCCTCCATGGGGCTTATATCTTTATCCTTTGTCTTGAGAGGTTGAGAGATAGAACAACTTGACTTGAGCACTAGTTTTCTCATTCTTTCACAAGTTTCATATCGGAGGTTTTGCAAGGTTTTGTAAAAGAAAACTTAGTGTTTCACAAATGGTACTCTCAAGTCGCTCATAAGGTGTATGATTCCTCACCAAGGAATATGTCAAAGTTTGCCTTCTTTCTTCCTATCTCTAAAGCTTATGTGGAGCTATAGGTAGGGATCAAAGATGTAGCAAACTTACCTTGCATGTATTGTAAAGTCAAATTCCAGATCCAAGGAGAGAAATGTCATACTCTTAGATCAAGATGTGCAAGTGTGTAGAAACATGGCAAATGATCAATACTCCTATATTAGATCTCTCTTTCCTATCTTATGAAGTTGAGACATAGCTATCTTTATTTATTTATTATTTATTTTTTTTCAAAGAGCTTTGGAATGCTCATAAATTTGGGACTTTAGACTGCCCCTGAATTTTTCATAATTTTGCATAGTCTGTCTCATTAACTAACAACAAATTAGAGAGAGATTTTCTACTAGAACATGGAGTATGAACTATGTGGAAATGTAAGGCATGTTTCTGCGTACTTCTAGTGTAGAAGCAACATGTATATGTGGCGTGTACATGATCTTGATCTTGGGAGCATGATAAATCTCTCAACAAGGGTCACAGAACTTGACTAAACTCAATACAAAGTAAGTAGCTTATGTAGAAAGCTTATATCATGAAAGAGCATATATGACTAAGTACTAGAGAAATATTTAGCAAAGCAACTATTCATCATTTCCATAGGAGATATAAATTTTCATGGAACATATGAGAGTGGAGTAGAGACAAGTCTTTTTATTATTTTTATCATATGCAGATTTTTTTTAGAAGCAAAGCAAAGATAAGCAAGAAAATGCATAAATATGAATGCTGAAATTAAAAACTTACCTTAGTGGGGGAGAGAACCTCCCCGAAGCTTGTCTTTTGCTCAATAGTGCGGCGGATGTGGATGTTGTTGCTGCCATAAGTCCCAATGCCGATGTTGTTCTTCTTGCATTGCTTGAATTTCTTCAGCAGTTTGCTGGACGATGTGTGCTGTCTCATCGTGCTCAACACGCAGCTCACCAAAGGTGTTGGTGAGATGATCGAACTGTTGCCGCAATTCACAATGCTCCCTTTCTCGTATGGACAAGAAGAATGCTCGTGCTCTTTGCGAACGTGAGGGTCGAGGAGGCATGCCACTTGAAGTGTACATGGGATCGGAAGATGCATCGTCTTCCTCCTCGCCGATAGCTCCTCGGGAAGGACCACCTTGCTCAAGATGAACAAAGTGCAGCCCCTCCTGAGCTTTCCTATCTAATCCTGCAAAACCTCTTTGTCCAATACCTTGATCTAAATCAAGGGTTACCTTATGGGTCCTATACAATTGAAGTTGCCTATTTGGAAGAGACATCTCAATTGTATGGCCACTGTAAATCATTTTAAGCTTACCATTGCCATGTCTTTTTAATATTTGAGCATAAATAAGATATTCTTCTGAGATCATAGCTAAAGGAGCAGAGATGTAAACAAAAGGGTATGTGCCATTTAGCAAGTTCATGGATTCGGCAAGACGAGTAATTAAAGATGTGAATTGAATAGATTCATTACTCTCAATTGAACTTTGCCAAAATTCCACTAAGCATTTAACAGGAGAGATTTGAATTTTGTTAACCATGGCGTAAAGCAATTTTAATTCAATGTCACTTATCAGGTTAGCATTGTTTCCAGGAAACAAAGTCATTTTCATCCAAAGATGCATGAAACGAAGAGTAGGATTATGAATTTCCTCAGGTTTAGGATTTGAGCAATCATTAAGAGCAGAGATAGAGAACCAAAATTTCCTCTTGTTAAATCTACGCATGGCAAGGTCTACATCTATCAAGCATGAATTCTCAAAATCAAGAGCAACACTTAGATGACTCCAAGTTAGACTATGACTTTGATTAAACATGTGAAAGGAAATTCCAACATTAGAGACTTGGAGGGAGCATAGGAATTCTATAGTGAGCAGCTATATTCCAAACTCTTCTATTTGCCAAAAGCCAGACCAACCAATAGTGGAAAAGATAGTGTTAAATTCATTGGTCATACCTGTGTTGGAGAGAAGATTCAGATCCAATATCCTTGTGTGCTCGAAAGATCGAGCCCGAAGAGAAAGATACCTTTGATACCCTGGTTGGTCGAACCAGAGACTGCTCTGTTGATCATAAGTCCTCATTGGGGGTACCATGAATGCCTCGATATGAGGTACCTCCTCCGGTACTTCTTCCTCCTCCTGAGGGTGTTCTTCAGTTTGGACGTTCTCCCAAGTGTATCGGGCAGAACCTCCCCTTCTTCTTCCTTGGGAAGTATCATCGGATTGGCAGGAGCGTCGGGATGAGCTCCCACTCATGGCTTGCTTCATCTTCTTGAATGCGAATGTTATCGGGTTCTTCATCTTTAGAGAGGAAGAAGGACACAAGGGCAAGACTAGGGAGAGTGTGTGAAGTGGATCTCTAGTTTGCCTTATGGGGAGAAGTTTGGGCTAAGAGAAGTGAGGACAAGATATCTTCTTGTGGACTAGAGGGAGTAGCACTACTTCTCTTGAGGGCTAAGAACTTATCTTGAATGAAGAGAGGAGAGAGCAAGGCAAGGAGAGGCTTGAACTGAATTCTGGTGGAGGTGTGAGGGATTGAGCTCTCCTTGCATAGGGTTTTATAGAGGAAGGAAGTGGCACCAAGGAGGTTCCAAGGGGTGGTAGGCCGATCCCCCTTGGGCATGCCCTTGGGTGCCATGATCACAAGCTTTGAGAGATACCTTACACAAAGCAAAAGGGAGAGAGGGAGGTGACCAAAGGTGGTCGGCCAACCCCCTCAAGTGGGGATTCCACTCATGCTTTTTCCAGTGCTTGGTGAAATGTGAAAGATGTGGTGTGATGTGATCAAAAGCTGAGCTAAAGTGGTCAAGATTCTCCTCTTTAAACAAAGAGTAGTGGGTGACAAAGGTATGTCATGCTTTGCTTAAAGGGGATTGACGTGTTTTCTTTTTCAAAGCATGACAAAGTGAAAGTGATAGGTGTCATGATTCCCCACTTTGGACAAGGAGTAGTGGGAGACAAGGATGTGTCATGCTTTAACCAAAAGTGATTGATGTACTTTAAAGCAAGAATCTGATTTTTGAAAGTCTCACTACTCAAATCATGGGATGCTTGGACAAGGGATGGGGGAGAGGAAAAGATGGATGGAAAAGGGGATTTTAGGGTGGTCGGCCGACCACCCTAGTCCTCCATTTTTTTTCCTTTTTCTTTTATAAAGGTCCCTAAATGATCCTTAATTAAATAAGCCAAGATAGGGGGCATATGGGTGGTCGGCCGACCACCCTTATGACCCTACCTTTTGTCAAATTTTTAAACTATTCTAATTCTCAAGTTTTATTTGATCTAAACTTTAGTTTTCTAAATTTTAAGCATGAAAGAAATTAAATCTCTAAACTAAATGTAAGAAGGAAAATAAAAGATAACTACCAACTTACCTTTCGGCGAAGGCTCCTTGATTTTAAGTCCTCGGAGTAGGACTCTCCTTGCTAGGGCTGTTTTTGGGAAGAGTGGCCCGAATATTTCGAGAGAAATTTGAGGCTCCCATTCACCCCCCCTCTGGTCGCCGTTCTCGGTCCTTCAATTGGTATTAGAGCCGGTCAAGGATCAATCCACCTTACACAGTTCTTGATCCGCGAAGGCAACATGGAGCGAGGTGTTGGCAAACCTCCGTTTTTCGATGGAACGAACTTCTCCCACTGGAAGGTGCGCATGTCCGCCTATCTACAAGGAGTTGATTCGAAGATATGGGAGATTTGTGAGAATGAGGGCTATCGTGTTCTTGCGGCTCGTGTTGACCAACTCCAAACTACTCAACACAACGCAAACAGTAGAACACATAGCATCCTCTTCTCGAGTTTGTCACTGCTTGTGTTTGAGCGAGTCTCGAACCTCACTACGGCGTGAGAGATCTGGCAAACACTTGTGAGATATCATGAGGGCAACCCTCAGATCAAGTCCAGACTCTTCGACACGTACCGTAGAGAGTACGAGAACTTTGTTCAGTTGGCGGGATGTTCACTCGCTTCCAATCTATCGTCAACAAGATGTGTGCTAATTGAGCCAACTTGCCTTATGATGATAATGAGATGGCTATCAAGCTTTTGCATGCTCTTGATCGGAAGGTGTGGGAGATGAAGGTGGCTGCCATCTAGGAGTCACCGGGCTATGATGCCCTGACCGTGGATGAGCTGTTCAGCAAGCTCAAGTCCTCGGAGATTGACTACCAGACCCGGGCCGAGCTTGAAAACCCGTCGAAACCATCTATAGCGTTAGTTTCTGGCCCCGGCGGTATGTCTTCCTATTTGATGTCTGTGACAGAGGAACAAGTGGAGGTCCTTGGAGATGACGAGTTGCCTTTGGTCATCACTAGGTTCTCACGGTTTCACAACAACCGTTTGAACCGATGACGTGGTGGCTCGGCCAAGGGGTGCTATCATTGCGGTGATGAGGATCACTTCATCGCAAACTGCCCCAAGAAAGCTGCGGGTGACTTCAAGCGCAAGGACAAGCGCGAGAACCGCTTCGAGAACAAGCACAAGGCCAAGGGCGGCCACAACCGGACATCCTCGAAGAAGGTGATCGACAAGGTGAAGGCCAAGCACCGAGCCTTCCTCGCCTCCTTCAGCGACATCGATGCCTCCACCGATGGGGGTTCTTCCTCGAGCGACGATGATGAGTCGAAGGGAAAGGTTGAGGACAAGTTCAACGGCCTCTGCTTCTACGTTGACGCCAAGCACAGTGGCTTTTGCACCATGGCGATTGAAGAAAGTAAGGTCAGCAAGCGCAAGGATGATTCCGGCTACGACTCCGACACACCCGAGGTATCACCCACCATCGAATCCCTCTCTCTTGAGATTGAGTCTCTGAACGACACCTTGCTTAGTCAGGATGCTTTGCTCAAGCGTGCCGCATGTGAGAGGAATGATTTTAAGGCAAAGTACCTTAGCACGCTTCATGAGCTAGAGTTTGCTAAGGCACAAGTGGTGGTTACCGAGGAGGTAGAGTGTGATTCTTGCGCCATTCACATGTCTAGTCTTGTCACTCTTCAGGACAAGTATGGCACTCTACTTGAGGAGGTTAGTGAGCTGAAGGCTAGGCCTAGCTTACTTGGTGCGTGCAAGTCTTGCTTAGGCTTGCGTTCTGAGCTGGCACAGAGAGATTCTAGGATTGCTGTGTTAGAGAAGGTCAGCTCAGATAGCACCAGAGAGTCGGATTGCTTTGAGGCTTTGGAGCTTGAGATCGCATCGTGCAGACACAACAGGATGCGTACCGAGGAGGAAAACACATACCTTCGGTCCATCTTGAGCTAGGTGTCTTGCCGAGAGCCGCAGTTGGGGATGATGATTAGCCAATGCAAAAGGGCTGGTAGCATGGTAGTAGGCTTTGCTATAGGTGGGAAGGATGATAGCATGTTCGGTAAGATCGGTGAGTGCAGTGGTTTGAGAATGAGTGAGAAACCCACCACACCTCCCAAGTTTACCAAGATCACCCCACCTAAGCCTACCAACCCCTCTGAGTTTCCTGTGAGAGATGGTGTGTTTGAAGAGCCACCCAAAACCACTCCACAAAAGCAAGTGTGGATTGCCAAACCGAATCATCTCCGCAACCCACTTGACACACTGCCAGACATCTCTAGTGATCCCCTTCCTAAGAAAGCTAGAGCCACCCAACCCAACAAGAGAGTGCCTACCAAGAGTACGGTGAGGTACCATTGTGAGTATTGTGAGTGGAATGGGCATTTGGCTGAGTTTTGCTTTAGGAGGAAGAGAGATGATCGATGGTAGTTTGAGTTGAACAACCGGGACATGTACCACCCACCTATTGGGGTGCGTGAACTAGAAGTTCAGAGGCGCACTACTAGGCCTAGGCCTCAGGAGGCAAGACCACATGGTGGTCGTGCCCGACGTGGTACCGGTCGTGACCCATACGACTACGGGCCTCATGGCGGTGGCTTTACTCCTCCCTTCGTTAGTGGACCACGTTTTCCCCATCGTGGTGATCGCTATCCTCCCATGGGACAGGAGATGTTTGGGTTTTCTCCTAACCCATTCTTTGGGCAAGTGGGACAACACTGGTATCCTTCATAGTTTACTAACCCGAGTGTTGGTCCGTTTGTTCACCCTATGTATTTTTATTGATGTAGGAAGGAGGACTGGAGGAGACTTGGCTTGTGGATTTTGGATGCTCACGCCATATGACCGGAAGTGCCAAGTGGTTCTCCAGCCTCGACCCCGTGCATCACACCGAGTATATCACATTCGGGGACAAGAGTAAAGGTAAGGTTGTCTCCCGAGGGTCGATCCGAGTGAACTCTTCTTTTGTTCTCAAGGATGTTGCTTTGGTTGTGAATTTGCATTTTAACCTTCTTTCAGTTTCGCAACTCCTTGATGACGGTTTTGAAGTGAGTTTCAAACCTAATGTTTCTTGGATTTTGGACTCTCGGGGTGAGCTTGTTTGTCGGATTTTACCTTTCGGGAAGGTTTTTCGTGTAGATTTTTCTATCTCTTCTGGACCTTCTGGTTGTCTTCTTGCCGGTTCTTTCTCCGAGCTTTGGAAGTGGCATAGGAGATTGGGACATCTTAGCTTTGACTTGCTTGCAAGGCTTAGCTCGATGGACCTTATCCAAGGATTGCCAAACCTGAAGTTCGAGAAGGATTTGGTTTGCCATCCTTGTAGGCATGGCAAGATGGTTGCCGCTTCCCATCCTCCTGTGACTGAGATCATGACCACTCGACCCGGCGAGCTCTTACACATGGACACAGTTGGTCTACCTCGGGTCAGGTCGGAAGGAGGGAAGTGGTATGTGGTTGTAGTCGTTGATGACTACTCGAGATACTCTTGGGTGTTCTTTTTGGAGAGTAAGGATGAGGCTTTTCCACTTGTTTCAGATCTGATTTTGAGATTGCAAAATGAGCTACCTAAGAATGCTATGAGAGCTATCCGCAGTGACAATGGCACAGAATTCAAGAATGCTCACTTTGCAACTCTTTGTTCTTCTTTGGGTCTCGATCACCAGTTTTCCTCACCTCACACTCCCCAACAGAACAGTGTTGTTGAGCACAAGAATCGTACCCTTGTTGAGATGGCCAGGACGATGCTCGATGAGCATAGGACTCCTAGGCGGTATTGGGCCGAAGCACTCAGTTCTGCTTGCTATGTTTCCAATTGCATTTTTCTCCGAGCTTTCAAGAAGAAGACCTCTTATGAGTTGCGTTTTGGGAGACCACCCAAGGTAAGTCACCTACGGGTGTTTGGGTGCAGGTGCTTCATCCTCAAAAAGGGCAGTAAGTTGGACAAATTTGAGTCATGGTCTTCTGACGGTATCTTTCTTGGTTATTCTACTCACTCTCATGCTTATTGTGCACTTAACCTTGAGACTAACCGAGTGATGGAGACTTGTGAGATTACCTTCGATCAGACTATGCCCTATGTTTCCACTGCTTTTGAGCTTGCAGGTGATGATGATGTGAACACTAGCATCTTTGTGGAGGAGGAGCAAGACGATGCCGATTGGGGTGATCCCGAGCCGACTCCACCGGCTGCCCCTGTCGACCCTGCGACGTCCACTTTGGCTCACGGTCCCGATCCGACTACTTCCTCTACATGGGGGTCGTTCAAGCAGCTTCCTCAGTCGGTGCCCGTTGCACATGAGGGAGCTCCAGCTGCTATCGAAGGGGAGACCACTTCGTCCAGGCAGGCTCCCCACCACATCCAGCGGCAGCACCCGCCGGAGAACATCATCAGCGACATCGACCGTCGAGTCACGCGGTCTAGGTTCTATCTCTCTCACTTTGCTCATTCGGCTTTTGTCGCTTCTTTTGAGCACCGGGATGTTGGACACGCTTTGATGGATCTGGATTGGGTTAATGCCATGCATGAGGAGTTAGAAAACTTTGAGCGAAACCGCGTTTGGTTCTTAGTTCCTCCACCACCTAGTTGCCACCCCATAGGTACCAAATGGGTTTTCAAAAATAAACAAAGTGAAGATGGGGTGGTAGTGCGCAACAAGGCTAGGTTGGTAGCTCAAGGCTTTTGTCAAAAGGAGGGAATAGACTATGAGGAAACCTTTGCTCTTGTAGCTCATTTAGAAGCCATTAGAATCCTTTTAGCTTTTGTGGCTTCTAAGGGTTTTAAACTTTTTCAAATGGACATTAAAAGTGCTTTCTTAAATGGCTACATAGAGGGGGAAGTTTATGTTAAACAACCTCCTAGTTTTGAAAATCCCAAGTTTCCAAACATGTTTTTAAACTTCACAAAGCTTTGTATGGTTTGAAACAAGCCCCTAGAGCATGGTATGATAGATTGCGAACCTTTTTGCTTGCTAAGGGTTTTAAAATGGGATCGATAGATAAGACGTTGTTTCTCCTCAAGCAAGGCAAAGACACTCTCCTTGTCCAAATATACGTGGATGATATCATCTTTGGTGGTTCCTCTCATGCTCTTGTTGCCAAGTTTGCAGATCTTATGAGCAGGGAATTTGAGATGAGCATGATGGGAGAGTTGATTTTCTTTCTCGGGTTGCAAATCAAGCAAACCCGGGAAGGGATGTTTGTGCACCAAGGCAAGTACACGAAGGATATCTTGAAGAAGTTTGACATGGGTGAGGCAAAGCCTCTTTCAACGCCCATGTCAACTACGACTGCCTTGGATGCGGACGAGGAAGGAGAGGCGGTGGATCAGACGGAGTACCGAAGCATGATTGAGTCGCTCCTATACTTGACAGCGACTCAGCCGGACATTCAGTTCGCCGTCTGCTTGTGTGCGCGCTTTCAAGCATCTCCACGGACTTCGCACAAGCAGGCGGTGAAACGCATCATGAGGTACTTGCGCTTCACTCCTGAATTTGGACTTTGGTTTTCCACCTCCTCCTCTCTTGTGCTTTGCGGTTATTCTGATGCCGACTTTGCCAGTTGCCATCTTGATCGGAAGTCCACTTCTGGGACTTGCCAGTTTCTCGGGTCTTCTCTTGTGTCTTGGTCTTCTCGCAAACAGTCTAGCGTGGCACAGTCGACGTGCGAAGCTGAGTACGTTGCCACGGCTAGCTGTTGTTTGCAGTTGATTTGGATGATTGCAACTTTGAAGGATTTCGGTCTTGAGCTTACTAAGGTGCCTCTGCTTTGCAATAGCACGAGTGCAATTAGTGTGGCAAAAAATCCTGTGCTTCACTCTAAGACCAAGCACATTGATGTTCGCTTTCACTTCTTGCGAGATCACTACGAAAAGGGCGACATTGACCTCCAGCATGTCGAGACCCACAACCAGCTTGCGGATATTCTCACAAAACCTTTGGATCAAGCTGCGTTTTCTCGCCTTCGGGGCGAGTTGGGTGTGTGTTTCCCCTTTTAGTTGAGGGAAACCATTTGTGTATCATAGTTCTTTTTGATTCTTATTTGTCTTTTATTTGTTTTCTTTGGTGTCTTCTTAGTGTTAATTGGTGTCAATGCATTGTGCATCTCATTTGCATTTGTGACATAGTTCATTTCAAGCTTCATACCTGAAGCCGATATAATGAATCTATGCTCTGTTTGAGGTGCTTTATGTGTCTATGGTGTTGCCTAACTTAGACTCTCTTTGATCTCTTGATATGCAATAGAACTAAGTTAGAAAAGCTTTAAAACTGAATTTAAATTCCCCATGTCACCTCTGAAATGGCACTAGCATGTGTAGGTTTTTGAAGATCCGTCTTGGCTGTCTTGTATATAGCTTGTAACTATGGCTCTTCATTTCTTCATTCACTTCCATTGAGCACCATGATTAATTTGATCTAAAAAGAAATTGCTCTCTGAATTGTGAATTGGAAAGATCGAGTTGGGTCTGCATTGTGAGCACTTTACCGTGTGTTCGAGACTGCTTCCCATATGGGTGGAACTTGAGCGGTGTCGTGTATGACCAAAACCGGTGTGTCAATTCCTTTGACTTCGCCCGGTTGGTAAGTGGCATCACCTTGCTTACAACCACTCGCATAGAACTGGAAATGTGCCTAAAACTGAAATTTGGCTGCAAAACTCTGAAACTTGAAAAATTCATTCAGTTGGGTCATTGACTTGTTGTATGAACTTTGCTAGGGATAGTTCTACTTGCTATACATGAGATTGCTTTGAGATAGATCATATCTTGTTTGCCATGTCTAGTTGTCTCTAGGAGGTGATACCCTTTCTTTGCTTTCACATGTAATGCTCTCTAAAATAGCTTCTAAAGTGATCTTAAGCTCAACTTGAGTCTTTGTTGGGCATGTAGAGCTTTTGCTATTCTCACAGGATCACATCACTTAGAGCATCTATTCATTGTCTTAGCTCTAAGTATGAAGCTTTTGCACTCATTTTGCATTTCATGGCATTTGTGGCTATCTATTTGAGTTTTGAGCTTTGATGAGCTGCATGTATCAACAAGGGGAGAAAGGTGTGCATTTCATCCTCATATCCATCCAAGGGGGAGTTTTTGATCAAGGGGGAGAATTTGTGCGTTGTGAGCCTTTTAAGTCTTCCAATTGGTTTCTTGATAAGTCTTTTGGCTTAAGGCAGTTTGGTATCTCTGTTGGCTTCTTAAGCTTTGATAGGTTTTGATTGGTATCCTGCTTTGCTAGCGGTGTTGAGCCCATTTTCTGCCTCTTCTTGAGGGCTAGCTTTGTTTTGCTTGGTTGCGTCGAGCCGTTGCCCATGTCTTTGGGAACCAAGTTTTGGAATCACTTTGCTTCTCTCAAGTGACCCCGTTTTGGCTTTCTTAGCTTTTTGGTCATTTGGAGAACTTTACCTTGTGGCTCAAATCTGAAATGCACTTGTGTTGACAATGCACTCATCAAGGGGGAGATTGCGAACACATGGTAGATAAGTACCCATGAATGTTCAGTTTTGATGATGAGTGATTGACCAACACGTGAGTGTTTCAGTTTGAGCGTTTACTTCTAACCTTTGTGAAAGAAATTGTGTGCCTGTCTACCGGCTTGTGGTGTGCAGGTGTTATGCCTAGTGACAGTGGTCAATGGCATGGAGAAGGTCGAGTAGAGGCTTGCCGTGCCGATGGACTGAGAGCAGTGAAGGGCGGAAGCGGGGCTCGGACTGAGGGACCATGGGCGCCGACGGACTAGCTGTGGTGGCTAGTACTTGGCACCGGCGAGTGCGAGAAGACATGGAGGTAGACCGAGTCGACCGAGTCAATACGGTGGACGAGTGGGTCGAGCGGAGGCTCATGGGACTCGGAGTCCGACTGGGCGAAGACAAGGTGGCTCGAGTCGAGCGGTTTGGTGGTTTGGGTCTCAAAACCATCCGAGGATGGTTTCCGAGTTTGGGCCTCAAAACTCGGGGTTCGGTAGTTGAGCTAAAAGCTACCGGTGGCGGGTTTCCTGGGTTTGGGCCTCAAAACCTAGGCGGAGCTTCCGAGGAAGCAGGGATGGCACGTGGCGGAATCCTGGAGGTTGCATCAAGGCGACGACAACTCCCGGCAGGAAGCGGGGCCGTCCATTCAAATCGAGGAAGATATTTTCCGGTGCTTGGACTGCAATGCTTAGGCTAGGTAGTTCACTCATGTATCTAGGGTGGTCTTTGGGAAATAGCCAAAGCCCTGTTAAATAGGGGATGAAGGGGTATCCTCATCTCACCTCTTGAACACCTTTCATTTGCTCCAACTCTCTCTCTCTCTCTAACCTCTCTCTAGTTCATGAGGTCCCTAGGTTGATCTCTCCAACCTTTGTAAGGATTTGCACTTTGTTTTCGGTGGGAATCGGAGGCCTTAGCCTTCGTAAGCCATGGTGGCTTTGATTTCGTGATCGAGTCTCCGGTTTGCTTGTGTTCTTCGCGTTTTGCTTTTTGCTCTCCTTTGATTCCGAGTTGAGATTTTTCTCTACGGAGTAGTTCTTGCAAAACCGTTTGGACCAAGTTGTTCGTAATCGCGAGGAGCATCTTTGCACCGAAGGGTTTCTCCTCAAACCTCACGAGTACGTAGATCGGGCGATTTCATTGCGGTGTTCTTCGTTCTTGAGCTTTTCCTCAAATCTCTTCTCCCCCGTTGCTCTAAGCCAAATTGAGCGATGATTTCTGCGGGATAGCTCCCCAACTATACAAGGATCATACCTACAAAGTTTGGTTGCAGTTGGAGTTCATTTGCTTGAGTTTTGGGAAGATTTGGCAGAGTGAAATCGGTTTTCGCGGGTTTTCTACGCTCTGTTCGTGAGCTCCGGACCACCCTCCGGACCACTTTGGACAGGCTCCGAACCATAGGTCATTGGTCCGGTGGTCTTGCCAAGAGACAACAGAACAACCCCTAGCTCCGGACCATACCACCGGACCACTTCCATTGGTCCTGTAGTACCGTCGAACCACTTGTCCGGAGCTCGGGTGCGTACTGTGTTGGCTGATTTTTCTGTCAGACCACCCTCCGGACCACCCTCCGGACCATAGCTCCGGACCATAGCAAGTGGTCCTGAGGTGCTCCGAACTAGTCCTGAGGTAGCTTAGGACCATACCGTCGGACCACTCTGCATAGTCCTGTGGTCCTGACAGAAATAGTCCTAAGCTCGTTTCTTCCCCGTCCGGACTCCGAATTGAGTTCCGTTTGTTGCGTTGGTTTCATAATCACATAGGGAACTTGATGAAGCACTTGTGAGACCAGTTCTCATAAGTATTTTTGGGTGAGCCCTCTTCTCTTCTCTCTAGGGTTTGAGAGCCTCACTTTCGGTGTCTTGTTTTTGAGTCTTTGGTTTCCGGAAGATCCGCCGTACCTCTTGGTCATCACCAAAGGTATCCACCCTCTCTAGGGTCGTGATCTTGCTGGTGGAGTTAGTTTTCTTGCTGGGGCTGTTTTTGGGAAGAGTGGTCCGAATATTTCGAGAGAAATTTGAGGCTCCCATTCACCCCCCTCTGGTCGCCGTTCTCGGTCCTTCAGGTTAATTTTCATGTCTTCACATTGCGAGGTGCAAAGACAAGAGCAAAGATTAACAAAAGATGATAAGGAAGATAAAGGCTGATCTATAGGTCTTCAAGTATTATAACTTAGATCCTTAGGGTTTATTGTGTTCCAAAATATCTCCAGGAATTTTCAACGATTTTTTGAGCTTTCGGAGTATTTATCGTGGCTTAAATATCAATTCTAAACTTTTTTGGAAGTTTTTTCTTTTCGAAAATAAATAAATATTTTCCATCAACTCTTAATGTCCGTGTGCAAGAACTGTACATTTATTTACTAATGTGTTTTAATGATTATTTACACTATTTAGTAAAAGTGGATGACGCAACATAATTAGTATCGTATCACTAGTTGATATGAAAGTGAGGAGTTTTTCTCCTCATATATATACAAAGCAACCCCTTGTGGGAATATCTAAGGTAATAAATTTTTTCTTCTTCTCCTTTGCCGTCGGGTCACACGTGCGCCTCTGCGCGACGTAGCCCAGCCGCCGCCTAGGCCTAGCCGCTCGGCCACTAGTCAAGGCTCTCATCGCCTAGGTTCGTGCTCGAGGCCGCAGTCCTTCTCCCTCCACGACCAGCAGAAACAGCGCCACGGCCACATTCGTGAGGAAGGAGCCAAGGAGAAAAATATGGTTTCGTAGGAATTTTGCAACTAGTTCGTTTTATCTCTATCGTTTCTCTGTTTTAAGTCCATTTCGCTTCATTTTATTTGCGTTAGACTTGTACCGACGCGTTATGCGGTAATGTCAATATTTTTCAAGTCACATACTTTTCCATTATTGTTAAATACTTCCTCCGTCCCAAAATTCCCAAAATAAGTGTTGTTCTCGCTTCCCAAGAAATAAATACCAGCAATTATATTTTGAAATATATAAATATTTATGTTAAGTAATTAGTACCATCCAAAGGATCTTTTTGTCTAGTTTTCTAACAAATTTATTCGAATATATAAATACTGTACATATTTTCTATAAATCGAGTCAAACTTCTAGCACAAAAACTCAAAACGACACTTATTTTGGGACGTAAGGAGTATTAATTTGATTAATATATGTATGCAACTAATTTTATAAATAAATATGAATATTCTTACTTTGCTTTTTTAATTCAAATAAAATTTGACTTAATTTAAATTGAGTGTTTCGCTAAATATCTTATCATGCTTCTATATAGATAAAATGAATGAATGCTATAGTTTTTCTTTTTTCATATAAAAATTAATCTTTTAATAGTTGCTTCTTTTTCGTCGTAGCTCCAATTAGAGTGTTTTTCACTTTTGTGTGCCCATAGCAATACGTTGATTTGTTCTCAAATTATTTTCATTGATTGGTGTATTGTTCTGACATAGTAATATTTGTATGCTATGCATGTTTGTTTGCGTACTTGTGTGGTGTTTTATATTCGTGTCCAGTCATTGAGTTCTACGTCTTGATCCAGGGTAAGATGGAACGACCTATCTAGATAACTTGTGCACCGAGGACCCAACAAATAAATGTACTACTCCAGAATTGGATACAGTGCCAATTTGAAGATCTGTATCGTTACCCATACATCTAGTTCCACTGAAGTTGTGAATTAACTGACACAAAATCGAGCAAAGCCAGGTGTAGCACTAGTGAGAGTTTTTCGTGGATCCAACCTCTCTGTGTGCCTTCAAAATAAGCTTGCTATTTCAAGAATTGGTGCCGCGCGGTGGCTCGATAAATTTCAGACGAGGAACCTGCTCCTAGCTTAGCTACACGTACTCCAAGTGCTCCACCAAATATCGAGGGCGTGTTTGGAACGCAGGAATTTCATAGGAATTGTGCAAAACTTTTACAGAAATCAATTTATTTTCAAAAAAAAAATATATTAACGGGAAATTTTTCCTGCGTTGCAAACCGGGCATGAGTTAGTGACACAACTAATTAACCCAGATTCAAATGGATGCTTGAGTAATGTTACAAATATGACTTGTCGATTGTGAGAAGAGCCAACACTCATCCAATAATTGATTCCTGAAGACAAAGTCTAGCAACCCGGGTACAATGCATGTAGCACTAAATTTTGCCATGTTGATGAATAGCATCGACGACTTAACATGTTCTTGCATCACTAGTAGTTGATGTCTTAATAAAATTGAACGATCTAGAGACACTCCAGCATATAGAGCACCTAACCAGGATGCTTCAGCATTTGTTGGTGCCAATTTCAAGATGTATGTAGATATCCCATGTGGCCAAACCACTAGTTCACTGATGACGAGAGGCCAGTTAATAACAGAAACAATGTCAAACACGAGAACCTATCTTGAGCCCAATTAAGAGCGAGTATTATGGTGGGCTACAAAAAGACTGAATGCTGAAGTGGAGAAGAGAGGAGAGGAGAGAAAAGAGAGGTGGGTTGTAAGCTTACAGCCAGCTTGGTTACATGAACCAAGAAACTCTAAGAGACAGACATGTGGACCATATATTAATGAAGTAGAGTGCACTATTGTATGGGTGGGGTAGGAAGAAACTGTACTATAATACTTGCTCTAATAACATAAACAAAAGCGTGAACATTCCAGACCAATTTGAGATGGCACACATCCCAAAAAGCTCACCACATGATCGATATGATCAATAATCACTAGTAAATAATAGGCCTTTGGTCGATGTCCAAACTGAGCTTTAATCCCAAAATTTTTTGTGTCCGGGACTAATAGATATTTAGTCCCGGTTGGTAACATCAACCGGGACTAAAGAGTTTCCTTTAGTCCCGATTAGTGTTCCTGACCGGGACTAAAGGTCTAGAACATTTAGTCCCGGTTGGTAATACCAACCCGGACCAAAGGTAGACTCTTTCGTCCTGGTTGGTGTTCCCACCCAAGACTTAAAGGACCTTTAGTCCCGGTTGTTGTTCCCAACCGGGACTAAAGGTCCCTCGTTGTATGGTTCAAAAATTAAGGATTCTATTTATCATCACATATACTGTGTAGGTGGGGAGGTCTCGGGTTCGAATCTCGTGGTATGCAGTTGGGATGGGAGGCATTGAGCTCATGTTCGAATCTCGTGGGACGCAGTTGGGATGGGAGCCATTTTTGTTTTCACGAGAGGACCTTTAGTCCCGGAAACATAGTCCCGGTTGGGAAAACCGAGACTAAAGGCCCTTCCCAACCGGACCAAAGGTCCTCTCTGTAGCAGCGAATGTCGTCTAGAGCCAGGAGTGATTTAAGATCGAAGAAGGAAGGTACGTTACGCAAGAACTGAAGGACCCGGCATTTGCTAGTGTCAGCCATATCAGGAGCAGGCCAAATTTTGGGATCCAAGTAATTAAGACCACTCCTTTTATTTCCTAGTTATCTATGTTTGCTATCCTTTCTTTCACAACTGTCCATGTAACCCTCTCTCAAAAAACAACTGTCCATGTAACTCCAAAATGGTGATGTCATTTTTATATTTTTCAGAACATCAAGTGCTGCCTTTTAATAAAAACAAAAAGTTGATCAGCGATCGTAATTTCTCAAGTCTACACCTAATACACACTTAATTAATGGCCATGATGCTTTTGCTATTACAAATGGACGTTGAGGATTGATACCAATATAGGTAAGTACGTCTTGTTGATTGTGCGTTATTGAATAACTATCCATGACTTAAGATGTTCTTGCATTACCAGAGGTCGTTGATGTATCAATAAACTGGAACGACTTAGAGACTCTCCATCATAGAGCATGCATCTAACCAAGATCACAATGGACTTTGCAATTTTGAATGTTCAAAACATCAACTCACACTTTCATTTTTGTAAAGATAAATTGTAAAAAATACTTAATTTCTCAACTACCTTGACCTCTCAATTCTGCATCTAATACATGCACCTAACCAAGATGCTTGCTATACCAAATCAAACCTAGAGTTTATTGTAATGACATCTAGTTGATTGCATGGCCACAATCATTCTATAGTAAATAGAGGCCGGTGCTGCAAATAGCAATAAATTTTACCATATGCTGATGAGTAGTGCTGACGACTTAACACGTTCTTGATGGATCACTAGTAGGCCTACTCTCTGGTCCACCATATCTTCAAGAATCCTATGGATCATTAGCTGGGGTACAAGTAGCATTAATTTTTAGCATGCTGATGAATACCTCGGACATAACCCGTTCTTCCATCAATATACGTTGATGGATGAATAAACTTATACAACTCCAGCATATATAGACCACATAGCCATGTACAATGATGCTTTGATATAGACAGTGCGGATTTGAAGATGTGTAGGGATGTAAATAGACATAATTTTACAGTTTTTGTGAAGATGTGTATTGTTACTCGTAATACATCTAGATCACTGAAGAGGCCAATTAATAAAAATGAAGTCAATCAAAGCCAGGTGCAGAACTAGTAAGAGTGTATTTATTTTTCCATGCTATAAATTTTTTCCCCATTCTAGTGCCCACACAATCGTTCTAATATAATAATGATGATGTTCTAACAACAAACTATTATACTTGTATAAGATGGACGGCCCATTGGCCCGAGTTTGAGTCCCAAACACAAGGAACAAATAGTGGCCCACTCTATTTTAATATATGTCCACTCTAATTGTTTCCATATAACCCCAAAACGGGGACTATGTCATTTTTAAATATCTCAGCATAGTATTTAAAATGAAAATAAATTAATTCTTTATCGTTCTTGATATCACGATTACAAACCTAATACACACCTATCACCAAGATATGCTGGATATTCTAACACCCCTCGACAATCACAACGCATCCATTAAGTTGAGATTGTTCCTAAACATCACAGTTTGCTTCTCCGGGAGTCTTTTAGTGAACCCATCAGCAATTTGGTCACTTGTTCCAATGAACCTGATATCCAGACGTTTTGTTGCAACTTGTTCTTTAACAAAATGATAGTCAATCTCAATGTGCTTGGTACGAGCATGGAAAACAGAATTAGTCGATAGATACTTTGCACCAATATTATCACACCATAAACAAGCTGCTGTTGGGTGTGGTATTCTTAGCTCATCTAGTAACTTCTGAATCCACATTACCTCAGCAGTAGCATTGGCCAAAGATTTGTACTCAGCTTCAGTGCTTGATCGAGACACTGTTGCCTGCTTTCTTGCACACCATGACACGAGGTTGCAGCCCAAGAAAACTGCAAACCCTCCAGTGGATCACCTATCATCAGGGCACCCAGCCCAATCTGCATCAGAGAAAGCGCTAACAAGCATGAAATTAGATCTTCTGATTTTTACTCCAAGACCGATGGTTCCTTTCACATATCTCAGTATCATTTTTACTGCTTCCCAATGAATAGTGGTTGGTGAGTGTAGAAACTGACTCACCTTGTTTACTGAGAAGGACAAATAAGGTCTTGTTAAGGTCAGATACTGAAGAGCTCCAACTATGCTTCTATATTTGGTGGAATCTTGAGTTCCTAGGGGTGTTCCACTTAAAACTGAGAGTTTTTCAGTGGTGCTGAGTGGAGTTTTGACAGGTTTACTCAACTCCATATTTGCCCGTTTCAAGGTATCAGAGGCATACCTTTCTTGTGTTAGCAGTAACTCACCTTTCTTTCTCTGAACTTATATCCCAAGGAAGTAGTGTAGATCTCCGAGATCCTTGATGGCAAAGTCTTTCTTGAGATCCTTGATAGCAAAGTCTTTCTGTGAGACACTTGTGACAATGATATCGTCAACATAAACAAGCATAAAGATGACAACATTGCCTTTCCGGTAGAAGAAGAGAGAGGTGTCTCCTTTTGAGGGAACAAATCCAAGGCTCTGCAGTTTATTACATAACCGTGCATACCATGCCCTTGGAGCTTGCTTCAAGACATAGAGGGCCTTATCGAGCTTGCACAGATGACCAGGCCTGTTTCTATCCTCATATCCGGGTGGCTGCTTCACGTAAACTTCTTCCTCAAGGAATCCATGAAAAAACGCGTTATGTACATCAAGCTGCCTTAAGAACCAACCTTTTGAAACAGCAAGTGAGAGCACAAGTCTAATGGTAGCAGCTTTGACTACAGGGCTAAAGGTATCTTCATAGTCAATACATATCTCTGCTTAAACCCCTTTGCAACTAAACGAACCTTATACCTCTCAATCTTTCCATCATAATTTGTTTTTATTTTGTACACCTATTTACAATCAATAACATTTTTCCCTTTCTGATATAGAACAAGATGCCATGTTTTATTTCTACGCAAGGCATCAATTTCACTATCCATGGCTTGCTTCCAATTTTTATCAGCCGTGGCTTGTTGCAGATCTATAGGCCCTTCTGTCGTTGCTGCTAATTGCCCATACCGTACCGTCCCATCCGTATAAATCTTGGGTTTGCGAATACCTTGTTGAAGACGAGTCAATGGACGCTGAACCGACACATTCAGTGGTTCAGATGCAGCAGCCGCAGAGGATCTTGGGAGAGCATCGCTACCTGGAGAAGGAGATCCTAGTGGCGGCAGTGCGGCCACCATTCCAGGCGAAGCGGCAGTATCCGGCACAAACGATCCAGATGTCGGGGCCGAGGATGATGCGCCCGCGCCTGGTCCCCTCGCGCTCGGGCCCGGCTACTGGGGAGGTGGCACGCGCAGAGTGGGTGCACGAGGCGCGGAAGGAGGAGACGCGACCGACGCCTGATCCGAGGATGATGCGCTGCCAGATGGGTTAGACGGTGCAGGTGAATCCGCCTCGTGTCCAGGACCTGTCCCTGCCGAAAAAGTAAAGTGACTAGGTGACATAAAATGACGCCCGTGTGCAGCCGCTCTAGCACCATCCGACTCCAAATTTGTTCCTGGTTCACACTGAGACAAATCATTAGTGCGCAGGGAACCATTACCATCTTGATCAAGTGCAGAATCGTCCCCAAATGAAGAGATGGGATTGAGGAGGGCGGGAGAAAGGAGTAGAATCTCGGATCAAAGTCGAGCGTCAGCATTGGGATGGAGGGCAGCAAAGGGATAAATGGTTTCATCGAACACAACATCACGTGAGATGTAAACACGACCAGTTGCAACATCCAAACACTTGAAACCTTTGTGCATACTGCTATTGCCTAAAAAGACACATTGCTTTGACCAAAATTGAAGTTTTCTAGCATTATATGGGCGGAGATTAGGCCAGCAAGCACACCCAAAATTTCTAAGCATGCGATAGTCAGGTGCGTGATGAAAAAGACATTCGAGAGGTGTTTGACCGTGGATGACTTAACTAGGGAGTCGATTTATGAGGTAGGTGGCGGTAAGGAATGCTTCATCCCAAAACTTCAACGACATGGAAGCATGAGCCAGCAATGACAAGCCAACCTCAACAATATGGCGATGTTTACGTTCAGCTGAGCCATTTTGTTGATGTGCATAAGGACATGAAACATGATGCGAGATTCCAATTCATTGGAAGAAGGCATTTAATTTTTGGTATTCTCCTCCCCAATCGGTTTGTATGGCTAAGATTTTCTTGCCAAATTGCCTTTCAACCATGGATTGAAAATCATGAAATTTTTGGAATACCTCAGACTTATGGCGAAGCAAATAAACCCACGTGAATTTGCTAAAATCATCGATAAAACTCACATAGAAATTGTTTCGACCCACAGAAGTGGGAGCCGGACCCCATACATCAGAAAAAACAAGTTCAAGAGGACTAGATGATATGCTACTAGACACTGGGTAGAGGAAATTGTTGATGACTTTTGCCTTTCTGACATGCATCACATACTTGTTCTTTATTGGACTCCGCGACAAAAGGGATACTGTTTTGACTAAGGACCTGCTGAACGACTACGGATGAAGGATGGCCAATATGACTCTTCCACCGTTATGTACGGAGCTTGGCAACACCATATGAAGCTTTATTTGGTTGAGTGCGCAGCTTGGATGACTTCAAAGGGTAGAGGCCGTGCTCACATGCACCTCTAAGTAGAGTTTTTTTTCGTTGTCTGGTCCTTAATCAAAAAATGATTGGGGTGAAATTCAATGAAGGCATTGTTATCAGAGGTAAGATGATGAACAGATGCAAGATTTTTGTTTGCCTCAGGAACATAAAGAATATTTTTGAGAACAAGATCTTTATTTGGGGTACGAACAAAACTGTGACCAATTTGTTTGATTCTCATACCTGTGCCGGAGGCGGTGTGCACCTGGTCGGTGCCATTGTACTTCTCCTTGATGGTGAGCTTCTCAAGCTCACCCGTGATGTGGCCCGTCACACCGGTGTCAGTATACCAATTGGTATCTACACCATAGGACACTGAAGTAGACGACGCAGAACTCTTCTTGGTGGGGCCGGTGAAGGAGGCGTCGAAGCGCTTGAAGCAACGCATGACGGAGTGTCCTTCCTTGCCGCAGAGCTGGCAGGTGACATCGCGATCGGTGTTGTGGTTGTTGCCCTACTTGGTGTTGCATCCATTTCCGCGGCCATGACTGTGGCCACGTCCACACCCGCCACCACCGCGAGTGAAATCTCCACGGCCTCCACGGGTAGCGCTGTTAGCGGAGGAGCTCGAGGCGCCGTGCACGATACTTGTTCCCACGATACTTGTTGTCAACACCTCTAATTTTAGTTCAGCTAGTTGCTGAAAATTATTACATAGCCTTATCATTTTGTGGCTTACTCCCTCTTTCCAAAAGTAGAAGTCGTTCTCGCATCCTGACAAGTTAGTCTTTCAAAACATTAACTAATTATATATAAAAACCTATTAATACTTATAATACATAATTTGTATCAAAAGATAGATTGTTGAGTATATTTTTTATAATAAATTTCTTTGGAGATATAAATGTTGCACATATTACAAAGCTATTCAAAGTTGAGAAATTTTGACATACTGTTGACACCATATTTTGGTGTGTCCGGATACCCATATGTGGGCCCTCGTGGCAGACGTCTAAGAGTGTCATTTGGGTGGACTCGAAGGATGGGCTAAGGTAACTAATCGAGGAAATCACACCAAGAGGATTTTTCGGCCGGTTGCAACAATACGTACACGTCGGGCTTTGCTGAAAGGAAAGGTTGAGGCCCAAGTTATCTGTTATTTCCTTATATTTAGAATGGTCGGTTAGGGTATATGCTATTTTCTATAAATATCCTAGTCGAGGTATTGTAAAGGACATCCTATCAAATCAAACACAAACCCTTCGTCCTCCGGCCAAAACCCTTAGGAGTAGGAGTAGAGTAGATCTCAGTGAAATCTTTGACGAACAGGGCTACATCGACTAGATTGACCTTTGGTTTGCTTGTAAGTTTAGCCACGGTTCATGTCTTGTTTGTATGGCTGTATTGTGTAACTCGTGCAAGCTCGATTTGAGCTAGTTATTGGTTTGAATATGTGTTCATGGGACTACATTGCTTGAATCTCACATGAGTCATTGCTTTGAGTTACTTATCAGCTTTACAAGATTGGCAATCTAATAGATTCATTAAGTTGATAATATTGTTTGTTATGTATTGTTTATCTATTGCAACAATATCTTGCCCAATCTCAATCAACGGATTGGTCTAAGCCTCAATTCGATCTAGATCTATTGTTACATGTGCATTCGCTCTTATAATCTGTTGATCGTGATTGTTACATGTTGTGGGCCCGAGACATCTGTTTGGTTATTAGATTGATCTGAGAATAGATGGATTTGGTTCAATATGCTTTTGTACCGCTGCATCTACCGGACCCCACTGTTAAGTATGTTGGGTCATGTCTATTTAGTTTTAGATCTATCTGTAATTGGGCAAATGGATCTTGTTCACGCTTCATGGACCCCATATCGGCTGAATTGTCGGTCTGGTTGAGCTTTCTCCATATGGTATATGTGCTTTCGTTGCTTCAAACATGATTAGATTCATTAAGTATATTAGACATGGTTTATCTTGTTTACTAGTATGGCTAGATGGAAACACCCCAATACTAGTAAATGGGTTAAGTTATCGGGTTAACTGTCATCACTACTGCATGGGAACACACCTCTCTTAATAGTTAATCTTTATCCGATGTATCTAATAAATCTAGTAGCTTGGACTAATGAATGTTGCATGTATTGCATCTTTAGACATCCTAACCGGATAGTCGAGGAGGAGTATCAAGAGATCCTATAGAGGATGGAGATGCATAGAGCTTTAGACATCCTAACAGGGTTGATAGAGCCGATCGACGCACATCATTCAACCACACCTCATGACAGGTGACGGCATCAAAGTGAGAAGACTTGGGGAAAGAAACCAATAGGAGAGCACTCCAGAGTAGGAGAATAGATTGACATACATGAAAACTTCCCTTTCTCATGTATTATCTGATTAAAGGCTTGGAGGCACCTGCCAGGAACAATTGTCCTTGGGGCAACAAGAAGTATGAAGATTATAGAAGACTTCAAACTGATGGCCAATTCACTCATGGACGAGTGGAATGTAAGGATGGGAATTGACACGTTGTCGAAGATGGTGTTTACGATTGGCCCAACACATAAGTCATCAATGTTGATCAAGCTCGACGCTAAGAAAACCAGCATGATGAGCATCAACCCTAGTATCCCAGAAGGCTAATTAAGACTCAGAAGAGAAGGATCCGATGACAAAGGAAAGCCGAAAGGCAACGGAGGGAGTCATCAGATCGTCCTCCGAGTTTCTTCATGCCCATAGAGTTCAGAGCTCCGGTGGAAACCGAGGTTTACTCTAACTTTGATGAGTCAAAATTTAGGGAGCAAACCAGCGGGCTCACACATGGCTTTCAAACAGTCTTCGATAAGCCTGAGAGGCGCATGCATTTGAAGGCACTATACATCCAAGGATACATCAACGAAAGACTGGTGGGAAGAATACTAATTAATAGCGGTGCTTCTATCAACCTGATGTCGTTCCACATCATTCAGAAACTGGGACCAAAATCCAAAGAGCTCATCAAGACTGACCTGACGCTTGGGGACTTTGGGGGAAGAACATTAGGGACTCGTGGAGTCCTACAAGTGAAGTTGACTGTTGGAAGTAAGACCTTGTTGACTACTTTCTTCATCATTGATGGAGAGAGTTCATACAATCTGCTCCCGGGGAGAGATTGGATTCATGCCAATTGTTCCATCCTTTCTACCATGCATCAATGTGCCGTTCAGTGGCTAGACAATGATGACCTTGAGATAATTCCAGCCGACGACTCAATCTCCATAGAAACCGTTGACCCTGCTTATTGGTACTTGGAGGATTATGCAAATGAATGTTTCTCTAAAAGGAGCTTGCAAGAAGACTGCATCACTTTCAGCATTGTAAGTCAACAACCGATCCAAGCAGTCGGCTTTGACAAAATAAAATAATCCATACATCAGTTGATGACTATGAATACAAGATGGGTAAGGGGTTCACATCGGCCGACGAGTTAGAAGCTATTGGCATTAGAGCTGGTGATAAGTCAAGGCCGACGTACATTAGTGCTAACTTAGATCCCAAGTTTAGAGAGGAATTGATTGCTTTGTTGAAGGAGTACAAGGAATGTTTTGCTTGGGAATACAATGAAATGTCTCATCTTGACCGGAAGCTAGTTGAAAATTGTCTGCCAATCAAGTTTGGAAATCGGCCGGTTAAGCAACATCCAAGAAGAATTAAAGCTGAGATCCTAGCCGATGTAAAGGCAGAAATTGCTCGGTTTTATGAAGCAAAGTTCATTCGACAAAGCAGATATGCCGAGTGGATTGCTAATGTGGTCCCTATGTACAAGAAGAATGGAAAAGTAAGAGTTTGCATTGACTTCAGGGACCTCAACAAAGCTACTCCGATGGATGGATACAAAATGCTAGTGGCCGACATGTTGGTCGATGTAGTAGCAGGCCACATAGTGATCAGTTTTATGGATGGCAATGCTCGGTACAACCAGATCTTCATGGCAGAAGAAAATATCCACAAGACTGCTTTCAGATGTCCTGGTACACTAGGACTATATGAGTGGGTGGTCTTGACATTTGGGTTGAAAAATGTCGGAGCAACTTATCATAGGACTATGAATTACATTTTCCATATGTTGATCGGCATAACTGTGGAGGTATACATCGTTAATGTGGTGGTGAAGTCTAGAGAATACCGAGAGCATCTTGAAGACCTTAGATCCACTTTGGAGTGTGCAAGAAAACATATATTGAGGATGAACCCTAATAACTATGCGTTCGGGGTAACCATTGGATAGTTCCTGGGCTTCATGGTGCATGAGAAAGGGATTGAAGTGGGGCAAAAATGTTTCAATGCAATCAGCAAGGCAGTCCTGCCAACCACAAAGACTGAGCTGCAGTCTCTGATTGTCAAGATTAAATTCATTAGAAGGTTTATATCAAATCTATTAGCCAGGCGTTTTTAGTTTTGTTGAAGCTGAAAGGTGATCAAGAGTTCACATGGGGCAATGAACAGTAGAAGGCTTTCGAGGAGATCAAGGAATACATGAAAGCTCCTCCAGTGTTGATTCCTCCCCAGGGAGGAAAGCCTTTCAAATTTTCTGTAGCAGCCAATGACCACACCATTAGATCGACTTTAATGCAAGAGTATGAAGGAAAGGAGAGGGTGGTATTCTACTTGAGCAGAAGATTACTAGACCCAGAAACAAGATATTCTCCCGTCGAGAAGTTGTGCTTGTGCCTATACTTTTCATGCACTAAACTTTGACATTATTTGTTGTCTTCCGAGTGCACAGTGGTGTTGAAGTTCAATGTGATCAAGCACATGCTATCCATGCCTATTCTGAATGGGAGAATTGGTAAGTGGATTCTTGCAATGTCAGAGTTCGATTTGACGTATGAATCAGCTAAAGCAGTGAAGGGATAGGTAATAGTTGATTTTGTTACGCATCATCGTGAGAAGGGGATCAAGTTGATAGATTTAACTCCGTGGGTGTTGTTCCTGGATGGATCTACCTGCAAGCAAGGGGAGGCATTGGGATTGTCCCGATTTCGCCTCGGGGGGGCAAGCCTAGAGTATCTTTTCCCAATCAGGCCCACGTCTAGCTACAATCAGGCTGAGTATGAAGCCCTTCTCAAAGGATTACAACTGCTACATGAGGTAAAGGCCAATGCTGTTGAGATTTTTTGAGATTCTCAATAAGTAGTTAGTCAATTGCTCAGCCTATACGAGTGTGTTGACACCATATTTTGGCACACTCAGATATATGCATATAGGCCCTTGAGGCAGGACTCCAAGGGGCTCATTTAGATGGACCTAGAATATCAATTGAGGTAACAAATGAAGAAGATCACGTCACAAGATTTTTTGGCCGATTACAACAGGGTGTGCTAGTGGTTTTGGCATGGAGAAGGATTGAAGCCCAAGATACTTTTGTTTCCTTATTTTTAGGACTTATGTCACGGTCGATTAGGTTATGTGCTATGGTCTATAAATAGCAAGGCCTAGAGAATGGTAAAGGACATCCAATCAATCAAAATACAATCCTTCGGCCACTAACAAAAACCTTAGGAGTAGGAGTAGAGTAGATCTCGGTAAACCTTCGATGGACAGGACAACATCGACTAGATCAACCTCTGGTTTGCTTGTAAGCCTAGCCTCGGTTCATGTGTTGTTTGTATGACAGTATTGTGTAACTTGTGCACGCTCAATTTGAGCTAGTTATCAGTTTGAATCTATGTTCATGGGGCTACATTGCTTCAATCTCACATGAGTCATTGTTTCAAGCTAGTTATTGGCTCTATTAGATTGGCAATCTAATGGATTCATTAAGTTATAGATATTGTTTGTTATGCATTGTTTATATATTGCAACAATATCTTGCCCAATCTCAGTCAGCAGATTGGCCTGCGCTTCAATTCTATCTAGATTTATTGCTTTGTGCGCTTTCACCCTCATATATGTCAAAGCTATGGATCCAAGATCTTGTCGTCTAATCTATTGATCGTGACTATTACATGTTGTGGGTTTGAGACATATGTTCGGTTGTTAGGTTGGTTTGAGAGTAGATGGATTTGGCTCAACATATCTGGTACGGCTACATCTACTAGACCCCACTGCCAAGTGAGTTGGGTTATGTCTATTTAATCTTATATCTATTTGTGATTAGGTTTGTGGATCTTGTTCACGCTTCATGGATCCCATATCGGTTGAAATAGCCATTCTGGTTGTGCTCTATTCATACGCTGCATGTGCTTTTAACTATTTCAACATGATCAGATCTATTAAATGCACTGGACGTGGCTTGTCTTGTTTACTTTTATGGCTGCATGGAAACACCCCAATGCTCGTGAATAAGCTAATTTATCGGGTTAATTGCCATCATGGCTATATGGGAACACACCTCTGTTGATGGTTAATCTTTATCTGTTGCAATTAGTAGATTCGATAGCTTGAGACGGTAAATGTTGCATGTACTGCATCTTTCTTACTTACAATGATGAGGTCGGCTGATTACACACTTCAATGATGACATACCACGAATAGCCATTTGCATCTGATCATCTTGATTTACAATGATAGGAGTTGACTTTCTAGTCAATTTCCTTTGATCACCAGCTATCTAAAAGCCATACACCCATGGAACTATTTGGCAACAACCGACAAATTCCATAATTTGATAGTTTGTCTCTTTGTCAATTGTAGGTCAAATTGACTGGAACACCTGAGATCAATCAACCGAAGTGGCCTTGCCATCTAATGGGTTTAGGAGATCAAGATTCTACTTCTGCACGGTCTCCGCAGGCCTTGCATGGTGCTGACGCCAGGACCCATTTTTGGCATCAACACATTTTGGCACACCCGGTGGGACCACAATCGTCAACCATGGATAAAGGCAAAGCCAAGATGACCCCAACCCATGCTAAGGGGTAAAGAGCCCTCGGTCCAGATTCTTGTATAACCGAGGAGGAGTACGAGGAGATCCTGCGAAAGATGGAAAGGCAGAGAGCCTTGTTTGTCTTGACCGGGGTGGTCGAGCCGATCGACGCAGATCATTCAACTACACCTCATGACAGGTGGTGGCATTAGAGCGAGAAGGCTCAAGGAAAGAATCCACTCGGAGAGCACTCCGGAGCTAGAGAGTCAATCGACGTGCATGAGAACTGCCCGTTCTTCATGTATTGCCTCATCAAGTGCTTGGGAGCGCTTGCCAAGGATAATTGCCCTGGGTGCAACAAGCGATATGAAGAATACAGAAAACTCCAAGCCGATGACTGATTCTCTCACGGATGAGTGGAGTCTAAGGATGGGAATTGGCATATCATCGAAGATGGTGTTGGTGGTTGGCCCAGTATTGAAGTCGTTAACGCGGATCAAACCCAACCTCAAGAGGGCCAACACGATGAACACTAGCGATCCCAGAATCCCGAAAGGCCAACTAAGACCCAAAAGAAGAGGGTCTGACGTTAGAGGGCTGAGAGGCGACGTCGGGAGGCAACAAATCATCCCCCAAGCTTCTTCCTGTGCATGAAATTCAGAGCGCCGGTGGAAACCGAGGTCTACTCTGACTTTGATGAGTCAGAGTTTTGAGAGCAGGCCGGCGTACTCACACATGAATTCTAGGCAGTTTTCGGCAAGCCCGAGAGGCACGGGCACCTGAAGGTACTATACATCCAAGGATACATCAACGAGAGATTTTTTGGAAGGATACTGATCGATGGTGGTGTTTCTATCAACCTAATGCCGGCCCACATTATCCCAAAGCTTAGGCTTGAATCCAAAGAGTGCCTTAAAACTGATCTAACACTCGGGGACTTTGGAGGAAGAACGTCAGGGACTCAGGGAGTGTTGCAAGTGGAGCTCACTGTTGGCAGCAAGACCTTGTTGACTTCCTTCTTCGTTATTGATGGGGATAGTTCATACCATTTTCTCTTGGGAAGAGATTGGATCCATGCCAATTGTTGCATCCCGTCTACCATGCATCAATGTGCAGTGCAATGGCTAAATAATGATGAACTTGAAGTTATTCCGGCCGATGACTCAATTTCCATAGCAACCATTGACCCTGCTTACTAGGACTTGGAAGATTATGCCTATGATTGTTTATCGAGAAGAAGGTTGCAAGAAGACTACGTCACCTTCAACAGTGTGAGTCAACAGCCGATCCAAGCAATCGGCTTAAGAAAAATAGAATAATGCAGACATGAGTTGATGACGACGATGGCAAGATGGGAAAGGGTTTATGTCGGCCGATGAGTTAGAAGTTGTTGACATTGGAAGTGGTGATAGACCTAGGCCGACATACATCAGTGGCAAGATAGACCCCAAGTTCAGAGAGAAATTGATTGCTCTGTTAAAAGAGTACAAAGAATTGGTTGCTTGGGAGTATTATGAGATGCCCGGTCTTGACCGAAAGTTAGTCGAACATCTTCTACCGATAAAAGATGGATTTCGGCCAGTTAAGCAGCACCCCAGAAGAATCAAAGCTGCAGTCATGGCCGATGTGTAAACTAAGATCGCTCGGCTATATGAAGCAAAGTTCATTCGGCAAATCAGATACACCAAATGGATTGCCAACATGATTCCTATGTACAAGAAGAATGGGAAAGTAAGAGTTTGCATTGACTTCAAGGACCTCAACAAGGCTACCCTGATGGACGGATACCCTATGTCTGTAGCCGATATGCTGGTCGATGCAGCGACAGGCCATAGAGTGATAAGTTTTATGGAGGGCAATGTTGGGTACAATCAGATCTTCATGGTAGAGGAGGATGTCCACAAGACTGCTTTTAGGTGTCCTGGTGCGTTAGGACTATATGAATGGGTAGTCATGACATTTGGGCTGAGGAATGCCGGTGCAACTTATCTGAGGGCCATGAATTACATTTTTCATAAGTTGATCGACAGCGTGGAAGTCTATATCGATGACGTGGTTGTGAAGTCCAGGGAATACCAAGAGCATCTTGAAGATCTGAGGGTCACCTTGGAGTGAGCAAGGAAACATGGATTGAGGATGAATACTCACAAGTGTGCATTCAGAGTATCAGCTGGGCAGTTCCTTGGCTTCATGGTACATGAGAAGGGGATCGAGATCGATCAGAAGAGTTTTGATGCAATCAGCAATGCCGTACCACCAACCACAAAGACTAAGTTGCAATCGTTGATCGGCAAGATTAATTTCATTAGACGATTCATATTGAATGTGTCAGCTAAGATTATGTCGTTCTCAGTTTTGCTGAAGTTAAAGAGTGACCAAGAGTTCAAGTGGGGCAACAAACAACATAGGGCTTTTGAGGAGATCAAAGAATACATGAAGTCTCCGCTGATGTTGATTCCTCCTCAGGAAGAGAAGCCTTTCAGACTGTACATAGCAGCCGATGACCATACAAATGGATCGGCTCTAAGACAAGATTTTGAGGGTAAGGAAAGAGTGGTGTTCTACTTGAGCCGAAAGTTGCTTGATCCCGATACAAGGTATTCTCCCGTTGAGAAGTTGTGCTTATGTTTGTACTTTTCGTGCACAAGGCTTCAACATTACTTGTTGTCTTCTGAATGCACGGTGGTGTCAAAGTTTGATGTGATCAAGCACATGTTATTTATGCCTATTCTGAATGGGATAATCGACAAGTGGATTCTTGCGCTATCGGAGTTCGGCTTGAGGTACAAATTGGCTAAGGCAGTTAAGGGCCAAATAATAGCTGACTTCGTCACTCATCATTGTGAGAAGGAAATCAAATTGGTAGATGTGACTCCTTGGGCGCAATTCTTTGATGGATCTACCTGCAAGCAGGGTGGAGGCATTGGGGTCGTCCTGATTTCGCCTCGGGGGAAAGCCTGGAGTACACTTTCCCGATCAGGCTGATGGCTACCAATAACCAAGCTGAGTATGAAGCCCTTCTCAAGGGACTGCAACTGCTACACGAGGTAAAGCCCGAGACTATTGAGATTTTTGGAGATTCTCAATTAGTGGTCAACCAATTGCTCGACCTATATGAGTGCAAGGATGAATTACTGATGAAGTATTATGAAGATTGTCATGAACTACTTGATTCTTTTTCCTATGTCAGTATCAAGCATATACCTAGGGGCCAGAATCAGGAAGCCAATAGATTGGCTCAGAGTGCTTCTAGGTATCGACAGATCATGGAAATTCTAGCTGATGAACTTGTTGATGATGAAGATTGGAGAACTAAGATCATCGATTATCTAAAGAATCCATCACAGCGAGTTTCTAGAAAGTTGAGGTACCAGGCTACCAAGTTTTTCATTCTTGATGATCAGTTATATCATAAGACAGTTGAGGGTGTGCTACTCAGGTGCCTTGACAAAGAAGAAGCCAAGTTGCTGGTGGGGGAAATCTATGAGGCCATTTGTGGTGCACATCAATCCGCCCACAAAATGAAGTGGATGATCAAGAGGATAGGTTACTTTTGGTCAACCATAGTGGAGGACTGCTTCAGGTATTATAAGGGTTGCTAGGAGTGTTAGAGATTTGATAATGTTCATAAATCCCCGTCATCGGCTATGAATCCCATCGTTAAGCCGTGGCCATTCAGAGGATGGGGAATAGATTTGATTGGTCAGGTGTTCCCGTCATCCAGTAAGGGGCACAAGTTCGTATTGGTGGCGACAAATTATTTTACCAAGTGGGTCAAAGCTATTCCTCTAATGGAAGCATCGTCAGCCAATGTGATTGAGTTCATTAGGGAGCACATAATTTATAGGTTTGATGTTCCTCAAACCATTACCACCGATCAAGGGACGATGTTTATATCCAAAGATTTTGAGGACTTCATTGCTGAGACAGGTTTCAAGTTGACCAACTCATCTCCATATTACGCTTAGGCCAATGGGCAAGCAGAAGCATCCAAACAGATACTAATCAAGATAATCAAGAAGAAGATCTTGGAGCATCCTAGAAGGTGGCATCTGATACTTGTGGAGACTCTATTGTCTTATAGGATGGCTTGTCATGGATCAACCAAATGTTCACCTTATGAGCTGGTCTATGGGAATGAAGCTGTGTTGCCATGGGAGATGAGTGTTGGATCTTGGAGGATCGTACAACAGGATAATCTAGGAGCAAGTGATTACAAGAACCTCATAATGGACAACCTTGATGATCTGAGCATACGGCGGTTGAGAGCCCTAGAGAATATCAAGGCTAACAAACTCAGAGTCGCTATGTACTATTATCAGAAGGTGAGAGGGAAGACGTTCAATCAAGGGGAGTTGGTTTGGAAAGTCATTTTACCCATTGGAACTAAGGATAGTAAATACGGCAAATGGTCACCACCAAACCGGGAAGGACCCTATCGGATTACAAGGAGTGCTCCTGGTAATGCTTACTTCTATGAAACTCTAGAGGGAGAAGAGTACTCTAGAGCACTTAATAGAAAATATTTCAAGAAGTATTACCCCATCGTATGGGTCGATACATTATAGTCGATCAGATCAGATAGTGATATGAAGCATATTGCCTTGAACACAAAAAATGACTAGCCTGAGCAACAAAGAGGCCGATGATAGCCGATGCGATATGCATCGCCTTTAGACCAAAAATAATAAAAGAAATAAAGGTGATGAGATATAGGCTTTGATGGAGCAAAGGTGAAGAAATTATGAGGTAGACTCAATATGCTGGAATACTTCAAAGGATCATTTTATTGATTCATGCCTACTACAAACTAATTGCCAAGAAATACTTTATTGACAATGTCCTGGGCATGGGTAACCTCAACTACTGCCTCACCATGCTCCTGGAAGGCCTCCTAGAGATTCTCATGATCCTTGGGGCCTTTTTTGCTTGGCAATCCAGGTTCTATATCCTAGAGGTTGATGTTAGAGGTAGCTTCGGTGGCAGAAAGGTCTACAACGGCACCATGATGGACACCGTGAAGAGCCACTCCTAGACATGATGCCGAATGCCTTATAGGTGATGCTCTAGCGCTTCTCCACGGGTGTTCATGGCATTGGCAACGTTGGTGGCAATTTGACGCAAGTCTTCTAGCTGCATCATCAACACTGCAAAAAGTAAAGAGGATCAGAAAGAGAAAAATCAGGATCCAAGGAATCTGAATCTAATCGAGTGTTGACTTACTTGCCACCATATTATCGGCTATGGATAGTTGATTTCTCGCCTCAATGAGCTCATCCCTAGCGGCATTCAAAGCCACCTGTTGTGCCTTCACCACCTCTTTGAGGTGGTCTTCCTCTTTGGTTGCCTTTGAGTAGAGCTCTCAGATTTCACGGAGTTGATGGCGTTCTTCCTCGATGGAGTTGGAGGCGAAGGAGTTTGCGCTGGAGCCAGAGCTAGATGGGGATGCCGGAGCACCGGAAGGATCACCCCCATAGCCCCGGGAAGAGGAAGGAGGCTGTCGATCTCAATATTGATGCGGCAAACACTGCCATCGACGGTCACACTGAGAGAAGATTAACGAGCGAGAGAAAAAGAAAACATCAATAAATGCTTCTAAGAAGAAGCTAACTTACCGCATCACGTGGAGGCGTTGGTCCAGAGGGGATCTACAACCGGGATCCTGTCCGCTGAGTGCTTGCCATGGTGAGCGCCTCCCTCCATTGGGGTTTTCTTGTGGTTGCCTTATAACACCAAAGGATGATACAAAACAGAATTGGGCGAACAGTGCAAGAGGGCAATGAAAGTTTGGTCAACTCGGGGGTTGGTTTGTGATTTATAAAGATTCCCTCCGGGATGAGAAGGGTTGTCCCCGAAAGCACACTGCCGCAGAGCAATGAATGGGAAATATCGAAGAGTTGGCCTTTCGAGTTCAATAGCAGACGATATTTTTTGGAAGGCGATCGGATGATGGGAGTCTTTGGTGAATTTTTTATGAGGAGAGCGGTCAGACAATCCAACCCCCAATATTACTAGAAAATTCTAGAATAAAATGAATTTTATCCTAGAATTGGGGGGCATGTGTTGACACCATATTTTGGCAGACCCGGATATATGCATATGGGCCCTTGTTGTAGGCCTCCAAGGGGGTTACTCAGATGGACCTAGAATATCGGCTAGGGTAACAAATCAAGAAGATCATGTTAGAAGATTTTTTGGCTGGTTACAATAGGGTGTGCGCAGTGGTTTTGGCATAGAGAAGGATTGAAGCCCAAGTTACTTTTGTTTCCTTATTTTTAGGACTTATATTATCGCCGATTAGGTTATGTGCTATGGTCTATAAATAGCAAGGACTAGAGAATGGTAAAGGACATCCAATGAATCAAATACAACTCTTCGGCCACCGGCTAAAACCCTAGGAGTAGGAGTAGAGTAGATCTTGGTAAACCTTCGCTGCATAGGGCTGCATCGACTAGATCGACCTCCGGTTTTCTTGTAAGTCTAGCCTCGGTTCATCTCTCGTTTGTACAGTTGTATTGTGTAACTCGTGCAAGCTCGATTTGAGGTAGTTATCAGTTTGAATCTATGTTCATGGGGCTGCATTGCTTCAATCTCACATGAGTCATTGTTTTAAGCTAGTTATCGGCTCTATTAGATTGGCGATCTAATGGATTCATTAATTTAGCAATATTGTTTGTTATGCATTGTTTATATATTGCAACAATACCTTGCCCAATCTCAATCAGCATATTGTCCCATGCTTCAATTCTATCTAGATCTGTTGCTTTGTGCGCTTCCACTCTCATGTACGTCAAAGCTATGATCCAAGATCTTGTCGGCTAATCTATTGATCGTTATTGTTACATGTTGTGGGTTCGAGACATATGTTTGATTGTCAGGTTGGTTTGAGAGTAGATGGATTTGGCTCAACATATCTAGTACGGCTGCATCTACCAAACCCCACTGCCAAGTGTGTTGAGTTATGTCTGTTTAATCTTAGATCTATTTGTGATTGGGTTTATGGATCTTGTTCACGCTTTATGGATCCCATATCGGTTGAAATATCCGTTCTAGTTCTGCTCTATTCATACGGTGCATGTGCTTTTAACTGTTTCAACATGATTAGATCTATTAAATGCACTGGACGTGGCTTAGCTTGTTTACTTTTATGGCTGCATGGAAACACCCCAATGCTCATGAATAAGCTAAGTTATCGGGTTAATTGTCATCATGGCTACATAGGAACACAGCTCTGTCGATGGTTAATCTTCATTTGTTGCAATTAGTAGATCGATAGTTTGAGCCAGTAAATGTTGCATGTACCACATCTTTCTTACTTACAATGATGAGATCGGCTGATTACACACTTCAATGATGACATACCACGAATAGCCATTTGCATCTGATCGTCTTGATTTACTCTGCTAGGAGTTGACTTTCTAGTCAATTTCCTTTGTTCATCGGCTATCCAAAAGTCGTACACCCATGGAACTGTCTGGCAACAACCAATAGGTTCTATAATTTAACAGTTTGTCTCTTGTCAATTGTAGGTCAAATTGACTGGCATGACTGAGATCAATCAACCAAAGTGGCCTTGCCATTTAAGAGGTTTGGAGATCAAGACTCTGCTTATGCACGCTCTCCGCAAGCCTTGCGCGGTGCTGATGCCAGGACCCGTTTTTTGACGTCAACAGAGTGCAAGGACGAAATACTAAGGAGGTATTATGATGATTGTCGTGAATTGCTTGATTCCTTTTCCTGTGTCAGTATCGAGCATGTTCCCAGGGATCATAATTAGGAGGCTAACAGATTGGCCCAAAGTACTTCTGGGTATTGGTAGATTGTCAAGATTTTAGCTGACGAGATTGTTGATGATGAGGATTGTAGAACTGAGATCATCGAGTACCTGAAGAATCCATCACAGCGAGTCTCTAGGAAATTGAGGTATGGAGCTACCAAGTTTGTCATTCTTGATGATCAGCTATATTATAGAATAGTTTAAGGTGTGCTACTCAAGTGCCTCAATAAAGAGGGAACCAAAGTGTGATGGGAGAAATCCATGAAGGTGTTTGTGGTGCACATCAATTCGCTCAAAAGATGAAGTGGATGATCAAGAGTATGGGCTACTTTTGGCCAACCATTATGGATGATTGCTTCAAGTATTATAAAGGTTGCCATGTGTGCCAGAAATTTGGTAATATTCAGAAATCTCCAGCATCGGCTATGAACCCAATCGTTAAGCCATGGTCATTCAGAGGATGGGGGATAGATCTGATCGGTCAAGTGTTCCCATCATCAAGTAAAGGGCATAAGATTGTATTGGTGGCGACAGACTATTTCACCAAATGATCAAAGCTATTTCTCTAAAGGAGGCCTCGTCAGCCAATGTAACTGAATTTATTAAAGAGCACATCATTTATAGGTTTGGTATCCCTTAAACAATTACCACCGATCAAGAGATGATGTTTACATCCAAAGAGTTTGAAGATTTTGCTGCTGAAACATGTTTCAAGTTGATCAACTCGTCTCCATATTATGCTCAAGCCAATGGACAAGTAGAAGCATCTAATCAGATATTGATCAAGATAATCAAGAAGAAGATATTGGAGTATCCTAGGAAATGGCACCTGGTATTCGTTGAGACTCTATGGTATTATAGGATGGCTTTTCATGGGTCAACTAAATGTCACCTTATGAGCTAGTCTATGGACAAGAAGCTATGCTGCTGTGGGAGATGAGCGTTGGATCTCGAAGAATCATGCAACAAGATAATCTAGGAGCTGATGATTATAGAAGCCTCATGATGGATAATCTTAATGATTTGAGCTTCCACAAACTAAAATCCTTCAAAAACATTGAGGTTAACAAGCTTAGGGTTGCCAAGTACTATGATCAGAGAGTAAAAGAAAAGAAATTCAATGAAGGTGACCTAGTTTGGATAGCCATTTTGCTCATTGGAACTAAGGACATTAAATACGGCAAATGGTCACCAAATTGGGAAGGGCCTTACCGGATTACAAGAAGTGCTCCTGGCAATGCTTACTTCTATGAAACTCTAGAGGGAGAATAGTACTATAGAGCACTTAATGGAAAATATTTCAAGAAGTATTACCCTAGCATATGGGTTGACACATTATAGTCGATCAGATCGGATAGCCGATATGAGACATATCTCCTTCAGCGCAAAAATGATCAACCTGATCAACAAAAGGGTTGCTGATAGCCGATGTGGTACGCATCGCCTTGAGAACAAAAATAATAAAATACCAAGACATTGAAACATGAAACTCTATCGAAGCAGAGGTGCAGAGTTCTTGGGACGACATCAACACATCGGCATGCACACAAAAGATTGTTTCATTAGTTTGCACCTAATACAAACTAATTGTTGAGGAACACCTTATTAAGAATGTTCTCAGCATGAGTGACTTCGACTATCGTAGTGCATGCTCCCGGAAGGCTTCCTAAAGATCTTTATGATCAATAGGGCCTTAATTCTTGGGAAATCCGGATTCTATGTCCTGGAGGTTGATATTGGAGGTGGTTTTGGCAGCAGCAAGAGCGATGACAAAACCATGGTGGACGCCATGAAGGGCGATCTCAGCTCCCGAGTACGGCGTCGGATATCTTGAAGACGGTGCTCCAAAACTTCGTCGTGTGCGTTCATGACATTGGCGGCAGTGGTTGCAATTTGACCAAGGTTATCCAATTGCATCATCAGCAATACCAAGAAGAGGAAAAGTGAGACAAGATGTGAGGAAATCTAGAACAGGATAGTATGGAACATCATCTCACCTACTACTTGTTTGTCAGCTATGGATAGCCGATTCCTCGGCTAGATGAGCTCACCCTCAGCGGCATGCAAGGCCACCTGCTGCACATCCACCACCTTTTGGAGGTGGTCCGCGCCCTTGGTCGCTTCAGAGTAAGCCTCACAGGTTTCCCAGAGTAGGCAGCGCTCTTCCACTATGGGGAGGTAGGCAACGAAGTCATCACTGCTGGAATTGGAACTGGACGAGGGCGCTAGTACGTGAGGGGAATTGACATCCTCAGGCCTAGAAGGGAAGAGAGGATTTCTGGTCCTGAGATCAATGTGATGAACGCTGCCATCAATGGTCACACTGAAAAGAGGTTAAGAGGATAAAAGAGACATCGGTAGACGCGCCTAAGAAGAAAGAGTAGTCAATAGATCTGGAAATGTAAACTCACCGTGTTGCACGGAGACGTTGGAGTAGAGGGAGGTCTTCAATTGGGATCTTGTCTGTCGGACACTTGCCACGATCATCGCCTCCAGCCATTAGGAATTTCTTGGTAGCTTTCTTGAAAGCTTCGAAGAAAGATACAGTGCAGGGATTGACGAAACAAGGCAGAAAGATGATGAAGCGGTTGTGTTCAACTCGAGGGATGATTTGCGATATATAAAGATTCCCTCTACGATGCGAAGAGGCGCCTCAAAGGTGCACTGTGGCAGATAAATTAATAGGGGAAACTAAAGAGCCAACATTTTGAATTCCAGCAGTGAAAGATATTGTGGGGAAGGTGAATCGACTGTTGGTGCAACCCTTGGAATTTCTAGAGAATTTTGGAATAAAACAATTTTATCCCAAAATTGGGGGCATGTGTTGACACCTGTTGACACCATTTTTTGGCACGTATCAATATGATCTAAGGGTTGTGCCGATCGGCAAAAGGCTAGTTGTCGTTCCTTATCGGCATTGGGATATTACCGGTCAGATTGCCGATAAAGGCAAGAATGTTGCTGATGAAGACAGGGACATGTTGCTGAGGGAGGCAGGAAGACACTGTTGATGAAGGCAAAGGGGTGTTGCCGATAGAGACAGGAATGTTGCCGATAGGAAGAACATTGCCGATGAGAATTGAAGCTCATTATCGATGTGATGAAGGCAACAATGTTGCTGATGGAGGCAAGAAAGCGTTGCCAATGAGAGCCGAAGCCTGTTGCTGATAGGAGGAATATTGCCGATGAGGACGGAAAGCTACCGATGAATAATGATGCCGATGGAAGCAGGATGAAGTGGTTGGTGTCAGCAGAGAGCTGCCGATGGCGATAGAAGGCTGCGGATTATCAAAAGGGTTAAGACTCACTCTAATCGGTAGCCGTTTTCTATCGGCATTGGAAGGTCATCGGTCAATGTTGCCGATGAGAATAAAACCAGGGCGCTAATGATAAAGCTTGCAGGGATGTTGCCGATGAAGGATGACATGGCTAACGTGAGCATACAGTTGCCGATGGCGCTAAAAGGAAGTTGCGGATCAGAAGGATGTGTCGATGGAAAGTTTCATCGAGGAGAAAACGTAAGGAAACTGGTGATCTCATACCAGTATTGTTATAGAAGTTTGAGTCCGACTCTTGCACGAGTCGTTTATTTCCTTAAAAATAGAGGTGTTTGTTTAGGAAAATATTATTGTTATTTGGGTTCGACTCCTGCGCGAGTCAGTTATTTTCTTTAAAATAGGAGTTTGTTTTGTTTAGGAAAGGTACGAGTCGTGTTTGTCTACAACTCCTATTGCTGGAGTATAAATATGTACCTAGGGGTCGTGAAGAAAAGATATATCCAAGCATATCAAATCAATCAATTACTTTTTTATTTACTTTACCAGTAATTTACCTTTACCGCATTAGGTTTAACTATCTACGAGTTTTTTCAATGCTTTTATGGGCTGCATCTACTAGATCTCCATCAACCTTGCAAGTTCCGTGTTTTTGAGCAATCAGAGCTTTGACGTCCGGGCGCATCGCTGTCGTCTCGTTCTGCTATTGTTCTAGTTATCCTGATCAGGTTTGGGCCTTGACATCTGGGCGCATCGCCGTTGTCTCGTTCAGATCTTGTTCTATTTATCGTCCTTGTTGATTAACTAGTCAAATCGATTGGCACGCCCTCGGATATCGAATTCGGGTATAAGCCCGAGGTGTTCGCAGATCCTGACGCTTTTGGTGTCAACAACACCATATTTCGTGCATCCGGATACCAACATGTGGGCCCTCGTGGCAGACATCTGAGAGTGTCATTTGGGTGGACTTGAAGGATCGGCTAAGGTAACTAATCGAGGAGATCACGATAAGAGGAAAGGTTGAGGCCTAGGTTATCTATTATTTCCTTATATTTAGAATGGTCGTTTATGGTATATGCTATTGTCTATCAATAGCCTAGTCGAGGTATTGTAAAGGACATCCAATCAAATCAAACACAAACCCTTCGGCCTCTGGCCAAAACCCTTAGGAAGTGTAAGTAGAGTAGATCTCGGTGAAATCTTCGATGAACAGGGCTGCATCGACTAGATTGACCTCTGGTTTGCCTGTAAATCTAGCCAAGATTCATGTCTCATTTGTACAGTTGTATTGTGTAACTCATGCAAGCTCGATTTGAGCTTGTTATCGGTTTGAATCAGTGTTCATGGGGTTGCATTGCTTCAATCTCACATGAGTGATTGCTTCAAGCTAGTTATCGGCTTTATTAGATTGACAATCTAATAGATTCATTAAGTTATCGATATTTTTTGTTATGCATTGTTTATCTATTGCAACAGTATCTTGCCCAATCTCAATCGACGGATTGGTCTAAGTCTCAATTCCATATGGATCTATTGTTTCATGTGCATTCACTCTTATACTCATGGGAACAATAGATCTAAGATCCTATCGGCTAATCGTCTGATTCATGTTGTGGGTTTGAGACATCTGTTTGGTTATTAGATTGATCTGAGATTAGATGGATTGGGTTCAATATGCTTAGTACGACTACATCTATCTGAGATTAGACATTAGGACCCGTTTTTGGCATCAACACATACACACATCCCATAGCGTCATCTATTTTGGGACAGAAGGAGTAGTTTACTATCATGATGTACTGAATACGTGATGCAAATGTCAATGTGAATGATTTTATTGAGCGGGAATATAGAATTTGACTAGAGCGCTGGAGTGATGAGATGGTCAATTCAAGGCAAGCTTCACTTCGACCTTCAGCGGTGTCTAGCCACTTTAGATGTTCTTGAGGCACAAATGTGTTGAATAACTTTATTGTGGGACGGTTTGAATAATGTGTGACAGACTAATTGCTAGAGCTAAAGAAATAGGACAGGTAGAAGGGGTTACTCCACATCTAGTAAATGATGGTCAATCAATCCTACAGTATGCGGATGACACGGTGATTTTTATGAGCCATGATATTGACAAAGCGATAAATGTGAAGATTTTATTAAGCACATTTGAACAATTATCTGGCCTAAAAATCAATTTTCATAAAAGTGAAATCTTTTGCTTTGGCAAAGCAAAAGAATATGAAGTGTCAGATTCTGAACTATTTAGTTGTGACATTGGTAAATACCCTTTCAGATACCTAGTCCAACCCATGCATTTTAGAAAACTTAATAATAAATATTGTAAGATGATAGAGGAAAGAATCAAGAAAAGACTATGTGGATGGATAGGAAAAATGTTAACTATGAGAGGCAGACTAGTGCTCATAAACTCGGTACTGTCAAGTCTTCCAATGTTTATGATGTATTTTTTGAGGTCTCAAAAGGAGTGTTAGAGAAGACAAAGTGTTTTAGATCAAGATTTTTTGGCAAAATGACCAACACAAGAGAAAATATTGATTGGTGAAATGGAGCTTAATATGCCAACCAAAAAATCAAGGTGGACTGGGGATACAAAATCTAGACATACAAAACAAATGTCTATTGAGCAAATGGTTTTTTAAACTTTGTAATGAACAAGGGATGTGGCAAGAGCTATTGAGAAATAAATATATCAAATATAAAACTAAAGGTGGCACCTCAGAAAAGAAAACAGACTCACATTTATGGAAATGTCTAATGAATGTGAAAGATTTGTTCATGGGGTATGGTTCCTTCAAGTTGATAGATGGAACCCGAACTCAATTTTAGGAAGATACATGGATGGGAAATCATCCCTTGAAGTTAAAATATCCTTCATTGTTTAACATAGTTAGGAGAAAACAAGACTTTGTGGCTTCTATACTTAGTTCGGTTCCACTAAATATTTCATTTCGTAGATCGTTAGTGGGTAACAACCTGAGGGATTGGCAAAAAAATGTTTCTTCGTCAAGCAATGTGAACTTACATGAAGGTATGGATACTTTTGTTTGGTCTCTACATTCGTCAGGGCAATTTTTTGTAAGTTCTATGTATGTTGCATTGGTTAGCAATGGTGTAAGTGTGTCTCAAGAGATTTGGCGTGCTAAGTTACCTATAAAGATCAAGTTACCTACAAAGATCAACGTATTTTTCCGGTATCTAAAAAAGGAGTGATTTTGACTAAAGATAATCGAGCTAGATGTAATTGGAAAGGTGACAAGAAGTGTTGCTTTTGTCATTTATCAGAGTCTATTCAACATTTGTTTTTAATTGTTTATATGCAAAATTCTTATGGCGTGCAATACATATAGTGTTTGGCATAACAAAATCTAGCAATATGGATGATATGTTCAACCATTGGTCAAAATTGGGTGGCTCCAAACACAACTTGTTGCTTCTAATTGCAACAACAACTCTTTTCTGGGCAATTCGGCTAACTAGAAATTAAGTGTTTTTTGATAAATGCAGACCAAAATCTTTCTTGCAGTTTCTATTCAGGGGGACACATTGACTTTGCCAATGGGCCAGGTTACAGTCACTTAACGACCAGCGAGACACCTTGGTTCAAGCTAGTTGTCGGTGTCTAAAATGGCGGGGTCTAGACAACCAACTAGTAAATTTCTAAGCGCGTCTGAGATCGATGGTTGCGCGAGTGAAAGCCCAAGTTTGGTTTTGGCTAATTGATGAAACCTATGGACTAACCCTATTGCTAAGTGAATGATCAAGATAGGGTGATCCAAGTTGATGAGTAGAGCTAGATGAAGGATCATGATGGATCAAGTGCTCCATGGCTATCGAAAAGAAGAAAGAGAAAAACAAAATGGCTCAAGGCAAAGGTATATCTATAGGGCCATTTTTGGTTTAGTGATCAGGACATTATAGAGAGTGTGATCACATTTAGGATAGATAGCCGTACTATCAAGAAGGGAAAACTTGTTTCGATTGCGGTTATCATGTGCCACTAGGTTTGCATTGCATGCTAATTAAAATGAACCTAAGTGACATGAAACATGAATTAAATCCAAGATAAATCATGAAAAAGGCTAACACAAGTGAACAAAGGTTGGAACACAAGGTGTTAGCATATGGAAGCTTGGAGAAGAAGAAGCAAATCAGTTGGACCAAGAAAGGAGGTCCGGACGCTCGGATTACTCAGTCCGGACAAATGGAACTGCGTCCGGTGGCAAACCCTCATTCTCGACTTCTCTGGACAGGAGGTCCGGACGCTGAACAAGGTCCGGACGCAGGCACCGGACACGCGTCCGGAGAGCAGGGGCTCTCTGTTCCTCTCTGCAAAAGGTGACCGGACGCTATGTGTCATCTCGACTCAAGGCTCCGGACGTGGGTCCGGGCTATTGGAGCCCTCTGGAACCTCTCTGCTGGCCCCTGGACGCGGGCGATATCAGTCCGGACGCTGCACTGTGCTCTGCGTCCGGAGACACGTGGCGGCTCCCGGCGAAGGCACGAACAGGCAGATTCAAACCGAGAGGGGTCCGGACGCACCCGCAATGGTTCGAACACCTCATCAAAATAGCGTCCGGAGCTACGCAGGAAAGCAAGGCAAGGGGGCAAAATGGCTAGTGACTTTGGGGTTGCTATATATATGTTTTGGCTGGCTCAAGGAGCACACTCTTGCACCTCCCATTCATTCTAATACTTTGTGCTTGCTTGAGATAGCCCCCAACTCACTCTCTTCACTCTTGATTGCATATTTGTGAGAGTTTGAGTGATCCAAGTGCTTTGATCATTGCATTGCATCTTAGTGGCACTTGGTCATCGTCATCGCCGCGGGATTTCTTGTTATTCTTGGTGTTTGCCAACACCTAGACGGCTTGGCGATTGTGGAGAAGCTTCGGTGCGTGTTGGTGATTGTTCGCGGTCGGCTTCATCGACTTGTGAGAGGGCTTGTACCCACCTCGGCAGAGCGTCAAAGGGTAACTCTAGTGGATTGCTCATGTCATTAAGTTACTCTCATTTGGGTGGTTTTTTGTGACGCCCTGGTAGTGGGCTTGGCTTGTGAATTGCCAATTAGCCACCGAAACACCATTTGAGTAGTCGACACAACGGGGACTAGCTTGGTGGCAACCAAGTGAACCTCGGGAGAAAAATCTTTGTGTTCATCTTGTCTCCCGGCTACTCTTGGTGATCTTATTGTGATTGGTCTTCACATTGGTATATTCTTTTCACAAGGCATTGGTATAACAATCACCCCTATCCCTTGTATTTACTTATTCATATCTTGTCTAGTTAGCTTGCTAGTTAGTTCTTGTTTAGTTGTTCTAGCTTGCTTGAGCTAAGTGCCTTAGATTCTTGCTATTGTGTGTAGGCACTTAGTTAACTAGAATTGCTTGGATAGGTGGCTTCACACCCCTAGTAGAGCTAGAGCAAAAAGCTTCGCTTAAGTGTCATCTAACCTTTTGCTCTAGTTGTTTGTAGAATTTTTATTAGGCTATTCACCCCCCTCTAGCCATCTAAGACCTTTCAGCGAGGAGGACACATTGATGTATACTGGTTCAGGCACAAACGCCCTACATCCAGTGTGTTTCGAGATCGTGTTACCAAGCGCGGGGGTGCTCGTAGAGGGGAGCTACAAGCGGTTAGAGAGGGAAAAAGCTTCCCAGGTCTCGTGCGTATGGTTTATTTGGTTCTGGTGAGAGTTCGCGTGAACGCGAGTGCGTGTGTGTTGAAGTGTCGAGACCAGAGATCGAGGGTCCACTCTCCCCCTTTATATGTAGGGAGATAGGGCAGAGTACAGTATAGAGGGAGAGGGGAAACGTGAGCCCGATACGGGTTGCTGACTTGGGGGCGCCTCAGGCCTTCGTCCGCCTTCCTTCCTAGGCAAGACTGTGCCTGTAGACACGCCGCTGGGGACATGTTCGTCCTTGGGGAGAGCTGTAGCCATGCACCCCATAATCGGGGGCGTCATGTTCCCTGGTTAAGGTATGGGTGGAGGTTGGCAGCACAAGGCCAACCACCCCCGCGTTCTGTCGTATAGTGTTATACACATGAGGATCCCAGTTTGCGTGACCCGCGCATACCTGATGAGGGCATGGAGAGTGTCATTTGGAGGTTAGGCAGCATTGTCGCTATACTTTGGGTCCTCTATAGGGGTAGTCATGGCAGGCCACGCCCGGCTAGTTGTGTTCGAACAGTGGGGAGGACGAACGACACTGTGCGTCTTTGGCCAATAGTGTTGTGCCCTGGATCGGACGAGGTGGAAAGCCTCCGAGCGGGGAGGCATCACGGATGACGTCGCCCCTTCTAGGACGAGACGGAGAGCCTCCAAGGGGGGAGGCGTCACGGGTGACGTCACCCCCGCTCGGACGAGGCAGAGAGCCCCTAAGGGGAGGAAGGGTGCTGGGGTGTTTTTGTTTTTCTTTTTCCAAAGTGCGGTGTTAGGGTACCCCTTTCTCAAGTATCCGACAGTAGCCCCCGAGCCTACGATGTAGTGCTGGGACTACACCGGAGGCTTCGAGAGCACTTATGGTGGTGGTTAATCTTTTCGACTCTAGTGGGTGTGCGCGAGCGCACCCGCCGGGTGTAGCCCCTGAGGCCTTAGGAGGATGATTTTTATTCCTAAGGGCTTATTTGGTCGAGCCTACAGCGTTTGGCCCTTCGCCCCCCCTTTATGAGGCAAGGAAGGGGGAGGACTGCTCCGTACATGCTGAGGCAGAGCTTGGCTTGCACGCCAACCCTGTCGCGAGATGCACAATCGAACTTCGGATGGCGTACTCTGAAGTGATGAGTCAGGACTAAGAAATACTGACTTTCCATCCGAGCACCTGGCTGACGGATCAATGACGTGTAGTCGTCTGAAAAGTCTAACTGCGCCCGCAGCGGGCCAATGCAGACACGCCATGTTTTTCCCGTTTAAGAGGTGATGCGGAGGCACCGCCCACGCATGGTCAAAACTACGAACGGCGAGCCCTGAACCTACCGCTTTATTGGCCATTTATGGCTACGTCGCGCCGTCGCAAAAATAGGCACTGGCGCACAGTGCGGAGCGGTCGGGGGCGAGCACTGTAGCTTCACGGGTTAGTCGTTGCGCGCATGCCCTCGGGGGCTATAAATACGTGTAGTCATCTGCGAGAAGGCTCAACATCCTCACAGTATGGCTTGCCCCTTCTTTCTCCGAGGCTTGGTCGGGGGCGCCCTTGAGCCGCCATGGCGAGCGCCTTCTTGAGAGTGATTTGAGATTAGGGGAATTTCTGCGTGGAGGGTGTCGGTATCTCACGTTGCCGGGTGGGAAAGATTAGGGGAAGTCCTGCGATGTGTGCAGCTCTTCCCTGTCGTCTTGTCCCCCGAGATGGCGGCGCGGATGGCAGTACCCCCTGATGGCGTGGTGTCCAGTTGTCGGGCGTCATGGTCCGCGTCGTTCGCAACGCCGATTCCGCTCCCTCTTTCCGGGACCTGGGGGCGCGCCATGTACCGCTTCATGGTGTCGTACCCTACCCTGTCCGGGGGTGGTGTCACATCATCATCTCCCTTCGCGGGGGGCCAAGGATGCGTCTACTGGAAAGACCGCGTGGTTCACCCGTGCAGTCCTCTAAGCCAGACATTCCTTGGCCTCGTTGATGGCGATGCCATTGAGGGGAGACGGCGGGCCTGCAGGCCCTCGTGACCTTGAACGTGGGTCGGCACTGTCCGTGCATGGCTGGGGAGGGTGTGATACTGCCGCCCGTTGTGGCCCTGGAAACCAGGCAGGCATCACCCGTGCGCGGGCGCGGGATTGCCTTGATCATGCAGCATCTGTGGGTGCATGGCTACAGTGTGCCTGGTTGGGTTTGGCGGTAATGAGCCGCTGTCATCCCTGGGGATGAAACAGCGGCAGTCGGCTCGTTGGAGGACTACCTGATAGGTAGCCTTCGCAGTGTTGTTGTTGTTTGTACGAGGCGTGTGGTGCCCGCATTGATCTTCTTTCTTTTGGCCCATTGGTCGGTATTTCCCTTCATTCCATTGTCTTGTTGTAATCCGAGTACATCATTTGATTTGCTAGGTTAGCCCTTGAGGCCCTGAAATGGAATGTAATTTGTGCGGGGGTTAGCGTATGAAACACAGCGTACTCGTTTTGTGTTACCTGTGTGTCCCTCTGTCGTGCGAGGTCTTCACGCTTTTCCCCTTTATCCGGTTGCGAGAACCGGGGTGAAGTGCAATGGTAGCCCCCGAGTCCTTACTCGATATAAAGAATCATCTTGGGTTTATATCATCTTTTTGTGCATTCCCCGCGCATCTCTCCTCGAGAAGGGGGAAGGTGAGCCGAACCATGCTATCCTCGAGGCGGATGAACCATGGGTGCTCGTCAAGCTGATAATGGGTAGATCTGGTTGGGGTGCTGGTTACCATTCGATAGGGTCCCGACTAGTGGCCCATTTCGTGACTCACCCCAAATTGGTTTCATCTAGTACCCGGGTCCGTTCGACGGGTCCCGGGGGTTCGGTGACTTCCTTCGGGGGAATACCATGAACCAACAAATACGAAATTTGGAATGGCCTCAACATCCGGTTGCCAGGCTAATGACCGCTAGTGTGTCCATTCCCTATTCGTCCCTTGCTCCATTGTCCGGAATCAGCCGTTTCGAACCCCGCTGGGTCGGCCTCCGAATCTCTAGACCTTAATGGGCCGTCGAGGCGTTTATAGCCCTTATCCCTTTATGTTACCTAGGCCCATGAGCTGTCCTAGCTGGTTGTGTTGCTGACATGAGTCTCCGACATCTACCTACGTCAACCGAGCTCGGACGAGTCGGTGATTCTTCTGAGGCGTGCTTGCGCTCCGAGGGTGTGTGCTTTGGTCGGGAGCACAGCGAGGCGTGGTAGGCCCAAGGTAGATTTTGCCGCCGTGCGACCTCTGGTGTTCCTGCGAGCAAGATTTTTTGCAGGGCGGGGAAAAATTCCCACGCAGGTAGTGATGTCGAAGCGAAGTCGACGACGCCCCGGTAAAAAGTTTGGGCAAAAAAGGATTTTTTAGAAAAAACAAGGGGTACCCCCCTTCCCAGCCCCCGAGCGAGATGTGCCCGGCCCAGGCCGGGGGCGCATCTTGCTCAGCGATCGGGTTGCGCTCTACTCGCGTTATATTTCTTGAATCTTTTACTGGAAAGATACATGAGTATATGCAACGTTCGAGGAAATCTACTTAAGGGTAGAAGCAACGTAGATTTTTGATGTTCCAGGCGTTGGAGAATACCTGGCTGTCTGGTCCCATGGTGGTGATCTTGTAGCTTCCAGGGCGGAGGACTTCCGCGCCGACATATGGTCCTTCCCATGGTGGCGTGAGCTTGTGCTTGTCTTTGTTGCTCTGCCTGAGCCGGAGCACCAGATCACCGACGCTGAACGTGCGCTTTCGGATGCGTCGGTTGTGGTACCTCCTCAGGGCCTGCTGGTACTTTGCTGAGTGTAGGAGGGCGATGCCTCTTGCTTCTTCTAGCTGATCAATGGCATCCTCCATGTTCGCCTTGTTGCCATCCTCGTCGTAGGCCTTTATCCTAGGTGAGCCGTACTCCAAGTCGGTTGGGAGTATGGCCTCTGCTCAATAGAGCACAAAAAAGGGGGAACAACCAGTGGCTCTGCTTTGCATAGTTCTAAGGCTCCAGAGGACGGCCGGGAGTTCCGCGACCCAGCAGCCTCCGAACTTTTTGAGCCTGTCGAAAATCCTCGGCTTTAGCTCGTGTAAGATCATCACGTTAGCGCGCTCGACCTGCCCGTTCATTTGGGGGTGTGCGATGGCCGCCCAGTCCACACGGATGTGATTCCTATCGCAGAAATCCAGGAATCTTTTCCCAGTGAACTGGGTGCCGTTATCGGTGATGATCGTGTTGGGTATCCTGAACCGATGAATTATGTCTGTGAAGAATAGGACCGCTTGTTCCGACCTGTCTGGGCAATGGGGCGGGCCTCGATCCACTTCGAGAAGCCCCCTGGTGCCTTGTGTAGGGGTCCTACCAAGTCCAGGCCCCAGACCGCGAACGGCCATGTGATGGGGATTGTTTGGAGCGCCTGAGCGGGCGGGTGGGTTTTCTTGGCGTAGAACTGACATCCCTTGCAAGCGCGCACCACCTTCGTGGCATTGGCCACGGCCGTCGGCCAGTAGAAGCCTTGGCGGAATTCCTTTCCAATGATCATGCGAGGGGGGGCACGTGGTGCTCGTAGTCCCCGCGTGTATGTCCTCTAGCAGGCTCAGACCCTGCTCGGTGGGGATGCAGCGCTGCAGGACCCCCATAGGACTGCGCCTGTAGAGCTCCTGGTTGATGATGACGAAGGACTTGGCACGTCGCGGGATGCGGCATGCCTCGTTTCTGTCTGTCGGGAGGTGCTCCCGAACCAACCAGTGCAGGAGGGGGATCCTCCAGTCGGGGAGAGGGTCGTCGTTGTTGGGCGGTGCGTCATCCGCGCCATTCTGCGCTTCCTCAATGTCCATGACCTCCACCACAGGCGTTTCCAGAGCCTTGGCCTCAGACTCCGTACACCAGGTGATGGAGGGTTTGTGCAGATCGCTGGCGAAGACTCTAGGTGGGACCGCCTCCCGTCCAGAGGCCAGCTTCACGAGTTCGTCTACCGCTTCGTTGTACCTCCTGGCGACGTGGTTGAGTTCCAGACCATCGAACTTCTCCTCCAAACGGCGGACCGCCCGATAGTATGCCACCATCTTGGGGTCATGGCAGTTTGATTCCTTCATGACTTGCTCAACCACGAGTTGAGAGTCGCCCCACGCATCGAGTCTCTTGATGCCCAGTTCGGTAGCTATGTGCAGCCCGTTAGGGCCTCATACTCCGCGACGTTGTTGGATACCGGAAAGAAGATTCAGTTCATGTATTTGAGCTGTACCCCGAGCGGGGAGACAAAGACCAGGCCAGCGCCAGCACCGGCCTTCATCAGCGACCCGTCGAAGTACATGACCCAGCACTCCTGGTTTTCTAGCATTGGAGGCATCTGGACCTCGGTCCATTCGGCGATGAAGTCTGCGAGCACTTGGGACTTGATGGCCATCCGCGGCATGTAGGAGATAGATTTCCCCATGAGTTCGAGCCCCCACTTTGTGACCCACCCTATGCCCTCGCGGCTCTGTATTACCTCTTCGAGGGGGTAGGATGACACGACGGTGACGTGGTGGCTATCGAAGTAGTGGGCTAACTTTCTTCACGCGATGAGGACCGCATAAAGGAGCTTCTGAATCTAGGGGTATCTGGTTTTTGCCTCGGACAGTACCTCGCTAATGAAGTACACCGGACGTTCGACTTTTAACGCGTGGTCCTCCTCCTCCCTCTTGACAACGATGATGGCGCTTACCACCTGGGTGGTAGCGGCAATATACATGAGGAGGGTCTCGTGCTCCGTTGGCGGGACAAGTATAGGGGCGCTTGTAAGGATTGCCTTGAGCTTGTCGAGGGCTTCTTGTGCCTCGGGTGTCCATGTAAAATGCACTGTCTTCTTAAGGAGCTGGTAAAGGGGGAGGCCCCGTTCGTCGAGGTGTGAGATGAAGCGGCTTAGGGATGCGAGGCACCCCATGACCCGTTGTACTCCCTTTACGTTCCGAATTGACCCCATGCTGGCAATGGCGGAAATTTTATCAGGGTTGGCCTCGATGCCGCGCTCGGAGACAATGAAACCTAGGAGCATGCCACGCGGCACCCCAAACACGCATTTCTCAGGATTGAGTTTGACACGCTTGAGTTTCAAATCCTTGAACGCTGTTTCGAGGTCGGCGACCATGGTTTCCGCCCATTTGGATTTCACCACGATGTCGTCTATGTATGCCTAGACGGTCCTCCCGATGAGGTCCCCAAAAACTAAGTGCATGCACCGCTAGTACGTGGCTCCCGCATGTCTTAGGCCGAACGACATTGTGACATAACAGAAGGAACCAAACGGCGTGATGAAGGACATCGCGAGCTGGTCGGACTCCTTCATCTGTATTTGGTGGTAACCGAAATATGCATCAAGGATGGAAAGCGTATCACACCCCCGAGGTGGAATCGACGATCTGGTCTATGCGTGGTTATGGAAATGAATCTTTATCGCATGCTTTGTTTAGACTAGTGTAATCTACGCACATTCTCCACTTTCCATTTTTCTTCTTAACAAGGACGGGATTAGATAGCCATTCGGGATGAAATACCTCTTAGATGAACCTGGCCGCCAAAAGCTTGTGGAGCTCCTCGCCAATGGTCCGCCGCTTCTCCTCGTCAAAATGGCGCAGGCGCTGCTTTACTGGCTGGGAGCCGGGTCGGATCACCAGGGCGTGCTCGGCGAGATCCCTCGGTAAACCGGGTACGTCCAAGGGACTCTACACGAACATGTCGCCGTTCGCACGGAGAATGTCGACGAGCACTGCTTCCTATTTTGGGTCCAGGGAGGTGCTAATGCGCAGCACTTGAGAGCCCGACCAGGACGGGTCTAGGGGGATTTCATTCACTCCTTCGAGAGGGGTGAAGTTTCCTGTGCGCTTGGAGTCGACCCCTTCCTTGTCTGCGGCTTTGATCGCCGCCACCAGCTCCTCGCCGCGCACTTCGGTAAGTGTCCATGTTGCATTGGTATGTTATCTTGAGCTCGAAGCTGACTATGATGATGCCGTACGGTCCTGGCATCTTGAGCTTGAAGTAGGTGTAGTTGGGGATGGCCATGAACTTCACGTAGCATGGCCTCCTCAGCACCGCGTGGTACATTCCACGGTAATCCACAACCTCGAAGGTAAGGAGCTCGCTCCGGAAGTTGTTTGGCTCCCCGAACGTGACAGGCAGGTCAATCTACCCCAAGGGCACTGTCTGCCTTCCGGGAATGATTCCTTCGAAGGGAGCCCCCGATGAACGGAGTTTGTCCCTGCGCATCCCTACAGCCTCGAAGGCATTGTAGTACATGATGTTGAGGCTGCTGCCTCCGTCCATCAGTACCTTGGTGAAGCGAACGTTCCCTATGATCGGATACACGACAAGCGGATATTGACCCGGCTAGGGAACGTGGCTAGGATGATCGTCTCGACCGAACGTGATGTCGGACTCCGACCAGTCGAGAAAGACCGGAGTCGTAGGAGCGGCCGCGAACACTTCGCGTCGCTCGAGCTTCTGCTGGCGCTTGTAGTCGTAGGCCTTCGAGCCCCCGAATATCATGAGGCATTTGTTCACGTGAGGGTAGGAGTCTCCGCGACCCCCATCCCCATCGTGGCCCTCCGGCTGCTTCCACTGGTCATCCTTCTTGGGAACGACCGAAAAATATCTAGCCATCATGTCGCACTCCTGGAGTGTATGCTTGACCGGGCCGTTATGATATGGGCACGGCTTGGTGAGCATCTCATCGAATAGCCCACCCTTTTTCCCGCCCTAGGGACGTGGAGCCTTGCGATCTGCCGCCGCGACCAGGCCGTTGCCGCCACCGCGCTGCGGCTTGCCCTTCTTCTGTTCCTGGCTTGGGCGAGGTTGGAGGTGCCCTTGACGGCGTCCTCCATGCCCTTGCCCTTCACCTTGTCGGGGTGAAAAATGGAGCCAACCGCCTCCTCGCCCGACCTGAAGCTTGTGGCGATATCCAGGAGCCGCTCCGTGGTGCGAGGGTTCCTACAGCCTAACTCGTGAACCAGGTCCTTGCAAGTGGTGCCGGCGAGGAACGCCCCGACCACATCCACATCAGCCACAGTGTGGAGCTTCGTATACTACTGGGAGAAGCGACGGATGCGCCTTCTGCCTACAACTCCGGAGGTCCGAGGGGTTCCCTGGGCATGTGTTGGTGCCCTAGAAATTTCCGGCGAACGCATGCCGCAAGGAGCTCCACCCATATATAGTGTCGAGGGTAGGTGATCGAGCCATGTGCAAGTCGAGTCCGAGAGGTGGAGAGGTAGGTTGCGGATGATGAACTCGTCATCGTCCGCGCCACCTGCCTGGCATGCGAGGCGATAGTCATCGAGCCAGAGCTCGGGGTTCATCTCCCCGGTGTACCGGACGATGTTGGTGGGTTGATGGAAGCATTGTGGAAACGGCGCGAGGCGGATGCGACGGATGTATGCAGGGGACTTGTCGGCTTGGGGGAGGGAGACCGATCCTCCTCACTATCGTACCAGCCACCCCGACGTACGTGGAAGCCTCTGCTTGTGCCATCCTACTTGGTGTGTTTGCGTGCGTCGTGCTTATTGCTCACGCAGGTGTGAACCGTCGGACGTCGGCACGCGTTCGGCGTGGGCACCTGATGAACCGAGCCCTCGCGGTCGTTGGGCGCCGGGTCGGCGTGCTGGCTGGGGTTTAGTGCACGCCACCCCGACGCGGAACTCTCGGCCTGTTGGACTGCGGCGCGCTCCAGAAGAGACTTCAACTCGTCACGGGCGAGCTCCCCTCGGGAGTGTCGGGAACCACGGGATTGAGGAGCAAGACCATCGGTGGATGCTCGGCAGAGAAAGCTACATGATGCTCGGAAGAGTTCTCCACTATCGGACTATGACCACACTCTCCAGAAGTCAATTAACGAGGCGAAGAATAAAGAGAGAAGAGCACGGAAGGGTGTCCCACAGCTCGGGGAACAATCGAAGCAATCAGTGCCCCCGCTAGTTGTTGGGAATCAATATGGTTCAAACATGAGCGTGCTACAAGAGTTAAGTGAAAGACTCAATTATGATGGTATGGAAGATTGGTTGATAGAAGTTGGTCTAACCGCGGCACAATTTCTAGAAGATGCAGTCATCAAAAATGCCACTGTAGTCGATGAGTGGAAGAGAAATTATGTATGTGGCAGAATTCTATACAACCCTGCGGCCCTCAGGGAACTTGGTACATAAATGCGCTCGTTAAACTCGTGGTACATGGAGGTATGTAACAAAAGCACTGATGACTGGATTTGTGTCAAAATTAGAGATGAACATTACTTCCGGGGCGATGACGTTATATATATTCCGTTTACTGAGCTCCACCAACTATGCCATATGGATGCTCTAGACAAATCTCTCATCAGCTACTACTGTCTGTAAGTGATCATTTCTTTTAATAATCTGACTATAGCATATGTATGTGTATAGTAACTAACTATCCTCAAACATATGCAGATTCTTGATGTTATACCTCAAATGTAAGCAAGACACGGAGATTGGTTTCATTGAGCCATCAATCATATTCTCGGATCCAAACACTCCCCGCTATCAATGGTTACCTCAAAGGGAGAGGAATCTTCAGAGGTTTTTGGTCAATCAAAAGACCAAAAAATATATACTCACTACTAAATTCATACCCTTACGCAATGACAAGAAAACATTGCAATAGGACCAATTTGGTTGCAAAAGCTACATGTTGCAACCGAATTGCATTCGTTGCGAGTCGTTGCAAAAAGCTACGTTGCAAAAAGGTATTGCAACCGATGTTAGATTCACGTTGCACCTGGTAAAGTTTCTTGCAACCATAGTCATTCATTGCCAAGGGTGGCAATAGACATTTTTTGCAACTTTCATTGTCGTGGCAATATAAGCTCTTGCCACGCCGACATGCGTAGCAAGAGATGATACATGCAACGATGGATAGCGTGGCATTAAAGAAATTTTGCCACGCCAAAATTTTGTTGCATCAAACGCTATTTCCTCTAACGTTATGATGTTGCAAAAGTATCATTTGCCACGCAATTTCATTTGTTGCAAGAGTCGTATGTTATTGCCACGACTATCATTGCGTGATAATAATACCTTTTGCCACAAGCTTTTGTTCGTTGCTAGAGTTATATGATATTGCCACGACTGCTATGGCATGGAAATAATACTATTTGCCACGAGCTTGTGTTGGTTGCAAGAATCATACACTATTGCCATGATCATAGTGTCGTAGCAATATTAACATTTGCCACACAATTTTAATCGTTGCAAGAGATCATACATTTTTGCCATGATTACTGTGTCGTGGCAATAGTATCATTTGCTATGCAATTTTATTCATTGCGAGAGATTATATGTTATTGCCACGGTACTCATACCGTGACACCAGTACACAATAAACCATAAAAAAACGATTGCACTCACATATATTACTTACAATCAAGCATTCAATAAGTTGACAAACCATTGAAATAGTAGCTAAAATCATGCACTGGGTGTACAGATCACTCAGAGCTGGTACAAGCCTCCTTCAGGAAATGATCCTTTATTTCACAACGTTTAAAACTTCAAACTTGCAGCAATACAAGACTTTCTAACATCTATGCAGCACTAAAGAAATTCCTAGCAGCGCAACTGATCTTGAGCTCAATTGTGTCCTTACTATATTGCGAGCCTCCACACAAATTTGTCCACCTGTTCACCAAAAGAATAAGAATGAGATATTAGTAAACTAGATTTATTGATTCATGCACATAATGTAAATAAATTTGGATACATATTCGAACCATTTAGCAATCAAATTTTTTTACAAACTTGAGATACAACTCAAATCAAGCAATTAATAGGTATTGACTAAATCTGAACAAACAATAGGTAACTTAAATACAGTATATGATGAAGGTGCTGCTAGTACTAAATAAACTGGAATTATCATATCACTGTTCATGCAACAACCCAACAGTACATCAAGAGCTCATCTTACTTGTTAATAAAAGAGGAGCAGTCAAGATAACTAAAGTACATTTGACACCCTATAATAAAATACCATTAGAAATTCAGTATATGCTGAAGCTAACTTCAAATATGCATGCAACAGAAAAATGAAACCGACAGATAAAAATATTCCCACGGGCACAATTCAGCTAGTGGTAGGCTATTCAAATACCTTCCTAAGGTTCAAGTATGTTGTATGCTCTCTCAATACAAACCAATTCATCTTTATGACTGAGATAACAACTATGATACACAATAGACATTTACAAATGTGCATCAAATTTCTCAGTTCTGCTAATGTTGTTTGTGTGTGCAGAACTAGAAAAAAAGGCACAATTACAGCATCCTTTGACCATTCTAGTTCATAATGTATTTCAGTAATTAGTGGTCAGAATATTTTAGTACAACAATAGCACTACGTCAACTCGATCCACCAATTTATCGAGTATTTTATTACCTTGTTGTTTATTGAGTTTTTCTTACCAGCTAACATCCAACACAGCTACCTGCAGTCCTGCAAGCATCAAACAACATGCTGTCACTAGTTAACCATGTTGTCACTAGAAAAAAAATGCCCTGACACATTAAATGAATCTGAGCAAGCCAAACAATATATTTCTTTTAAGTATGAATTACAAATCCATACTTTAAAAGAAAACTTTTTTCTATGTGTATCTTTTCCATAGACATGTTTACCTTCAGCTTCTATAGTAAGCATCAACAGTTCACAGGAAGGTAGGGCTATGTATGTATTTTTTTATGTATACTTAGCCATCTCCTCATTTGCTGAACAACACACTTAACCCAACTCTTAAGAAATAAAACAAACCTCAGATCCGATCGAACAACACACCCAGATCACATCATCTATGAGTCCTTGAACCAACATGGACCTCGTCTAAAAACCTAAAATAATTGCAGCAGCCACAAGATGTAGTGTGACAAATCTTTAGGCACACTGAAGCTCCCTTCAAAAAGGCAGCTAAGTGATTTCAGTTTAATTTTGAATCATTTAGATATAAAATTAAGCAAGGATACATCAGAACTATGATGTGATAGCAAAGATACGTTGGATCAGGAGGATACATATTTTGAATCAAGTCAAATGTGTTCATCAACATAACAAATCAGCACATCTAAAACATGGTAAGCAGTGACTCTGAAGAATTGATGAGCATGACTATGCAAACCCATTCCATTTTGTGGTCTTGCATGGCCTTAACTCCCAGGATAAGCATGATTGTTTAAGAGAAAAAATCTTGGAAAGCAGTTGTAATATTCTTTGTATTCAAGAGACTAAAAGAAGGAGGAGGGATTGACATCCTAAATTTTAAATCACATAATAAGGCAGTGCAGAGGTTATGTGTAGTATAACAGCTTACCACCAACATCTATTATGCACACAACAAGGCAGCAACTTTGTAGTTCACAGTAAGTACTAGCCTACCACTTAATAAATTCTGAATGGTCACAATAGATGTTTGAATGAATTGAAATAAAAACACCAGGTTATGTGTAGTTGTTACCTTATTCTTCTTCTGACTTCTTGTTCTATTCAGCAGCTGCTGTTGACTGATATATTTTGGTGGAGCCGCAACTGCAGTTTTTTCATTGAAAAAGTTTCTGTTGACATTACTAGGATTTTTACTACAGCTACTAGCTCGCATTTCATCTCTAGGCACACTGAGAACATTTGCTGGCTGAGTCTACAAAATGTAAGTTTTTCATTCTTTGTTAGCTAGAGTTTAAGTTACATAGCTCAAGGTTACATGGAAAACATAGTGCAATAATATTATTACCTGTTGTAATGCATCCTCCTGATTTGCAATTTCGTCAGCTCCATTGTCCTCTTGTAAGGTAGGTGGTAAGTTTTGCGGAGTATGCTGCACATAAAGTAATTAAAGAGAAGTCATTATTACTTAACCATAAGTTTATGAAAAGCAGAAAGGATTAAAATATTCATAAATTTAACCTGGTTTCCTTCTTTTTGCTGTGCAAGCATTTCAAGAATTTCTTGCTTCATTTGCATCTTAGCTTTTTCTAGATCTTCTTGCATGGTTCTCCTATTTTCTTCTTTCTCCCTTTCTATTTCAGCTTGCACGTTCACAAGCTGATCTTTTAGCTTCTCAACCTCTACATCATAAGCAATTCTCCTCTCTTTGGCTGCTGCTTCTGCACGTGATTGTACTTCAAGGTTCTCTCTCATAAGTTCCATGTGACTTCGATACTTCGCCATGTATCCATGGCCATGTACTTTGGAAGACTTGACTTGTGTTGTTTCTTTGTAGTATGACTGGAAAATCATGTTTTCCTTGGCAGCTGTAACTACTCTACCAGGTTGGGACTCAATCTCACACACTTTGTCGGCTGCTCTTTCCTGAATGAAATAACATAATAAGTTATAGTTTGTTTATACAACCTATAGCAATAAAAGATGCTTGATGAAAGATGTACTCACATATACTTGTGCTGACACAGTATTTGACCATTTGCCCTTTTTTGTGTGAGTGGACTTCCAAAGCTCAAGATCGTTTGGCTCTTCACCAGTTTCTTTGTCCCTCTAGGATGCAAAAACATAATTCAAGTCATAAGAATTGGAACATACAATGGAACAACTAGACTGGTGTATTTAAAGATTACCTGCTCATAGCTACACTGTGAAAAGTTTTTTGAACCCATCACATGCTTGGTTTTTGCTGTTGGCGGTTGGAGGAGTTCTAACTGCTTACCTTCTACAAAGTGACAACAATTGATATGTAACAATGCAATTTTGGTTGAAGAAGGTTGTTTAACAAAGTAGAATTTGCTACAACTGACCTGGAACTTATCCGATCCAAAGTACAACAGCATGTAGTGCCACTCGAAAATGTCTAATTCTTCAGGCTTATTTCGTATTCTGTCATCATAATTGTTATAAGCCCTATATGTGGCACTTAGAGCTGATCGCCATCCTTTGTACCGCTCGCTGGCAATGTCCAATATTTTCCCTTTTATTTCATCCTCATTGTCAATGTTGCAGAACTTCCAGTTGAGCTGTTTACAATTAAAATTCAATCATATGGTTTATCACGATTAACTTTATGCATCACATGAGTAGGACTAATAAAAATAGATTGAGCATACCATTATGTCTGTTGCAATTTCATCTTTGGCATTGTCATGTATATCCTTCCAACTTCTCACTCCAATTAGTGGGGCCCATTTCCTTGTAAAAAACACAATGTCATCCACAAAAGCACGGGCATTTGGTCCACATGGACCTTTACGTTTTCCTGAAAATTCAATTGGGAGTCTCTGATTGCGTTCCTTAATTCTCTTGGCGGTGGCTGCTAATGCTTTAGCAGTCCCACGACCCCTTTTCTTGCGTTGAATGGAGGCACCTCCTTGCAAAAAAGGAAATAATAAACTTCAGCCATGGTAGTTGTAAACTAATAGATGTGTACCCAATGTTAAATGTATACAATAAATCATGACTAACCATTTCCCTGTTCCTTTTTCTTCCTTGCATGGCTTGGCCTATTGAAGGGTGGTGTAGCATTGCTTCCGTTACTTTCATCATGTTCAATTAAAATGCCATCTGCGTCATGTTGGTTGACAAAAGCCACTACACACAAAGTGAAAAGCATCAGTTAGTCAGTGCACAAATACTAGTAAAATAAACTTGCTGTGAAAGGAAAATGAATTACTAATTTGTGGAATGTCCCCTTTATGCTTTAAATACTCTTTATACGTGTCAACTGATAGTTCCCTGATGACATCCTTCAAATCTGTTAGTCACCAAAAACATGTTAGTTAAGGTGTAGTTTATGTAAAGGAGCTAACATTAGAAATACATATGCTCAGCAACATAGAGGGTATACTTTTGGATTTGTCCACTGGCAGCTCCTTTAGCCATTCCTTGTATGCATCAAATGGATCATCCATAAATGGATGCTCATCAGCTTCCGGCTACTGCCTTGGTCTCTTGAGGGGTGTTATGCACACTTCTTGTGATGTCTGTTCCTCATGTGACAGTACTAATCTAATTTCCTTCTCCCTCTCGTTGTCTTCTAGCATAATCTCTGCATGTCTGTTGTACTCGATAGGATGAAGAGTAGCTACATCTATCCCACCGTGCTTCTTGTAGTATAAAATGTCCCGGACAGCATACCCAAGTTGGTCCTTAAGATAGATGAAGGTTCTCAATTTTATATTACCCCTTTCTAGTTTGAACATTACATACTCCCTGTCTGGAAGTCCCCTCTTGCAATGAACATAAGCAGTCTAGATTTCACCCTCAGCACTGCATACAAAGGACAATGGTTGGTAATTAAACTTGTGTAAATAAACAAGGTGAAGTAGTATCCATGATTTAAATGCACTAATCTGAATAACATACAACCAAGAAAGTCTTATGTAAAGCACATGATAAAATCTGGGAACTAAATTTGAGAGCAAGTAACATTGTGGCCTTCTTAAATCTAAGCTATTAGCTGTGTTTGTTCAAAATCATGTTTGTATGGACATAGTAGTGCATTCTGAAACATATAAATTGCACATGTGACCAAGCACTTAATAAAACAGCCATGCACCAGAGATAAGTACTGATACACCATTGACAGTTAAAAGAAAGCATGGGTGTAAAATGAAAGTTAAGACAAAACATTTAAAAATTAGAATATGCTCATATTATAAAACCTGGAGACCTACAAGGTACTAGAAGCACACTATTAGTTACAGAAGGTGGCTGGCTGCTGCTGGAAAATCATGATAACAAGCTCCAGTGGTGAAATTTTAGAATGGGAGCAATAGTTTCTTTACAGTATGCATACGACACTATTCTGTTCTCCAGTGCTGAAATTTTAGAATGGGAGCAATAGTTTCTTTACAGTATGCATATGACACTATTCTGTTCTCCAGTGCTGAAATTAATCATTTAGTTAATCTAAAACAAGTTATCATGTGGTTCGAACAAATTTCAGGGATGAGGGTCAATTTTCATAAAAGTGAGTTGATCCATATTAAATTAAGCTCAACAAAATAAGCTGGACAAGGAGTAAATGACACAAGTAGCAAGGCAGCATGCTACCCAGGCTGTGGCTACCGCCCAAGATGCAATGAAGATGCAGTGAGGACAGTAGTGCCTCATCTGCTATGCTCTGTCTTTTATCAATCTTAAAAGATGGGGGGCTCGGCCCTAGAATTATAAAAAAAAACATGTTGTCCTAAACTGCAATGAACAACTATTGAAATTGTTTCTGATGTTGGCCTAAACTCATAATTAACAACTATTGAAATTGTTAATTTTCAGAAATTTGGATTAGCCTTTTCAGAGTTAAATTCCTCCTTTAGTTTTTGGTGATGCTGTCAGGATTAAACTGTAACCCCCACCCCCAACACATACAAAACAATGCAATTCGGCGTTTGCTTCTCTCTTAACAACAACATCTCCAAATTAACATATACAGGTTTAAAAAATGTTCAGTGTAAACATGATTAAAAAAAGGGGAAGTGTCGAACAAATGAACCTGATGCTATATGGTTGAGGGAACCCATGTTCATCTTCTAATTCGAGGGTGGCTTCAACATATCCACGGGCGCCCGAGGCTGTGGCGTCGTGGTTGGCGCTGAAGCCCTGAGCAGGAGATGACGTCCTTGCCAGAGACGATGTCGGCGACATGAGGGACGAAGGCACCGGCGTAGTCATGGACGAAGGCAGTGGTGTCGGCCCCGTCCTCGATGGCGGCAGAGTCGGCCCCGTCCTTGATGGCGGTGGTGTCGGCCCCGTACCTGAAGCTGGCGGCGGTTGCTGTGTACTGGATGGCAGCGGCGCCATGCCCTCAAGGGTCGATAGGATCTACTGGATGGCGGGTTGCTGAGTAATTTGGGGGAGGGGATGGAAACAAATATGCACGGTTATAGGATACAGCCGCCCACGATTGGCGCTTTATTTTTGGTGAATTATCAAAAAGGCCGCCAATTTTTAGAGGGAACAAGGACACCTGCGTGAGTTACATTAGATTTGTTATTTTTCATTTAAACTTATTGTTCTGGATATGGTTGGAAAATTTGGGAGCCAAAATTCTGGATAGTAGATGTGACAAACCTTCAAAAAAAGAGATAATGTTAGGCATACCAGTCATATAATTGCTAATTTATTTTTTATTCTTTTGCATGCATATGTCAGATTAGAGCCCATCTAATACTTTATGTTAGACACACATACAATTTTTTAAAAATTATGGCTGAAAAGTAGTAGTATTAGCTAGTAGTAGGAGTACTGGTAGTAGTAGTAGTCGTCGTCGTCACAGTCATAATAGCCGTAGTCGTCATCGTTCGGCATGTTCGTTTGGCCATTTCTGTGGCCGACTGATGTCGTTGGTTGTTTTTCTGTGAGACCAAAACACAATTTTGGTGGTTGAGCGAACAAAGCAGTCGTAGTAGTAGTAGTGGTGGTGGTGGTGGTGGTGGTGGTTGTGGTAGTAGTAGTCATCGTCGCCGTCATAGTAGTAGTAGTAGTAGTAGTAGTAGTAGTAGTAGTAGTAGTATAGTAGTAGTAGTAGTAGTCATCGTCGTAGTAGTATAGTAGTAGTGGTGGTGGTGGTGGTAGTAGTAGTCATCGTCGTCATCATAGTAGTAGTAGTACGTCGTCGTCGTCGTCGTAGTAGTAGTAGTAGGAGCAGCAGCAGCAGCAGCAGCAGTAGTAGTAGTTGTTGTAGGAGTAGTAGTAGGTGGTAGTAGTAGTAGGTAGTAGGTAGTAGTAGTCGTTGTCGTCATAGTTATAGTAGTAGTAGTAGTCGCCGTCGTCGTCATAGTAGTAGTAGTAGACAAACAATTTATAAAAAGGAACAAAATTAGTTTTATTTGAGTATAAATAGGTTTTTAAAAATATAAAATATATATGGGCATGGCCAAAAAAAATTTTGGGCTGCCGAAGGTCAGTGGGCTTCGCTAGGCTCAACCAGAGTAGGAGCCTGACAAAGCTAGGCTCGACCGCAGCAGGAGCCCAGCAGAGCCTCACCGGCCCAAGCAGGCCCAGTGCAAGTATAGAAACATCAGTATGCCATGTATTTCAAGGAGTTCGAGATGGCACACTGGCTCAAGCTTTTAACTTCAGTTTGTATTCAGTCAAGTGCCGAGGTGGTACTAAACGGAAACACTACTCGACATTATTGGTTCTATTCCTTTACAAGTTGCAAATGGGCCGGCCCACTCGATTTTGCACTTTACTTAATGCACCCACCCCTGCAGTTCCCCTTCCCCTTCCCGTGAGCAATCCAGATTCCTTGCCCGCTCTCCAAATCCCCATGGGCGACAGAAGCGAGGGCGATTGGAGGTTCCGGCGGCGGCGGAGGCGGAGGCCGAGGGTGCGGCAGCGACAGCAGCAGCCGCATCGACGACAATGGGTGGCGACAAGCGCGACCTCCACGCTCGGTCCCAAGCGTGCAACCCGCTTGGGCAGTTTACCCCCAAAACCGAGGTGTACTACATCGCCCCCAACACCAAGGTGTACTACATCTCCTCCGACTCCGACTGTGAAGTTCCGGCGCCTGGGATGAACCGCGGCAAAGGGGAGGCGTCAACCCTGTTGAAGAAGAAGGGCCCCATGAGAGCTGGTAAGGGCCTGGTCTCCTCCGTGAAGGGTGGGAAATCGGTCGTCAAAGCAGGAGCTTTCGTCGGAGTCAACAAGAAGGGGCGCGTGTCGGATCAAAAGGCCGGCAATGGGGGAGGTTCCGGCAGAGTCAACAAGAAGGGGCGTGTGCCGGATCCGAAGGCAAGCAAAGGGGAAGCTTCTGGTAGAGTCAAGAAGAAGGGTCTGGTGTCGTGTGCAAAGGGCGGCGAGTGGGCAGTGTCATCCTCGTCCAAGAAATGAAGTCCATGCAGATGCAAAACGACATAAAAAAGAAACTCCACAAGAAATGAAGTCCATGCTGATGCTGGTTGTTCTCTTTTGGTCATGTATAAATGCAAGTACTGCATTGTGATGCTGGTACTCTGTTGGTTAGGTTGCTGGTAGCTGGGACCACTATAACTATGTAGTATTAGTTTGTTGGTTTCTTAGATGGGAACCACTCTCACTCAGACTTTGTAATAAGTAGGTAGTGCTTGCTGGTGATGCTATGTAGTGTATGGGTTTGCTGTGAATGGAACTTATGCGACAATTCCTCAGTCGAGGACATGTTCTGCAACTGAGAAGTCAGTTGCCTATCTAATATGAACTCATAAGTCAATTCCCTGTCATTTTCCTAAGCAACATGTGTTTCCTAATGTTAAAGTTTAAGTTCTGAGTTGTGTTCTCTGAGTTGTAAGCGAGGTGAACAGTGCAAGTTGCGGCTCTGTTCTTTTGAATATTGCATGGGAATGAGTACTTTGAGCACTGTAAGCATTGCCAATACCTATTACAGCTCTTGGAGAACTGACTGTTGCCCCTACACTCAGTGAGACTCTCGCTGAGGGATGTTTCTGTTGGTTTTGGTGTGTTTCTGGAAAAGATGATGGCAACGTTTTTTTCTTGAATATTTGCCTCATGTTTGTCCATTTTGAATCCTTATCTGTAGCATGTCAATGATCATTACCCCAATATTTTTTTAAAAAAAAACAAAGACTTGAGCTCAGCTTATATTGAAGCAAACCAAATATCTGCTGGGGTTACCAGCTTACAGTTTAACAGCATCTCATAACAACAAAAAGGTCCCAGAAGGGGAAACGAAAATAGACTAAAAAGCTATAGCCTGGAGCGCCTCCTAGGAACAGTTTTGTCCACCATCCAAACCAACTCCAAAACACCTCTCAAACAGCAACAAACAGCTCCAAAACCTTCCAACTCAGACCACCCCAACGTAGCATCATGCCTCAGAGCCAGCGATCACCATTCGTGTAGAGTCTAAAAATGAGTAAATGATGGAGCTAATTCAATTCTAAATCCAAATACAATTGAATAATGGATGGCACTCTGATGTTTGAGAACAGTCTTTGTAGGCATTGGGCTACAGCAGAGCCAGCGATCACCATTCGTGTAGAGTCTAAAAATGAGTAAATGATGGAGCTAATTCAATTCTAAATCCAAATACAATTGAATAATGGATGGCACTCTTTTTTCCCACCATCAGATTCTAAAACATGCCAGTAAATGATGGATGCCAAAAATTCAATTCTAAAACATTTTTCCCACCATCAGTAGCATCTTTAAGTTAATGTGAACACATCACCTGAGCTGTAGCCCAATGCCTACAAAGATTGTTCTCAAACAACAGATTTGGACTAGTTCGCTCTTTACTGTGAGCGGGCTAATGCTGTGAATGTTAAAGTTTATGATCGAAAATGCAGCAATATAATCTGATATAAAGCTGATTACATAATTTAATATTGAACAGTCAAAGCAAACTTTCAATGCTTAAAATATAACTATGAAATAAATGTTCACACGTTCAATTTATACAAAAGTATTGTTTCCTGTAGCATAGTTTTAAAAAAATGAATCATCCTCAGACTCTTCTCCCGTAGTAATGAAAGGAGGCACGACTCCATCAGCAGTGTATGTGTCATCTGGGTCTTCGTCTTCATCAGATAGGTCATCATGCTCCGGTTCAGGCATGGCTGTCGCAATAGCCTCCTCAATAACAGAAGCATCAACACTAACCCCATCAATGCCAGACCTACTCCAATTACTCAATTCTTCATTTTGCTGTTGATTCATGTCTTCAACTCCAACAATTGAATCCAGATCGATCTCGCCCACCTCTTCAGTACCATCTCCTTCCGGCATGGCAAACAGGTTTCTAGGTTTCACTCTAACGACACTGCACCAATCTGATTTCTTTCCGTGTCGCATATAACACACTTGCTCCGCTTGTGTGCTAAGGATGTAAGGTTCATCTGCATACCTAAACCGAGTGGCATCAATATCGATAACCCCATATCCATCCTTACTGTACCCTCTAGATTTGCTTGTACTTGCTGCAGGTACATCAAACCACTCGCATTGGAACAACATTACTTCCTTCTGACCATAAAAATCAAGGCAGATGATTTTTCTAAGGACACCATACCAGTCCATGTTTCCTGTGCTTGCATCACCCTTCACAAGTACACCACTATTTTGAGTGGTTAACAGTCCATGTTTCCTGTGCTTGCATCACCCTTCACAAGTACACCACTATTTTGAGTGGTTAACGAATTCTCTATCGAATAAACCCGGAAAAGGAACCCATTTACAGAACACCTGCTGAAAACACAAGCAATATGGCTTGGACCGCGTGATATATAATAAATCATGTCATCAATTCCACTTTCTACATGTAACGTGTTGATCTGCAGTTAGCATCATTTTGAAAATATATTAGGGACAACAAATTGACAAGTACCATGTGGAAAATAAATAAAAAGATATGGATAAATAAATGACTCACTTTGCGCTGAAACCATGACACAAAATACTCCTTGTGCCTTCTATCAACATTCCGAAGGCTGGTATTCTTTAGCTCATCCATATGCTCACTTCATCCCACATCAATAAAAAAAATTACTCATTAGTTACATATATATATATATATATATATATATATATATAATATATATATATATCGTAAACATTCGTGGAAAAAAGGTGAAAACTTTCGATTGCGATAACTAAAGCACCGGATAACTAAAGCAATAATACCCCCCCTGGCATTGTTGATGTTAGTGCCTAAATATGGCTATCATAGCAAGTTGACTGAGACAATATGGCAGATGGAATGTTCAGTGATTCCTAAACAAAGCACTGACTATTAACTAGAACTGGCTGTTAAAATCATGCTGACTCCAGCAATAATGAATTAACGGTTTGGTTTCACAGCATGTTGGCAAAAGACAATAATGGCAAACTGGCACATGCATAGACTGTGTTATTGTTAACTAGAGGAGCAGGCTATGAAAATCAAACTTGTCTTGAGCAATAATGAATAAAATATGTACACTCTCTTTTCTGAAATAAGTTGAGGTAGTCAAAGGGTCTTTCCACAGCTCCAGTCTATTTGTTCATCAGATCAGTCTACATTAATTAAAGCAGTAAACACAATGAAATACCATTCATCACGATTGAAAAAAAAGTTGAAAACTTTCGATTGCGATAACTAAAGCACCGGAAGGTGAAAACTTACTTTATCCATGGAGCGAGCTCGTCACAATTGGTTAATATGTAATGCCTCATCCTCATCATATCAATATTAGAAACTTCCTTGAGGGTAATTCCTTTCCTAGTGTAGTCAATGTTCGCAAATATACTCAGCCCAGACGATGGTTCACTTCCAGCGGCGCTTTCATGACGCTCCGGACGATTAAGCTTCGTATCCATATTTTCAAAGAAGCGAGAGCAAAATGTGAGGCACTCCTCAGATATATACCCCTCTGCAATTGAACCTTCAGGGTGGGCTTTGTTCCTCACATAAGATTTAAGAGTACGAAGGTACCTCTCAACTGGATGCATCCATCTATAGCAGACAGGGCCTCCAAGCAGGGCCTCAGCAGCAAGGTGAACTGATAAGTGCATCATAATATCAAAAAAAGCAGGTGGAAAAACCATCTCCAACTGACAAAGTGTCTCCCTAATCGAAGTGCTCAATTTTTCAATTTCTGAAGACTCCAACTCCTTTGAACACAGTGAGTTAAAGAACCTACTTAGCTCGATCACTGGGATGGCTAGATCTTTAGGCAATATGTCATGCACCACTAAGGGCAATAGTTTTTGCAAGATCATGTGGAGGTCATGAGTCTTAAGTCCAGATACCTTGCAACCATTGACGTCCACACATCTCCTAATATTTGCAGCATAGCCATCAGGGAACTTGATGCCATGTAAAAATTTGCACAGAGTTTCCTTGTCATCTTTGCCAAGAGAGTATAACGCTGGTGGCAACTTGTACTTACCCTTTTCTAGCACTGGATGTTGGTCTTCCCTTATACCCAAATGCAACATATCAAGTCGAGCCTTCTCACTGTCCTTGGATTTACCTGGCAAGTGCAGCAATGTCCCGATTAAGCTCTCACATATGTTCTTCTCAATATGCATGACGTCCAAATTATGTCGCACAAGCAATGATTCCCAATAAGGAAGCTCAAAGAAAATACTCTTCTTCCTCCAGTTGTGCCACCTATTTTCTTCATCATGTTGCTTCCTTTTCTTTGTATCCTTTCCAAATATCACTTGTTCGAAACTCTCATAATCTTGCTTCACCTGCGCACCACTGAGCGGCTCTGGAGCTTCCCTGGTTTCATCCTTGTTGTTGAAGCTCACCTTGTTCCTTCGCCACTTGTGATTGTTGGGCAAAAATCGACAATGTCCCATATAGCAATGCTTTGAACCATATTTTAGCCACAAGTAATCAGTATGCCTATGACAATAAGGACAAGCAAACTTGCCTTATGGAGGACAAGTAATCAGTATGCATATGCGGGAAAATCATTAATTGTCCAAAGCAAAAGTGCACGTAGAGTAAAATTCTTGTTCTCCTTCTCATCCCATGTTTGAACTCCTTCAACCCACAGCTCGAGTAGCTCATCGATCAGAGGCTGCAAATATACATCAATGTTCTGTCCAGGAGATTTAGGCCCAGGTATCAACATCGACATCATCCAATAAGGTTGTTTCATACACAACCAAGGCGGTAGGTTATAAGGAATCAGTATCACAGGCCAACAAGTGTAATTGACATTCAACATCCCAAATGGATTGAAGCCATCAGATGCAAGTCCCAGCCTAACATTACGTGGATCCGAATCAAATTCCTTATAGTTTTCATTCACATGCTTCCATGGCAAAGAGTCTGCTGGGTGACGCATTTTCCCATCACGGACCAATCCTTCCTTGTGCCACCGCATCAATGATGATGTTTTCTCTGACATATATAATCTTTGTAATCGAGGGATAAGTGGAAAATACCTTAGAACTTTGCAAGGAGTGCGCTTCTTCTTTGCCCCAACACTTTCTTCACTAGACTCGCCATCCTTCTCAAAATTTCTGTCATTCTTCCATCTACTCTCACCACATGTTGGACATGTATCTATATCAGCAAAGGACCCACGAAATAACACACAGTCATTCACACAAGCATGGATCTTAATGTATTTGAGGCCAAGGTCACGAATAAGCTTCCGTGCTTTCTCATATGTATCTGGAATAGAATGTCCTATGGGGAATGCATCTGCGAATAATTCAAGCGCTTGCCCTGTGGACTTGTTACTCCATCCGCTCATGCACTTAAGCTGAAATAGCCTGACCATAAAAGATAACTTGGTATACCGGGAGCCTGGCCCTCACTTGTTGTGCTTCTTTCAATAAATCAAAGAATTTCTTTGCACTCTCATTTGGCTCTTCATTTTCATTACCACTGAACGCAGACCTAATTAATGCAGACACCAGATTGTTAGATGCTGACGCCTCATCTGTCGGACCTTCACTTATTGCATTCATATGATCATTGCGAGATCTAGCATTAACTTTCTCATTCACGAAGTTCTGGTCAAACCCTTTACTTAATAAGTCCATCTGAACACTGGATCTTGTTTTGTACACGACTCCACGACACCTTGAACATTGACACCGTGCAGTTTCTAATGCATATGTGCCATCAAAAATAGTGTCAATATATTTCTGGAGTCCGGCTTGCCACTCATCTGTTTGTCTTGGCAACAGCATCCAGCTCCAATTGTCATCATCATGTGCCATGATTTCTATCTTCCAAATGTCACAATATTGACTCTTCCTGAAACATGATAACTGACCATTAACTAGGAAAAAATTACACATAAATATATCTATATGGTTCTGACATAAATAGAAGAAAACCTTTAAACTGCTTATTATATGGTAACTAACTGGAAACAAATTTAGATGAATTAACAATTTATTATATGTCTCATTTAGATCATAACAGATTTATAATAATAAATTCTTGTCTCTAATTTTTTTTTTGCAGCTATCTGCTATTGCCTACATACATATGGTATATATATTTTAACCTTACAACACAGGTTTACATATGAAAGATACCTATATATAAATCATATAATGATATGAAGAACAGTAATAAATTGATGATGAAATTTAACACAGGTTTACATGCGCGCAGGTTTAACACAGGTTAACACATACGAAGGTTTATAACAGCCTGACTCATGCCTATTTCAGTTCTAATCCATGACCAAAGTTAACGACATGATGATGAAATAACGATGGATCAGTACATGATGGTTGATATATATAGCTACGTACCTACGGCAACTACTGCTGGCTATTAAGAGTTGAAGGGCAGCGACGCTGCTTCGTGCAGAGAACAACGCCAATGTCCACGGCTCTGCCCACTACGCACACCACCACCAAAGACGGCAGCAGGTCAGGGACGACACCTCTCGCCTGGACCTGGAGACTGGTAGTGGCGGAGGACGGAAAAAAAATAAGGTATGGCGGAAATCGATAGCAAAGTAATCTCTTGGCCCATATTCGCTTATAAAAAATGACTCCCAGGAAGAACTCCCGACATGAATTTTCACATAATTTTTATAAACTTTCAATAGCCAAAATTATTCCTGCCTTTTTTTTCTCAAATGATTCCTAGCTTCATTCACCCCTAACTGATCGAGCCCTAAAACAATTTATACAAAGATGCCATGACCGTCCAGCACAAAATATATAAAGAAGCATATTGATTATTTGAAGATACAAGTAAATAGCTGAAAAAAAGAGTTTCAGGTTTTAGTCCTAACCTTGTGGCCATGATTACAAAAAGAGTGAAGTGCAGAAACCACACCAATCTAATAATGTTGGCCTTGTTGCAAGTTGCAAACTTACAGGAGGACGAAGGAGCAAAAAGTGCATGAACTAGGAGGACGGCGGCTTCACGTTACAAGACGCGATCGTGCGGGCGGCGGGAGCCGGCCGTCTCCTGGATGATCCTTTGTCACGCGATCGTGCTGAGGGGCAGTGGCCAGCGGGCGGCGGGCGGCGTATGGACGTACGTCTCTCCTCGATGAAGACAGGCAGGCCGGGTTGTTTCGTCCATCAAAAAGTCACGGCAAAAACGCAAATTGATCTGATTTGGCTGGCAAACGTAATAGATTAGTTCTCTTTCCATATTTAAAGGATATTTTATTAATATAGTTTTCTATATCAAATTTTAACATAAACATATAGCAGTTGTATTGGCAAGGCTAATGTGTTTAAACTAACTAAGACATCTTGGGATCAAATCCTAGGTGTAGTTTGTTTTTCTTTTTTTTAATCAAGTGTAGCTTGTTTTTCTTTTTTTAATCACAAATATAGGATATTGCAACCATATCTATAAATTTCATACATATTAGAACTTTTATATAATAAAATAATAAATCTAAAATTTGATTATGAGATACAATAAGAATTAGTTTTTTATATTACGACTACAAGTCTACAACCATGATCATCTTAATATTGAACACCAAGAAATATGCACGCAACACAAATAAATCGTAGTAAAAGTAAAAACTTGTTGCAACCATCAATAAAGCGTTGCAATATGAACTTAGAATTGCAACGCCAAACAAACTGTACGCAACGCAAACAAACTCGTGGCAAGAGTCACAAGATATTGCAACCATCGACTAAAGAGTTGCAATATCATTTTAGTTTTGCAACGCCAAAAAAAAAACCCCTGCAACCAAAAAAAATGTTGCAATACTGACCTTTTTTTGCAACCATCAAATAAAAGTGTTGCAATATCAATTTAGTATTGCAACGTCAGTAAAAGTCCCTGCGACGCAAATCAAAGCGTGGCAACAGCGGCAACTTATTGCAACCGCACTATATTTCGTTGCGATAACAATTACTTGTTGCAACGATCTTCATTTTTTTTGCCACGAAACAATTTTTGTGGCAAAAATTCCATCTATCGTAACGAAAAGGGCAAATGGTTGCGAGAGCACTCCTTTTTGCAACGAAATCATTGACGTTGCCCCGAAAGAGCGTAGCAAAAGGGTCGGAATCTAGTAGTGACTCTTCCCCTACAACTTTGGGTGAGTGTTGTTATCGTTTGCACATTTAATCTTACTTACTCAATTCAGCATAAAGATATATATGTTGACTCTATAAACAAATGCAGTTTTCACTGGATACTCATAGTCTTCGATATGACCAGAAGTCAATTGGTAATCTATGACTCATTGAGAAATCTACTGGGAGATTACAAAAATATGATAGATATTATCAAGGGGTAACTTTGATCTTTAAATATGGATTCATGCTCTTTAACTACACTGCAAGAGTTAATTAACTATTGATCCAATTATTGAGCAAGGTTTGGGCTTGGTTCATTGAAAAACACCGTCCGGATCTGGAAGTGGCACTTCGTGATCCTGTCCTGCTAAGTGTAATTTCTACTAGCTCTCATAATCTGTTACCTTAGCATATTTTAACATATGCGTATGATGACGATAGTAATCGTTTTATATCTTACAGTGGGTTCTAACACAGCTACCAGGCAATAATCTGTGTGGATACTATACTTGCGAGTTACTTACGGTGTATGCAAGAAGAACTCTTAATCAGACACTAAAAGTATGTGATATGTATATATAATACATCCATTTTATTTATTTGTTGGTATTAACTAAATCTTATGTATATTAACACACTTGTTTCTTTATAATGCAAATTGAAGACTGAATGGTTGAGGAACCAAGTGTTGCAAGCCGTCCGCCTCAATGGAATTCAAGAGACCATTGCTAGATTTCTTCTTGAAAAAGTGCTCAAACCTAAAGGCGAGTACTATTTCGACCCGGCCGAACCACTGAAGCCAAATCAAGACGAACATCTGTATGAGATTTAAGTGGCGAGAGCGGTAGTGTCCTAAGTCAAATATGAATGGATAATGATATAAATTTTATGTGCATATATATTATACTTATGTATATATAGCTCCATAATATATTTATTTATAGAGTTTCATAGTTTATTTGTGTGTTTAATGCTTGAAACTAACTTATAAGTGTGTGAATACATGTATTAGCAGCGAAGAATACACATTTGAATACCTAATCTAATTGTAAACCAAAATAAGCAAAACCAAAATCAGTAAAAAAAAAGGATCTTTAGTCCCGATTACTAAGGGTGCTTCGTCGTGGCACCCCTGGCGCACCCTTTAGTCCCGGTTGGTATTACCAACCGGGGCTAAAGGTATAGCTTTAGTCCCGGGCCTGAGAACAGGGACTAAAGGTCGGACATTTAGTCCTGAATCCTTAGTCCCGGTTTAGGCACCGGGACTAAAGGCCCTTACCGACCGGGGTTAAAAACCCCCTCTGTAGTAGTGCTAGGGAACCCAATAAGCGATGCCACGTCACGCAGAAATTTTATGGAAAGACGGCCTCTAACGCCGGACCTGGCAACTCGGCGAGCTAGCACTCACCAACTGCACCACAGGCCTGTCCCTCAAATAATGACGTACAATAGAAGAAAAATATTTCAAAATTACTGTATGGATTATGAATAATACTGAAAACATGGAAGTAAGCTGACATTGTCTGCTTCAGTAAACAATAACCAACAATGATTACTCTGCACATATCTTCCTCTTTGCCGCCCCGTTTGCAAATATTATACATAACACTCAAATAATAGCTAATATAAGAAGTATTTGTCAACTTAGACGTTGCTATCTTCGTACGCACCTAAATTAAATAGAAACATATTATTGATTTATCACTCCTGTCTTTTTTTAGCATAATTTATCACTCCTGTCGTGACCTCCGGTAGACTGGACCATGGCTGCAAATTAAGATGAAGTTAACTATCCTGGACCATGGTTGATCCTGTACTGATCTAATACCCACACCTTACAAAAAAAATCCTATAACGTTGCTTCATAGAGTACTAATTCAAAGGTAATGCGATTCGACTTATTAATGTAACTGCTACAGTATGAACCAAATACTATGAAAATGCTATCATTGAGGATGTAGAGGCTGACTTAGTGTACAGAAGTAAAGCTTAGTTTGCAACCAGAAGGACTCAACGCCTGCTCAGAAGTCAGGACACAAGGTTTATGGCGTGCAACGCCGATCTTGCTCCTTCCGAAGCCTTTGCCGACCAATATGACCATTTTAGAAAAGCAAAATAATAAACTAGAAAAGTGGAATAGATATCTGGATCACATTTGTGAAATAATAGGCTAAACCAATCAAACTATATTGTCCAAATAAGAAAACAAGTAGCGGCATGGAAGCAATGAGAAAGCTAGCGCATGCCATGGTAAGATTAGCAGAATTTTGCCACGAGTTTGAGATGGACATAGGAAGAAAGGCTACCTAAGCTTTTCACGCCTTGGTGTCGTCTCGTAAGGTCGAAGACCGGACTAAGGGCTCACGGATTTTGCAGTCCTTTTCGGGGTGGTTCGTGATGGCGACTTTGCTGTTGAACTTTTTGAGGTCATCTTGGGCGGCGTTCTTGGGAACATCAGGGATCCAGCAGTACATGGCCGCGCTAGCAAGAGGTGGCAGCGATAATCGGGAAGAGGATGTTGCGGCATGGGTACGAAGAGAGGAGCTGAGCTCGAGGTTGGATCTGCCGGTCAGGTTCTGGAACCGCTGCTACTACTGTCAACATACAGGAAGAAGATATGGTAAGTGATGATGTTAAAAAAGATACGGTTACTGGGGGACCTTTTGTACGGGAATGGTGTGTGCGATGAAAAAAATGCAGTCGATCGAATGCATACCCATGAATCCAAACAGGATAAATGATACAATGACATATATGTGATTAGAGAGGGCAGTAGATTTAGAGGCTCTAATTGTGGCATGCGAGGGGTTCTTCTGGTGCATTAAGATCCTTTAGAAGATAATTCTTTAACAGCTACCGTGCTAAAGAATATGAACCATGTGAACCACATGAAGAAGCTGATGGATTGTTCTCAGTGATGTTGTATATCAAGATGACCTACAAGCCAAAGAGACCTTGCTCAGATCCACTGGCATGGACTTAACATCGTCCTCTCCGGGACGGCACAAACATGTAAGATATAGCCATGGGATAGAGAAGGATGAATGAGTGATAGACAGCTGCACATATTGTGACCACCAAGTTTCTCAATGCCAATATTGTGATCAACACAACAATCAAAGCTCAGGTTTAACTGGATATGTTGTTAAGTCTTTCAAATATGTGGCAAAATAATTGATATAAGCGAGTGAACACAAGAAGTATCATACACGCCAGCTTGAGAAACAAGCCAGCTATGCAAATAGTGGAGCTCAACCAGATTGTGTGAAAAAACCTGCAACATCTATGTGTCCTAGAATTTTTAGCGGACCCTTCGTCCCTGTGATTAAGGCTGCTTTTACCAACTCTACCGCCTTTAGATTGTTGTGCTGTTCCCTCTAACACCAAGTCTCCCTAGTACGACAACACAATGATGGTGCTAACATCCCAGAAATCAACCAAGTTTCCTTCCCCCATTTGGCTTTCCTACCAGGATGAGAACCCTATATGGCAGGGCCATCTTAATATCTCCCATATTACAAAACTAACAAAGAACATAAAAAAACTTCAGATAATAAATTAATTAAATATCATGCATACACATGATGTTCTAATGGAAGTGCTAAAACGAGAGACTAACTAATAAACTAGCATAGACTTACATGGCATGCATGCAAGCCAGCCATGGTACTTACTCATCTATGCTGCAAACTCAATGAAGTTATCTTATGTAGGACACAAACTTAACAAACTAACCGAACTAAAAAATTATGTACGTGATGCCGCTCAAGATTATCCTAACAACCACCATTTACAAGTCAGGCCATGCATGCGTATGTACGTGATGCCTTGGTAACAATGTTACTAGTTGCCTTTTACCATCATCTGATGGGTACGAGCCAAAAATATCCGAAAATCTTCTCTTTTACCTGTCGGCATAAACGTTCAAATATAAAATTACATGGTAACGAAGACTACATATGAAGAGGTTGCTCAGCGTTTGTGCAACGAACATGTACATCCATCAATTGTTTATATGCATAGGATACATACATATAATGGAGGTATACTATACAAGTAGGCAATCATTCGCACCTCACCCATACCAGGTCCACCCATGTGCACCTTATCCATATTATAACATAACACATCTGCCTATAAATAGCAACAGCAACTTCCATTCAAGAATCACCTCTGCACACAAAACTAAGGAATATAGCTCGGTATAACCAAGGAAGGTAGCACCAGGAGGAGGAGGCAATGGAGGGAAAGAGGACTACCACTTTGATGGTGATCATGTGCCTGGTCATCTTGAGCCTCACTGTTGACTCCGCCACTGCAGCACAGTGCAGCTGCTGCAAATCCCCACGGGCAAAAGCATGCTGTTTTACTTGTATTGCTACGGGAAAATCCGACACAGTCTGCAAGAACATTTGTTGTTTCCCATGTCGTACTATGGCTAATTCTGGTAAATTCACTAAAGTCATCTTATTCAATGTATTTTTATATGTACATACAAACTTTGTAGCATATTGTTGACTTAATTACTTTCTATCTCACAACTTCAGGCATATATCTTGCAACATAAAGCAACTTATATTCTACTCCCTTTGTCCCAAAAAGAATAGATTTCTGGAGTTGTCCTAAGACAAATATTTTGAACTTTGACCAAATTTGTAGAAAAGAATATTAAAATTTCTGGTATCAAATTAGTATCATTAGATTTATCATAGAACATATTTTCACATGATGCTCATTCTAAGTCAGAAATATTGTTATTTTTTTTATAAAGTTAGTCAAAGTTAAGAAAGTTTGACTGGCACAGATGTTAGGAATTGATTCTTTCAGAGACGGTGGGAGTACTTTCAATATAAAATTAACTCATGCACTAATGGGATTTCCCTATTTTAATTTGGCAGTTGTTGGTAAGATGGACGAAATGGAATTTCTTGCTGAGATGGAAGAAGAACAAGCGTAAACCAACATGCTTGCATTGCTACCAGCAAGGATGCCATTCATAAGCATATGTTGTTTTGCTTCAAGTTATGGCCAAGTTATGTTAATGTTTATCTCCAATAAATTGTTGACCATATGGGGCAACCTCTAGTCGTTCCATCGGTTGGTCTCAACTATATGTATGTTGTGCATGTGTGCGCGTGTCTGTTGCGTTTAATAAGGCCATAGCACTGTCCACCATGATATGTGTCATCTGCTGGTCTCTGGCCTTAGCAGTTCCGTTGAAACATGATTATGAATATTTGTGTATGCATGTACAAGAAACCTATTAATACATGATGGTTACATTCCGTCACAGATCGATAAAAAACAGTCACCAAACAACATTTGTGATGGTTTTAGAGATCATCATGTATTGAGCATCATGGATTGACATGTTTGACGGTTTTTCAAAAACCATCAAAGATTAACACAATCCATGACGGTATAAAACCATCATAGATCAGCCCAAAGCCCACTTATTCCAGCCCAAGCCTAATGTTTTTGACAGAAAATAATCGTCATGGATTAGATATCCACACCATTATTGCTCACATCAGTACTAGCTACCACTTGTTTGGCACATCATTAATGCAACAAAATTCATCTCAAGATACACAAATCATATAAATAGACATTTATTTATTCATATAACAGTGAGTTGTATGATGGATTCAACATATACAAACTTATATGCTTCAAATATAATATACATGATCAAATACAAGTACGGTGTAAACAAGACATATGATTTATGTTTATAAACTTCAAATCAGCCATCCATTAGCATCTTGATGAGATTGATGCTTATGGAGTGCTCCCTAACATTTGAGTTCCTAAAATAAAATTGGCATGATATTAGTAACAAACTAAGAACCGATGTTTAATAGAAGATCATAGAAGGGCAAAGGTTCAGAAATATATTGATTCACAATATTCACAGATGTGTATAGGGCTGTAGACAACAGTATTTGAGTATATAGCAGATCTATATCCTTACTTTCTTGTTGTGGTAGAACACTAGCTGTTCTTGAATAAACTTGGTGCATTTGGTTCTTGATCCTTGATTTGTTAAAATATTAGGCATTTTCATGTTTAATTTAATCTAGAAAAACCATAACAGATTCATGACAAATAATATGTTTACATGTGATATATTGCTACTTCCAGTTAAGATTATCTTGAACATGACACACAACATGATATTGACAAAGAAAGAATAGTACCTTGCGGAAGGACCTGTGCTCATAGCACTTGTGAGAGATCTCTAGTGTTTTGGTAATAGATGAAACCTAGCTACTAACCCTATTCTAAGTGGATGAATAGGTTAGTGCACATGAAGATGTCAAGTGGTGGAGCAAGCAAGGTGGCTAGGAGAGGAGAGCCACAAGATCAAGTTAAATCTCACACTTGGAGTATGTGAAAAGGATGAAACCCTAAGTGATTCAAGGCAAAGGTATATGCTAGGGCTTTCCACTTTAGTGATCAAGACACTTAGTGAGTGTGATGACATTTAGGATAAGCAACTATACTATTAAGATGGGAAAATGGTATGTAGATGCAATTGTCAAGTGCCATTAGGTGAATCAAATCATTCATGTGCATTTAACCTAATGAGCAACCCTTGAATAATATGCTAAAATAGCTAACACATGAGCACAAGTAGTGGAACACTTGGTGTTAGCACATGTGACCAAGGGGTGAAGTTAGAAGTGAATTCTAACCTGTTTAGAGGCTCCGGACCTGTTGTAGGGAAGGCTCCGAACCATTGGAAGTGGTTCGGTGGCTAACCCTAGCCCTGGCTGCTTCACTGGAAGCTCTGGACCAGGCTAAAGAAGGAGCTCCGGACCAATCTCCATTGATCCGGTGGCTTGGCCTTGGAAGTCAGCAGGAACGGTGAAGGCGTCGGACCATGAGACTTGGTCCGGAGGTGAGTTCTGGACGAAATCCAACGCAAAATCCAACGGTTTGGACCTCTCTGTTGTGCATCGGACTCAAGGGCCTGGCTCCGGACCAAAGAGATCCGTACCATTGCAAGATGTCCGACGCTTGGCAAGTTTGCGTGGCAACGGCTAAATTCAAACGGTAACTACACATGGCATGCTGAGAATGCGTCGGACCAGAGCGTTGGAGCATAAGGATTGGTTCGGAGGTCTAGAAAAACTGGTCTAATAGTCGCGCAGGAAACTGTGTAAAGTGCATAACGGCTAGCTCCTTGTGAGGGGTTATTTAAGGTGTTTGGCCGGCTGTAGCTCACTTTTTTGCACTCTTGGACATTGCATACACATTGTGAGCTATTACTCTACACTCCCACTCATCTCATACTTGATTGATCATCCATTTGTGAGATTTGAGTGAAACAAGTGCATTGCATGAAGTGAGTTCATCTAGTGGCACTTGGTAGTTGTTTCTCGCTGTGGTTTTCTTGTTACTCTTGGTGATTGCCATCACCTAGACAGTTTGGAGCAGCGGAGGTGGTTCGGGAATATTGGTGATTGTTCTTCGCCACCACCGGAGGATTTGTGAGGGGTTCTTGTGCCTTCCCCGCGGGAGATCGCAAAGGCAACTCTAGTGGATTGCGCGTGGCTTGTGTGAGCCTCATCTTATGTTGGTTGTACGGCACCCGGTGATGGGTTTGGCATGTGATGCCAATTAGCGCGTGAACCTCCAAGTGAGTGACTCGCCACAACGAGAACTAGCTAGTTGGCAAACTAGTGAACCTCGGTAAAAAATTGAGTGTCAACTATTGTCTCCCTATTATGATTGTGATTGGTTTTCTTTATTCTCTCTATTGATTGGATTACTCCTTACCTCAACACGGTGGTATAACAATCTTCTCACTCTCTAGCTTTACTTCCTAGTCTCTCTTGTTAGTAGAACTATTAGGCTTGTTTAGTTGTTTTCCTTGTTCTAGCTTGTGTAGCTATTTGTGTGACTTAGAACTATTAGGCTAGCAATTGTTAAATAGGAGGCTTCGCATCCCCAAGTAGGCTAGTGTAAAACTTGCTTCGCCACCTTATCTTCTAACTTGTTGTTGAGATTCTTTGTAGATCTTATTTTAGGCTATTCACCCCCCTCTAGCCATCACTAAGGACCTTTCAAGTGGTATCAGAGCCTAACACCTCTAATTTGAGGCTTAACAACCTATGGTGTGAAGATGACACATATCAACAACACAAAGAAACCACCAAAGTTTGATGGCACTGTTCACACCAAAGGTGGCAAACAGATAAAAGACCGCAAGCGTATGGCTGTCAAGTGTAGCTTTCATAGGGTGTATTCCAGGTATCGTATTTTTCACAGGGAATGAGAACTGAATTAACTTGGAATATGGTTATGTCCTACAATGAGACAAGGGAGACTATGATAACAGGGTTGAGAGGTTCGATATAGCAAAGATATCTAACAAAAAGCTGGTTATATTGGCTTTATCAGCCCTTCTCTTGCAGGAGGCGATAGGATAGATCAGTAAGAGGTAAAACTCCTACCGAACCGCACCATCATGTTGTATTAAGGCCCTACCTTTTAAGAACTTATCTTACACATGTGGTGGAATACAAAGACAAGATAGGGCTGTCACCACCTGTTGGCACCAACAATGATACACTTTTCTATAACTAAAATGATGTCAACAACCTCAGGATCAAGGATAAACAATCACATCATGAGAATACTTTATGAAATAACTAGTTCCACATGTCCATGAAGTATGTAATTGTAGGATGGAAGAAATGGAGCACAGGAGAGCCAGTGGGACCCATATAGGGGGTCAGCCGACCTCCCTATGGGCCCACCAGCTCTCCCCCCTTGGCCATGATCCAGGAGAAGCACCTCAGAGTGAATTCCAACCCTTGGATCACTCTGTGCTTTCTCCCAACGGCTCACATGCAAAGCACATGGATCCATGGGCCCACATCAAGGAGATCAACGTAACAATTACCTCAGAACAAACAACCAACACACATGACAAGTGGGACCAGCACCTGGAAGGCTGGGGTGGGCCAGAGACCCTAGAAGGGGGTCGGTCGACCTCCCAAGTGGCCCTCCTGGTCCCCACTTGGTCCCTGGCCAGTGGGGCTGCATCTAGAATACTAAAGGATGGCCCATAGGCCATAGGGTGGGGTCGGCCGACCCCCCCTGGGTCGGTTGAGGCCCTGGTAACCGCCATACCTATTTAACACATGCTGAAGATCACAACCATCCACTCCAAGTTGCTTTAGAGGCAGTTGGATCCAAGGGTGGAGATTTGAAGCCTCCAAGATCGATGACATGGCAATGGAGTAGCCCCTACTCCACCTCCCACTATAATTAGAGGCTCATACCCCCCTCTCTACACATGGTGAAGAAGCCTACAAGCTCTATTCCTTAGATTGTTGTAGTAGTTAGTCTAGAGTGGGAGTTAGAGTTGAGTCGAGCTGCGCTCGGGATTTCCGGAGTCGTCTTCTAGAAAGTCTGGTATATCTCTTGTATCTTTCCTTCTTTGTAAGACTTTACCTTATTCAATATATTAATTTTCCTCTACTTTACATAGTATTTACTTTGAGCATTACTATAGTATATTGTTAGATGCTTTTGCTTATTACTAGCCTTTACATCAATAGTCTGTGATCCTTGTGGCCTTTCCCATATGCGATCATTGCCTGTCATAGGGTTCTTTGATTATAGATCGTAGTCAAAGTAGTAAGCGTGGTGCTTATACATCATCTTATCCTTGGTTACCGCTTGTTGCACGGATTGTTTGTGGTAGCTAGCAAGAGAGTGACAGCCTTGTCTAGTCTCTGTATTCCACCACGTGTTCTTAGTCAAGTTCTTAAAAGGTAAGACCCCCATAAGAAGAGGGTGCGGTCCGGTAGGAGTTTTGTCCTCCTACTGATCTATCCCCTCGCCTAGCATACTTGTATTGAGGAGACAAACTATAGTGTTTAGACTAATTAATTTTCTAAGTATATTGAAGTAGAGTGAACTACATAGGAGTCCCTTTACTCTCTCGTTGTCCTCCCACCTAGCTATACTATCTAGTTCGTTCTAAGTATCATTTACTTTGGCTTATTCATTCATCAACCCTTCCTATCACATATATCATTTACCCCCCTATACTAGTTGATACTAAGTTGAGGTGCTCTCTAGGATCTCTCTCTAATTATCATTTCTAGCCCAGCTTTCCCTTGGGAAAATATAAATTACGATACCCTGGAATACTCCTGGGTGAAGTGCTACAGCGGTATAATCTGTGCGCTTGCAGATTTATCCAGTAGTCATAAGAAATTCCAACAAGCATTTTAATTAGATTGAATCCAGAGATTCTCGTTAACTTAGTTATCAATTAGTCATAGGGGCTTACCCCTGTCTGTGTCTTCCTTTCTTGTGAAGCCAGATAGTGTATGAGTGGTTTCCGACTGTCGAGAAATTATTTAGAAGATCTCAAGCAGCTGTTGAGGAGGACTAGACGTCGTCAAGTTCACCCTCAGAGGTTCATCTCGACCCTGAATCCGTTCGAGGAAGGAGTCTCTACACCACCACTCAAGGAAGCTATGGCCCAGAAGGTGATCTCTGACTTCTCAACCCCGTCCGCTACACACGTAGCTCACGGCCCTGAGGTCAACTTCGGGGATGCCACCCTCGAGCTGAAGCCCGCCTTGATCCACATAGTGCAGGCCAATCCATTTTGCGGGAAGCCCCATGAGGATGTCAATTCTCATCTCCAGCACTTCATGGAGTTGTGTGGCACCTTTACCATCAAGGGATTAGCGTCTGTGAAGGACCGAGAACAGCGACCAGAGGGGGGATGAATGGGAGCCTCAAATTTCTCTTGAAATATTCGGGCCACTCTTCCCAAAAGCCAAACCCAATTGTTGGGTGCTCAACCTCCCCCGAGCAACGCGAGCGGGGATTCAGACGAAATTGGAGAAATGAGAGCTCACCGGCAGTGGAGGAAAACTCACCGGAAACCCCCAATAAAGAGTTCTCAACCCCTATGAGAAAGAGGCAAAAACCCTAAGCAAAACAACCAGAAAAACAGGCGACGGACACTGGAAGACAACGCGACGGACGCTCTAGGACAGGGCGACGGATGCTGGCGACGGACGCAGAGAGATCGTCTGTCGACCTTCCATTGCGGGTGCGTCCGGACCCTCTGGAGTTTGAAACTTGTAGTTCACGCCCTCATCTGGTGCTGCCGCGTGGCCTCCGGATGCGCTGAATAGAAGAGGCTCCGGACCATCGTGCCTTGCGTCCGGAGTCCAGCAGAGAGCTCCCCGAGAGCTGTTTCACACCCGGACATCGTCCGGACTCTGGTGTCCGGACACCATCCTGCGTCCGGACCCAACACAGAGCCAGTCCAGAGAGCTCAGATCATTCGGACACGTGTCCGGAGTTGAGCGTCTGGATTGAGATCAACGTCCGAACCTCCTGTCCAGAGCAAGCCGTGGCTAGGGTATGCCACCAGACGCGTCTATATTTGTCCGGTCCCTGCAACCCGAGCGTCCGGACCTCTATCCGGAGCTCTGTCTTGATCCAAACCGAGCTGCCTCTTTTTCTCCAAGTCTTCATGTGCTAACAACATTTGATCCAACACTTGTCCTCATGTGTTAGCCTTTGTAAAGAATGATCTTGGATTTTAATTCATTTTCATGTCACTTAGGTTCATTTTAGATATGCAATGCAAACCTAGTGGCACATGATAACCGCAATCGACACGAGTTTTCCCTTCTTGATAGTACGACTATCTATCCTAAATGTGATCACACTCTCTATAGTGTCTTGATCACTAAACTAAAAATGGCCCTATGATATACCTTTGCCTTGAGCCCATTTTTGTTTTTCTCTTTCTTCTTTTCCTTAGTCATGGAGCACTTGTTCAATCATGATCCTTCATCTAGCTCCACTTGTCAAGTTGGATCACCCTATCTTGATCATACACTTAGCAATAGGGTTAGTCCATAGGTTTCATCAATTATCCAAAATCAAACTTGGGCTTTCAATCTCCCCTTTTTTGGTAATTGATGACAACCTTTCATAAATGAATATATAGAATGAAAATTTCAACTTTGGTAGTATTAGCTCCCCCTACATATGTGATATATGAGTTTGGTTCATTTTAATCACATATGCATGAATAGGAATTGTGGGAGAGTGAATGCTACCAAATGATGCTAAGGTATAAAAGATGGACCTTTGAAGCGTGATACCAATCGGAGTGCCATTTTATACCATCCTTAGCACCATGAATGCCTAGAGACCACATGAAAAACAACTTGAGAGAACTAGATACCATTTGAAAAAATATACGAACCTAAGCATGCTAGTTCTTCAAGCACCATATCATTTAAGTTTCTAGCATTCATCACACAAGCATGTCATGAATATAAATACATATGCAAGCAAGCATTTATGAATGCACAAAGACATGCAACAACTTGATTCATAGGCTTGCCCCCCTACTTGTGTGCTTTCATTTTCAAAAAAATTCAAAATATATTTTCTTTGTCTTACTACTTACTTCTCCCCCTTTGTCATCTATTATCATAAAAGATGTGCTCAAAGTGTCGATTATTGAAGAGAAGCTTAGTGGTGGTTCAATCTAGATTACTTGCCCCAAAGTATTTAACTCGGTTTAAACCAAGGACAAGCTTGTTCACACATCCTAGAATGGTTATCTTGCCCATGTTGAGCTAAACATTTGAAGTCCATATTCTAGATCAAATACTAGGATTGCAAGCCTACAAACATGTCATATGCTACCACTAGATCATATCAAGCATAGAAGCAATAGTGGTACCATATAAGCATCAAATTCATTTGATTTTCATGAATGAGCCTAATGAATTGATGTCTAGATGCACTAACAAGTCCTAATACTGGATGAATGACATGTCAATCAACTTTTACCTTGCTTTGCCAGGAGATCCCAAGGCGTTATAATTACGCATAGGTGGCCACGGCAAGATTATCGGCAATCGCAGGAAGAGCGATATCGGCAGCAGGAGGAAGAAAGGCGCCAAGAGTGGCATCGGCATAAAGATCACTAGAGATGTCCCTTCTTTGTTCATTGCTGGGAGGAAGTCATTAAGCTACCCACTACCAATAATTTCCCTAAATGCAATGGGTACTACCCTGCTGATCGGTCAAAAAAGAAACCTTGTTTTGACGATCGGGCATCAAACTATAGCAGGCCGATAAGAGAAAAGAGATCAGCGCATGATCGGCTGGGGGCAAGCTCAGCGTATATGATAGGCTTGGCAGGCGCGTTGGTCAAGAAGATCTTGAAGAGATGGCTAATGCAAGAGTGCCTGATGAGGAGATATTCTCTAGGGATCCAAACGTGAGGAGTGGTGCAGATACAAGCAATGAGAAATAGTACCAGCCTGTTTGGAAGACTAGACTTCCTCAATGGTGCCCTAAGGGTCTGACAGAGACTCAGAAAAGAAGGATCCAGCGCGAACGCCAAGAATACTTGTATCACGGTGAAAATCCTTCAAGGGAAAGATCTCCAATTAAGCAGTGGAGGCGAAAACGCAAGGATAGAGATCCATCGGTAGAAATCAACATGGTTGTTATATTGCCGATGGAATTCATGGCGCCCGCTGATGATGAGGAAGAGGCTGCTGAGATGGCACAGTTGGTGCTGGACCCGATGATAGCTGTCTTTGAAAAACCTGCCGATGATGAAAGACAGCACTTGAGGGCCTTGTTTGTCAAAGGCAAAGTAGATGGGCAGCCAGTGTCAAAAATGCTAGTGGATGGCGGGGCATCAATCAATATAATGTCATACGTCATGTTCAGGAAGCTTGGGAAAGGTGACCAAGACTTAGTCAAAACAGACATGAAGCTCAAAGATTTTGAAGGCAATGTGTCACCAGCTATGGGAGCAGTGTGCGTTGAGTTGACCATCGGCAGTAAAACTTTGCTGACGATGTTTTTCGTGATCAGTGGCAAGGGCACCTACAACTTGCTCTTGGGGAGGGATTGGATCCATGCTAATTGCTGCATTCCTTCCACCATGCACCAAAGCCTCATACAATGGGTTGGAGACAAGATTGAAGTCGTCCGAAGTGAAGCCCCGTCCATTGTTGCATCGGCAGAATCGGAAACCTATGAGCAAACCAGATGCATATCAGGAGAAGCTTGGGACACAGATTTCCTCAAGGTTGCCGATTATCGAATTACACCGATCCAAGCAGTCGGTTCTGAAGAAGAGTATTAATGGATTAGTTCGCCGATGATGGAAAGCTGGGGCAGGGGTTCACGTCCGCCGATGATTTACTAGAAATAGATATCGGCGATGGCAGTAGGCCCCGTCCAACTTTTATTAGTGCTAAGTTAGACTCCCAATGTAAACAACAGTTGAGTGATTTATTAAAGAATATAAAGATTGCTTTGCTTGGGATTATACAGAGATGCCTGGTCTAGACCGATCAATAGTTGAACATCGGTTACCTATTAAGTCTGGTTTCCAACCTCATCAACAACAAGCACGCCGATGCAATCCTAATGTATTACCTGACATTAAAGCTGAAATTACAAAATTAATTTAGGCTGGATTTATTCGGCAATGTCGATTGGATTTCTAATGTGGTTTTTGTGTATAAGAAAAATGGAAAACTTCATGTTTGTATTGATTTCAGGAATCTCAACAAGGCTACGCCGATGGACGGTTATCCGATGCCTGTTGCCGATCTACTGGTTGATGCTGCTGCTGGACATCAAATCATTAGTTTTATGGATGGTAATGCTGGATATAATCAAATATTCGTGGCTGAAGAAGACATATCCAAAACCGCTTTCAGATGTCCAGGTCATGTCGGTTTGTTTGAGTGGGTCGTAATGACTTTTGGTTTGAAGAACGCCGGTGCTACTTATCAGAGAGCAATGAATTTTATTTTTCATAAGTACATCGGCACGATAGTCGAAATCTATATTGACGATGTGGTGGTCAAGTCCAGAAATTTTGAAAAGCATCTTGCCGAATTGAGAGAGATTCTGGAGTGCACAAGAGAACACGGGTTGAAGATGAATCCGAATAAGTGTGCATTTGGTGTATCGGCAGGTCAATTTCTGGGGTTTATGGTACATCAAAGGGGCATCGAAATCGGCAGAAAGTCTATTGAGGCAATCAATAAGGTGGTTGCTCCCACGAACAAGACTGAATTGCAATCATTGATCGCCAAGATTAATTTTATTAGAAGGTTTATATCCAATCTGTCTGGAAGGATTAAATCTTTTAGTCCACTGTTAAAACTGAAGGTCGGTCAGGAGTTTACATGGAAAGAAGAACAACAATCAGCCTTAGAAGAAATTAAGAAGTATTTGGTAAAATCCTGTCTTAGTTCGTCCTCAACACAGGAAACCATTCAGATTGTATTTGTCTGCCGATGATAGTGTTATCGGGTCAGCTCTAATCCAAGAATTTGAAGGAAAGGAGCATGTAATTTATTATTTAAGTAGAAGGCTGGTGGATGCTGAAACCAGATATTCGGCCGTTGAGAGGTTATGTCTATATTTGTACTTCTCTTGCAATAAGTTAAGGCATTATTTGTTGTCGGCCGAGTGTACTGTCATATGCAAGGATGACATGGTTAAGTACACGATGTCAATGCCGATATTGAGTGGAAGGATCGGCAAGTGGATTTTGGCATTGTTAGAGTTTGACTTGAGGTATGAATCGGCTAAGGCAGTTAAGGGTCAAGTGATGGCCGATTTTGTTACTCACAATTGCGGTGCAGTGAATTCCGTAGAGATTGCTCCTTGGACTTTGTTCTTTGATGGATCCACATGTAAGGAGGGAGCAGGTATCGGCATTGTCTTAATTTCACCTCGAGGACAGACGTATGAAATCGTTGCCGATTGTTGCTACTTCAACAAACAATCAGGCTGAGTACCAGGCGTTGCTAAAAGGGCTGGAATTACTCAGGGAGGTGCGTGCTGATGCCGTTGAAGTCTTTCGTGACTCTATGTTATTGATCAATCAATTAATTGGGACATATGAGTGCCGAAGTGAAGTTTTAATTGCATACTATAAGAAGTGTTTGCGATTATTAAAAGAATTTAGGGAATACCGTCTTGACCACATTCCCAGATTGCATAATGAAGAGGCTAATTGGTTGGCACAGTATGCTTCGGGATATCAGCCGATTCAAGAAGTAATGACATCGGTGATGGTTGCCGATGACTAGAGGAAAGAAATTGCCGATTACGTAAGGGATCCATCTAGGAAGGTTCAAAGGCGTCTAAGGTTTCAAGCTACCAAGTACGTGCTCCTCGATGAGGAATTGTATTATCGGACGATTGATGGAGTTTTGCTCAAGTGTCTTAATAAAGAAGAATCAAAAGAGTTGATGGGTGAAATTCATGAAGGAGTGTGTGTGGGGCGCGTCAATCGGCGTTCAAAATGAAGTGGATGATCAGGCGGAACAGATATTATTGGCCGACAATTCTTGAGGATTGTTTTGAGTACTTCAAAGGGTGTCAAGATTGTCAGAAGTTTGGTAATGTTCAAAGGGCGCCTGCCTCGGCAATGAATCTTATAATCAAGCCTTGACCATTTAGAGGATGGGCCATTGATCTCATCGACCAGATTTATCCACCATCGAGTAAGGGGCATAAATTCATACTCGTTGTCACTGATTATTTCATGAAGTGGGTTGATGCCATCCCTTTAAAGAAGGTGACATCGACAAACATGATAGACTTTGTGAAGGAATATATTGTTTACCGATTTGGTATTCCTCAAACTATTACAACTGATCAAGGGACCATGTTCACATCGGGAGAGTTTGATGAGTTTGCTGCTGGTATGGGGTTTAAAGTATTTAACTCTTCTCCTTATTATGCTCAGGCTAATGGTCAGGCAGAAGCAACTAATAAAGGGGTCATTAAGCTTATCAAGCACAAGATTGAAGAAAACCCTAGAAGGTGGCATATAGTGTTGAATGAAGCTCTATGGTCGTATCGGATGGCGTGTCATGGTGCAACTAAAATCTCGCCGTATCAGTTGGTTTATGGACATGATGTTGTCCTACCTTGGGAGATAAAAACTGGTTCTAGGTGGTTGTTTTCCCAGGATCAATTGACAACCGATGAATATGATACTCTTATGAGGGATGAATTAGAAGATCTAGCAAGTCATCGGCTGAGGGCTTTGATCAGTATTGAAGAGAACAAGAAAAGGGTTGCCAAATGGTATGACAAGAAGGAGAAAGAAAAAGAGTTTGCCGATGGTGATCTGGTGTGGAAACTGATTCTACCGATTGGGACTAAAAGTTCAAAGTTTGGGAAATGGTCTCCTAATTGGGAAGGTCCTTTTCGGATAAATCAGTCTGTTCCTGGCAACGCTTATATCTTGGAAACCCTCGAAGGGGTTGCATTTTCCAGAGCAATTAACGGTAAATATTTAAAGAGATATTATCCTAGTATCTGGGTAGATGCATAAAACCATACAAGTGTAAATGCCGATGGAAGAAGGATCATGTAGAACATCGGTAGAAAATGTATTGATGTTATGTTACAAGCAAAATTAGTTGTCAAGTTCGCAGTTGCCGACAGAGCAAATTACAACAGAGATTGAATGGATGAGATCGCACGCAGGTGAATTTGGTCCGCTTTCTCTATCTCCCTAGCGTCGTCGTCGGCAGTGCCCTCAATTGGCTTGATTTTCTTCCTCAGCAGGAGAGCCTGGAGGGCATTAGCGTCCCTCTCTTGTTGCAGAGTTTTAATGGCATCAGGGAGTTCAATCTTCTTTTGGTTGGCTATATTCAAATCTTCATCAACTTTCTTCATCTCTGCCAGCACTTCTTCTTTTCTTGCCGATAGACGAACGATCTCTTGTTCGAGCTCGGTGCCGGAAGCTTCCAGACGGCCGATGTCTTTGTGCTTTTCGTCCGCAGTCTGCTCGAACTTGAGTATTTCTTCTTCGAGTTTTGCTTGAGCAGCTCTATCGGCAATGCGGCGCGAAGCCTTTCGTTATTGTAGCTGCCGACTCTCGAGGAATGCCGCTTGGAAGAGTAATTCTTCAATATCGGCAGGCAATTGGTCTTGAATTTCCCTGAAAGTTGTCCTTATTGCACTGGAGTCTTGAACCAGTTGGGACGTATTCTGTTGCAGTAGAGGTAGCAGTGCCTCAAGTTTGGATTTTGCTTCTGCCGATATGACAGTTGAAGCTTGGGCAGAACTTTCTTCTTTGTCATCATTGTCTGGAAGGTTGAGGGCAAAGGAGAATAAGCTATTGAGGGAGTCTTGGGCCTGAAAAGAAGAAGATTAGAATTTGCCGATCACAAGTTTATAAGTTTTATGACAGTCGGTTTACCATCTTTAGATGAATTTCTCGCCTTTTACTTGGCATAGTAGCTGACGCAACCGTATCTTGAGGATCGGCAAAAGTTGCTAATGAAGTTGTCTCGATAGGAGGAACGGTTGGTGCTGGTGCTGGTACTGATGCTGGTGTTGCTTTCGCTGTTGTAGCTGACCTCTGCGGCGATGGTACTGTCCCCTGGTCGGGAATTTCATCCGGTGCTGATGCTAGTGCCGATGCCAATGATGTTTCTATTGTTGCAGCTAACTCTTGCGGCGATATTGTCCTTTGGATAGGAATTTCAGCCTGTGATTGGCTAGGGATGGTTGCCGATGCTAGCTCTGGTGTTGGTATATCGCTAGGAGGTCGAAGACATGCTGCTGGTGATGTGACTGGAGCTGATGGTTTCTTACGTTTCGGTCGGGGGGCAACACTTGAAGAAGCTTGGCGCTTCGACCCTTACGCTTGGGGGGCATCGGTGGCACAGGTTGGAGGAGCCTGTACATTTGGAACGACTACCGATGAATCCGTTGACTGCAAAAGGAAAACATTTGGTGCAAGCTGAGAACAAAATGAGCATTTCCGATAAGAGTTTATAATCGGTATAAATGAAATAAGGATTGTCACCGCAAAAGCTTGCGCCAAAACGGCAGCAGCGGCCGATGGAGAAGCAGTAGCCCTAGTCGTTGTTGACTTGGGTTTGAGAGTGACCTTGGGCGCTTTTTGGTGCATGGAGGAGGCTATTGAAGGAGCCTTGCTGCCGATTACCGATGTAGGGTTCATCAGTCGCAGGTTGAAATATTTGCTGCTCCTACTCTTTTTGGGGATCAAATCATTGACTTGTCGGCAGAAGATTAGTTACCGATGCATTTGAAGAGAAAAAGATAATATCGAAAATAAACTTACCGCGTCATCGGGAACAATATGATCATCATCAATCAGATGTCGATAGTAATGTGATGATGCATCAAATAGTTGATCTTTCCACTCTTGCCACTAAGACTTGTATGATTCAGTAATAAAGGATATCGGTGCCCAAGAGGATAAGTCAATATTTGTTACATCAGCCTGAGGAGGAAGAGTGACAATCTTATTCCAGTCCATAGCATTGGAGATAACTTCTCTTGGCTTTAACACATTGGCATAACTGAGTTTGATCGGCAACTGACCGAACGCTAGTTGTCTTGCTGCTGTCGATGGATAATAGAATTCGTAAGATGGAGAAGTGTTTTTTCCCGGTCCCGAAGATGACTGGAATAGCCCGGGGAGTGATGGTAGCCTTCATGATTCTTTCATTCTCTGGTATATTCCCATCGGTGAGGTTGAAAGAAAGCGGAAATCGATTGTTCTCATCAATATAAGGCCACCAAACCCGTTCTGCAGCAGGAATTCCACAGTAGCATCTCTGAAAGAACAAGCCAAATTGACTGCCATTGGCATCGGTTCCTGGTAGCACTATTATGGCTTCTCCGAAATTGAGTGGAGAACGGGTTGCCAATTCATCTTTAGCAAGTACATGATCTTCAGCCAAATCTCTTGGGAATTGCTGGCTAAATAGGTCAAACTGAAGACATTTGTGCATATGAGCATTTAGCCACATGTTGATGAACCACCAAGGACCTTCGAGGTTGCCGATGGGCTCGCCTAGCAGTAGTTTTCTAGATAGTTGGTGCAGAATGTGGTAAACTGAACTGAGGAGGTATCGGCCAAGGGGAAGTTCTGCTCCATCGGCTAAGAGTTCCGTTACAGGAAAGTACATGTTGGTGGGTCCGACTGTCCTGCCACAGAAAATGAACTTTTCCAACCACATGTTCAGGAAGGTGGCGTGTTCCCTCTAGCCTACTGATCCAGTTTTGTGGTATTCCTGGATGTATCCAGTCCAACCGCCAATGTTGCGGGTAGCTACCCGATGCTCAGGTTTTCTGCCGAAGAGGGTGGCATTATCGGCAGAAGAAACATCAAAACCGGTGAGCATATGCACATCGGCAAGGGTGGGGGTGGCTGGTTCGTGTCTAAACAGGAAAGTATTCATTGTATCGGACCAGAAGTAGGAAGCAGCGATCATCATATTCTCATTCTTGGCCATATCGGCGAGAGACGGTCTGATGCATTGGTCTAACCTGCATTCTGCCCAATAAACTTGTTGTTTCCCAACCATCCGGAGATACCAGTTTTTCCACCCTTTGGTGGGTTTGGACCATGAGCGAAAGGTGTCTGTCCATAACCCTAGATTGAAACATTCAGATCTAAAAGGGATGCGGTTGGTTTCTGCGTTGATAAGCTCAGTTGGATCGACATTCCCCATTGGGCCCAGACAGCACAAATTTGGTTGATCAGTGGGGATCACTATCTTATTGTGCGTCTCCTAGGTTTAGAAAATCAGAGAAGGAAAAGGAAAGAGAATCACAAAAAATGATGCAGAGAGAAAAATCACGGAATGCGAAGCGAGAGGGGAGGAGATTAACCGTAGGAACTTTGAAGTTGATCGCCATCGTATCTAGGGGGGTCCTTGCGGCGTGTGCTCTGCTGGTGGAAGAAGCCGCCAGTTGTCGCCGGAGTGTTCTTCAGAGGCGCCGCCGAGTTTGGAGGTGAGGATGAATGAAGGTATGAGCTCAGGGTGAAGAAGAATTCAGGTGGTGGTAATTTTTATAAGCCCGGTCAGGGGCATTTTGGAGTTTTATATGGTAGTGGATTCGCACGATGATCGAGGAATTATGAGGGTAGATTATTACTGTTCGTTGCAGTTGCGGTGTTCTATTGGTGACTTGCATTTTTTGCGTGCGGGAATCGAGGAGTTCGTGCAGGCATTTTGGAGGGAAAAGTTTACAGAAGAGAAATTTCAGCGCATAAAATATCTGATACTCCAAAATTGGGGGGCATGTGTTGACACCGTTTTTCGTACGTGTCAAAACGTGTCAAGTGTGCCGATCGGCAGGTGTCGATGTTCCCTATCAGCGTCAAGGTATTATCGGTTAGGTCACCGATAGAGGAGAAGAAGGTCGCCGATGGTAAATTTAATTGAAGAGACATCCAGAGAGGAGGTTGTTTGCCGGTTTGGAATGTTGCCGATAGAAGCAGAAGGATATTGCCGATTAGGAGTGTTGCCGATAGATGCAGGGGAATATGATGACGTCAGTAGAAGACTGCCGATGGCAATAGAAGGAAGTTGCGGATTGAAGGGATCTGTCGATGGAAGGTTTCATCGTAAAGAAATAAATAAGGAAACTGGTGATTTTATACCAGCATTATTATAAGTTCGACTCTTGCACGAGTCATTTATTTCCTTAAAAATAGGTATTGCTGTTATGGTTAGGTCCGACTCTTGCGCGAGTCGTTTGTTTCCTTTAAAATAGGGATTTTCTCTTTAGGAAAGTTAGAGTCGTGGTTGTTTACATCTCCCTTGGCCGGAGTATAAATATGTACATAGGGGTCGTATGAAAAGGAGGGACAATCAATCAAATACATCTATTATTTTCATCTACTTTTTCCAGCAATTCTACTTTTATCGTACTAGCTCTAGTTTATCTACGAGTTCTTACAAGTTTCGACGGGCTGCATCTAGAAGATCTCCGTCAACCTTGCGAGTTCCGCGTTTTGAGCAATCTGAGCCTTGACGTCCGGGCGCATCGCCATCGTCTCGTTCATCGTTGTTCTAGTTATCGTCCTTGTCGATTAACTGGTCAAATCGACTAGCACACCTTGGATATCGATTTCGAGTATAAACCCGAGGTGTTCGCGAATCTGACGCTTTTAGTGTCAACATCTCTTTTGGCACACCTAGTGGGACAGATTCAATCTCATGGAGAATACTGGAATCAATCCAAGCAATGTCATCGAAGTCTCTGAAGCGAATCTGAAAGATGATCAGAAGCAGGCTATGGAGGAGTACAAGCAGTTGTATCTGAAATCCTTCAGCCTAAACATGAGTGGCGAAGCTATCCAGAATCAAGATCCGCCGTTGCCACGGCAGGTCACTTTCGATGCCAATCCGGATAAATTACAGCAGATGGTTAATTCTGCACTAAATCAGACATTAATTACCCACTCCAGTGTGCTGTCCAATACTGTATACAATGTTATTATGCAATCTTTTAAGGAAGGACAAGCACCCCAGTTCACGCCCTCGTGTGGTGCTGCCGCGTGGCCTCCGGACGCGCTGAATAGAAGAGGCTCCGGACCATCGCGCCTTGCGTCTAGAGTCCAGCAGAGAGCTCCCGGAGAGCTGTTTCACACCCGGACATCGTCCGGACTCTGGTGTCCGGACACCATCCTGCGTCCGGACCCAACACAGAGCCAGTCCAGAGAGCTCAAATCATCCGGACGCGTGTCCGGAGTTGAGCTTCCGGACTGAGATCAGTGTTAGGACCTCCTATCCAGAGCAACCCGTGGCTAGGGTATGCCACCGGACGCGTCTGCATTTGTCGGGTCCCTGCAACCCGAGCGTCCGGACCTCTTTCCGGAGCTCTGTCTTGATCCAAACCGAGCTGCCTCTTCTTCTCCAAGTCTTCATGTGCTAACAACATGTGATCCAACACTTGTCCTCCTGTGTTAGCCTTTGTAAAGAATGATCTTGGATTTTAATTCATTTTTCATGTCACTTAGGTTCATTTTAGATATGCAATGCAAACCTAGTAGCACATGATAACCGCAATCGACACGAGTTTTCCCTTCTTGATAGTACGGCTATCTATCCTAATTGTGATCACACTCTCTACAGTGTCTTGATCACTAAACCAAAAATGGCCCTATGATATACCTTTGCCTTGAACCCATTTTTATTTTTCTCTTTCTTCTTTTCCTTAGTCATGGAGCGCTTGTTCAATCATGATCCTTCATTTAGCTCCACTTGTCAAGTTGGATCACCCTATCTTGATCATACACTTAGTAATAGGGTTAGTCCATAGCTTTCACCGGGGGCGCCCAACCCTAATGGTTGGTGAGCCTCCATCGCACTGCGCTATATAGAGGGGGTGGGGGCCGGTGGCTCAGACTACGAGGTTCCACGCTGAGCTACAGTGCCCCGCCTACATCTAAACCCTAACCCAATCTCGAGAGGGGTACCGCCAGTAGCGGGAAGAACCACTGGACGACGCCAGCACCGGATCTACGCAGGCATCACTGACGTCCTCACCACCGGAGGCATTTTCCTTCCCTGCCATTACCGCTCGTGCGCAGATCTTCCCAACAAACCAATGATGGACAGCTCCACCTCCTTTGCTGAGCCCGAGGGTATATTTGCCTTCCACATCTCTCTCTCTCTCTCTCTCTTTCAGATCTATTATGTTTATCCATATGTGTGTACTACCCCCTAGATCTGAAACTAGATGGTCCTATGAGTCTATCAATGGTATCAGTTGAGTCAGATCTAATTGCTAGGTATAGATCAGGGAAGAAGAAATGATAAGAATGGACAAATTTTGATTCAGAAGAAATCCAAATTCTAACCATAGAACGGAACAAGGAACAAGAACTGGCTGGATGAACTGGCACTTGTTGGAGCTTCGATCCGGGCACCGGAGCAGAACCGCTCGACAGCGTCGTGCTTAGCCTCCGGCGAGCACACATGTCGGCGACGGGACCCACACCGGTGCCACCAACTTCTTCTTCTCTGACCGGGCGCCATCGCGCCGTTAAGATCAGCAGTCGCCGCCGCCACCACGTGGTGAAGAGAGAGGAGAGGAAGAGGAAGAATGCGGCTAGGGCTCAGGAGGAAGACGGCGGAGGCTTTTGTTCCTCCGATCGGCAAGGAGAGCCGTTGGATGAGATGCAACGGTTACTGCTCACTGGGCCTCTTCCAGCCCAGATGGGGAGGCGAAATCCCGGCCAGGCCCATGTTGCGGCCTGGGCGCGTGGGTGGAAATGCGGTGCGCGGCGTGTTGCTGCGCCGCGGGGCCAGTTGGACCGCCCGGTGCGTGAGCAGGCCTTCGAGACAACGTACATTAGAGTTTTGAATTTGTTTTTATTTATTTCAGAAGCAGTTTTGAATATTAAATCTATGTTTTGATGCTAAATCTCTATTCAAATTTGAACCAACAGAATAACTTGTTTAGGGAGCTTGTGTACAGTAAAATGTTTCTGAAAAGTAGATATAAGTTCATGTTTTCTGCTGCAAAGTAGTTGTTTATCTTTTAATTAAAATTCGAACCAACGAGAGAATTTTAATTTTGGGAGAGGATTGTTATGTTAAATTTTGAATTATAACAATATTATAAGTTCTTAGTATTATGTTTATGCATTAATTCTATTTCTTCCCGAATTAGTGTAGAATGTTGTATGTTTTAATTTTGACCACAGTTAAATCAAGGCATGCAGTTATTTATTTTAAATGTTTCTCACTACATTGGATATTGTGTTTTAGGAGGCAATGCCATATTGTATGTCTCGCAAATCCCGCCTCTGGACGAGAGCAACTATCGGTTGTGGCGAGAAAAGTATGAGTTAGCACTTGCGCTCTCTGAGGATGATGAAGCACTCATCTCACCGTGTCCTACTGAACCAGTGGATCCAGTGAGAAGAAAACGAAACATATGATGCTTTTGCTGCCAGGAAGCGCGAGCATGCACATATAAGAATGAAAATGATATTAACAAAAGGACATAAGGGCATCTCTCCCATCTTGTGACACCGCCGTAGAGTACTTAGAAAAAGTGAAGAATTAGTTTATTGGGTCTACCAAGGCCACAACTAGTACTGTGATTAAGGTGTTGTTTGGTTCAGCAATGTCTATTGGGATGTTAATGGAATCAGTTACCGGCGCAAGCTGTTACACGGGAACCATAAACGCTATTTGCTTGGTTCGCGGGTGTAAACGATACCTGTCCTTCTTTCTTCTCGTCCTGAGGGAGACTGGAAGAGATGGCCTCTTGTCGACGGGACGGGCGTAGCAAGGTGACTGGATAGCGGGATAGGCGTGGGCGGCGACGTGGCCTCACTGGAGCTGGACGCGCGCGGCCATGGCCGTGGACGAGGAGGCGCTCGTGCGGGGCACGGTGTAACACCCTGGTGTTACTTTATTAAAATAATCATATCATCATATGCATAACATAGCATACATGTGATTGATCACCTTAATATGCATTCAATTAAAATAAATTTATTTAATTGTGCCTTTGAATGTTTGATCACCATGTGATGCTTGTAACCAAAAATGGTTTTCTTTATTGTGTTTCCCAATTACTTGTATCCGTTTGAACACATGTGATGCATACAACTAAAAATAAGTTTTATTGAGTGAGCATAGGGATACTAGAGTGTTTAATTCCCATATGAAAAATGTTTAAATTCAATAATGCAAATATTGAAAATCCTTTTCAAAACCCCTAAATAAGGGGGGGGGGTGTTAAAAATTTGACTTTAACAGAGAATTTAAAAACTAATGAGATTTAGACCTTGAGTGTATTGAAAATGTTGTATAGCTTTTCAAAACTAACAAAAGCTATGTGGAAATTGTTTCAACTTGTATTCAACTTTTTAAAGTAATTGCAAAAGGAATAATTGGTTTTTAAGTTTAAATTCAAATTTAAATATGCTTTTCAAAAACTAAAAATAATTTGACAAAACGTGTTTAAGAAAAGTTGTAGAGCTCTTCAATCCAAGAAAAAGTTGTTTTTGGAGTTTTTCATGTTTTATTAAAAAATCTTGAGTAATTTAAAAGGGGGTAAATCAATTTCAAACCCTTTTTCAAATTTAAAAGTGGATTTTCAAAATTAAGCAGAATTTGAAAATGCTTCTTTTATGAAAGTTGTAGGGTTTGAAAAGTTGAGCAACTTTCATATTTGGAGATTTTTAAGTTCAATTCAAATTTTGAGAGTAATTTGACAAATAAACCGGAGGGCAGTTCTATAATTCAGCTACAGTGGCCAGGGGAGGTGCACCGCCGCCGCCGCCGTTTCCCGGCGTCGCGCTGGAAGGCTGGGGCGTTCTCGCGCGCCAGCAAAGCTTCCAGCGCGATGAGAACCTCGCAACGCGTCGATCCCTCACCTCCAGTGCCTCACCTATATAGGGGATCATCCCTATCCGCTCCCGACTCCCTCCTCTGTTTCCACCGCCGCGCGCACGCCTCCGCTCCGGCGAGCGTTTTCGGCCGCCGTAGTCGGTTTAATCTTCAACGAGATTCCGCAAAAGATCCGCACTAAACTTGCGCACCTTCCAAGTCGCTCGGTTGAAGCTCTAGTCCACCAAATCGCCGACGCCGCCTCCTTCTTCCTCAGCTCCGGCGGACCGAACCCGAGATCCGCGCGACGTGGGCAGCGACCCCGGGGAGGTTTCAAACTCTTTTGATTTCTGTTTCGAACTCCATATAACCTTGAGGTGCTCATGCTCTCCTCATATGCGTCGTCGCCTCACTGCTTCGCTCAGAACGCCGCGAGCCGGGCTCTCCGCGCCGCCAGCATCGTCTTCATCGACGGCGACTACTCCCCGCCGTGTTCTAGCCCAAGATAGTGCTAGAAACAGCTTCTCTGTGAGATCCTCATCCTTTATATGATTTTTGTTGATCGTGAATCGCCCTGTATCGCATTGCCCGCGGTGCTCGGATCAGTTTCCGCCGCCGCGTCGTTGGTGTGAGCTAGCTGGTGGTTCGGATGACGTTTTCTAGCAATTAGATAGTGCGTTTGAGTCGCGTACAGTTTATGATGGTGCATCGTTGCTTGTTTTGGCCGCCGGCCAAGCTGTGGTGACCGGCGTGCTTCCACCCGAGCCAAGCATCCGCCATGGCCGTCGGCACAAGCTCGGGAAAGCCTCTGAGCTTCATCCGATAGCATGTGTAGGTGTAGGGTAGGGTGGAGAGGCCGCCGGTGTGCTCGGCTGGGCGTGAAAATGTCGCAGCCGGCGAGTTCTCGGCGTCCAGTGAGGTCGCCGGCGGGGTTGGATCGCTGAGAAGTTGATTCCGCCGTATCAGTGACTGGGAAGAGTGAAATTCATGTTTTTTCTAAAAAGAAACAGTGGCAAAATTTGTTATTTTTGCTTGATTTATTCTAGAGCTCTATATTTTGTGAAACAATTTGTGAATGCTCTTTGATGTCTGTAGAAAAATATAAAAATGGTAAAGACTATATGTCAGCCGGCCGTGCGTTTGTCTGTGTTTACGACCGTCTTCATCTACCGTCCAGTTCCAATCAAACCGTGACCGCTATAAGCAAGGTCTCTCTGACTTATCTCACTGAATCATTTGTACAGTCTCCTCTCACCCTCTTTCTCTCCGTTCTAAATCCTGCTGGAGACCAACGCCATGGCAGCTCGGCCTCCTCGCACCACCGCCTCAGGGAGCCCTAGCCACCCCCCCCCCCCCCGCACGCGCCCCCAGAGTCCCCATGCTCCTCGCACTGCGGCTGCGGTGGGTGGAGATGGCAGATGCGGCGGCGGAGGCGGCAGGTCCACAACAGGGCGGCCTCCTCCTTTCCCCTCCGCGCGGCCTCCTCCTCGGCGTGGCCCTCGGCGGCGGCGACATCGTCCGCCTCGCGCGCGTCGTCGCCCAACGGGAGCGGCAGGCGCAGCGTGAGGCACGGCATCTCGTCCCGCATCCGGGCCTTGGGGAGGCATGGCAGGCGGCGGAGGAAGAGTAGGAGCTGCGACGCCGGGAGGTGGGGCGCCCGCGAGACGGCGGGGAGCGTGAGCGGCGGGGACAGGAGCAGCGCGTGCGCGCGCCCCTCGGCGGTGTGCGTGAGGTGGAGGTGGTGCGGCGACCAGCGCCGGGAGGTCGTCGTCGGGGACGGGCGTGGGGGGCCTGTGTCAGTGCAAGTCGCTCAGATACATACGGTGAAAAAGATATTTAGTCTGCAAGAAACTAACATGATTAGAATCCTTGCCAAAAAAGAATATAATAATTGTATTTTTTACTAAAAACGGCAAGGCCGTGCGATAGGTTATATTACGGTCGGCCGTAGTTTAGCTACTCCTATAAAAATATAACATTTACATTTTTAGTATGTTTTTTTGATATAAAAATGCTTCATTTAATTAATAAATGCACATTCAATGATTTTTAATAAATAATATATTGCTCCAAAAATTATGAACTTTGTTTTGCAATATCTACATGCTCTGTGTAGCTTAAATAAAAAGTTTGGGCTTGATTTGAATAAGTTGATAAAATCACCTTTTAATTGCTTATTTTATTTGATAAATGGTAATTGCTTTTTCTATAATTGTTTATGGGTTATCTAATGCTCCAAAAATTAAGAAATTAATTTTACAACCTTTTTACAGCATGATGTATCTGTATAAAAAGTTTGAGCTCCTTTAAAATAAGTTGAACTTTGACATATTAGTTTAATTAATAAATAAATGCTTATTTAATTAATTAAAAGAGTTGTTTGTTTAATTAAGATATTTAGTGATAATCTTAGGATTTGTTGAACTTTTGGGTTGATTTATGACCTTAGGGAATAATCATAGTGTCCTTTGGCAACTAATTCTTTGTTTGAGTTTTATTAATTGTTGCTTAAGTAATTAATAAAGATTTTAATTAAAGTATTAATTAATTAGAAACCTTAATCACTAGGATTTGAGTGCCTTTTAGGGTTGATTGTTAATCAAAGTCATTAACTTTGATGACTTTGGACTTGTTTGATAAGTGATTAAGTAATGCTTTGCTTAGTGCTTTTAGATGCAAATATTAACGTGACTTGCTAAATAAAATAAACTTTAATCTGGTTTAATGCGAATAAAACTTAATCTTGCTCAGTTCTTTTGGATATAATTATTAACTTGATTAGTTTAAGTTAATTAAACTTTAACCCTTAATTAAGTCTTATGAATACAACTGGACCGTGAAGGAAAGTTGTACTCAAGGCTTAACTAATCTTTGTTACACTTTAATCATGCTAGTTGATACAAGTAATGAACCTGTTAAGTAGTAAATAAACTAAGTTTAACATGTTCCTATGTTTTGCTAGTGTTTTAGTATGCTTGTATAAAGTTTGTTCATACAACCCAGTCGGTGTCACTTGGAATTTCACTTTGGTAGTGTGTTTGGTGATGGTGTCATGATTAGACTCTATGGTGCCGCGACGAAACCGAGAGCCGCCTGTGGATGCATACACATGGTTGTGTTGCTCGGCACGCACTGGTATCGAGATAGCTAGTCATGATCCATTATGGAACAACATCGAAGTAATATCTTCATGTGCGCTTTCCCTTGTTTATCTATGATCCTTACATCGGACATGGATAATCAAGTTTCTTCCTAAAGATGCAAAGAAAATAATCTTTAAAGAACAGGTCACGGATATAAACATTAAATAACTACTAAAAGTGCCTAAGTCTTGCATAGTCTTGTTTTACCTTGAGTAATTGTGTGTGGTTAGATTGGTGTATCTTGTATGTTTCTATTCTTCGCATTCATACGCTTGCATCTTTACATCTCATTAAGGTACGATAGATGCATACGTGTTGGTTATGTCAAACCCGAAGACGGAGTCTGATGAAGTGGTTTAGAAGACGGTGATTGGTGAGGTTAACCTGAAGACCAAGTTCATCAGAGTTAACCAGAAGATGGAAATTCATGGATTTCACCCAAAGACAATGTTGATGAGTGGATCCAGAAGATGGATACATCTCGGAATCCAAGTGCCAATCAGAGCTTCTCGACAAGCGGATGTCATCTAACAACTCTGACCAAGTGTTGTTACCCAGGCAAGCCCCGGTGCATTTAAACACTTCCTTGTGTTTTGAAAAATATTTCCTTTATACTTATGGTTAATTACTTGCATTGAATACTATGAAAATGATTACCTATTTGATGCATTGCCTACCTTGCTTATTCAGTACTATACCTTGATACCTGTTTTTAAAATATGAGTTCTGCCTACTATGCTTAGTATGCTTAAACTGGTAGAAGTCAGATGATTTCCCGCATCTGCGAAAAATGGATAAACATGTTGCTTCGGCAAATGTTTATGAACTTTTGAAATGGATAATGGAATGTTGGAAGTAATAAACTAAGACCGGGTGGACACGGTGTTGGTGAGCCACAAAAGGTGGATATCTTGTGAGTGGGTTCTTTCCGCCTGTGTCCATTAGGAACTGTCCGATGTTGAACGCTGAGATGAGACTTTGCAGTACTGGTCACATGCTCTGGTAAGCTCAACTTTGGCGCCATCCACTCCGTGAGTCGATGTGTACCCACCCTACTAGGTAAATTGTCCTTGGGGACGAGGTAGGACGGTGGAGAACTATACTCTCGGGAGGCGGGCCTCGGTCTCTAGTGGAGGTTCCGGAGTAAGGTTGACATATGTGATCTTTAGGGATACATATGTCGTGTGATAAGGAACCCCCAGCTGGGCTTAATCGGTTCGAATCGTCGTGCTCCTCGGTTATGGAGACTCACCTCTTCCTTCCTCATCGTAGCTAATGAAACTTGAACATTTGATATTGATGCAAACCTACCTTGATTCCTACTTAACCTGCATATCTTTTGTCCACTAAAGAATAAACTAGCCGGGTAAGTCTTGTTGAGTACTCCCGTACTCAGGGTTTGTTAACCCCTGTTGCAGGTGAAGGTCTTCCCTGCAAGGGCTGATGTAACTAACTACCGGTGGGCACGATAACTCTATAGTAACTTCTTATCCTTATGCTTTTGTTGGAGGATGTTATTTTTAAGCTAGCAATGTATTTCAACTTATGATTTTTAATCATTTCAAAGGCAAATTTATTTGTAAACTCTTTGAAAAGATATTTCCGCTGCAAAACTCTGTGTATTTGATAGGTATTACTTAATCTCACGATCTGGGTTGTATCGTGATTTACCGAGGTCTTTTGGGATACTCAGCGGACTTCCGAGTTCATATAGGTGATTGTATGTGCTTGTCAACGTGTTAGCGATGAAAGTCATACTTGATCTTGTATGAATAAGGGATTCTGTCACACATGGAGTGGCTGCAGTTCGTGAGCTCGCGTGGCTACAGCTTGTGGACTTGCCGGCCAAGCACAACCAGGTCGATGCTGGTGGATGTAGGGACAAGCGACTTGGGCGAGATTGGGGCGAGCGCAGAGCAGATGATGGCGGCGGCGACAATATTAATTTTATTTCACGACCTCGCGATGGGATCCGCAGCCGGTGGGAGGGGAGGGGTAATGGAATTCTATTGGGCTGCAACCGTTAACACTGTTATCTATTACCAATAGGTCAATCCAAACACAAAGTAACGTAACCTATTTACAGCGTAAACTGTTGACGGGCCGAAAATGAGAAACCAAACATCACCTAAGCAACTAGTCAATGAAAAATACTATGGTGGCAAGATTAGAGAGCACATACTAGAGATGATGAGCACCATGGCAGTGTTGACGGTCCTTAAGTACCAATTTTAACCGTCAACTAAACAAGGAAAAGGATATAAATGAAACCAATAGCTAGAATTAGGGTTTATACTAACAGAATTCCACAAGTTTTGGTGAATGTCTGTTTCTGCAGGGGGTTATCAAGAAATACCAAGGAAAGGCCCACATGTCATGTTTACATAGAGATATTTATCAACCGCACAATTTTCTATACTCTAGAAGGTTCCAGGAGACACCAGAATGAACGGGAGGCGAAACGGACCCGGAGCAAGGGCGCCCGCCCTAGCCCCTAGGGCGCCCGCCCTATCCCTGTGGCCAATCAGCTTCCACTTTGCGGATTATGGTCCACCGCCTTTGAGGATCAATCTAAACCACTCGCTTAAGGTCGGTTTGATCCGACGGTCCACGTTCATTTGAGGAGGCTATATAAGCAAGGCCCCTGGCCCCCTGAGGAGGCATCTCATCTCATTATTCTTCTCCAGAGCAAAAGCTAGGATTTGAATTAGATGTAGAGAAGGAGAGGGGTCCCTCTAGTTGTCTAGATCTAGTTCTTCTAGTTCTAGTTCATCTAGTTGTAATTAGAGGTGAGAGAGAGGAGAGAGCTAGGAGGAGCCGGATCTGTCAAATCTTCCTCAACATTGTACCTTTGCAGCATCTGGTTCGGAGCAATCTACAGGTTCTTCATTTATTATTTCTATGTATCTTATTTCAGTTCTTACTTTATTCTATTTACGGGATCTTCGCTCGTATTGAGTGCTCTAGTCCTCGCAGAGCTAGAGTAGTAATTAATAGGTTAGGTGTGGTGCCTAGTCTTGCAATTACCTGAGTATGCGCCCAATCCTACAGATAGTTATGGTAGCCCCAGGGGTGACAGCTCTGTAAGGCCTTTGTAGTCCACCACGTTCGGGTTGGTGTTTTCGTAGAGCTTTTGGCAGCCTCTCCCGACTACCTTTTTCCCAGTCTTTGTCGAGAGTCGGGAAGGTACTGTTGCTCCGAAGTAAGTAGAGTATCGTGGGCCTTTGATTAGATATCCCCCTTAGAAAACTCTAAAATCTCTCTACCCAGTTATCTTATCTATCCATGGATGCTCTTAGTTCTTTTCTAGTTCACTTCACGTTCCCCGTGGAAATCGATACCCTTGGAATACTCACGAGTGAAAGCTACAGCGGTATCCGTGCACTTGTGGATTTATCTGTTTGCGTTAAGAAATGCCAACAAGCTTTCTGGCGCAATTGCTGGGGAACGGTAGCTGTTCTAGTTTCGAACCGAGGTCATCCATCTAGCTTTTTCCTTTTTCCTTTTTACCATCTTTCTCACCTTACCATTTTCATATTACAAAAACTATAAATACTCTACTCCAAAGAGCGACTTGTTGGAGACTCCATCATCTTCACACCCTATTCTTATAAATGGCTATGAGCTTCGCCCTGCTTGTATAGCCATGGTTTGGGAGCAATCTTTCTCTAGTCTTGGTTTAGTTTAAACTTCATTTGAAAATATGAATTATCCAAGTATAGAGGAGGCCCCAAACCAGACCAATTTGAGAGTTGCCAATCCAAGTGGAATTATGAACTTACATGAAGAATCAACCATAGAGATTGGAGAGGAAGATGATATCAATGAGCATGGAATCTATTCCATAACTATCTCTTTAAACCCATGCTCATATGAGACATCTCCCATACCCTTTGGTCTCTTTATCATTACCACATATGACATCTTGAACACCCTCACGCTTTCTGTTTACAAAAACTTTAAAAGGGTGATTGTCAATGCATATGTTCATCATAAATATTGCAGATCTCGTTGTGCTAAATCCTAACATAAGTGTTGACCTTTTTTGCCTACCCTTGTAAAGTGAGCATAGATTATATGATTATATTCCTTCAGGTATTCTTGTCACTAACCTTTCCAGGTATAGAGCAGAAAGAATGAAGGAATGACAAGCATAAGGTATGTCCAACCAATTAATATGCAACATTGAATTTCATTCATCCAATCTTGGTTTTTGCAAAATTCAAGCTTGGGGGATAACCCATCGTAAAAACACCTTTTGCCATGTTGCTACATTATCTTATTTGTACCTACCTTTAAGGCATGCTCAAACTACTAAATTGCTAATCATGCTCTTTCATCGTCACTTGAGTAAATCTCTATAATACTTTCATGCTACCTTTGTCTGGTATAGTATATGTTTAGGTTTTGAAGTATATTCATACACCTTTTAAATTATGCATGGTGCTTAGTTTAAAGGTATTTGGATAATACTTCTAAAGGCTTTTTAATTTAAGTGTAGTGCTTAGGTTGAAATGTCCTCCTAAATCAAATTAGACATGGTGTCTAGGTTGATTTTTGAACCGATAGTATACGAGAGTAGATATTGGATATTTTGTTAGACTAACCCCTGCAGGAAAACTTTCAATATCAAATTGGGAAGTCCTGAGATGAACTCACACTAAAGATGAAGAAAGATGCATGAACTTCAACAACCTTCACAAGAGAGAGGTAGCTAATTCATCATGATGAATCCATGGAGCAAGGAGAAGGCGAGTGACAAAGGACAAAGGACAAAATCTACATCCGCTCAATCCATGGAAGAGGGTGAACAAAACTTCAAGACAAGATCAACAAAAATTCAAGATCGGAAGAACAAGGATGAGAGAGGAGTGGAACAAGAAGACAAGTCGTTAATGCACAACCAGTTGATCAAGGGAAGCTTCCATGAGGGTTACGATGCCATCATTCTTCAATGACAAAGGACACTTCTTCACCATGCCATCAAGAGCATGGGTGGATGACACCCTACCAATGAAGAAAGAAGATCCAGGGAGACCTGTCATTCCAATCTCCATTGGAGCTTACACTTTTGAAGAAGTGGTCTGTGACCTTGGAGCAAGTGTCAACATCATGCCAACATGCAGATCAGACACTATGCTATCCCAAGGGAGTTCTTGAAGAAGCTGTCTGTAACCTTGGAGCAAGTGTCAACATCATGCGAAGCTTGCAGATCAGACACTATGCTACCCCAAGGAATTCCTTAATATGTCAGCATACGAGTTGGACACTCGTTCATACGGGTAAAACCTTGTGATAGAAGAAACAAGCGGAGATGCGTAAGCACTCATTATCTTGGGATGCTCATTCGTAAGAACAGATAATGCCATCGTCTACACGGATAGCGCCAAGATCTGTTTCACTATCAAGGATGGGAAGGAGAGATTTACTGTCATGAAGCATACACTCAAGGCTCTTACTCATCCTAAGAGGCCATACATCTATGAGGATACGACTGTTGCTACAAGAAAGAAGAACATCAACAATAGAAGGAGGAAGAGTAAAGCTCAACAACCAAGAGAAGACCTAGATAATTAGCACTATTGATCCAGGGTATGATCAACTCCTTCTATCACAATACCTCACTAAGCTAGGAAATCTAGGAGTACCTACCATTGATTGTAAGATCAAGGAAAGTACATTCTACAAGATATTCTGCAATATTGGATCAAGCAGTGACATAGTTTCTAAGGTGGCCTACCAACATTTATATGGCAGTAGACCACCATACTAGACATATGTGCAGCTACAGCTAGCAGACCAATCATTCTGATTTCTGGAAGGAATAACAAAAGACATCATGATCAGAGATCACTATGCTCCCACCAACTTCATGGTTCAAGATATGGGAGATGAAGTGAAGTCCACCTCATTCGAGGAAGATCTTTCCTCAACACCACTAGTGCAATCATCTCCATGAAATCATGAGAGATCCACTTCTAAATTCTTGAAGAGAAGAAACAAGACACCAAGGATGGATGGACATACTATCTGTGAGAATTAACAAGTTATGAAGATCAATTCAATAATAAAGATAAGAGTTCTCCTGAGAAAGAAGTTGTATCACCATCAGAGGATGTATCACCTTCTACAGAGGAAAGAAGAAGTAGAACCTCAGACTAAGGAAGTGTGGAAGAGGAAAGAGACTTCATCAGAAACACCAACACAAGAAGAGCAAACATCCAAGTATTCAACAGGAGTGGACCATGCTCCTTAAGACATTTGAACCAAAAGAGAGGTCCGGGCCCGGTTCGACGGACCTAAATCTCCGGACCTCAGCCGGAAGGTAAACTCGGTAAGTTATCTTCATATTTATTTTCCTCTGCACTACATTAGTTTCACTCTAGCATATTTACTTTCCATAAATATTTTTAGTACTATATCATCCTTAGTATAATCCATTGCATAATCATCTTAATCATGACATATCTATATTATTGCACTGCATTGCATTCAAAAAAATAAAAACCTTTAAGCCCCATGTGAATAAGTCTTCTAACTATTTACTGTGGAGGCATAAAAAATTATTGCATTAGTCATTTGCATATAAAATTGAAAATCTGAATATATATATATATATATTTTTTGAATATTCGAATTCTACAAAACTCTAGACAATTAAGGCATTAATGGTTTACCGCTAACGCTTAATCTATTCCACGAGCTTTGTTGTCTATTTGAGTTTAGCAGGATTTTGGAAAGACTAGACATGATTAGATAACTTCATCTACTTTGAGAAGTACAGCTACATCAACTATCATCTTTGAAGTCTCAGAGAAGTGAAGTAACTCTGCACTGTCCAAACGAATGACTATGTCAACATCCAGCTTGGGGGAGAGCACCCCCATGTATCCAGGTAAGTATCCTTACCCACTTAGGTTTACTTTTATATTACTTAGATTAATTCAAATAAAAAAAATGTGAGCACGTGAAGGTTCACACTTAAATAATTATGAATCATAAAAGTTACAACTTAGACGCTCACTATATCTATGGGATTTTTCTTTGTCTACTTTATCCTTAATAGAGTTTCCTATTTAGTAATAGTAATAGGTGTGTTTAGAAGTTGCTAATAATAAAAAGAAGAACTCTGAAGAATATCTTATACATGCTCAAATGCTCAAAAGAGGTCCAAGGGGTGGCCTCAAAATGGTTTACCGTGGCCATACAACTGAGGTTCCTCTTCCAAAATGAGAAATGTTGGTTGTATAGAACCCGCTAAGTAACCCTTGAGTTAGATCAAGGACGTGGGCAAAGAGGTGTTGCAGGTTCCAGTAGGAGAGCACATAAGGTGGTCCTTCCCGAGGAGTTGTTGGTGAGGAGGAAGACGACGCAACTTCCGATGCCATGGACACTTCCAATGGCATGCCTCCTCAACCACCAAGTCCTAAAAGACCACGAGCATTCCTCTCGCCCCACGGGATAGGGAGCATCGTGAGTGGAGGCAACAAATGGACAATCTCACCAATGCCATAAGCGAGCTTAGAATTGAGCATGGTGTGACAGCAGGTATAGTCCAGCAAAACACCGAACAACTCCAAGCACTTCAACAAGAAGAAATCCAGCGATGGTGGATGTGGTGGCAACAACATCCATATCAGCCACCACACTATTGAGCAAAGGATAAGCTTGGGGGAGGCTCCCTCCCCCACTAAGGTAAGTATTTAATTCCAGCATTTACATTCATGCATTTTCTTGCTTATCTTTGCTTGAAATTAAAAAAAATCTCTCTAAATATGATAAAAAGAACAAAAATACTTCTCTCTACTTCCATATGTTCCATAAATGTTTATCTCTCTATGGAAATGATGAATAGTTGCTCTGTCGTAATTTCTTTAAAGTACCTAGTTTTCAACCTTGAATTCTCCCGAGTTTTAGACATAACTGTTTTGACATAAGATTTACTTTGAACCTAAAACTTGTGGGTTGCGAATGCTTGAGCTAAGTCTAGGTAGTTGATAGGTATGATATGAAAAAGTCTGAGCTGCTATTTATCTTGTTCCAATCAATACTAGAGTTCTAGAGAATTTATCTTTTGAAAATTAAAAATATTACATGATGAGTCTCTGTATGACGAGAGCTTGAATTACTACCACAGCCATATATACATGCCTGGTAGATTAGGAAAACATTCGCTATCATATTTACTGCTTGTATTTGCATTGAGTTTTGTCAAGCTTTGTTGACCCTTAGAGACTTGTCATGCTTTTAAAATCAAGATCACATACACTCCACTCATATATGCTACTTCTATCCTGGAGGTACACATCCACATATATGCCATTCAGATCCACCAGAAAAATGCTCTACTCCTACCTTGGGAGTAAGTAACCAAAAATATCTCAATTCTCCACCTATCCATATATTTCATTACCACAAATGTAATTGCTCCAAAGATTTCCTTGTTATCATCTCTCAACAGTGTTATTATAGAAAGAGACTTGGGGGTTGTCAAAAAAAAGAGAGTAAAACATGGAAAAGTGTCCTATCAAAATAATGGGTACTTAGATGCCCGCCTCTCTAAAAAAATCAAGCAATCCCAAGTTCTCTCAAAATTCCAAGTTCCAAAAGAGAGATGTAAGTATATATATGTATTCAAGGAGCAGAGTAAAATTAGGTTTCCATCATACACCATTATCCACCACATATCCACCCTCATACATCCACCATATATCCCATACACATGCACATCTTGATTTGATTGTATGACCTGTTTCTCTGGATCCATTGTTTGACTTTACAATATATGTTTTGCAAGTATGTATGCGTTGTTTCTCCCCCACCTATGAACTCCATATATTGCCTATTAATTATAGGGTGAGAGAGAACAGGCGCATTGTTACTTTGCCTGTTCCAAATAGTATTCTGAGAGAAGGCATAACACCAGTGTTGCCTTGGTGAGGATCCCTAACACATATAGAGAGACTTGAGAGGGTCATACAAAAGAGACTTTGAGTTTTATTTCGAAAACTTTGCAAAACTCCAGGATGAAGGTAAAGTGAAGAGCTTGAGACATAGTACTTGGCTTGATCATTCTACTTTTCAATTACTCAAGACCTAGGTGATGGCTATAAGACCCATGGTTAAAAGTAATATGGGTAAGTTTGAAAGTTAGAATAGTTTACTCTAATCCAGAGGAGAATTCTTATTTGAACGCATGTGTACCTTTAAGGCATGAAAGCATTGTAGCAACTCCTGATCCATCATTGAGTTCATCTCTGCTCAGGGATGAGCAAAAGGTAAGCTTGGGGGAGTTGTTGACGGTCCTTAAGTACCAATTTTAACCGTCAACTAAACAAGGAAAAGGATCTAAATGAATCCAATAGCTAGAATTAGGGTTTATACTAACAGAATTCCACAAGTTTTGGTGAATGTCTGTTTCTGCAGGGGGTTATCAGGAAATACCAAGGAAAGGCCCACATGTCATGTTTACATAGAGATATTTATCATCCGCACAATTTCTATACTCTAGAAGGTTCCAGGAGACACCAGAACGAACGGGAGGCGAAATGGGCCCGGTACCAGGGCGCCCACCCTAGCCCCTAGGGCGCTCGCCTTGTCCCTGTGGCCAATCAGCTTCCACTTCACGGATTATGGTCCACCGCCTTTGAGGATCAATCTAAACCACTCACTTAAGGTCGGTTTGATCCGACGGTCCACGTTCATTTGAGGAGGCTATATAGGCAAGGCCCCTGACCCCCTGAGGAGGCATCTCATCTCATTATTCTTCTCCAGAGCAAAAGCTAGGGTTTCAATTAGATGTAGAGAAGGAGAGAGGTCCCTCTAGTTGTCTAGATCTAGTTCTTCTAGTTCTAGTTCATCTAGTTGTAATTAGAGGTGAGAGAGAGAGGAGGAGAGAGCTAGGAGGAGCCGGATCTGTCGAATCTTCCTCAACATTATACCTTCGTGGGGGAGGGAGCCTCCAGGTTCTTCATTTATTATTTCTATGTATCTTATTTCAGTTCTTACTTTATTCTATTTACGGGATCTCCGCTCGTATTGAGTGCTCTAGTCCTCGCGGAGCTAGAGTAGTAATTAATAGGTTAGGCGTGGTGCCTAGTCTTGCAATTACCTGAGTTTGCGCCCAATCCTACGGATAGTTGTGGTAGCCCTGGGGTGACAGCTCTGTAAGGCCTTTGTAGTCCACCACGTTTGGGTTGGTGTTTTCGTAGAGCTTTTGGCAGCCTCTCCCGACTACCTTTTTCCCAGTCTTTGTCGAGAGTCGGGAAGGTACTGTTGCTCCGAAGTAAGTAGAGTATCGTGGGCCTTTGATTAGATATCCCGCTTAGAAAACTCTAAAATCTCTCTACCCAGTTATCTTATCTATCCTTGGATGCTCTTAGTTCTTTTCTAGTTCACTTCACGTTCCCCGTGGAAATCGATACCCTTGGAATACTCACGGGTGAAAGCTACAGCGGTATCCGTGCGCTTGCGGATTTATCTGTTTGCGTTAAGAAATACCAACAAACAACTAAGTTAAGGTCAATGAAGATGGGTGTCAAGGACGTTTTCCTTGTTCATCTGATTTTTTCTTCTCTACCAAAAGAATATGAGAACTTTGTTGTAAACTACAACATGCAGCCCGATAGATGGGATTTAGAAAAGCTCATTGTCATGCGTGTGCAAGAGGAGGAAAGACTCGAACTTGCACACAATGATTATGTTAATTTTGTGAAGGGAAAGAAAAAATGTTATAACAAGAATGCTCAACCACAAGGGAAACCTCAATGGGGTGGGAGCTCCTCCTCCAAGTCACAGGAAAATGCCCCGAAGAATGACAACATGCCCAACAATGTCTACAGGCCACTTGTGGCCGCATGGTTGTCTGAACATGCTTCACCCTGCCCTTTTGATACTCTATCAAGGAAATTTCATGCCAGAAAAAAGTTGGGCACATCAATTCACAACTTGGGATGGCAAGAGAAATAATTCATCAACTAGAAATTGCCCAGGATGGTCGCCTCCTTTCTGTCCAAGAGAAATGGCTGTACAGTCAACTAAGAAGGCATAGCTTGGCTTTGTCTTCCTTGCAGCGAACAATTGCTAGGAGCCGATCACAGATCAGCTGGCTTACTGAAGGTGATGCCAATACTGCATTGTTGCACCTGCATGCTAGGCATCAAAAAAGGAAGAATTTTATTAGTAGTCTCAGTTCTGAACATGGCATGGTTTTCACCAAGCATGAAGAAAAGGAGAACATTGTGAACGAGTTCTACTATAATCTGCTAGGGGTAAGCATGGACAGAGAATCTACCATCAATCTTGAGGAACTGAATATCCCTTCTCATGACCTCATAGAGCTGGATACCCCTTTCTCAGAAGAAGAGATTTGGAAAACAATAATTTCGTTACCATTAGATAAGGCTCCAGGTCCCGACAGCTTCACCGGGAAATTCTATAAAGCTTGTTGGCAGATTATTAAACGGGATATTACGACTCCAGTGTCAGCGGTATGGAGTAGAAAATTCAGAAACTTTGAGCAACTAAATTCAGCCTTTATTACACTCCTACCTAAGAAGGAAGATGCCACAAGTATAAAGGACATCAGACCAATAAGTTTGGTTCATTCTTTTGCAAAGCTCATCACAAAATTATTGGCCAATAGGTTAGCTGGGCGGCTGAACCAGATGGTGTCTCCCAATCAAAGTGCGTTTATCAAAGGTCGCTTCATACAAGATAATTTCATGCTTGTACAGCAGACTGCTCGTTTCCTTCACCAGCAAAAACAAGCTGGCTTTCTACTAAAATTAGACATCACAAAGGCTTTCGATTCTGTGTCCTGGCCATTTTTGTTGGAGATCATGAAACACTTGGGATTTGGTCCTGTGTGGTGTGACATCATTAGCGGGATGCTTGCTTCCGCTTCCACACAAGTACTCCTCAATGGTAGCCTAGGGGAAACAATTCTTCATCAACGTGGACTTCGTCAAGGTGATCCATTGTCCCCAATGTTATTTATTTTGGTCATGGATGTCTTATGTTATATGATCAAGAAAGCATCTGATGAGGGTCTATTGCAACCACTAGCAAGACAGACATTGCAGCACTGCATATCTCTGTATGCGGATGATGTGGTAATCTTCTTATGCCCTTCGGCCAATGATATAGGTATCACGCTGGATATTCTCCAACTCTTTGGGGATGCATCGGGGTTGAGAACAAATGTTCAAAAAAGCAATGGCTTTCCCATCCAATGTTCAGAGGCAAATACAAATACCATACAGGATCATCTCCCTTGTCAACTATCAGACTTCCCTTGCAAGTATCTAGGAATCCTGCTTTCCTTGCGAAAATTAACAAAGCAGCAGGTTCAACCTATCATTGATCGGATTGCTGATTCTCTCTCGGGCTGGAAAGCAGATTTACTCACAAAGGCTGGGAGAAGAATTTTGGTTCAGTGTGTGCTCACCTCTATGTTGGTGTACTTCCCTATGGCAATGGATCTTCCTCCCTGGGCCCTTAAAGTTATTGATAAAATTAGAAGAGGTTTTCTTTGGAGAGGAAGAAAGGACACGAAAGGAGGACACTGCCTATTGGCCTGGCCCAAAGTTACTCGGCCAACTGAACTCGGAGGCCTTGGCATTTCCCATCTACAACAGCTAGGATGGGTTCTCCGGATGCGATGGTTGTGGCTGCAGAAAACCGAACCTGACAGGCCTTGGGCGGCTTTCCAAATTCAAGTGCATCCTGCAGTCAAAGCTTTCTTTTTAGGGTGGCCATTGTCTCGGAAGTCGGCAATGGAAAAAACACAATTTTTTTGACTGACAGGTGGTTGAATGACCGGAGCCTAGATCAATTAGTGCCTAATCTTTTTGGTTCAGTCAACAACAGAGCAAGGAAAAGAACTGTATGTGAAGCCCTTTCTAAGTTGAAATGGGTGCAGGACATACGGGGTGCCATTACAGTACCCATGTTGACAGATTTTTTAAAATTGTGGGATCTTATCTCGGATTTTACTTTGCAACCTGAAGTTGATGATACTCATATTTGGCAATTCTCTAGTTCAGGAATGTACTCTGCTAAATCTGCATATGATGGATTTTTTATTGGGGTTGTACAGTTTGGGCCTTGGGAGAGAATTTGGAAGAGCTAGGCACCAGTAAAATGCAAGTTCTTCATGTGGTTAGTGGCACACAATAGGTGTTGGACTACTGACCGGCTTGTTAATAGAGGTCTACCCCATCCTGAACGCTGCCCACTTTGTGATCAAGCTGAGGAAACGATTGATCACCTATTGGTCTCATGTGTCTTCTCAAGGCAAGTATGGTACAACATTTTGCACAAGGTCGGCCTGCAACATCTCTCCCCCGAGCCTGACAACAATTCCTTTGATGCATGGTGACAAGTTCTGATATTGATGTTCGGATTAAAAAAGGTCTCAATTCCATCATTTTTCTAGGAGCTTGGTCTATTTGGAATCACCGTAATCGTTGTGTGTTCGATGGGTTTCATCCGAACCTTCATAGTATTATGGTTTCAGTAAAAGATGAGCTCCTCCTGTGGAGTTTGGCCGGAGCTCGGGGAATATCTAATATCCTTTCTCTAGAGCCGGTCAATGCATGAGTCCTCTCTCTAGTAGGTCTTGGGTCGAGTTTGTAAACTGTGAGAGAGACACATCATTGATGTAAAAGGGTGTGTGTATGTGTGTGGTTGTACGGGGTTTCTAAACCCACTCCTTTTTTATTCTTAATATAATGATGCGCAGCTCTCCTGCGTATTCGAGAAAAAAATTCAGGTTGACAAGGATCAATGTAACTTCTGGAAGAAGAGGGTCACTACCGGAAGGATTGCCCAGAATTTCTGAAGCATCTGCTAAAGAAAGGTGAGGAACATATTACATTTGTAGATGAATCCTTGTTTTTAAGTTATGTAAAATCTACTTGGTGGATTGACTCAAGTGCAACAATTCATGTTGCAAATTCATTACAGGGATTCCATACAAGGAGAACCCTACAAAGAGAAGAAAGAACAATTAAAGTAGCAAATAGTGTACAAGCTAAAGCCCAAGTCATTAGAGATCTTTCAATAGTATTACATGATGGTTTGTACTTAGGCTTACAGATCTACTCTATGTTCCCTATTTGCGAAGAAACATAATAAGTGTGTCTCATTTAGATGATGATGGTTATGATTGTCATTTCGGTAATGGCAGATGTAAGATTACATTTAATAATGAGTGTGTTGGTCTTGCCTTCAGACAAGACAAGTTTTATTTATTATCTATATCTGATGATGTGAATGTTATATGCAATGAGAATGAGAATGTCTCCTCGTCTATGAATGTAAGTAAGAAGCGGAAGAGAGTTCATATTGTATCATCGAAATTATGACATTGTCGTTTAGACCATATTTCGAGAGGGAGAAGAACGATTGATTAAAGAATCAATACTTCCGCCATTAGAATTTTCAGATTTAAAACAACGTGTTGATTGAATTAAAAAAATGTATGTTAAAAGAGCTTTTTGTCTGCGGGACATCCACAGAGTATGGTTTTGTGCAGAGCACAATGCTTTCATCGCTTTGGTCTGCTGAACACTTTGACGGCATGTTTTTTTGTCCAAGACACACTTCACGTAATAGAAAAATATTTCAAAGCTTAGGAGGAGAGAGGGAATAGAGAAAAGGACATGTGTGCCCTTTGCTGCAATTTGCGGCTGTGAGCCAAGCTGTTACCACTCACCAGCTCACCGACGCGGCCCCATCTAGTAGCTATACATGCAAGTGGCGCAATATAGTTATGGAAACATAATATTGCCTGAACTTGCTGCCTTGCATGGAAACACAATATGCTTATGGATGACTTTTGCGATCAGCCATTTGTAAAATAAACCCATTCAAAATAAACCCAAGCAGCCAAGCTCTCTATCGAGCGGCCGAGCAGCCGCCGAGCCCGCTCTCTATAGACGCGTCGCCAGACGGAACGTGCACGGCGGCAGTAGTGGCACGGAGCACGACCTGATGAGCTTAAAATTCTACCCCCTTCATTTCAAATTATAAGTTATCCTAAAAATCTTAGAGAGTCAAAATATCTCAAGTTTGATCAAAATTATAGATAACATTATAAAGATTTGGGAACTGCTTCGACACTCCCTTCAAAAAATATTAGCACGAATCTTAAGAAATACATATAATTAATTGACCGAATTATTAATTACCTTTCACTTGGGCCTCGTATCGGCCCGGCCCTACCCACTCCAATCTATATCGTCCCTTACCCAATCCCGTTGTTCTCCTTTGATCTTAGCGCATGCAAGCTTGCGACGACCACGTCAGCGTCGGCGATCTGACCATTCAATTTCATTCGACAAGCTCAACAAGAGGCTCCAGGAGGCACGACTCAAACATCAGGGAGAGCAAGATGTCGAGATCAGGGAGAGCAAGATGCCGAGATCAGGGACCCAGCTCATGGACACCACAGCAGCGGCACCATCGACTAAATAATGAGTTCATCGCCGCCACCGTGCACGTGAGCAAGCTGGAGCGCTAGGAGCACTTGCTACTTCCACAACGACGACAACGGCTACATCACCGTCAACAAGCTGGAGCAGGTGTGCAGGGAGCACAACATGGTCGATGTTGGTCTCGACGACGTCATCACAGAGGTATCTGGTTCTTCTCCTTTGACGACATCATCGCAGAGGTACCTCGTTCTTCTCCTTTGATCTCACTGTTCCTGATGCCTGTTTGGGACTGCTCCACAAACTGTGCTCTGCAAACTCCAGTGTGAAGCAACTCTATAAAAAACTAGAGTTTGTGGAGTACCTCTTTAGGTGCTCTCACAACTCCACCTTTTTCAGAGTTTGTGTGCGTGAAGGTAAAACCGTTTGGCTAAAAAACATGAAACATAGCTAAAAAAACGTGGAGTGAAATAGTTCCAAACAACACCTAGTTTGTAGCTGATACCGGCCAGGAGAACATACCTTGTTCTCGCCTTGTTTCTTCAGCCTGGTCATCGATCGATGCTCCTCGCAACCACGTTTCTCGGTGCTGGAAACACGCGATTGATAACTCGGAAGACTTCATTGAGATGGATCTGCCCAAGACAGGGCCTCGGTAGTGCAGGATGGGTCTAACCCATAAATCAAATAATATTAAGTAAATTAATTAATGAAGTGGCTGCTTTATAATTGGTGTTAATTTTTTAAAAGAGGAGCAGTGGAGCAGTTGCCTAAAGATTTATTATATTAAATATGTATACTATGAATATAAAATTGATAAAAAAAATTAATAATACTTAGTTGACATAATAAATGTCATTATATTGGCTAGCAAATATGCTCGTGCCTTGCAACTAGAGAAAAAGAACTCTAATATGCAGAGCGATAATAAACAAAGTCTAAAATTTAGTATTATATATACACTAATATTTATGCATACAAAAGCAACGTCGTTGGTCGGCTGCTTAGCTTCGGCAATCTGCAGTTGGCACCGCAGCCCTTGCCACTGCACGAGAACACCTCGGCAAGCTTAGCCTCGATTTCGTGTTCAGTGTGTCGTGCTTTTGGAATGACATCTCGCCGAGACTAAGGAATCCACAATGGTAATTTTGTTAGGTAGATTCGGTCATCACCCAGCTACCCTCGTTGAAGTGGGAGAATATGTGTTTTGCTTCTCGCGTTGTGATGTCAATTTCAATGACGATAGAGCTTTGGAGTACCAAGGCCACCGCGCTGCGGTTGTGATCAAGAGCACTGTGAGTACATGGGCGTGGGGCAAATTAAAGAGTGTGAGCACATTGTACCGCTGCTAGGTACACATATTGCCTATACTTCCGTCTTCGCGGGCTGGTGTAACGTGCTCCACGGGCGTGCACTATGACCTCCACCAGGAGGGCTGTCCGGCACGGACACGGGCGCGTCATTATTGGCTTCGACAGGAAATTCCGATTTGTGTTTTTTCGTTCTTACATATTTTGTTTTATAGGTCTATTATCTGACCGATTTCTTACTTTTCTTTCTTCTATTGTTATGCACGTGTACAAAATCAGGTCAGCAGATTTCTTTTTTTTGTTTTCTTTTGCGCTTCTAGTCGAGAGAATACGGTGTCCGTTATATATATATATATATACACACCGTGTGTCAAATTTTTTTCCTTTTCTCTATAGATTTACCTTATTTCTTTTTCTATATAGAGTCCCGTTCATAACGTGTCTTTTTTTCTTTTTCATTTTGCTGTGTTCTTATTTTGTTTTTTTTCATGATTTAGCATTTCCATATATATATATACACTGTTGGGGATAGCACCTCGGCATATCTCCAGGGACCTTATGGGCCTACGACCAGAAGACGGCCCAGCTCGCGAGGCCTTGTGGCACGCGACCAGCCCGTCGTGCTCGCTAAGGACTCCGAAGAAGTCTTGCTCGCCAAGAAAGATCCTAATAGATAGACTCGGATCCCTTGCTTTAAGGGACCGATCGTAATCTGTTAGGATATGAAAACTGTAACCCTACTTCCCGGCTATATAAGGCGAGCAGGGACCCCCTCCAAAACTCTCTCTTAGATCTCATCTACACCTCGTGTAACCTAATACTCATATCAATCCAGCCACCAGAACACAGGACGTAGGGTATTACGGCGATTTGCCGGCCTGAACCTGTATAAATCGTCGTGTCTACGCTCTTTGTGTTACGCATGATCGCCATCGTCACACCTCCGCCTAATATCTACTACCGTAGGGTACCCCCTAGTTAGACTGCGACGCATATTTCGTCGACAGTTGGCGCGCCAGGTAGGGGGTGTGTGCATCGACTTCATGGCTCATCAAGCGGTTACTTTCCCGGATTCGATGGTCCTCCCGGCGACCAGCACCGTGCTCCAGATCGGATCTATGTCCTGGACCGTCGGATCTACTCCACGCGGCGCAGACGCGCCGCCGCCCGTACGTCGTTCTGCCACGCCAATGTACTACCCGCGAAAGAAGATCGACATCGACGATTTGGTCGGCGCCATCGATCGCTCCAGCGCTGGTATCATGAACTGCATCGACCTCGTACAGACGGCGCGACGCCGACTCTCCGGCCACCACGGCCATCACCCACACCGCTGCCGACCCCCACCGAAGATGACGGTTGTGACGACAAGGGACATCCGCCCTCCTCCGACAATGCCTTATGGGCTCAGTAATCAGGCCGCAACCTTCCAACGCCAGGTGCTCCGATCGGCCTTCGGCCAGATCCCAGCGGCTCCCATCATAGACACCGTCATCTCCACGATTCCCCGTGACTCCGACCAGGCAGTGTCCCTCGATGGCACGATCTCATCGGGTTCAGCCACCGCCGCGGGGACAGAGATCGCGGATTCCTCCGGATCGACCAGCAGTTTGCCGAAATTCCCTCCGGGCTTCGGAGGATTAATTTTTCAAGTCTCCGCAGACAGCGTCGCCCCCGACAACGAGACAGACGCCATCCGCATCGCAAGAGAACAGCACAATGCCGAGCGCGCGTAGAGGCGCGAAGAAGAGCGCCGTGAGCAGGAGCGACTCACACGGGAACAGCGTGAGCAGGAGCAGAGGAATCGTGACCGACCGCCTCGCCACAACCTCCAGCAAGATTTCAACAAGGTGGGTAACGTTCCGGTGTACCCAACCCCTAGCGCCAATCTAGCGGTAGCCGTCTACGAGCTTTCCAAGCGACCCTCCATGCCCGAGATCGAGAAAATAGAAGCCCACATAATGGCGGTTGTGGTCCAGGTCAACAAAGCGGGTCCTCCACCCGAATTCTCCGCCCAGTCCCACACCAGAAACCACCCCCGAAGCCCGCCGAGGGAGCACAGGCGAGGATCCCCACCACACAACGATGAAGAGCTCGACGGCCCCCGCCGCGATCGAGCAGCTGCGCCACTGCGCCAAAGCCCTCTGAGGGAGCAGAGGCAAGGATCCCCACCTCGCGATGACGGCGAGCATGAAAGACCCCAGCACGATCCAGCACCTTTACCGGCGCGCCGAAGCCCTCCAAGGGAGCATCGACGCAGATCACCACGGTATGATGATGACAATCCTCGACGCGGCCACACACTGCCAACAGCGCCACGAGCTATAGGGGGACTGCGCCCCTTCTCAGCTCGCCTACATACCATCAAGTGGCCTCAGAATTTTAGAGTAACGTCGGTGGAAAAGTATGATGGCAAGGCAAACCCAGAGCAGTGGGCGTCCACGTACGAGATCGCAGTGTACGCCGCCGGAGGAGACCAAGACGTGATGGCCAATTACCTACCAGTGATGTTATAGACCTCTACCAACAGCTGGCTCCAGAAGATCCTAGAAGGCACCATCGACACCTGGGAGCAACTCAAGGAAATCTTCATCAAGACGTATAAGGCCATGTGTGTCCAGGCAGGGACGCGTTACGATTTGGAGAGCGTTTGACAGAGGAGCAACAAGAGCCTTCGCGAGTACATCAGGTGCTTCTCGGACAAGCGGTTGAGCATCACAGAGATCTCTGACCCAGAGGCCATCGGCATCTTCTCCAACGGCCTGCGGACGGACGACCTCTGGAACAAGTTGGCGCGGGAGAGCATAACAACCATAGAAGAGTTCATGACGATCGCGAATCCTTACGCCAACCAAGACGACGCCACCCGCAGCAGGGAGAATAGGCGACGCCACTCTCATTCCCCAGAACGCGCAAAGGATAGGGACCGCCGACCAGATTATCGCGGTGAAGGAAGGGCCGGCGACCACTGGGACTATCAGTCGGGCAACACCGAGCGCTATCCGTAGAGGTGTGATTACAGGCGTGACAACCGCTATATCGCCAACACGAACGCCCGTCGAAGGAGGAACTACGACGCCGGCTACGAGAAGATCCTCGACGGCCTGTGCCCCATTCACAAAAACTCCAAACATTCCATGCGCGATTGTGCGCTACTTGAGTCGGTAGTACGGGGAAGAAGCGACAAGAGAGCAAAGAAAGATGACTCCGACAAAGGCAAAATCCAGAGCCACCAGCGCCGGAGTTCCGACCACCTTGAACGACGTACTCCATTTTCGGGGGCACAGTGGTTGTTGAAGGTGAGAGGAGATGTCGTCAAGTTCGCAAGGATATCTACTCAGTCGCAGCAACAGGAGATGATTCGGCCAACGCTCGCTACCTCGACTGGTTAGAACAACCCATTAGCTTCTCCGGAGAAGACGAGTGGACGGATTATAGATACCCTGGCCACTTCCCACTCATCGTCGACCTAGCCATTGCCACATGCCGCTTCAGAAAGGTGTTGGTCGACGGCGGTAGTGCTCTCAATATTATATTCGACGATGCATTCCGCCAACTCGACTACTCCAAGAAGGACCTCCTACCCGTGAACTTCTCCTTCTGGGGATCATCCCAAATAAGGCGTCGACACCGGTAGGCTGGATCACCCTCCCCGTATAGTTTGGCAACCAAGACCACTTCAGGGTGGAGAACATTAACTTCATCGTCGCCGACTTTGAGACAGCCTACCACGCGATACTCGGTCGACCAGCACTCGCCAAGCTCATGGTAGTCCCACACTACACCTACTTGGTGCTCAAGATCCCGACGCAACAAGGCATCCTCAGCCTCCGCACCAACCTGAAGATTGCATATGAATGCGAGCAGCAGACAATAAACTCCATCGAGAAGCCCCGTATCCAGGATACGTACAACTCCGAAGCCAGCGACAACCCCGCCACAAAGAAACAAAAGGAAGCAGAATAGACAGCGACTACCGCCGACCCCTCCTGCGAGTAAATGTAGAGGCCGCCATCCCCGAGCGACGCGAGAAGATGTCGTAATATAAACATAGTCCAATAAAGTTTGTACTATGTACTCTTCCAATAATGAATAAAGGTATTTCGTTTCCATTATATTTCGTCTAACTGAACCTACTAAGCAACCAAACGCTCACGGCGATCTCTTCTGATAGGGCATAGAGCTGCTGCTTGACCCCTTGGCCATGCGGTAGTCCACGACACCGGCGTCACGAGCACCGCCGCGAGTGCCCCGCCCCATCCCCCCCCCCCCCCCCCGCGGCCGCATGGGCCATCCCTGATGCTAGCAGCACGAGCACCATGGCCTTCCACAAGGTGCTCACCACAAGTGAGCCGATGAGGATGGCGTGACCGCGACCATGGAGCCTGTGTCCACGCCGACATGGAGCAGCGGCCATTGAAGGCCAAGTCGAGCATGTTACCGAGCCCACCTCTCGCTCCTCCACCACATTCTCGCTCTCTCATGATATGGACGAGTTTGCCATTCTTGTCAGGCAAGATCGACACATGCACCGGCGGCGCCATGCCGGTCGATGGTGTGGCCACGGTGCAATGGCATGTGGTCAAGCTTAGCAATGAGAACAGGCAGCTCAAATGGGAGCGCAAGATACCTAGAGGGGCACAAGCGTGATGTGGGAGGGATTAGGGGAGAAGAAGGCTATTTTTACATTTTCCGCTGCGGGACCCACATGTCAAGCCAGTAAACGGTGAAAATTAGATGGAAGGTGGAAAAAATGGCGTGGAAGGCAACAAAGTTTAGCGTCATGGCACACAGGTGAGTTTGAACTTTTTAGTGGCATGTAGATCTGAAGCATCTTTCGTAATGGCACACATGCATCTCAGAAGATTACAAAGTTTATGATACTGAGTAGTTCCAAATGGAGGATGATCCCACCTCATTTGAACAAGCCATGAGAAGCGATCATTAAGCAAAATGGCTTGAGGCAATAGAATATGAAATGAAGTCGATGAATGCCAACAAGGTTTGGGATCTAGAAACAATTCCTAAAGGAGCCAAAACGATAGGCTGTAAATGGGTTTACAAAAAAAATATGACTCGCAAGGGAATTTCAAAAGATATAAGGCACGCTAAAAGGATCACGATGCCCAAGAGGGGGGGGTGAATTGGGATTATTTCAAATTTCTAAAGCAAATATGAAATCCTAGCAATGCCAATTACCCCCTAGTGCCTACCGATTGTGTGTCCTAGCTAGAAAGCGATAGCAAGCCAAGGAAAGTAAAAACACCCTACACAATTCTAGTATGAATTGAAGAACAAGTGCGGAATGTAATGCAGTATGAAAGAGCTAGGGAAAGAGATTCTTGACACGGCGATGTTTTGCCGAGGTATCGAGGAGTCGACACACACCCTAGTCCTCGTTGGAGCACCTCGCAAGGTATTACTCTCCCTCAATCCCGCGCAAAGGATGAGTGCTCTCTACAGGCTGGTTCTTCGCCACTCCGGCTCGGTGAACCGCCCACAACCGATCAAAAGTCAATGAAGAAGGGCCGCCGACAATCCTTCCGGCGATCACCTTCCTCCAAGCACCACCGGACCGTCTAGGTGATGTCGATCACCAAGAGTAACAAGCATTGATCTTCACTTGACTCAATCAAGCCTCACAACTAGAGTGGATGCACAGTTGCTCTCTTGGATGAACTAGAGGAGAGAAGGATGGATGGATTAGCGAATCACTCTCTCTCTCTCTCTAGGGCTCTTGCTCTCTTCTCCACATTCTCAAAGCAACCAGCAACTCAAATGAGCAAAGGAAAGGTGTGAAGGCAAGGGGTGAAGTATTTATACTCCCCACACACTCAGCCCTCGGGCTGAGGAAACAGGCATTTTAAGTTGGCGATGGACGCTCCGTCGCTAGGCGACAGACGCTCCGTCGCTGGCCCCAACTGCTAGTTCATGTTCACGCCAGCAAGCGATGGACGCTCCGTCGCTTGGCGACGGACGCTGCGCCTCAGCGTCCGGCGCCAACTGGCTGCTCTCGGGTTTCTGGGAAAATATTCCCGGACGCTCGCTAGCATTCGACGCCCAAGCAACAGACGCGCCCGTCGCAAAATGGATGTTTCAGGAGCTCTCTGCTAACTCGACGAACGCTGCTAGGGTTTCACCCCAGCGTCCGTCGCTAGCGTCTGTTGCGTCAGACAGCGTCCGGCGCCTCTGGCCTTAGCGTCCGACGCCCAAAAACTGGCTCTCTCAACTTCGGTTTTCGTCGCGATAAATATGGAAGTTGTTCTAGGCTATCTTACGGTCACCATAGTCTTGCTTAGAGCCAAGGAAGTCAAGTGTGCACCACACCTAACTCATGAAGCTCTCCTAAGTCTAGACCCCCCTTGATAGTACAGTCAAAGATCAAATAAAGTCTTATCTAATTCTAAATGCCCTTCATCACCTTATGGCACTTAGCCTATCACTCTAGGGTCTTCATCATGTCGTCTTTGAAATCTGAAATGATATCCATCTTGGGGGCTAAGTGATAACCATTGATGCCCATTCATGTTGATCACTATGGCTAAGCTACACATAGCCTCTGCAAAACACACATTAGCCATAATAATTTCTTACTTGTCGTTAATCACCGAAACCAATAGGGCCATGATTCTTTAATCTCCCCATTTTTGGTGATTGACGACAATAACTCCTCGAGTATGGATAAGAGTGAAAGAATAGGATTTCAAGTCACTTGGATAGGTTGAGCAAGGGTTAGTGAATAAGAATGAAGAAATACTTGCTCATCGAAGCCAAGCCACAAACATGGTACTCAAGAATATAAAATAGAATTCGAGTACCTCATGATATTCTCTCATAAGAATCGGAGTATGGAGCAGAAGTTCAATTAACAATAGATCATAGAGACATATCATGAAACAAGTGACAAATCACAAGATATATTAGCGAAAGCATAAGAGTTTGTCACACACAACCATAAATATATCACAAGTATCATCCATCACACATAAACATAAGTGAAAGAAAGCATAAACATGATGCATGAGTACGGGGAAAAAATAAGCACATCAAAGAACCAAATCCCTCCCCCTATCTCTAATACTCGACTCTCTCTCCCCTTTGGCGCCAAGCACCAAAAACTACGGATCTGCTGGAGCATCTGGAAGTGAAGCATCCGTGGTGCGAGGACGGAGGTCGAACTAAGAGTAGTCTGGACTGTCATCACTATCCTCACCTGCCTGACCCTCTGAAGCTGAAGCTGTCTGTGTAGCAGTCTGGGTAGACTGAGCTAACTCCTCTAACTCCCCCTAAGGCTTGGAAGGTGTAACATCCTGAGCTGGAGCCTCAGACGGTCCTACCTCGGTAGATGCAGGAACTGCGACCCGACGAGAGTACACATGAGGCGGAGGACAACGGGTGACTGCAAGCTCTGCAAGTGTAACAGCTGCCTCAACCTCTGCTGGCTCACCTGCTGACTGAGCTGGAATCTCTAACTCCACGGCCTCTGCTGCAACTGATGTAGCATCTGTCTGAACGACAATAAGAGGAGGGGTGGTGATTGTCTGAGTTGAGCAGTCTGGTGCGATCTCCGACGAGGCTACAGAAGAAAGGTGGGTGCCCATCGCCGGAGGAGGAACCTCTGTTGGTTGTCTTTGGAGCTGCTACCATGGGGGAATCCTCTCCAGTGAGCTCTCTATATGAAGCAGTGAGGTCCCGTGTCGCATCTCCAAATGTCGTCCCTCGAGTAGGTGTATAGCCTATCTGAAACTCGTAGGGGGAGTCTAAGGATACCTGAGTCATCAGTGTCTAAAACACAGGCGAGGCTGGTGCCTGACTCTGAAGCCCGCTGGGCTGTAACGCTGGAGTCGGGACAACCACTGGAGGTGTCTGAGTCTGAGACGTGTACTGCTGCTGGGAGGTCTCTGCTAGCGCAAGTTGTGTCGTAAGAGACGGACCGGAGCTAGAACCGAGGAGCCGACTGAGTAGCTTTGTCTGCTGTCGCTGAACCTCGGCCTGCTGCCTCTGGAAGGCCAGGAACTGTAGTTGGAACTCGTCCTGCCGGGCCTGTGCCTGTGCCTGAGCTGCCAACTGCTAAGCTATGAGTCTCCGAACCTCCTCAGCCTGCCTCCGCTGCCCCTCTTCCTATCATGTTTGCTCCTCCTGCATCCTTGAAAGGATGGTGAGTATGGTGGCCTCTGAAGAACCTGAGGTTGGAGCTGGAGCTGAACCTGAGGTCGTGAGACCGAGGTGCGTGCTCTGGGATCGGCCTGTAATCCTCATCTGAGCTATCAGAGGGTAGATCATCACGATAAGTATCATTAGCTGCAACATCTATCTGAGCATCAAGATCTACAAGCTCTGCCTCTGCTAGGCCCTGAACGGTGGCATCCTGCTGCTGTGCAGACTCTGGAGCAACTCCGGTATGCCTGGTGTGAGGGCCCTGAGTACATCGGCCACGACCCCTGCCACTGTGACTGATGAGCTGTGCCATGTTATACTCTAGGAACACAGTGTCTAAGCGAGTAAGGGTGGTAAGATATGATGCATAGCCACCACGAGACACTAAGAGAAAAGAGATCCAGTGGGCGTACTGTAGCTGCCAGTGTCCTCTGAAGCCAGAAGCAATGATATCCTCCATCTCACTGACTAGCAAATCCCAAATGTCAAACTTCTCCATGCGAACCACATGAGCTAGAAGCCACAGCTGAAGTTGAGTCAAAGTCTCTCGGGCTCCAACTTTGGGAAGCATAGTGCGTCGAAGTACCTCGTTCAGGATACGGGAAGTACCTCGTTCTAGAACCCTCTCCGAACGGCTCTCTAAAATAGAGACGAACAAAGTCCACTGATGGTACCTCTCCCTCATGAGGACGTCGAGGAGCCTCCTGATCCGCGTAGCACAAACTGTGGATCCTCGTGGCTGACTCCTCAAGGTGAAAGATCTCTCTGAACCGAGTGTCGAAGATCCTCACATCCTTGCCTTTGAAGGAGAAGTGAATAAACTTGTGATCCGGAGAGACCTACAAGGAGGCATAGAACTGCCTGACCCAATCGTCCTGATAAGTACCAATTCTGCCAATCAGTCCTGTCAGCCCTGAAGATATTCAAGATGTTGGGCTATCTCTAGACCACCGACCTCAATAATGGCCGGAAGAGGGCACACCGAGTGAGCTCGAAGTGGTGCACGGGTCTGAACGTACCTCTGTAGATGTCCTCGTGCACAGTCGTGTAGAAGTCCGGGCTGGCACGGGGGTCTCATGCTGGTGGAAACCAGGTCTGAAAGTCTGCAAACCGCATCTGTGGATTTGCTTCGCTAATAGAGCCACAACCAGGTTCCGGTTAGAATCGGGCTGGCAGGTCTATGCTTGGTGGAAACCAGGTCTGGAAGTCTGCAACCGCATCTGCTAGGAAATTTGCTTCGCTAATAGGGACCTAAGGTTGCCTCATGGTCTAGCACTGACCGTGTGGGTCCTATCATTCGCTCGTGGACCATCAGGTGCCTGGAGGAGGACTCCGACCTCACGGGGCTTCCGTAACTGTATGACATCAGCTCTGGGATTAGATGACGACCTGATAGGTCTGCCTGTCAGTATCCTCATTCGGCTCTTCCTCTTCTATCTGTGGCCTTTCGCGGTCTGTTTCTGGGGACAAGGGGGACTCACTAGACGGTCTCACGGCGAGGAGAGCATTAAACCTGTATGATGTCACCTGCTACGGAGATCTCGGCTGACTCTGTCACTGCATAGCTGCCATAATCTGGATCCAGCTGGCTCTTTCCCCTTCTCATTACGTGTTGCCATGCTTTCCGATGGGAGGGGAGTCCCACCCCTACCGGGACGGGTCTGTTTTTCGTCCATGCCAATTTGCACAGACAACTAATGCCCAACGATGAACAACTGACAACGAAGAAGATCAAAGGCTGACATGATCAAAACAACAATCTCTGCCAAAGCTGAGAGTGCACAACGCCCGATGTCTCTCAAATTTGCTGTCCTACTCGCGGTTCGCAAGTTCACTGCACACACAGACCTGCCATGATAGATGGGATATAAAAATTAGCATGTAGAGAAAGTGTCTAATGAAGTATGAAGATAAGTAATGGATGTCCTGCAAGAACCATACGTCAGAACTCAGTGACCAAAATAGAAGAGATAAGAGAGGAATCCTCGATCAATCACAAACCACAATCCATAAACCTAACAGAGGGAATGAGATGGCAAAATAGGGTTAAGGGGACAAAGAGATATAGGAGATGGATTGATTTGTTGGATATGTATTTGAGGCTTGATAAATAGGAAAGTAACGAGGAAAGCACCTTTGAGCAGAGATCAGTAGGAGAAGAAGTCCTTGCCGAAGGAGGAGGGCTCCCCTAGCGGCTCTGTCTAGCTGAGACGCACAGGACAGAGGGAAGAAGGCGGCGCAGGCTCGGGACCTTACCCACGGCGAGGCTGCACAGGCAAGCGATAGCACAGGAGAGCGCAAGGGGATGGAGGAATGAGCAGCAGCGGTGGAGAGACGGTTAGGCGGCGGTGGAGTACGGATGCGAGATTGAAACCGACCGAGGGGAAGAGAAGATTTTTGAAATCATATGCACTCTACAAGTTCACGACGGACGCTCCGTCGGGACCGACGGACGCTCCGTCGGGACCGACGGACGCTAGGTCACAACGTCCGGTGCTTATGCAGTAAGGGTTCAGAGAGCTCCAGTTGGCGACAGATGCGTCTGACACCAACGCGACGGACGCTGTGAAGCGTCTGTCGCTCGAACAGAGAGGACCAGAGAGCTCCTAGATGCGCCAGACGCGTCTGACGCCTCTGCGACGGACGCTAGGGAGCGTCCCACTCCCCTTAGGCGAGCGGCTTTATTCTGCGAACGATCATGACAGACGCTGAGGCATGGGAGGCCGAGCGTCCGTCGACAGCGTCCGACGCCTTTTTCAACAAAATTTTAAAAACTGATTTTTACGTCTTTCTACCAACCAAGTCCCAATCCCAATAAGATCCAAATAACTCCTGATTGGACTTGATATGAGAACCATCTCTCAAACTCTCATTTGTAAGTATTTTGCCATAGGCTTAGATTTAGTTTAAGCTCAAAATAATCAAATGGAACCTTGCAAGGAGACATCATAGGGCCACAAGAGGGGTATAGAAATGACTTGAGCTTGGAATGCTCCCCCTAAGTGGATGAACCCAGCAGATGCTCAAACTTAACCAAAAAGAAACGACAAACAACACACATGCACATGCAATGCATTGCGGAATTTGAATCTAGGTTGCTTGCAAGTTTAAACCGCAGTTAAGCTTTGTCACACGCTTTGAGGGCGGTTATCTCAACCACGTTAGCCAAGCCTATGTGCATTACTAAATTAAACATGTTATATTACACATGAATGCAAGGATGGTTCACTCAAGATCATTTTTTAGTGAAGTTAGAGTGATCAAGCACATTTAACTCGCTTCGGAACCTACAAAAGGTTGTTTCATCGAGTGGTTTTGTGAAGATATCTGCCAATTGCTCTTCTCTTCTAACTCCAACTAGTGTGATATCCTTCTTGGCAACATGATCTCTAAGAAAGTGATGGCGAATATCTATGTGCTTTGTCACGGAACCGCCCAACATATAAGAGCACTAGTGTAATGATCATCATTTCTAACAACACTGTCACACTAGAGCCCATATAAGCCCGGTAGTCCTTGAAATCTCGAAGGATCCCAACCACAATCAAGTAACAACCCGAGATCGATCACTAGATTCAGTAACCGCACATCCACAGTGATAAGTTCGAAACGAAATAATATTACAACAGAGTTTAAAACAGTGTTATTACAACACTAAGTTCAAATCAAAGTAGCGCAAGTTTAGGTCTCACAAAACCCATTGCAAACTGTTTAACACAAATAGAGTGTCGAGCTTAGTACAGTCCCATCAAAAGCAACAAGGAGAGACATCAGAATTCACCATTGCCCATGGTCTTCACTCTTCATCACATGCAAGGTAGAGGCACGCCTGGAAATAACCAGAATACACCATACCATCTGCAACAAGGGTAAAGAAACCCTGAGTACTCAATTGTACTCAACTAGACTTACCCGACAGAGAGATAGATACATAACCATAGACACTTCAAGGATTATGCAAGGCTTTATCAAGTGGATCTCATGGGATAGAAGACTTTTGCATAAAAGAGCATCCTAATTACTCATGTATTCTCATCATTAGAAAACAACATTTGGCAGTAGATTAAGTAACATTAATAGGATCTCATTAGCACCTGTACTAGAGCAATCACTGAGTTATCAAACAATAATAACCATATTGTGCTTGGCATCAAAACCATATAACCATCTTTTGGCTACTTATTAGAGTTCAGGTTTCTACAGTGGGAGGAAGATCTTTCAAGTTTCTCACTGACGGGGAGAGACCACGATTCGAATCAAATTCCTATCCAGCTGGAGGTTTATTCCTCAATCACACCCAAGTATGCCTGCCGGCACACTTATGCGGGTCACCTTCATTGTTGCTCGGGTAGCCCGCGGATCTCCATGTACAGGCATGAGTAGCGACTCACGGATAGCCAAGTAGCTCAAGTAGATCCTGCCCATGGTCCCGGCCAGGTACCGCAGGTCATACTTGCCCACAGTCTAGTATGCCGCTCGCGGTCTTCATGACCCAAGTAGGGGGAGATACCGGCCCGAACCCACATAGTTAGGATTCGCGGTCGAAACGAGTTATTCGGCCAGCTATGAAGGAGGCATGTGTTCAATCTCGGCAGATGTCCAACCATGATCCAGTGCCTAGCGACACAGGCAGAGAGAACCCGCTCACAAGACCTCCAAGTCAAGTGGCTCACAACACCTTGTCTGCCCGGTCTCAATTTATTACTTCCACATGGTTATTTTCCACGATAGCAAACTATAGCCAACCGTGACCAGCAACCTATCTTTGTGGGGGGTGATAGACCACCCACTCTACCGGTCTAAGCATGGCTAAGCAAAGATTTCGATCCTGGGCCTACAAGGTTCTTTTGAGTGGACAAGGAGATATAATGCAGCAAAGGGTTTCATCTCACTCCTATGACTTAATGCACAAACAAGTGGTTGTATAGTAAGTAAAATACTTTAAATAGAATTGAGAAGGGTATAAATGCTCCGGGGCTTGCCTTTCACGAAGGTGGAAGGAAGGTGGTTAGGGCACTCAGGAAGGTCAGAGCCCTGTTCTCATTCCTCTGGAGCTTCTGGAGCTTGCAACTCTGGTGGGACTCCTCCTTCTAGCTCCCCAAACTCCAGCAATGTCACTCCCTCCGACGATCCTGGATGCATGTATACATGTATGATGATCCAACATATATGACAAATCATATACTACAAATGAGACATGCCTAATGCATATGAATGAATGCCCATGATGAATGTTTCATGCAACATTTTATTTCATTGACCGAATATGTGCAAATCTCTTCAATTGTAGAGAGATTAACACTTACCCTTCTTTTGCATCCTGTAATAGAGCTTCTCCTCTGAGGTAAGCTCTTTTACACCTGCATTAAACAAGTTTCATGGCTTAAGACACTTTCTTAACTTACACAAAGCACACACATCACTTGTAACACACATAGCATGGCATACAAACACTTAAAACAACAGCTGAAAGCAAACTGTGTAGCTGGAGCTACACACAACCAAAAATTACAAACTAAGACATTCTGGAAAGATCATCAAATTATATACAAAACATTCCATAAACTCCCCAGCTAAATCTAAAATTAAAAAGGTCTAATAGATACATCAAGCAAAGATGTTTAGAAGAAAACAGGAAAACACAGATTTGAAGTTAAATTGTAAAATATAACTAGTTTAAACTAAATAGGTTATGGTTGTGAAAATTTAACACCATATATATTAACATGTTATCTACAACAAAGTCTATTATAGCTACTGCTGAAACTAAACATAAATAGCTCAAACAAATGTAACAAGAAAACATGCTCAAGTTGTTTTAACATATTTCAGATAGCACTCAAAACAGATATAAAGCTTTCAACCATCATTCCAAAAATTATGATAAAATTAGAAAAGCTAGGATACATAATTAGCTACCACTTTGGTATTCACCACATCTACAGGAAACACATATAAAATAGGGTTAAAATTAGTTCTTTCCTGGTGATGAGGAAACAAGCATACTTTAAGCATTAAATACTTAAACAATTTGAGAAGTGTGAAACAACAGATTTTATATTTTTCTTAGCTTATACTAATCAAGTAACACATGTACAAAAATTAACAAGCACATAAAACACATTTAACTTAGTTTAGAAATTTAAACAAGGTTGTATTCAAATAAACAAGCATTTAAACAAAAGAACTATAACATGCAAATAAATTACAGGTTACTGGTACTTTAACATTTTTCATGGGAAGTACATGCTGAGTCAAGCTCAACACAATAAGAACCACATTTTTATCACATGCCAAACTCCAGTTATAAATTAAACAAGGTAAAATAAGCATATAAAGCTTTCTGTACATTTTATTTAAAAAAACATAGAAGAAGAGTAACACCAGGTTACTTAGCATTTTTCGTGCATAGAGAAAAACATAACAAAGCTAACAGAACTGGTTTCACATTTTTAGCATTTTTCGGGAATTAGTTATGAAATTCCAAACTTAGCAAATAAATTGAAAAAGACAAAACAAAGAAACACATAGAGTCTATGACACATGGGACCCACTGGTCAGCTTCTCCTCTAACAGAACCGACGCACCAAAGGTGTTCAGCCGTCGGTTCCTTGCCGGCGGTGAGGTCTCTGGCCCAACCAACCCCACGATCATGTTCTCCTTCGCTACCCGCATCGATCCATGTAACTGGTTGTACCTCAGGTTCACCGGAGCATGCTCAATGACGTCCATGGCGGCACTGCGGCGCTGCGGTACTTGCGCTGGCTGGCACAGGCTTCCTCCGGCCAAACTAGCGGCGGCTACATCTACTCGGAACCCTAGCGGTTCGATCTAACCCGGATTGAGGCCCTGCTGCTGTTCCGGCGGTGGCGATGCACGGATGCTTCAGCCAACTCCGGCTATCTAACCACTGGCTAGCCAGCTAACCCTAGCGTGACTGAGACGGACACAAGAGACACAGAAAAGCCCAGTGCAAACCTCGCCGGCGTTGCGGATGCCATGCGCGTGCACGCGGCGGAGTTCCCATTCCGGCGAACCCTAACCCTAATCGCTTCAACTGACTCCTCAGTGAGTATCTACAACCTCTAGACTACCGCGTATAAGAGCTAGAAGAGAGGGAGGGGCGCTGGATTGGGCTGGCCATGGCGGCGCAAAGCTCGGCGGAGCTTAGGTCGTCAATGTCGCCCGCGGGGTGCTCATTCTAGCTCACATGTGCGGTTAGCGTGGAAGCTGAGCGGTGCAAACGATGGAGCAGAGCAAGGCGAAGCTGTGGCTGTGTTTTGGCAGCCATTGCGGCGGTGTGCTTCGCTGGTGAGCTCGGCGACGGTGGTGTTGCGGCAATGGCGCGGTGCTCCGCTTTTGCGCGAGGCAGAGAGGAGAGGGAGAGAGCGAGGGTGAGTGAGCGTTCGGTCTCGAGGTGGAGTGTGCGGGCGTCCAAGGCACGGCTGGCGTGGGTCCAACGCCGACGTACGTCTGCCATGTGGCATCCGATTCCTGTGGCGGTCGGCCACCGACCGACGCTCGGCTCTGCTCTGCGCGTTCAAACGCACCATCAGGCCGACTAAGAGCGTGTTTTGCAACACGATTAACTCCCTAACCTCTACGTCTTAGCTTCAACCAATTGCACACTTTTGTAGAGCTATAGTTGAACTCCAACTTTGGTGTACTTGGTTTGAACTGAAACGGCTTAGATTTCAAACTACAAGCATTCAAACAGGGTAACATTCAAACTGAAACACGTTTATGACTTAGGCAAATTTCAGAAGCTAAAACAACCCCCAAATCAGCCTTAATTGACCAATTAGGGTATTTTAGGATCCAAATCACCTCAAGGTAGTTAAACGAAGTTTGTTCAGAATTAAAAACTCTACAACTTTGCTTAAACCAACTTTTTCATACAAGGTCATTTACAAGGTCAATTTGTTAGATCAAACAAAAGGGTTCCTAGGGTCAAACATTAGAGCTTAAACACTAGAAGCTTATTTGGACTTGATCATGAACATAAACATGGTTCCATTTTCATCCCTAAGCATTTCTAGATGGTCATTAGTGATCAAAACATCAAGCACTTGGTTATACAAGCATAACTCATACAAAGCTAGGTGTAGGTTAACACATACACATGCAAACAAAGGGATCACTTAGGGTTATCATTTCAGGTGATCATGGAAATGCATGAATGCAATGATGCTTGTGCTCATGCTCATGAAACTATATGCAAATGCAAGCTTAACACCTAGGGTGTTACATGCTTGTGCGAGAGTGTTGAACCGGGTTGTTTGCAAGCTTTACGGCGCTTTCATTATCACACAAGAGTGGAACATTTTTTAGGGTAACACCATAATCAAGGAGTGTTTGGGTCATGTATAAGATTTGTGCACAACAAGCTCCCGCGGCAATGTATTCCGCCTCGGCGGTAGACAATGCCACACTATTTTGCTTCTAAGAGGACCAAGAAACAAGTGATCTTCCTAGCATATGGCACCCTCCGGAGGTACTCTTCCTATCAACCTTACACCCGGCATAATCCGAATCGGAATAGCCCACAAGATGGAAGGGAGCTCCTTTGGGATACCAAAGGCCAATGCTAGGGGTGTGCCTTATGTACCTAAGGATTCTTTTAACCGCACATAGATGCGACTCCTTAGGGTTTGCTTAAAACCTAGCACACATACACACACTAAACATGATATCCGACCTAGATGCGGTGAGGTAAAGTAAACTACTGATCATAGAACGATAGAGAGTTTGGTCAATCGGTTTACCTCCCTCATCAAGGTCGAGATGTCCATTTGTGGGCATGGGGGTCTTGATTGGCTTGCAATCCTCCATCTTGAATTTCTTGAGCACATTATGAGTGTACTTCTCTTGAGATATGAAGGTGCCCTCCCTCAATTGCTTCACTTGGAAGCTAAGGAAGAAGGTTAGCTCGCCAATCATTGACATCTCGAACTCCTTGGACATCAATGCACTAAATTCCTTGCAATGATCTTGGTTTGTTGACCCAAATATAATGTCATCGACATATACTTGGCAAAAAAAGATCTATCCATCTAGCACCTTAGTGAATAGTGTGGTATCCACTTTCCCGATCTTGAAGCCCTTCTTGAGTAGGAAGTCCCTTATCCTCTCATACCAAGACCTTGGAGCTTGCTTCAATCCATAGAGCGCCTTGGACAATCTATACACATGATTAGGACAATTTGGGTCTTCAAACCCGGAGGTTGTGAGACAAAGACAAGTTCATTAATGAAACCATTTAAGAATGCACTCTTCACATCCATTTGAAATAGTTTTATTTTGTGATGTGAAGCATATGCCAAAAGGATACGTATGGCTTCTAGTCTTGCAACCGGGGCAAAGGTCTCCCCAAAATCCAAGCCTTCAACTTGGGAGAACCCCTTTGCCACCAATCTTGCCTTGTTTCTCACAACCACGCCTTGATCATCTTGCTTGTTCCGAAACACCCACTTGGTGCCGATGATTCTTGCTCCTTTGGGTTTCTCCACTAGTGTCCACACTTCGTTCCGGGTGAAGTTGTTCAACTCTTCATGCATGGCATTCAACCAATCTGGATCCGCAAGTGCTTCCTCCACACTAGTAGGCTCAACAAAGGAAACAAAGGAGTGATGCTCAACATAAGAAGCAAGTCTACATCGAGTTGTTACCCCCCCCCTTGATGGACTCCCTATGATGGGTTCTTGTGGATGAGCTTGAAGCATAGGTGTAGATCTTCTATTTGTCTCTTGAGAAGGGGGACGTGGTGCATCAACATTTTGAGTTTCCGCCTCGGCTCGATCTTGAGGGATGAAGGTATCTTCTTGTGCTTCCCTCACTTGTTCTTCATCAACTTGAGGAGTGTGAGGTGGGGAACGGTCTTGATTTGCATCAACATCATCTTCTTCCACCTCTTGTGGGTTGATAGCACCAACATGCATATTCTTCATAGCCTTTCTCAAGGGTTCATCACCTACATCATTAAGATTCTCAAGCGCTCCTTGAGAGCCATTAGTTTCATCAAACTCCAAGTCATACGTTTCTTCAACTAAGCCGGTGGCTTTGTTAAATACACGGTATGCCTTGGATTTAAGCGAATAACCAACAAGGAAACCAATGTCACAACGCCTTTGAAACTTCCCCAAGTGTTGGCGCTTCTTGTAGATGTAGACTTTGCATCCAAACACCCGGAAGAATGAAATATCCAGTTTCTTCCCATTCACAAGCTCATAAGGGGCCTTCTTGAGAAGCCTTTGGACAAATAGCCGGTTGGCCGCATAGCATGCGGTGTTGATTGCTTCAGCCCAAAACTTCTCGGGGGTGTTGTACTCATCAAGCATGGATCTAGCAAGTGTGATTAGAGTTCGGTTCTTCCTCTCAACTACACCATTTTGTTGTGGAGTATATATGGCGGACACTTCATGCTTGATGCCAACTTCATCACAATAGTCTTCAATCTTGGTGTTCACAAACTTGGTGCCATTGTCACTTCTTATCTTCTTGATCTTCACATCAAACTCATTTTGTGCTCTAGTTGCAAACTTATTGAAAACTTCAGTTGTCTCTCCCTTGTCTTGCAGAAATAATACCCAAGTGTACCTAGAGTAGTCATCAACTACCACCAAGAAAAAGAGATTGCCTCCAAGGCTAGCATAAGTGGTAGGTCCAAATAGATCCATGTGGAGTAGCTCTAGGACTCTTGAGGTTGACATGAAAGCTTTGGTTGGATGAGTGTTTGTCACTTGCTTGCCGGCTTGACATGCACTACAAAGTTTGTCCTTCTCAAACACCACATCCTTAACCCCTCTAACCAATTCCTTCTTGACAAGCTTCTTCAAGGTTGACATTCCCACATGTGCTAGTCTTCTATGCCATAGCCAACCCAAAGAGCTCTTGGAGAATAGACATGTTTGCAAACTAGCTTCATTTGAGGTAAAGTCCAATAAGTAGAGGTTGTTGTGCCGAAACCCTTTGAATATCAATAATGAATCTTCAATCTTGGTTACAACCACCTCATTTGGAGTGAAGAGACATTGGAACCCGAGATCACAAAGTTGACCAACCAATAGCAGGTTGAAGCTCAAAGATTGCACTAACAAGACATTTGAGATTGATTGATCATTGGAGATTGTCACTTTGCCAAGCCCTTGAACTTTTCCCTTTGAATTGTCCCCAAATGTAATCTTGTCATGATTTGCACAATCCTCATCAAGTGTGGTGAACATCCGGGGGTCACCGGTCATATGTTGAGTGCAACCACTATCAATTACCCAATGGCTACCATCGGTCTTGTAGTTCACCTACACACAAGCAACTTGGAGTTAAGCTTGTTGTTTGGGAACCCACACATTGCGTGGACCATAGCCTTGTCAACCAACTCCTTGGCAACCCACAACACTTTAGGCTTGTTCTTCATGGGTGGACCAAGAAACACCACTAAAGGTCTACCCTTGGATCCTTGTTGATGACAAAGTGTGCATCATGAGCAAATGGCCTTGTGTGCTTGGACAAGGTCTTGGGAGGTGGTGTCTTGCATCGGAACTCAAAGTGACCAACTTGTCCACATCCAAAGCATCTTCTAGGCTTGGGCTTTGGCTTGTCTTGATTGTAGCCATTGTACTTGTTCTTGTAGTAATTCTTTGGTTCAATCTTGTCCTTGGCTTTCATCACTTGGTTCTCCTTGAACCCAATGCCCATCTTGTCATTCTTCATCACGGTGTTCATCAAGAGCTCATTTTGGAGGTTGTGGCCCTTGGTGAACTTGTCCAAACCACTTGCTAGCTTGATCTTCTCATTCTTGAACTTTGTGTTTTCATCCTTAAGTGTGTTGATCAAGGTGGTAGCTTCCTTCTCATCATCCTTGGCCGACATGATAGTGAAGGGCTTGTTTTCCTTGAGGTTGATTAGCTCTTCCTTGAGCTTTGAGTTTCTCTTCCCTCATCTTCACATAGTCATCATACTTATCGGCTTCAACTATCTTCTTGCCCTTGCACTTAGCTTTTTGCTCACTAGCAACATCATCAAGAAAGTCCTCACAAGAAGTAGCACTATCACATTTAACAACCGGGTTAATAGCAACATGTGTAGCAAGATCATGTGTAAGCAATTCATTAGCTACCACAAGTGTGCCATGTTCATTTTTCACTTGGTTGTAGTCATCTTTTAGCAAGTTGTACCTTGTTTGGAGCTCTTGTGTTGACCTCTCAAGCTTATCATGTTTATCATTAGCTTGCTTAAGACAGGCTTTGAGCTCCCTAGTGCTAGATGTGAGAGTGTTAGTCTCAAGCTTCAAAACATCATTAGCACTAGACAAGGCATCAAGCTTAGCATGCAATATCACAAGAAGATTGTCATTTTTAGCTTTGTACTTCCTTATGATGTCCGAGTATTTGTTGCAAATTTTAATTAGTTCATCATAGGAAGGTGCTTCTTCATCATCACTATCATCACAAGAGGAAACATCACCATCATCCTATTTTTGTACCTTCTTGTCACCTTTAGCCATGAGGCATAGGTGTGTAGAGGATGAGCCCAGTGATGAAGGAGGAGGTGGCGGTGGAGTAGAAGAACCAATCACCAATGCGGCCACCTTCTCTTCTTCACTCTCATCATCGAAGGAGTCACTTGAGTCCTCAATGTCGGTGAGCCAATCACCAACAATATAAGCCTTGCCATCCTTCTTCTTCTTGTAAGTCTTATCTTGCTTCTTGTCATCTTTACTTGATTCATCTTGTGCACCCTTCTTGTTCTTGTAGTTCTTGAACTTCTTGTTCTTGAACTTGTATTTCTTCTCTTCGGTGCATGTATGAGCTAGATGACCAAGAATGCCACAATTGTAGCACTTCATTTGGGAGATTGGCTTCCTTGAAGAGCTTGTGAAGAATTTCTTCTTCTATGAGTCAAACTTGACTCCATTCTTGTTTAGCCTCTTCAACATCTCGGTGGACTTCTTAACCATGAGAACGATATTGTCTTCATCATCTTCATCACTTGAGTCCTCAACCACCAATTGGATCTTGCACTTCTCTTTGGTGGAAGCTTTGAGGGCCAAGTCTTTCTTCTCCTCCTTCTCTTTGTCTTTCTTCTTGGAGGAGGATGAAGAGCCGCCATCACCGATCTTCATGTACATCTCATGAGCATTGATTTTGTCTAACACTTGTATTAGTGTAGAAGCGGAGAGATCCCCTTGATGAAGAACGGTAACGATGTGGCCATACTTGTCAATTGGCAAGACACAAAGAATCTTGTGCACCACATCGGCATGTTGCATTTGGGTGAGCCCAAGTCCATTCAACTCCTCTACAAGAATATTAAGACGTGAGTACATCTCATTAGAATTCTCATTAGCAAGCATAGCAAAGGAGTTCAACTTAGCCATGACCAAATGGTAGCGTTCCTCACGCTCACATTTGGTCCCTTCGTGTAGCGCACAAATGTTTGTCTAAACATCGTATGCAGTTTTGCAATTCCGCACACGGTTGAACACATCCTTGCCAATGCCACGGAAAAGAATATTCTTTGCCTTGGCATTGTTCTTCTCAAAGAAGGGATCATTGGCGAACACGGTGCCACCTATGGTAGCGGCTTTGTGCACACCGATATCCACGGCCTCAAGGTAGGCCTCCATCCGCACTTTCCTATAAGGAAAATCATCCCCATTAAACATGGGTGACGGTCCATCCCCATGTGACATCTTGCTTTAGGCGGTGAAGCCTAATTTAGAGCAACAAGGCTCCGATACCAATTGAAAGGATCAAGATACCCAAGAGGGGGGGGGGGGTGAATTGGGCTTATTTCAAATTTCTAAAGTAAGTATGAAATCCTAGCAATGCCAATTACCTCCTAGTGCCTACCGATTATGTGTCCTAGCTAGAAAGTGGTAGCAAGCCAAGGAAATTAAAAACACCCTATACAATTCTAGTATGAATTGAAGAACAAGTGTGGAATGTAATGCGGTATGAAAGAGCTAGGGAAAGAGATTCTTGACACGACGATGTTTTGCCGAGATATCGAGGAGTTGACACTCTCCCCTAGTCCTCATTGGAGCACCTCGCAAGGTATTGCTCCCCCTCAATCCCGCGCAAGGGATGAGTGCTCTCTACAGGCTGGTTCTTCGCCACTCCGGCTCCGTGAACCGCCCACAACCGATCACAAGTCAATGAAGAAGGGCCACCGACAATCCTTCCGGCGATCACCTTCCTCCAAGCACCACCGGACCGTCTAGGTGATGTCGATCACCAAGAGTAACAAGCCTTGATCTTCACTTGACTCAATCAAGCCTCACAACTAGAGTGGATGCACACTTGCTCTCTTGGATGAACTAGAGGAGAGAAGGATGGATGGATTCGCGAATCACTCTCTCTCTAGGGCTCTTGCTCTGTTTTCCACCTTCTCAAAGCAACCAGCACTCAAATGAGCAAAGGCAAGGTGGGAAGGCAAGGGGTGAAGTATTTATACTCCCCCACACACTCAGCCCTTGGGCTGAGAAAACAGGCATTTTAAGTTGGCGACGGACGCTCCGTCGCTGGCCCCAACGGCTAGTTCCTGTTCACGTCAGCAGGCGACGGACGCTCCGTCGCTTGGCGACGGACACTGCGCCTCAGCGTCCGGCGCCAACTGGCTGCTCTCGGGTTTCTGGGAAAATATTCCCAGACGCTCGCTAGCGTCCGACGCCCATGCGACAGACGCGTCAGTCGCAAAACGGACATTTCTGGAGCTCTCTGCTAACTCAACGGACGCTGCTAGGGTTTCACCCCAGCGTCCGTCGCCAGCGTCTAGCGCGTCAGACAGCGTCCAGCGCCTCTGGCCTTAGCGTTCGACACCTAGAAAGTGGCTCTCTCAACTTCGGTTTTCGTCGCGATGAATATGGAAGTTGTTCTAGGCTATCTTACGGTCACCATAGATTTGCTTAGAGCTAAGGAAGTCAAGTGTGCACCACACCTATGTCATGAAGCTCTCCTAAGTTAAGCTACTAGTCTAGACCCCCCTTGATAGTACGGTCAAAGATCAAATAAAGCCCTATCTAATTCTAAATGCCCTTCATCACCTTATGGCACTTAGCCTATCACTCTAGGGTCTTCATCATATCATCTTTGAAATCCAAAACGATATCCATCTTGGGGGCTAAGCGATAACCATTGATGCCCATTCATGTTGATCACTATGGCTAAGCTACACATAGCCTCTGCAAAACACACATTAGCCATAATAATCTCTTACTTGTCGTTAATCACCGAAACCAATAGGGCCATGATTCTTCACACGCCTTGTGGCAAAAGGTTTCACACAAAGAGAAGGAATTGATTACAACGAGACCTTTTCTATAGTCTTATGCAAGGATTCTTTTAGAATCATAATGGCGCTAGTTGCACACTACGATCTAGAATTACATCATATGGATGTAAAGACGACATTTCTCAACGGAGATTTGGAGGAAAATGTTTACATGGTACAGTCGAAAGGTTTTGTTGTGGATAGAAAAGAGCAAATGGGATGTTGTATGAAGAAATCCATTTATGGGTTAAAACAAGCTTTAAGACAGTGGTATTTGAAGTTTGATAGCACAATGAGGACGTTTGTGTTTTAAGAGAATGTAGAGGACAACTACGTTTATGCAAAATTTAAGACTGGGAAATAAATATTCCTTATCATGTATGTGGATGACATCTTGCTTGCTACTAGTGATGTTGGTCTACTTCTGGAGACGAAGAAATTCTTGTCCTCAAACTTCAATATGAAAGATCTCGGTGAAGCCTAGTTCATTCTAGGAATAGAGATTCACCGAGTTAGAAGAAAAGGAGTATTGGGGTTATCACAAAAGGCATACATAGAAAAAGTTATGAAGAAATACAATATGCATAAGTGTAGTCCCTCACTTGCTCCGATAGTCTAGGGCGATAGATTTGGGGAATTTCAGTGTCCAAGGAACCAATATTAGATTGATCAAATGAAAGCGGTTCCATATGCCTCAGCTGTCGGAAGTTTACATTATGCTCAAGTGTGTACTCGCCCTGACTTAGCTTTTGTTACCGGGGTACTTGGTAGATATCAAAGTAATCCAGGATTAGAACACTGGAGATTAGAAAAGAAAGTCTTACGTTATTTGCAGGGCATGAAAGGTCTCGTGATAACATATAGAAAATCAGATTCCCAACATATAATGGGGTATTCGGACAGTAGTTATGTGGGAGATGAAAGAAACTACATATCAGGTTATATATTTACTCTCGCAAGAGGAGCTATATCATGGAAAAGCTCTAAATAAACTGTCACTACATTATCCATGATGTATGCTGAGTTTGTAGCATGTCATGAGGCCACGGTGCAGGTGAATTGGCTAAAGAAATTCATACCCGGGTTGAAAGTGGTAGATGACATACATAAACCACTCAAGTTGTACTGCGATAAGAATCCAGCAGTGTAGTATGCTCACAACTATAGGACAAGTGGTCACTAGAAGAAATGTGCCATCTTATGACGATTATAACATGACATTTAATGAAAAGGTCATTAAATGAATCAGTTTATGACATTTGTTTCAGAGCAAGCTCAGCATAGTGACATTATAAATGCACATCATAAAAAATATCTTAGAACTAGCAAAATGGTGCCACAACTACTACGATGGTTGTGTGGTATTTTTTTAATAGAAACTCTTGTGTTAAGAGTGAAGCAATATTCGCCGGCTCATTAGAAACAGCGCGCCCAAAAGGTCAAAAAAGAGAAAATAAAGAAATGAGTCCACGGAGACTCCAACTAGGAGTACTCACAATAGCAAAAGCACCTACGGCCACTGAGCTACGATAGCGGTAATGTATATAGTAGTATTTTATAATACTTGTTTAGATCAAATTCTTTTGGATTGTAAAATATTGTAGCGTTTCGTTTGTATTTGATAATTATTGTCCAACCATAAAGTAACTAGGTTCAAAAGATTTGTCTCAGAAATTATAGATAAACTATATAATTAATTATATTTTTTATCCATATTTAATACTTCATGCATACGTCTAAAAATTCGATGTAACAAAGAGTCTTGTAAAGTTTTGGAATTTTGAAGGAAATTAAACAACATCCTACACTCAGAACACTGCTCATCTAGAGCCATGCTGCCCTGTCCGTCCGATCTGCCATCTGCCGCGTCCATGTACATCTCCCCTCACCTGTCCACACACCCGCATCGCCCAAAAAAACCGCTGCTCACGAAAGAAAAGCGCCGCTCCGCCGCCTCCGCTCGCTGCAGGGCCGGCTCTATAATTTTAAGGACCTATGGGCGAGCAGGAAGATAAGGGCCCATTAAGCTAATTTTTAATATCAAAATTGCAGTATGTAAATGAATAATAAAATTTAGTTTGCAATATATATATAGCTCATAAAATATAAAAATAGTGTAATAAAAACTAGAAACAATAACCATTATGATTACCTCAAAAAATACAATATGTCAATGCCTTGTAAAAAACCGTCTTTGGGCATTTCTTGATGCAAAATCTTCGATAACAGTATCAAGATTAATGTCGTCCAAAATATCCTTTTCAATACTGCACATAGCCAAGTCATTCAATCTTTCTTGTAACATAGTTGATCTCAAACAATTTTTCAACAATTTCAATTTGGAGAAACTTTTTTCGGCTGATGCAACTGTCACTAGAATAGTTAGGAGAATCCGATATGCTATAGAGACATTCGGATAACAATCTGCAACTTTAACAAACTGAAGAATCTCAAGTGCTGACATCATTTCTTTCGGCAAAGATTCTCGTAACACTTTCAATTCAGAGAAAAAATCATCCAACTCAACATCAGACTTGTTGCCTTGAGAAAAAGTTTCTATAAAACTAGTGCAATACTTTCTTAGATCATTATCATCCAAGGACTTCAGATTTACCGAGTTGAATAAGAAACCAAATATTTTTTAAATTGCTTTAGTTGTTCAAATCGACTATTCAAGGAAGCAATTGCATGATCAACAATAACTAGAAAGTACTCATATTTGAAGGATTCTATAGCTGAGGGTTGCAATTCTTCAGTTTCATCATCTTGTTCATCAAAGTGCTTCTTTCTCCGATCATCAAAGTGCTCTATTTCCATACTTGATGCAATGGATTTTGCGGTCTCAATACTAGCATTGAACCCTTCTTCTCTGTACTTTTGAAAATATGAGATGACACCTTCAATTTGTTTGAGAGTAGCATCTAAGCATATAATCGGAGATTGTAACTTTTTGCTCACTATGTTGATAATAGATAAAATATCATCCCAGATAACCATACCAATTATAAATTCAAATTTCTGGAGTGCAGTTACCAAGGATTGAGCATCACTTACTGTTTTGGGGTCATCAGTAGAAGTTCTTTCCACTTCCTTCAAGGTTGCTATTATTTGTGGGGCTTGATACCTAATAGGTTGCACACTCTTTATTCGACTTTCCCAACGAGTATCAGACAAGGGTTTCACAGTAAACCTCTCAACATTATCAGTCAAAATTTTCCACCTTTTTAAAGAGTGTGCAAACAAACAATATATCCGTTGTATAACACCAAAGAATGAAATAGCTGTCTTGCAAGATTTTGCCATATCACAAAGAGTGAGATTCAGACTATGACATGCACATGGCATATATAATGCTCTTCGATTAATTTCAAGCAAACGTGACTGCACACCCTGATGTTTTCCCTTCATATTGGAGCCATTATCAAAACCTTGACCTCTCACATCATCAATGTTCAAACCAAGATTCTGCAGTGCATCCAACAAAACATTAAAAAGCCCCTATCTGGAAGTGTCATCAACTTGTAAGAACTCTAAGAAAAATTCTTGTATTCTTGGAATGGTACTTGACATATTAACACAACGCACAATTAGTGTCATTTGTTCTTCATGACTCACATCTAGGGTACAATCCAAGATAATAGAGAAATACTTGGCATCTTTGATGATCTTTAAGATATGACTTTTCACAGCATTAGCAAGAATAGCAATTAACTCATTCTGAATATTATGACCAAGATAATGATGATGAATTTCATTACTTTGAATGCGTCTAATATGTTCTTGCATCACAGGATCAAATTCAGCAATCATTTCAACGGTGGCTAGAAAATTACCATTGTTATGCTGATAAAGCTTCTCATTTGATCCTCGAAATGCTAGATTCTGTTTAGCAAGAAACTTAACAGCAGAAACTATTCTTACCAGGACCTGCCTCCAACGCTCCTTTTCATCAGCAATTGTTTGATTTTTGCTTAATCTAAGCCGAAGCTCATTCCATGTACTCATGTTTGTCGAATGCTCCACACTGTTCTCATGTGTTTTGAGTTTCTCACTGAGATGCTTCCAATCCCTTACTCCATCAGATGCTAACAAAGCCTTGTTTTGATTTGATTTGAACAACTTGCAACAAAAACAATAAACTTTGTCCACATGTTTAGAATAAACCAACCATTTTATATCAACAAGCTCACCATTATATAATTTTCTAGAGTAGTAAGCATAAGAAAAATGTCTGCCACTGGGATCTCAAGGGAATTGTAAATCTATTTCTCTCACAGGCCCTTTCTCAATCAAGATATCTTTTTTCTTATTGTCAAGATTTCCCCATGTTCTAAGATCAAAAATAGACAAAACTGAATCCTGTTCATCAATATGTGCAGTTTCAACATCACCTGAATGTTGTAAAGTGTCTCCTCTCGAAGCCTGAACATGATCATTGGCATCAGCTTTGTTATCTAAATTTTGCTGTTCTGTAGCACCTTCATTGGCATCAACTTCTGCAACACGTTCTTGCCCCTGAACTTGACTACCTTGAGCATTACTTGACATTGCAAAGAACTTAACTAGAGCACCCCTCTGTGACTATATGAACTGATCTTCTTGTTTTCTATTTTTTCTTTTTTGAGCACCCGACAAATGCTTCTTAGGCAACATCTATCATATTTAAATCAATATGCTGAATTAGAAATTATAACCCTCGAGGCCTAAAAAATTAAAGAGATTGGAAAATACTGCTTACCGTGAGGACGCTGGACGTTGGACGGAATCGGGAGGACAGTAAGACAGGGACTAGGGCAGGGCCGTACGTCATCAAGGTCCGTCCTGCAGGGTAGGACCTCACGTCCTCGGCTGCTCGGTGATGGCGGCACAACAGCAGATGAGATGGGCAGATGAAATGTCGCGATGGCGGCACCGGCAGACAGACAACGCTGATCGCTTGATCGATTCATTCGATTGCTTGCTTGTTTTTTGTCGTGTCAAAAACTAAGAGGGCCTAGCGGCTGGCAAGCCTGGCTGTTGGTGGCTTGGGCAGGTTTAATAATTTTGATGGACCTCCATTTGTTTAAGTGCTGATTAAACTAAATAGATAACTATATATACTAATATAATTATATATATGGTCTTGGGCCCCCGATCTCCTTGGGCCCCCAGCGGTCGCATTGCCCCCCCCCCCCCCTAAGAGCCGGCCCTCCTGCAGCGCCAGCCCCCACCGCTCCTGCCGCCTCCGCCCGCTGCACGCGGAAAAAAAACGCCTCTCCGCAGCGCGCTAGCTCCGAGCGCTCCTGCGCTCGCCCGTGCAGCACCAGCTCCAGCGCTCCTGCCACCTCGCCGCTCCAGTGCGTAACTTGCCTCTGACATCGCGCGGATAAAATTGCCATGGCGCTGTCTTCCCTGCCTGGCTAAAATTTTCGTTGTGAAAATCTTTTGTACACATCTATCTAAACTCTTACTCAGGCAAAGGGTATAAGATAATTACACTGTGGTGACCTACTCTGCTTCCCTTGAAAAAATATATTTCTGAAATTTCCTAAGTCATTTTTTAAAAAATTTGAACACATTGTAATAAAAAATATATATTAAATCTGATACAAATTAGTTTTAAAAATCATTATATATTATCATAAACAAAGATCATATTTTTCTAAATATTTTAAGGTGTTTATTTTAAGTTATAGATGTTGTTATATTTTTTTCTTTAATAAAATTAGTCAAAGTTAAAAACGTGGAATTGATTTTTTTTTTCAAGGACGAAGCGATACACCGCTCTCCCAAACCCTGGTCCAAATCATTTTCCAGCTTCCGCCGCCACCCCATAGCTCCACGGGCCCCTCCCTCCGATGCCGCTCCACGGGCCCCTCGCTGGGGACCGGCCCCCAGCATCAACAGTACACCATCCCTGTCCGCTTCCCTATGCTGCCCGATGCCCTCCCACCAACCTTGTCCGCCTCCCGATGCCTCTCGTGTAGCGGCCCCGTCCGCCCCCGACGCATCTTCCCCACCACGACGTCCGAGATGGCTCTGGTAAGAAGCTGAACGACCAGAAGCCAACCAGCCCTGAGCGAAGAGGTAAGATACCTCCTATTTTGCCTTGATGCTTAGCCTCAAAGAAGGATGACTTTTTGTTTGAAGATGGATCTGTTAGGGAATTCGGATGTACATGTGTATTTAGAGCAGATGGTGTGTTTGCATATGTAGAGCAACTAGTGTGTATACTGTTAGATGGTGTGTTGTCAGATGGCTTGAATGATAGTATCAAGATGGTTTCGGCAGGAAATGTGTAGGTAGGTCACATTTTAAGTTCTTATCACACTAGTGTTGTCCATTACTAGTGCTATCAATTAAAATTACAAATTATATTGCTTTCTGTCTAGTATAATTCTTGTGTCTTTGGTGCCTGCTTGTGTTTTGACGATCTTTGATTTGTGCAGTTAACCAGCTAGATTATATTATACCTGAATTAATTCAAAAAATTCCTTGAATTTTGCATTTGCAGATGCTTTGATGGTCTGGCTACATTTTGGTTCAAAGGGAGCAGGCAGGGCATAATTCATAACAACTATAGGGTGCTCTTGATCCATATTCTTTTCATCACTTTACTTGCAGCATATACCTTGTTTGATTGTATTTGTGGATCAGTTATCTGGATGTCTTGCTTGATTTTTTCCAGGAGTACACATGTAAGTGCCTTTTTGTACTCTGCAAACTAAGCCACTACTAGAATAGATAGTCTAAAAAATTGTAGGAAAACAAGGATGATTCTTGTATGATTTCATATTTTGTATCAGGCTCCTTATGTTGTTTTATAAAAAATATTGTTCTAGGTTCAGGTTTTGTTCATGTTTTAGAAAGTCATGGGAATTGGCATGTGATAAAATTTGAGATTATAAACAACCGCAATTATTTATGTTGGGCTGGTGGGGTCATATGTCAAGTGCAGCATCTGCATCATAATATTTTTGTGCTGCTTTCACTGCTAGTCTTGTAGTGATCAGGTAGTTTTTTTAAAAGAAAATAGTCTGTCTTCTGAAATGCATATAGCATCAGGTTTAAATGATTTTTAAAGCTACTATTAGCTTCTCACATTTTACTAATGGAATTCTCTTGGATTTCACTGAGGCATATAGTCACTGTTTATGGTTCCAATGAATTGCTGTAAAATATATAGATTAGAGCTGCACTATGATTTTTTCTTTCTTTTTGTGAAACTGTATTTAAATTTTCTATACATGGAAAAGAATGACTAGTTAAGTATAGAATATTATTTCCTTAAAAAAGATTTTGCAAAACTATATTGAGATTTTCTATATTTTAATGTGTGTTGCTTGCTTATCTTACGGAGTTAATGGAGGCTGGACGAGGATTGCATTGTCCACTAGTGATGATGTAGTAAGTTCTGAAGCTTTTGATATGGCTCTCTTTTCCTATTTTGATATGGACAGACGTGTGACTATCAAGTTTAGGCTACATGGTTGGTGTGATTTTGGTGATTAACATGAGCTTTTTGTAGTCATCTCTTATAACCTGAACCGATATGAGGATGTAAGATATCGATATGTGAATATTATGACTTGTCACTATTGCTAATCTGAATTTGGTGAAGAATGAAATGAGCATGATGTAAGACGTGATCTGGTTATGATATTCCAATAAACATATGCTTGCCGATTAATTTTGTAATTTGGATATGCTTGATTATTTATTTTGTAATTTGGATTATGTGTGTTTGGGCTGGCTTAGAAAATTTGAAGTGGGTTGGGCCTAAAAGTATGGGCTGAGACAACACAAATTTGAATGTAACACAAAATGGGTCTAATAACTTGTGACATAAAATTAGATGTCATAAACATTTGTGACTTTTAAATGAATGTCATAATGTCATGACGTGAACATCTAAATGTCAAAAGTTGTCATTAAAGACGTTCATCTTTTGACATTCTATTTTTTGTCATCTTGGTGTCACAAATAACGATCGATGAATTAAATTCCTCTTATTATGACCAATATCAAACGTCAAAAGATGACACATTTCTTGTAGTGATCAACGACCTTTTGGGCCTTGAGCTTGTGCCCTAATAGGGGGGCGCCCAACCCTAATGGTTGGTGGGCCCCGTTGCACAACGCTTTATAGAGGGGTTGAGGGCTGGCGGTTCCGACTACGAGGTGTCATGCCGAGCTAGCTACAGTGCCCCACCTACATCTAAACCCTAACCCGATCTCGAGAGGGACACAACCAGCGACGGGAAGCGACACTGGACCACACAACCACTGGATCTACGCCGACATCACCAACGTCGTCACCACCAGAGACGTTTCCCTTCCTCGACCGTCGTTGTCCGTGCGCAGATCTTCCCCGACGAACCAACAATGGACGGATCCACTTTCTCTGCCAAGCCCGAGGGTATGTTCGCTATCCACACCTCTCTCTCTTCTTCAGATCTATCATGTTTATCATCCATATGCGTGTACTACTCGCTAGATCTTGAACTAGATGGTCCTAGGCCGGAGTCTATCAAACTCTCTCTCTTCTTCAGATCTATCATGTTTATCATCCATATGTGTGTACTACTCGCTAGATCTTGAACTAGATGGTCCTAGGCCGGAGTCTATCAAAATCCTCTCTTAACATGATGTTTACAAATGCAGCACTTCGCTATATTGTATATTAATGGATGTGTATGTGTGAGTGCTTGCCAGCTACTTCACTCTACTGAATGCTTGACTTATGTGCGGTCAATACGCGCCGAAGCGCGCCTACATACATAATAATCAGGCATATGGGCAAATTATCCTTAGAGAAACAATTATCAAATTATCCGTGTAGGCATATAAAACATACATCATCATTTTGGAATCAAAGTTCAGATGACATCAATTCTGTATATCAAATTGTAAGATATTTTTCCTGATTAAAATACCATTGTCATTCTATGACAGATTAAGTAAAACAAAAGTAAAAAACAATACTTCTGTCACCCCTCTTATTTAACTTGCAAACTAATAACTGATCCCTTTTGCTGAGTATACCATACAGGGATTCCTATATACATATATATAATAATGATATGATGGACCGAGAACGCAGGTGTACCAAAACCAAAGTAACACCTCGAAGCACAAGAAAGCCGGTCGATCCTTCAGCAGGCAGCAGACCGGAATCCGACTTTACCATGACCGGCGTCGTACAGCACCTCCAGTGTACGCTGATTCACGTTGCCAAGGATTCCGAGTTGGTTGTCCGGCCCTGACTCCTGGAAAGCGAGACAGTTCTCCAACAAAACCCCATTGGGGACGTCGAGGTCGATGGTGGCGCCACCACTGAACGTGAGAGCAACCCTTGGCACGGTGACGTTGCTGTAGCCGGTAAAGTTGTAGCAGGTGTCAAGCCCTCCGTTCGGCAACAGGGGGTACGCCGCCATGGCCTTCCGGAACGCAGCCTGCAGCGCGCTGTAGGCAGTGTGCTGGAGCTGTGTGACGACCGTGCCGGAGTCTATCATCATGCCCCCAGAGAACGCCGACGGCGGGACGTCGATCGGCTCCCCGCCTACGGCGATGCCGGTCATATTCACCACGTAAAATGTCTTCTCTTCTTGGATCATGGGCGTGAACACGAAGCCGGATGCGTTGACGCCGCCGCTCGGGGCGCCTAGGGCAAGGAACCCGGCTTGGCTGTTTAGAGCCGGGAGACAGTACGAGAAGGCACCACCATATACCGAGGATGTTTGCACGACGAGCGACTCTGGTGCGCCTCCGAGACCCAAGAGCCCGTCGTACTTGTCGTTGGAGCCGCCCTGGTCGTGGCCACACCCGAAGTGGAAATCCTTGACGGTGACCTCAGGCGCTAGCGTCAGCGTCTCGTTGCTGTAAACGCCCGTCGTCCCCGAGCCGTCTCCGTACCCGATGGCGTATCCACACTGGGCGCCGCCGCTTGTGCAGCCGTTGCGGTAGCCATCGCCAGTGAGGTTCCTGCACGCGTCCGTGTTGCAGGGGATGGGAGCGTACGTGGAAGACTTGCTCGGATCAAACAGGGGGTCTTTCTGCGGGTAGCACGTGGTGGAGTTGCATGGCGTGCACTGCACCCACGACAGGTCGCTGCCGGTGTCGATGAGGAGGACCTGCGACACCGCCGGCGTGCCTAAGCCCACGGTGACCACGTACTCCAGCGAGTCCACGGAGCCGCCCAGGTAAGTCGGGATGCTAACGTTCGCGTCGTCTTGCGGCGTACCAGCCGTGCCCTTGAACGCTCTGCTCATGATGTACCTCGACCGGGCACGGCTTCGGCGGAGTCTCTCGGTGATGGACGGCAGGTCAGAGCTCTGCGTCGACGCGCACGGTCCGTGCCGGTGCACTAGTGGCACGGACACGGTGTTCCTTCCCGGATCCAGCCTCACTGAAAACTCATTGCATGCATGTGGGAGCGAGGTAACTTCACTTATTTTTATTTGAGAGGTCAATGCAGGGACGACAGTAGTATTCAGATCATGTACCTCTCGATGAGCATACTGCTTGTGGCTCAGAAGCAGTGGTTAGCACCGCTACAAAGCCGTGCTCGTTGCCTCCATGAGCGAGGGAGTAGTAGGTGCAAAGGATGATGCAAACAAGCAGAGGCAGTGAGGCCATGATGGAAAATGATTTGATGTGAACGGAGATAGGATGGGCGAAAACTTTATATATGCACACGTCTAAATTTTGGATTCACCGACGAGCTGTACACAGCAGAGGAGCGAAGACTTCTAAGATCGATGGCGTACTATCCAGAGTCCTAAGACTCCTACGTAGTAGTATAAGTAGGAAATTTACAATACGCTCTCTTCTATATATAATTGCTGCTCTGTCGTGTACGTACGGCCACACGCTTGTCCTTGTACTAACATATATATGATCAAGGTTTTGACCACTAATATATTGTTTTGTCAGTCCCTCGCAAAACAAAATTGTTGTTTTGTCTGTCAAAATGCTAAATACCACCCTTCAACAATGATATGATCGTCAGGACTCCCATCACATGAGCGTCATCACATTCATCTGTAACTGTAAGTTCATTCATGAGTCATGACCCTTCTTCCTATATCGAAAGATCAGATGGGTCCTGAATCCTAATAAAAGATGTGCCATCACGATTTATTGCTTGGGTGTTACTTTTTCAAATCTATCAAATTTGTGTAAAATACTAATTGAATTTTTTAATTCATAAGATAATACTTTTAACTAGCCTCTGGTGGCCCATGCACACAAATAGTTGTGAAGCTACCTTCTTTTATTTCCATTATAAAACACTGGTCCATCAACCAGTGCACCTGCACGGGCTAGCATTGAGATACTTAAACAATAAAAACCCTATTTATTCAATATATATTAACTAATAACAAATAATCCATACAATTAAGTTTTATTTGAATCTAGATTTACCCCTATATGGAGAATTGTCATCAGCATGACTAAGAGAGATTGTTGTGTGGCATAATTAATTTGAATATACAGTTGTGTGTTTCTTTTTTCTTGTTTTGGTTTTTGCTCGACTATGGCTGACTTTGCCTAATAGAATACGATGTTGAATGTTCCTTTTTACTAATTCAACCGTGGGAATATGTAATAAATTAGAAGGTCATTCACCTACAAAATAAAAATTAGTCATCTTACCTATGCTCTCGCATGGTTAAGAATCATAGGTGACATAAGCATTAGTCCTTGTTTAATATCTCAAACTAATAAAAATTACTTCTATTGAATTGCATAGTTTACACATTATTCATTTTCTAACACTACTAAAAAATCCGAGCGCAAGGTCAGGGGTTAGAACCCACGCAGCTGCGCAGCGAGTGACTTTCACGACAAAAAAAGTGTCTTGCGTCTTGTGTTGCTGGCCGGTTGGGGCCTTCTGGGATTTAAAAATTGCTATTTTTGCTAGAATTTAGGATTTCTAGAAGATGATTAATTAGGCAGGCGGCATAAGGCAACTGCCTCCGTTGAGGCCAACATATTAACCGTGATCTTTCGATGGATTGTCCATCTCGTATAATAAAAAACATCCACCTCAGTTAAGTTTTTAGTAGTAGAGTAACATAATAGATACTTTGTACACTCTATCTAGTTGTGATAACCATATGTTTAGTCATCCATATCCATAATTTGTTCTTGTTTGTGGCATCTCTGTTTATTTTAAATTAAACTGTGGTGGATATTGTTGCAGCCCATATCTTATGACATCATGAATCTAAGTGTTCATTTTTAATTTCTACTTTTTTTCTACTTATTTTATATTCTCGAGATAAATTGAAACTCTTGTGCTTATTGTATCTTTTATTAAATTTCATTTGTACTTTTATAGTAAGGATATGTTAGGCTATAAACTACACTATAAAAGACTACGATGGCACAAATAACATTTAAAATAGCGGATTAAGATCGAGCTTGATCTGAGATCATGGATGGCGTACAGGTTCCCACCTAGAGAGGACTTTAAAACCAAAACTTATAATCAGGTTCCCACCTATATCATTCCATTTCTTGAGCTCAATTCTTATAAACCACAATTGTTGTTAGTTCTTTTGCCCTTTTCTAAACTACGTTTATAATCGTGTATTGCTATAGGACAGTTATACTTTTATATTAAAAACACACGGCACAATAAGATAACAATATTATACAATTAAATACCGATGCTAAAGTGACATTTAATCCAATAGCAAAGTTTGTCAAATTAACACAGTCATGGAAAGCGCAGCATCGTAGACTCACAAACTCTACTGTATATACCTTTTTGGATGTGCCTAAGATAATGTTTTAGTGATAGAAAGAAATCTCCGATGTCAATTTCTTTCGTACACCAATAAATCCACGATTAAGTATATTTGGTTGAAAAAAATTACAAAGGTCATGTCATCCTGGACAGCACCACACACTCGTACGGGTGGGCGTCTAAGCGGAGGCATGCTTCATCTGGCTGTAAGGAACATGGTCCTCATGTCCCATTTAGTTTGGATTTTGGTGTTTGATGATCAACATAATCAAATTGGACTAACGTATTTGCAAGTGTTTATTTTGTAGTCCAATAGGGTGCAAGCATGCTTTGGACTTAGGCAACACCACAAGCAAGACATTTGAAGCATATAGAAGACCTAAAAGATCAAGCATAGTCCAAGCAAGAAGGATGGAACCTACTCGGAAGCAAGACCGCGAAGATACAAAGTCTTCCAGACGCCAGGCGACGAGCGTCCAGACTTTTGGAAATCAGCCCGGCAGAAAACAGTGAAGAAAAAGGCTCCGGACGCTGCAAACAGGAGGGTCCGAACCATTGCGGATGTGTCTGGACACCTAGGGTTTGGTCTGCTCAAATCAGCGAGTCCGGACGCTATGAACAGTGTGTGTCCGGACTATTGGTGCTTGCGTCCGGACGCACACAGAGAAGAACCCGAGAGCACGAAGGACTCCTGACGCTGACCGGAGCATGGAGTCCGGACCAACAGTGGCATCTGGACTCTATGCAGAGAGGTTCCAGAGGCGCGCGAAGACTCCAGACGCTCTCCGGACTGTGGACTCCGGACCATAGACAGCGTCCGGACCCACTGTCAGCCTCGGCGCAATAGAAGACCGTTGGAGGGTACGGACGCACAAGGATTGGTCCGGACACCTCGCAACGTCCGGGTCCGGAGCTACGCAGACAAGCGGCTCCAAGGGACCAACGGCTCCATTTGGCTTGGGGCCTATATATATGACCCTTGGCCGGCCAAATGTGAGTGTGGAGACTTGAGGAAACATTCCAAGGTGTTGATACACAAATCTAGTGATCTCCATATGCATAGAGCTTAGTGATACACTTGGTGATTAGCATTTGTGCTTTGCGAAGTGCATAGGCTAGTTAGGTCATTGCTCTTCCGCTTGCTCTAGGTGTAAGCCTAGTGTTGAGTGAGGTTTGCATACCTCTTGATCAAAGGGTGCTTGCGCGCACCAAGCTTGTACTCGGTGGGGCTTGTAATCTTGCGCGATCACACCAACCGCGTTTGTGGTGTGGCCGCCACCGGTGTACCGAAGGGAACAAGGCCCGCGGCGTTTCGGCTGGAAGCTTGATAGTGAAGACGGCGGAGAGCATCCGGGAGAGGCTTGCCGGAAGGCACATCGGAGACCCACTTGTGTGTGGGGAGAGCCCGAGGCTATCCACGGAGTTACCTGACCGGGAGCTTGGTCCTTGCGCGGGATTCCTCGCGAGGGGCTCCAACGTGGACTAGGGGGAAGCTTGCGCGCTTCTCGATAGCTCGGTAAAAATACCGGAGTCGTCGACCAGAGTTTGCATCTCTACCTTGCTCTTTACCTTCCGCACTTACTTTGTTTACTTTGTGTTCTTTACCTTTCCTAGCTTAGTTGATAGGCTAGTTGATAGGTTTGGAAACTAGGTTGCTTAACTCTTTTGCGGTAGAGAAGCAACACTTAGCAAAACCATAGTTGCACCACTAGATAATTTACTTTTTGCAAAGGTTTTGCTAAGGTTAGAAAAAGAGGCCATAGATTAGAGAGTAGTTTTTAAGTGACCTAATTCACCCCCCCCTCTTAGGCATCACGGTCCTTTCACTAGGAGAGGCCCGCGAACACCCCGGGAGGTGCGGGCTCTCGCCCCGAGGCCGCTCTGGCCAGCGCGTCGGCCTCTTCGTTCTGTCGTCGTGGTACGTGGTTGAGCTCGAGGCCGTCGAATTTGGACTCGAGTTTTCGTACCTCTTGACAATAGGACGCCATGCGGGGTCGACGCAGTTAGAAGGTTTTATGACCTGGTTAACTACTAATTGGGAGTCACCGCGGGCGTCAAGCCGCTTAATACCTAGGTCGATCGCGATTTGCAGTCCATTGAGCAGGGCTTCGTACTCTGCTTCGTTGTTAGATGCGGGGAACAATAAGCGTACCATGTACTTCATCATCACCCTGCGGGGCAATGTCAAGACAATTCCTGCCCCCGCGCTGGTTTTCATGAGGGACCCGTCGAAGTACAGAGTCCAGTACTCCTGTTCAGCAGCCGGAGTGGGGAGGGTCACATCCGTCCATTCCGCGACGAAGTCGGACAGGACTTGCGATTTTATGGTGCTTCGTGGGGCGTAGGAAATATTTTTATCCATCAGCTCTAACGCCCATTTGGCTATCTAGTGGGCAGCGTCCCTGTTCAGGATGACTTTGCACAATGGCGCGTTGCTTACGACCGTTACTTCGTGGGATCCGAAATAATGTAACAGCTTTCTCTTGGTCATGACCACCGCGTATACCAGCTTCTGTAAGTGGGAGTACCGAGTTTTCGAGTCTCTCAGTACTTCACTTACGAAATAAACGTGCCTTTGTATTTTGAGCGCGTGCCCTTCCTCTTCTCTTTCCACAACAAGGACAGTGCTCACCACCTACCTTGTGGCAGAGATGTATAGTAGGAGTTGTTCCTCGTCGTTGGGCGCGACCAGGACGGGCGCGTTGGTCAACAGTTGTTTGATGTGATCAAGGGACGCTTGAGCTTCGGTCATCCAAGCGAATCGCTCGGATTTTTTCAGTAGTTTGTACAGGGGCAGGCTCTTTTCATCGAGGCGGAAAATGAAACGGCTGAGCGATGTGAGGCACCCTGTGACCCTCTGTACCCTTTTTATGTTGTGGATCGGCCCTATTTTCTCAATGGCGGTGATCTTTTTGGGGTTGGCCTCGATTCCCCTTTTTGAGACAACGAAGCATATGAGCATGCCCTTAGGGACCCCGAAGACGTATTTTTCCGAATTAAGTTTAATGTTGTTCTTTTTTAGTTTCGCGAATGTGAGGGCAAGGTCGGCCACGAGTCCACAAGCGTGCTGGGACTTGACGACGATGTCGTCTACGTAGACCTCGACGGTATTGCCCACGAGTTCGTCAAAACACCGGATCATGGTTCGCTAAAAAGTCGCCCCAGCATTTCGAAGTCCGAAAGGCATGGTAACGTAGCAATAGGATCCAAAAGCGGTGATAAACGATGTCGCGAGCTGGTCTAGTTCGTTCATCTTAATCTGATGGTATCCTGAGTATGCGCTGAGGAAACAAAGGAGCTCACAGCCTGAAGTTGTGTCAATTATTTGGTCTATGCGAGGCAGTGGGTACGGGTCTTTGTAACACCCGAAAATTTGAATAGCAAATTAAATTTTAATTTGAGTTGAATTTGATTTATTTTGAAGCAATTTTGTGAAGCATAGAATTAAATATATAAAACTTAAATTAATTATCATGTTAGGGTTTAACTTGTGTGATGCACTCATGCTCTTGCATTCTTCTTGTGTGGCTTTGAAAAACCTTGAAAATGGTTTCAAACTTCATTTTGAAAATCAATTTACACAATTCTAGTCTGAAAATAAAAAGGGAAAAAGGAAAACACTGTTTCTCTTACCAATCTGGCCCGAGAGCCCGGCCTGCATCTTTCCCCTCCCCTTCTTCTTGCGTTGTGGGCCGGCCCAGTGCCCCGCGAGGCCCGCGCGCTCCTCCCTCTCCCTCTCACTGCCTCGGCGGGCCCGCATGTCGGCGCCAACCGCCTCCCTCCCTCCCTCTCTCTGTTTCACTGTCATCCCTGGCCCGCACGTCAGTTCTCTCTTCTCCCTCCTCTGCCGAGTCCGAAGCGGACTCCGCCGTGACGGCCGCGACGCCGCGTCTTCTCCGCGGCTACCTCCTCCGCGTGCCGCACCTCTCCTTCTTCCTTCCTCTGACATCGTGGCTCTGCTCGTCAGAGCTCTTCCCCTCTCTTCTTCGTGCCCGCCCCGGACTCCGCCGTGACGCCGAGTCCGCCGCAAGCACAACTGCCGCCGTGTTTTCCCCGCGTCTCGTCTCCGAGCTAGACTGCGCCCTGTCCTCCTTTAAATAGCCCCGAGCCCGTGCGCCGTAGCCTCATCTTCGATCCCTCGGATGCCAAAATCACAGCAGAGCAGCCGCCGCGTTCCGCCGATCCGCCGTCGAACGAACGCCGTTCCGCGCCGTCGACTGCTCCAAACACTTCGCCAAGCCGCGCATCAGCATCACGTGAGTGCCGAACGCGTAATCGCTCTCTCTTCTCCCTCCCTTGCGCTCTGTTTCTCTCCCGCCGCCGTGCACCGAGACCACGCCACCGCCGGTCACCGCGGGTAGACTTCCTCGGTCGTCCACCGACCTAACCAAGCCTTGCATTCGCCTCGCGCGTGTGCGAGACACCTTTCCCCTCCGTTTTCTCGCTCGATTGCGCACTGGTTCGACTGCGCCGCCGTTGCAGACCTTCTGCCGCCGCCGTGCTCCGTCGTCGGGGTCTCCCGATCTACCCCGAGCCTTGCCATAACCCTAGACGCGCTCGCGACGTCATCCTCTATCTCCCTGTGCAATCCGTTTTGGAAACGGGGCACCGCAGAGCTCTAGCCCCTCGCGCCGCCGTGCTCTGGCCGCCGGCCATGGCCACCGCCGCACCGCTCTGCTCTGAACCGAGGAAGAACCGCCGTGTTCAGCCCCCTTCTAATCTCCTCCCTCGATCTCTAATCCAACGACTCACGTGAGCCGATACCCTTTCGCTCTGGCAATCTTTCTAAAGAGCCCCTGCTAGTTTCCCCCCCTAAACCCGCAGTCCAAAGCGTGCTTCAGCAGTACGTTTTCCCCTCGGGAAAACGTATTTCCTTTTCTGAGTTCAGTTTTAATTCCGAAAATAAATAAAAACCCTAATTCCTAATTTCCTTTTTACCCCTAATCTTCAAATGCCTATATTTCCTTCGTTTCAAATTCAAATCGACCCGTTCGAGTTGCGTTAGATCCGTATTTTCATGCTCTATCCAGTAGTATAGGTTTCACCTATGTTAAGTACTTTTGAAAATCAATGAAAATTACTTTGCTTTTGCTAAACCTCTCTCTCTTCAAAATCCCGTTTTATCTATAACATCTCCGTTTTAGATCCGATTAGCGTGATTCTCGTATCTGTGTGATCGTAGTAAAGTATAGATCTGTTTTATAATCTTTTCAAAGGCTCTTATTTGTTTATGGTGTAATGTTCTGATCATGTCTTGTTTGCTTCGTGTATGATTGTTCGGATGATTGCGTGGTGATGTTGATCGAGTACAGGCGGTGAGATCTTCGTTGACCAAGAGTTCTTTGCAGCAGATCAGGATCACCAAGAGCTTTGGGATCAAGGCAAGTTTAACATGGGATCATCCTTGTTACCTATTCACCATAATTCAATCTAGTCATATTGCATGTGTCTAATTTGATTCCTATTAGATCTATACCATAGCTTTGTTATCCTTTACCTTGTCACCATGGGTTTATATGCATATGGGTAGCTTCACTATGCTTTACAATAATGGATCTTGAGATGAATCTTGACTAATGATATATGCAACAATGAGATAAAATTGGCTTTTGTAGCAACATGGAATAGGACCCCACTGTAGGGCAAAAGCTGGGATTTCTAATACAACCACAAGTGCTACAATGGCTCTGGCTTTAGTCAAGTATAAAGATTCGTACTAGCATGTTGGCAGTTCGTGAAAGGCACCATTGCCGAGCTGGTTGCAGGGCATGGTCCAGGGTGGTTACCGGTTGAGAGGTACCATCGAGTGGAGGCTTTGTATACCCCTTGCCCGTGGGTCCGTAGGGTCTATCAACATGTTAGGAAGACTTTTGAAAGACTTCATAGTGTTCCCTGCCCGCTCACCTTGGAAGTGTTTTGGGAGTCATGATCCCGGGCATATGGGTAACATGGCTTGTGGGTAAAGTGTATAACCTCTGCAGAGTGTAAATCTATCATGATAGCCGTGCTCACGGTTACGAGCGGCCTGGAAAACTCACAGTGTAGATGATCATGTTGTTTAATTGTTAATGTTGGATATTAATCTTATCATGTGGTTATTAATTGGGTTATGCATAATTAAAGCTAAGTGTTGGTAAAACTTGACCAAGTTAAAAGCAACCGCAGTACAAACAGTGTCAACCTTTTGAGCTTCATAACCCTGTGTTACTCTTGCTGAGTACGTAAGTGCTCACTCTTGCTTTCTCAACCCCTTCAGATGGCTATGAAGGCTACCGTGAGGAGTACTAGGCTAGTGGTCAACCAGTCGGCGTTCCCTGTGAAGTGGAGCTTCGTCGCGAGAGTTATCTTTATATTCCGCTGTTATGTTATTTAAATATTATTCATTATGTAATAAACACTCAGTGATGATATTATTTAAAGATTTGTCGGCTTATGTGTGTGATTGATCTCTGGGCACACATGAGTTATTCATATTCAATTTTATCCTTAAAATTGGGTGTGACAGTCTTTGGGACAGACCTTGTTAAGACTCGTATAACCAACGCACACTCTCCATTTCCCGTTCTTTTTGTGTACCAGTACAGGGTTGGCAAGCCACTCGGGGTGGTACACTTCTCTGATAAAACCCGTGACTAGGAGTCTTTTGATCTCTTCTCCGATCGCGGTGCGCTTCTCATCGTCGAAGCGGCGTAGTCATTGCTTGACCGGCCTAGAGCCCGGCATGATATGAAGGAAGTGCTCGGCGACATTCTTGGGTATGGCGGGCATATCCGAGAGCCTCCACGCGAATACGTCGATGTTCGCGCGGAGGTAGTCGACGAGCTCGCTTTCCTATTTCAGAGAAAGAGGGGAGCTGATGTGCACGACTCTCTCCTCTCCGTCATGCGTGTCAAGAACGACTGCCTTCGTGGCCTCCATCGGCTCGAATGGTCCGATCTTCTTTGTATTAGGAGCCTCTTCTCGTGACGCGGTGCCTCGGCCGCCATCTCCGCCGCGAGTTTCTTCGAGGCCACGAGCACCGACGTGTATGTGCAACATTAGACGTCCCATTCATACGCGTGTCGTGGCGCGGTGCCTACAGTAATGATGCCCTTCGGGCCGGGCATTTTTAGCTTCAGGTAAGTGTAGTTCGGGACAGCCATGAACTTCGCATAGCACGGCCGCCCGAGTATGGCGTGATAAGTCCCCCTGAAGCCGACAACCTCGAAGGTCAATGTCTCTTTACGGAAATTACATGGCCCACCGAAAGTGACGGGCAAATCAATCTGGCCGATGGGGTCCTCTTTTTTGCCCGGGATTACCTCGAAGAATGGGGCTCCAGAGGGTTGTAGGCGTAAACGTGGTATTTTCACCGCGTCGAGGATTTCAGCATAAAGAATATTGATCCTACTTCCGCCGTCCACGAGGACTTTGGTGAGGTGCTTTGTACCGATGATGGGGTCAACAACTAACGGATATCTCCCAGGGTACGGTATATAATCGGGGTAATCTCTATGATTGAATGTAATGGAGGACTCCGACCACCTGAGAAAGACAGGAACAGCGGGGCTGGCAACGTATACCTCTCGACGGGCGACCTTTTGTTGACGTTTGGAGTTGCACGATGCCGGGCCACCAAAGATCATCAACGTCTCATCGGCCGAGACGTAGCCGTCATCGTTCCCTCTGTTGTCCTCTTCGTCGTCCTCTTTCTTCTTCATCCACCTCTTCTTCAACCCTCCACCGAGAAACTTCTTCATGAGGTTGTAGTCCTTGAGAAGGTGCTTGACTGGAGACGCGTGGTTTGGACAGGGCCATTCCAGCATCTTCTCGAAGTGGTCATTGTATTGTCCGTCTGGTTGCCCTTCTTTCTTTTCTGCCGACACGACGAGCGATGGGTCATATCGCGATTGGTTTCGTCCCTTCTTATGAGGGCGGTTTGAGGGTCCCTCGGCTGCCACCTCGTCATGCTTGCCTCTGCTAGCAGTGCCCTAAAAGACGGCGCCAACCGCCTCCTCGCCCGAGGCGTGGTTTGTGGCGATGTCGAGTAGTTCCTTCATCCTTCTGGGTTTGTGTACTAGAGACTCGCAAGTCGTCCCTGACAGGAATGCGGTGACGACGTCGCCGTCAGCCACGTCCGGGACCTCGTTGCACTGCTGGGAGAAACATCGGATGTACTCGCGGAGAGTTTCGCCCCGCTTTTGCTTACAGTTCTTGAGGTCCCCGGAGTTTTTAGGTCGGATGTAGGTCCCTTGAAAGTTTTCGATGAAGGATTCCTTCAGGTCCCCCCAGTTCCAGATCTTTCCTTTCGGGAGGTGCACCAGCCACATGCGTGCAGTGTCCGAGAGATAGAGCGATAGGTGACAGATTATGAAGTTCTCGTCATCTGCTCCGCCTGCCTCACAAGCGAACCGGTAGTCTTCTAGCCAAAGGCCAGGGTTCGTGAGTCCGGTGTACTTCTGGAGGTAGGTTGGCGGCTGGAATCGCATAGGGACATGTACGACATGTATACGTGAGGACAAGCAATGCGGCCAGGTGGGTTCCGGGCTGGAGTCCCGATCCTCGTCGGGGTCATGCCACCCACCCTTGCACGGGTGTCGTCCACGTCGCTTGTCGCCGTCGTCGCTGTCACTTTGTCCGCGGTCGTTGCTCTCGAAGTGCGTCCCGCGGCCGGGAGGTCGTCTGACCGGAGTCCGGTCCTTCACGGGAGTCGGCCTTGGTCTCTGACGGACAGAGTTCTCGGGTGGCGGCGTGTTTGGGACGTCAGAGGGGGCCCCTGCCCTCTGTCGCGCCGAGCTTTCCGCCTGCTGAACCACTGCGCGGTCAAGGAGGGTGCGTAGCTCCCCACGAAGCTTCTTTTCTTCGGGCGTCGTGGGTTCGGGGAACTGTCGCACGAGCATGGCAGCGGCAACTATATTCTGCTCTGCCATTACGAAAGTTGGTGGGGATCGGTCATCCTCGACGATGCGGTGTTGCACCACCCGAGCTCGGGCTTGGGGGCCAACCGCCGACTGGGGGTTTAGCTACTGCTCAAGGAGGGCGCGCTCAGAGTCGATCTGGTATTGGGCCTCGTCGAGCTCGTCCTGCCGGGCGCGCATGGTGTCGAGGTTGACGTGTGGCAGGGTGAGAACCTCCTAGTTTACGGGGACGATCTCGTCGTCATTCTCGTCGAGGTCGCGCAGAGCTCCCTCAGGAGTGGGTTCCCTTCCGTCGCACATGAAGCACTCCCGCGAGGAGGTTTCATTGCCCTCGGGGGCGGTGTTCTCAGTCCCCGTGCTATCGGAACTGGAGAGGGTCAGTTCTTCTTTGGTTAGAAGATTATAGAATGACTCAATGGCCCATACGAATTCGTCATCCGTGGGGTGTCGGCCATCTTCAAAGAGATGAGTCGTTCGATAATGGAAGAGGCACTAACGAGAGCGAACGTGTACGTTACAGGGACACCTTCCTCCAGCGGCGTGCCTCTTTCGATCTGGATGGCAGCGTCAATGTAGGAGAGCGCCTGCCTCTGTGCACGGTCCGGGGAGGGCTGCGGCGCCCTGCAGCCTCCGGTTCGTAGGCGTGGCCTGCATTTGCGGAGGTGCGGGCCGTCGCTGCCTTCAAAAGACTGTTCATCCGAGGCGTAGTACGTCACCCGCTTCGCGTCTGAATCCACACTTGCGTTAGAGTCAGAGAGGGGGATATTAGTACACCCCTTGGCTTCTTGACGGACCCCCATCGTCATGGTGACGGTCGCGAGGTGATCGTCGCGTGGTGGTGTCATGTCACCGTCGGAGCTGGGATCTGAATCCAGGAGGTAGTCATACTAGGAACGCACAAAATGCAGCACGGCGTGCTCGACCGCGTGGTCGATTTCGTCGTCGTAGACGTCAGAGTCCCCCATGCCTCTCATAAACGTCCCGAGCGGGTGAGGTCCTCTGCCATCGTTCCAGGGGATCTCTCCCCCAAGATCAAGGGGGTCAGCTCCAGGGCCTCGTGACCCAGAAGCCTCAATCAGTGCACCCTTGCGAGGAGTCGGGAGGTCCTCGTCTAGCGGGACCAGGACGTCGATGGCCTGATCCGGTGAAGGCGTCACACGGGTGAAGGTCCTATCTGGGGAACAAGCGAACTCCAGGCTCCCGAAGCAGATGAAGGAGAGCCCAGGGTTGTTGGCGTTGCGAGAAGACATTCGGAACCCTTAAGGCGTCATGACATGCGATGCCCCCTATCTGGCACGCCAACTGTCGTTGTTAAGAAACTACCAACAAGTAAATTTGTACGCGTGTCGGGTCCGAATGGTGAGACAAAGAGACAAGAGGTTTATACTAGTTCGTGCAAGAAATCCCTACGTCTAGTGCGAGACTGCTCATGTTCCTTATCTCTGCTTGGAGGGGGGTATACAAGCTGGGTCGAGGGAGAGAGTGTGAGTCCCAAGTCTCTGAGTGCTTTGGCGAATGGGTGTGTTCTAGCTCATCTATCATGTCCCCGGTCGTCCACACCTCGTCCTCCTTTTATAGTTGCAAAGAGGATGGGGTCGGTTACAAGTGTTGGTTGGAAAAGATCTACGTGGGGTGTTGTGCCTTATCCTTCTCTTCTTTAGGAAGGGAGGTAGATGCTTGTAATACTATATTCCTATTGCCCTTGTACGCGGTTGGGGATTTGATGTCGTGTCGACTCCTCCTTGTATTGCTGGATGGGGGGGGTCCGGTCGCGCCTGCAATCTGGTGGAGGTATGGTCGTCGGTGGTAGGGGTCGGGTCGTGGCCGTCCGTCCGCGGGTACACCGTTGTATCGCCTTTTAGTTCTTTTTGTTCTTGTTCACAGCGAGATTACCTCCCCGCCTGGTCAGCGGGTGCCCGTTCTCCTGAACCCGCCCGTACCTGATGTACTTTTCGTTCAGTGGGTTCCTGTAGGGGCCGGGGTTACCTGAGACTGACTTTGTCCAGCGAGGGGTATGATTTCTTTTTGTCCAAGAATCCTGCCCCGTCCTGTCCCCTGATTGGGAATGCGACCTGTCCCAATTCGGGCAGGGATCAGAGTGTTATCCTGAACTCCGGATTACCCGGGGTGTACGATCTGCCGTGACTTCGGGACTGCGTTCTTATCCTGTGAAGAGTGCGTCGTCATCGACCGGAGACCGGCGACCTCTCCTTCCGGAATTTCTTCCTGTATAGAGGCAGAAGGGTCGTTCTCCACCGGGGGGTCCACCCTTGTTCTCTGTAACCAGTAGCCTCGCCGTGGAGACTTTAGCTTGTGCGGTATGGCGGGACATCGGCCTAGGCCGAAACGCGGGCACGTCTTCCGAATCGCGGGGTCGTCCCTTCTTTTGACGTCGGACGAGGCGGAGTCACGTCTTCCGGCCCGGGGCACGTCTGCTTCCCTGGGTCGATCGGACCGTGTTCTTCACACCTCTTCCTTCATGGGCCGGGACGCGGTGCCCTATTCTGATAGGGACCTGCCTTCTGAACTGGGCCTTCTGCTAAGGGCCGCGGCTGTAGTGGTTTATGTCCCCTTTCCGAAGGTGATCATCAAACTTTTGGCCGTTGATTATTTTTTAAAAGTTTGCCGTTAAATTAGGTATCCGATACTAGTTCACTAGGGTCATATATGGATTTAAGTCTTTGATAAAGTTGCTATGTTCATTTGTGTTTGGTGCTTTGGTATTCTGTACTGATTATTAGAAAATGATGAGGTACGGAATGGCTTTGTTTGCATATAACGTACTTCTTCGGTCCCTTTTTATCTGTCACTGAAAAAGCATGCTACCCTCATAAACACACTTCCCTAGCGACACTTGAAAAGGGACAAAGGGAGTATGTGTGTGTGCGCTTATATATATAAGTAAGATAAGAACCTTAAGATCCATTCATAACCTGCGTTTTAATCTCCATCAGTTGATCTTCCAATAAAAATATTATCATAGATATGTTATCCTTATTTTTTCAAAAAAAAAATCAAAGGGCAAAATGTACCCTTATTTTGGTTCGACCTTACACTAGATATTTCTCTGATTTTTTGCCAGAATTATATTGCCGCTATATAAAACTAAGTGCAATTTTTAAACCACGAATAAAAGAGAAATATAGCATTGTTCCTTTATTTTGACCGCTAATATAGTCATGACAACAACAACAACAACAATCACAAAAAAAAAAAACCCTGCTCGTCTAGTTTTCACTTACTGCAGGTACCATCCTGCTGCTACAATTCCGATCCAATATTTCAGCTTCGATTATTGTATGACGACCATGAAATTTTGAAATACAGCAGCATTCGAGACTTGAGCAAGCGCCTAGCCGGAATCCAACGTGTCCACGGCCAGAATCGTACAGCACCTGGGACGTGCGCTGGTTGACATTGCCAATGATTCCAGTATCGACATCGTCCGGGGCCCCTGGGGCGAACGCGAGGCAGCAGTCGGGCAGAACACCCGAAGGCACGTCGAGGTCGACCGTGACACCGCCGTCGAACGTGAGGACAACGGTCGGCACCGTCACGTTGCTGAGCTCGTCGTCGTTGTTCGGGGGCAAGAGTGGGGGTACGCGGACATGGCGCGCTCCGGAACGCCGTCCGCAGCGCCGAGTAGCTAGGCCGTCTCCGGGAGCCCCGTGATGACCGTGCCGGAGTCTATCACCACGCCTCCCGAGAACACGGTCGACTGTATGTCGATCGAGCTCTTTCCTCCGACGCTGATGCCGGTGAGATTGACAAAGTAAAACGTCGCCTGCTGCGGCACGCTGCTGTTCTCTGACGGGAGGCAGTACGAGAAGGCGCCGCCGTACGTCTACGCCGTCTGCGAGACGAGCGACTCGGGAGCGCCGCTGAGCCCGAGGAGGCCGTACGTCGTACAGGTCGAACGTAGGTGCCTTGCTGGTCCAAGCCGCACCCGAAGCTGAAGTTCATGATCGAAACCTGTGGGCTCAGCGTCAGCGTCTCCGTGCTGTACGCCCCTTCCATGTTGCGTACTGGTACAGGGAGGTGCCTTGCCGCTGGAGTTGGTGCAGCCGTTGGCGTAGGAGTCAGGCACGAGGTCCCTGCACTCCTTGAAGTCGCACGGGATGGGCGCGTGGACGACGCGCTCGGGTCGAACACGGGGTCCTTCTCGGGGTAGCACGTGGAGGAGTTGGAGTTGCAGGGCTGGCACTCTGCACCCACGACAGGAGGTCGCTGCCGGTGTCGATGAGGCCGGAGGACCTGCGACACGGCCGGCGTGCCGATGCCCAGCGTGACGATGTACTGCAGCCATCGAGTCCACGGCAGCGCCCAGGGACGTCGGGAAGCATCTCGGCCGGAGACGGCTTGTTAGTGCCGGTGCGCCAGCGGCATGGGCGGCGCACGGTTGGGATCAGCAATCACTGACACAGATATATTTTTCTACGATAGAGAGAGTGACGCAGCTTGCAAAATCTCTAATTGCACGGTTAGATAGTTTATGTCTTGCATATTTTTCATAGGAAAAAAGGCTATACTTAGAAATACGGAGTAGTTTTTAAGTCTCCTAATTCAGCCTTCCTCGCTAGCTAGAACGGTGAGAAAGAAGAAAAAGACAAACGTGTGTGCCATTCGTTACGGGCGGAGGCGCCTTAATGAAGAGAGTCGCATTGATCTTGCGTTGTTTCTATACCATGAGAAGAATGATCTCAGGCAATATTTTTTTCCTGTCTTTAGCTAGCCTGAAAAGAAAATGTCATACACCTGATGTATGGCCAAGGTGAGGCCCAGGGAGCCGGCCCAGGCCAAGCAGGGACCGGCCCAGGCCGGCTGGACAGCACCCCGTAGAGGGATCACGCGCGTAGTGCAGGAGGCGCGCGCCCGCGCGAGGGGGAGGCCGCGCCGGCAGGAGGCCGCGCCCCTTTCCTTCCCCAGGCAGTTTCCCTCTCTCTCACGATGAGTTTCCATATTAGAGTAGAGGAGATATTATTAAAATAAGAATAGGGTGAGTTTGTTAGGAAAAGAATAAAGAGATTAGGAAAGAGACATCCAATCTATAAGGAAACCTTTAGTAAGTTGTTTGGGAGTCAAGTCCATTAGAGACTATAAATATAAGGGAGATGTACTCTATTAAGATCAAGAAATAACAGAGCTCTGCTCTTTCTCCCTTTCCCCTGCGCCTCCCTCTCTCTGTCTACTGCCGCCCCTCTACCTCCCTGCTGCCAACCCCCTGTACCAGCAGCCGCCCTCAGCCTCGGTGCTACACCTCCACACGTCCAAGGAATTATTACATCTGGTATCCGGAGACCAGCAAGATCCTGCCGCGATGCCATGCCGTCCAACGCCAACCTCGCTGACCTTCAGAAGCCGATGGAGGGCCTCGTAAAGGACGTCAACACCAAATTCAACGCCGTTCAGGAGCAGCTCACCACTGTCTCCACCCGCCTGAACACCATCGAGCAGGGGCGCGTCCCAGCTGATGACGCCGCCGCACAACTCCAGAATGACTGGGAACTTACCACGTCAAAGCGGACACTCGGTACCAAGCGAGCCATGGAGTCCGCCAGTCGTGCCTTCCTCAAAGAACAGAAGGAGAAGGCTTCCTCGCAGTCGATCCCGGAGACCGTCGACGTCCTCGAGGAAACCCTCTTTGACATGTTCAAAGAGAAGCCCAAGAAGGAGCTTTCGCCGCCGGAGCAGCCGATCGTCAACCAGCCCTTCCCTGGGCTCGAGCCTCTCATCCACAAGCTCTCCTTCCCCACATACGATGGCAAGGAGGACCCGATCATATGGATCAACCACTATGAGCAGTTCTTCAGGGGGCAGAAGACGCCAAACCAGGATCAGGTATGGTACGCGTCCTACCATCTGACGGGCACCGCCCAACAGTGGTACATGCGCCTCTCGCAGGACAAGGAGATCACTGACTGGTTGTACTTCGCACGCTGCATCAACGAGCGCTTCGGGCCGCCAACTCGGCGCAACCTGCTGGGCGAGCTGGCTTCCTTGCGCAAGACCAGCATGGTGGATGACTACACGGAGCGCTTCCTGGTGCACGTCGCACGTGCCGGCACCCTCGACGAGCAGCAGCAAGTCAACATCTACACAGCTGGCCTCTTGGAGCCGCTAAAAACAGATGTGGAGTTGCAGAACCCGCAGGACATGGAGATTACTATGTCCCTCGCTAGGGCATACGAACGATGACTCGCGGTGGTCGCCAACTCCAACAAGCAGCCGGCAGGCAAGGTAGCCTCCCGGCCATTGCCTTTCAAATCGTCTACACCGACTTTTGCACCGGCAACAACGACTCCATACGTCCAAGGACGTATTACATAAAAGGTAACTTATTATATCTATTTTTTTTACCTGCTGTAAGTGGAAGCAAACAATAGATGAATAGGCAGAGAAGTAACGAAACAGAGTCCCGGAATGCACTAGAAAACAAAAAATCAGCTGGTAAAGGCAAACCCAAAGTGCTTTATACAAGGATGAAGAATCTCAACCACCAAGTTGCACGTGAAGTCCTATATAGACATCTCAAAGAAAGCATGTATAGAGCTTACAAAACTTTGAGCAATTATGTTCATGGCTAATGCAAGAGTAAGAATGATCTAAATCTTGGAGCAGTTCCTATCTCAAGCAAATACTGGAAAAATCATCTTAATCTCATTCCCTAAGTACGCCTGCCATTCACATGCACAGATTGACAGATTTGTGCTCCTTCATGTCCTGCAGTCCGGCACAAATAAGAGGAAGATCTTAACGAGACAGAAGGGAACATCTTATACAAGCTGTAGAAAATAATGAAGAATGACATTCACAAAACAGAAATATGCCCACCTACGAAAAAGTTAGCTGTTAACCTTGGCACCCTTCTTCATGTCCCTCAAGTCAGTTTAGCCCCTTGAGATGTTGATGATGATCCGCCTTGTTCTGGAATAGGATCAATATCCTCCACGAGACCTTCAGAAAAGCAGTGCTAATGTCAGGATTGAGAAGACCGTGCTAAGAAGGTATAAATCACAAAGAGTATGATGAAATAAATGCAGTATGAGTTGACGACAGGAACTGTAACTGAACTTTAACTATTTGGTGCTTATATACACACAGTTTTCGAATACATGCAACAATTAGCTCTCCAAAAATCTTCTGTGTCTTTAACTTTCATCAGATATATATACACGACGCATTAGCTAGCATGGTTGCTGTCAGTTTGTAATCCTTTCGCGTCCTTGATAATAACAATCAACATGAATAATCAATTAGATAATATGTACAGACCTATAGACATCATTAGAATTTCAAACGGCTATACTCTGATAAGTTGTTACTAGTAAGTAGTAACATTGATTGAGACTTAACAGCACTATGATCACTCGAAACTACCCTGAAATGAACTTCTGAATGGCTAGTCCAATACTGCAGCTATAGCAGATAATAAATAGGAGTAAATCGGAATCCACATGCACATTGGCCCATCTGCTGCATGCAAGCTCCAATATGAACACATCAGTTAAGTGCTAACGCCCACAAACAAGACATATCAATATATGCCGTTCGATTGTTATTCTCTGGGAAACAATGAAACAAAAAGCAAATTTGGTATGCATGTGCACACTATCACAACTCACAACAAAAGAGTTAATAATCTTACGCATTATACATCTGGCCCTTGACACATTATTCAATTTTCAGAAAACAGTCATAGAGATGGGAAAACAAATGCTGCATATCTTGATTAGCATGGGCAAATGGATCGAAAACTAGACGCTCATCCTATCAAAAACGGAAAAAAATTCAAGTATCAGCCCCTGTTTTTGCCTACTAGTGCGGCTTGGTCACAACTCACAACTGCATTGGGCAACCTGATGGAATCTAAACGAAAAAGTGTGCTCCAACTAATTAGCAAGCTGCTTATGGTAGTCTATAGCTAGGTGCTCGTACGCAGATCGACTCATATAGCCACAATTGGCTACCGACTAGTACACTGCTACGTACAAGAAGGCAGGAAGTTTATGCAGATAGATATATGGTGCAAACCAACAGCTAGCATGATATATTGACATCACAAGTTGCAGCACACAAGGAGATAAACAGCATGATATATGTAGCACAACAGCATTCATACTAGAGATTGGTATAGTCACTAGAAACTTGAAATTCCCTGACCAACGTCAGGTAAAACTGGAATTACCCTGTCGAGCCAGCCTTGACGGTATTTTTATTTTCCCTGACGGTAAGTACATCAAAAAAAATTCATGGCGATATTTTTATTTATTATGATGATACGTATATTTTTATAAAAATATTTTTATTTTCCCTGACGGTAATGTGTCGTGAGGGAATTTCAAGTTTTCAGTAGTGTGATGTATTACCGTCAACAATCGAACATGGCAGGTCCCAAGGGAGAACGCAGTGCCTGTAAGAGGAGGTTGCCAGCTCGTCGCAATCCTCGACGATGTGCACGACCCGATGTGAAGGCACGTCAACGCCGAAGAAGATCTTGTTTAGAAAGAAGTAGACCACATTGTGGTTCCTGGGGCTGACGAGCACGATTTCAGGGACCAGCGCCGGCAGACCGGTCGCCCGGTAGCTCACATCGCTCTAGATGTCCTCGTAGTCCGTCTCGTTCGATTTGTGCCAGTTCCCCTCGGCCTCGTCGTCCCACGTCCACATGATGACCACCATCTTCTCGGTCTCGCGGTGCACATCATGATGGGCCGTGCCCACGTACCGCAGCCTGTTTTCGCTGACACAGATGCAGCGGACGGTGTAGAGGTTCGACATGGCCTTAGTCAGGTAGCAGCCCGGGGGAAGGTCGTGGAAGCTCAGGACGGGGTCGAGAAGGCCGGTGGGGTCGTTCCAGCTGAGGAGCCCCAAGGAGAGGTCGAACCACCAGAGCTTGTGGGCGTGGGCGAGCACGCCGTAAGGAGACCAATCCCGTTCGATGGTGGACAAGGGGTAATCTAGATCCATCTCGATCCATTCCCTGGTGGAGACCAAGCCGTAGGCCTCGGCCCACGGGGCGTGGCCTGAGATGAGGCGAAAGAGCTTGGCCCGGTTGCTGCGCTTGGTGATCTGGAGCTCGGCGATCACGTAGCTGCCAAATGCACCGGGGATGAGGCCGACGTTCATGATGTGGTAGGTGGCGGGCATGGAGGGCCCGGAGCGCTTGGGGAAGGGGACGATGGAGGCAGCGGTTGGCTGGCGGTTTGCGTTCACCGGCGCCACGAACCGCCGCGCCAGGAACAGTTTGTCGGTGACGATGGGGACCACGTCCTCGCAGAAGCAGAGCAGGAGAGCAGAGGGCCCGGTGGCGACGAGGTAGGGGCGCTCGTCGGAGCGGATGCGGCAGCCGGGGTAAACTTCTGGGGCCACGACCAGGAGGGTGACCCGCGGCGGCCCCCTCAGAAAGGTGCAGATGGCGGCGGGGTGCGCCTCCTCCGAGTCGTCCTTGAGGAGGAGGACGCGGCGTAGGATCACCCACGGCCGCGGCGTCGGCGCCGGCGCCGCCATCGGGGCTTGCTGTGCTTCACTTCGGGGCTCGGGCACCGTGGGAACCGCACCGGCTGGGGCGGGGCGCTGGAGGAAGAAGGAGAGAGGGAAAGGGGGGGACCGGAGCCGTGTGGGGTTGGTGGCCTCGCTAGAGTTGGGCGTGGTTTTCGTTTTGGGGAAAAGATTGTAATGGCCGGATGGTAATTATATGAAGGAAGCATCACGTGACACGGATCGGGCTTCTTCTCGAATACTCCATTTCGAAAAGGAAGTTGGCCAGCGCCAGACCCCAACGGTTTTGTTCAGTTTCTTTATCATCACTTTTCTTCTTTCTTCCCCAAGCAAGCTGCACACGTTCATCATGATCCACTCAGGGAGCCTAATAGCACTTGTTGTATACTCACTTTCTCTTTCTAGATTATAAGACGTTTTAACAATTTTTACACATACATAGAGCTCCACGTTTTTTAGCTCTGCTCTACGTTTTTAGTCAAACAGTTTCAGTTCCACGCATACAACTCTAGAAAAAAAGGTGAAGTTGTGAGAGCACCTAAAGAGGTACTCCACAAACTCCAGTTTTTTTTGAAGCTACTCTACAGTGGAGTTTGCAGAGCAGAGTTTGTGGAGCAGTCCTAAACAGACCAATAGATTTTAATATGCATCTAGATATATATCATGTCATAGGTAACTCAATCAACGTATATAGAAAAGTGAAAACGTATTATAATTTCAAATAGAGTGAGTAGGGCTTGTTTGATAGAGCTCCACGTAGCTCTAGATCCTGAAAAACAGCTCCGCTCCTATTTTTTTTCTAGCCAAACGGTCCAGCTCCACGAACTCCAGATCCGCAAAAAACTTGGATCTAGCTCTCAGATCCACCAAATCCACGAAGCACCTCAAAGGGTGCTCTCAAAACATCAGTTTTGTAACCCCTCGTGGAGGTGGTGAAAATTACCACTGTACCGGCCCGACTCCCTCCCGCGTGTTCACGATATTTTTTTCTTTTTTTTTCCGCAGCCGCCGACTCCCTCCTGTGTATTGAATTCTCAATTTATTTTTCTATGTATGGATAATTAATTTATGTATAAACAAGGTTAGTTATATGTTACGTGAAAGCAAAGGTCAAATTATATGTTGCTTGGAACAAAGTAGTATTTCAAAAAAAAAAAGTAACTTTAGGTACAACATCAGGTGACGTGAAAAAAAAACATCACGTGCACCAAGCTATAATGCACATGACGTTAACAAAAAGAAAACACGATTAACACCAAGGCATTAGAGGACAATTCAACCAAAATATATGTTTGTAGATCTGGATCTGTTTTCTCAGCCAAACACTTTTTTCAGCTCCACGGTAGGAGCACATATCCATACTGGAGCTGTGTTCTGGATCTGTTTTCTTAGAGCTGAGGCTCTGCCAAACAGACCCTAATACTTACGAATATTCGGTTCGCATGCACACGCGTTTAGTGAATAAGCTTGGTCGTGAATTCAACCACAATAGATTTTTTTTAACAAGAATTCAACCAAAACAGTATACAGTGATAATTTTGCAAAACTGTTTACGCTTTTTAAACAAATTGAGACGGTCAAAAAAAGTAATAAAGAAGAAGTCTAGACTAGGTAAAACAAACTTGCGAACTGATCAAACAAACTTGACACAAGTTGTCGTATTTTTGATGCTATGATTTCGGTGATAAACGTCGTTCCTGTCGATAACGAGATGTCTGTGATGACTTTGTGGATCTTATATTGTGTAATTTTCGTCAAACGAATTCTCAAATGACAAACCACAAACACAACTTGAAAAACAACACCTCATATGTCAACGACAAGATGACGCAAACAACACGGCCAAATGGCACATGCACCTCAAAACAACATAACAAAGATTTCAAGCACTTATTGACTTTGTCGATAACTAGCTGGTAAACAGTTACACCACAAACGGTTTAAATCCTCCAAGACTATGTCCTGACACCTTCGATGGCCTTACACCTTCGATACGTCCTGTTCGTCTGATCGTTTCGGTGGCTGATACTGTTTTTAGCTGTTTTGTTGTGAGAGAAAAACACTATTCTTTTAGCATAACTTTTTAGGGAATGAAGAATGTTTCTTTTACAACAAATCAATATAAGTTAAATTTCAGCGAAACGAAGAGGTCTAAGATGTCAAAATTTCTAACGCGCTCATGAGTGTGGTTCCTGTTTTCCAGAGTCCTCGTTATCTGCTACTCCCTCCATCTCAAATTATGACATTCTAAAAATCTTAGAGAGTCAAAAATATCCCATGTTTGACCAATAATTATAGATAAAATTATAAAGATTTATAACCTCAAATAGACATACTATGAAAATATAATTGATAATGAATCTAATGATACTCAGTTAATATCATAAATGTTATTATATTATTATATAAGTTTGTCAAATTTGAAATAGTTTGATTATTCAAAATTCTTGGAATGTCTTATAATTTAGAATGAATAATTTATTGTCAGACTCCAAGAAACATTGTCAAGGCAGGGCCATCGCTACCAAAAACAACGTCAGGACCATTGCTACCATATCACGGCTAACTCCACTGCCTTGCATGGTGCGTCAAACCTTAGTTAAACAAAGACCAATGCTCCCACCCCAACAGATTACGATGATACAATGAAGTATATTGAATCGACATCTACCAAAGAAAGTCCTACATCTACGAACATTGATCCACTCTATATAACCATGTAAAATTTGTTGATTTTTCGATCTAATTACATTTTCCTGCAATTGCCAGCATCCGAGCACCACTAGAACTAACCAACTAGTTAAGTGTTCTGCAAACGGTGGTGGCCAAACAAGCAGCCATTAGTTTGGAAGCAAACTTAACAATTCTCCTGGACTGGCAAGCATCTCCAAGAGTTTGGCAAACAAATTTTGAGACCATGCATATAGCCCGCATTTCATTAAGTAGAGGAGAATGGTCAATAGACCTACACATAGGTGATACAAATGGATTCGTACATAATCCAAGGATTACCAACAAAATCCACAACATAAAAAAAAACAAAAGCAAAAAATATGAGGGGTTGGGGGACCCTCCACCTGACAACCCCCGAAACTGCACCTAATACAAACTAACTCTACACAAAGGTAGCCAACAGTGAAGAAGAGCCGTAGGTAATGACAGCAGCAAAGCATCCGCTAGAAACTCCGGACGGCAAAGCATCCGCCCAAGCACACGAAGATCATCGACACGGCAAAGCATCCGTGGATGGGGGCCGACCCGCGAGGAGCCGCAAAATTCGAAGACGCAGTCCGAGAACTCCTCCGAGTTACTAATTAAGGTCAAAGGCCCTCAGGACCACGGGCGAGAAGCACTAAACCTCGGAGATGCCCTTCAAGAACTCCTCCGAGTCACAAGGGCTATAGTTCCTCGGGACCACGAGCAAGGAGCACCAACTTGAAGTCTAGGCACGCGGCGATGAACATTCCTCCTCCATAATGCGGGCGGCAAAGCATCCGCCAAAGCACCAAGCATCAAGGGACGACTACGGCTACAACAAACTTCAGCTGGACCAACCAAGTGAGGAGAAACATGAAGCATAATTAGCAGCAGAGCAGCAACCACACGGGGGGGGGGGTGAGCGACGAGCTGTAGGATGCTCTTCAGTGACGCCTCTAGGAAAGACTTGATGCCCAAGACGCCATCGTCACTGGTCTCATAGGCTTCTAGGACAAGGCTTTCGCCCAGGATCCTAGCAATTTTTAAACGGTATTTTTTGCTCTGTAAATTAAAACAAATAGCTAAACTCTAAAGATGTTTTATGTTATTTTTTCCAAAGAAAAGATGTTTATGTTTTCCCTTTAACTCTTTATTATTTATAATTATCACATGTTTAATTTAGTGGGGTAGTAGTTTAATTTAAATGTATGCTATCAAACTCGTAGGCTACTTATCCAGTAATAAACTAATAATCCATTGTGAGTTCAACTTTTTTAGGAAATCATATTGACCTCAAACTCTAGATGGCATCTCAATACTTCAAAGAATAAATAAATGGGTTCTTTTGAGCAAAAAAAATACTTAATTAATATTTATTTCATTTTATTATACATGATCCACAATAAATGAATTTTGGTTTGGAAGAATTTTTCAAAAGAAGTAAAATGCATTGTTGGTCCTTTGAACATGTTGAGGGGCAAGTGAAAAACATGAAACTATAAGACAGAAAAACAGGAAACTAATCCTATTCACCTAACTCTTTTTTCTCTCAAACACGCATGAGAGCTACGTATCATTATAATAAGAAGAAAAATAGGGGTTTAGAAACCCCTTACAACACCAAACACACCCCAACACACTTCACAAGGCACAAACCATCTCTTTCTAGACAAGGACCTGACCTTTGACATGTAGTAGGAGGAAAATTCATCCATTGGTTGGTTCTAGAGCAAGGAGATGGGAGACTCCTCGAGCTCCGGCCAGACTCCAAAGATGAAGTTCCTCCTTAATTATAGCTAAAATCCTATCAAGGCTAGCTTGAACCCCATCAAACACACATCTGTTATGGTGGTTCCAAATAGACCATGTTCCTAAGATGATGAGAGAATTTAGACTCTTTCTTGCGTGATCATCGATTTCACTGTTTGTGCGTTCCCACCAATCATCAAAGGAGGTGTCTTCAGGCTGGGGAGAAAGGTCTTGCAGGACGACCCTCTAAAGAATACTGTACCACACCTGGCGGGAGAATACACATGACACTAGCAGGTGGTTAACTGTTTCTTCAGCCTAATCACACAACGGGCAACAATCAGGGTGAGGCAGCCCCCTTTTGGCTAGGCGGTCTGCCGTCCAGCACCTATTATGTGCCACTAGCCACATGAAAAACTTCCATTTGCTCGGCTCCCAACTCTTCCAAATTCTCTCCAAGGCCTAAATTGTATGGCACCGTTGAAGAACCCCTCATATGCTGACTTTGCTGTATAAGAGCCTGAGGCATTATTCACCTAACTCTAGATGGCAGCAGCTGAAAATCAGGAAAATGATGAATAGAACAGAGTTCCAGGAAGCAAGTGAGAATAAATCAGCTGATTCAGGGAATCAAACTGCAACGATTTCCTCTCATCCATGAGTTCTCCTTGAGTCATATTAATCACAATGGAATTAAAGAATCTGTAGAGAGTCAGCAATATTGGGAGCACTTGCACTTTTAGTCTGATAATATTTTTTCAGAACAAGCAACTTATGTCTAAGACCAGAAGTAAAAGTTTATATCTAAAAAGCTTAAATCAGTTTCAGACAGAGACCAAGTGCAAAATGGAAGAAAAAAAATCGTAATCAATTTTTGTGTGAGACTGAGTGAAGAAAGATCAAGATCTCATTATACTGGTGCCCGCACCTTTATCACAGCAAACGTTAACGTTTGAGCACATTCAGTCATGATATGCACAAAGATGTTGAGGCTTTTCATTAGACAGAAGTCGTTTTTCAAAATGCTGTTTGAAGCTAGTGCAGGATGGTGCTCAACACAGAAACGTAGATAAGCTCACCTAGGAGAAAGTTGGCCATGATCCTCGTTTCATTTCTCCTGAGTCCTGACGATGTTTCTTTACCTGACGGTGAACGTCCATCAAATCTGCATCGATCTCCTCTGCGGTGAGGCGAAAGTTAAAGGGCGAGCACGTCAGTTGCCTCATCACCTCCCTCTTTAGGTCCAAAGGGGTAACCTTTAGGTGCACCTAGAAACCTTTTTAGTTCAAATATTTGAACTACATTTCAAAATTTTTGAAGAAGTTGTTGTGTAAATATTTGAACTAAAGAGGTTTAGAGGTGCACCTAAAGGTCACTCGTTTGCACCCCTAGTTGCGTATTCCACCACATATCGTATTCGCTTTCACATTGAACTATCTAATGTTATGAACTTGAATGATCTAATGTATTGGATAGTTGAGTCTAACATTTAATGCTGGCTGGTGTGTGGTTAAAAGAATTGTCATGATTTGAATAGTTTGATGAGTTTTTATCATAAATAAAAATATCGAAGTCATAGACGAAAGTTTACATCTCTATCTCAATTAAGCTTATACATCTATATTGTCTATTTTGGTTGTGTGCTTTACCTTTCTAGCTTAATTGATAGACTAGTCAATATGATTCGACTCTAGGTTCCATATTTTTTTCCGATTGAGATAGTAACACTGCTAGCAAAATCTTAATTGCACGGTTACATAGTTTATCTCTTGCATATTTTTCATAGGAAAAAAGGCTATGATTAGAAATAGTTTTTAAGTCTCCTAATTCACCCTTCCTCGCTTAGGCGTCATGCCCTTTCACTGCTGGCGGAGGCGGGGGCTAGAACGGTGAGGAAGAAGACAGAGAGAGACGTGTGTGCCATTCATTACGGGGGGGGCGGGGGGGGGGGGGGGGGGGCCCTTAATTAAGAGGGTCGCATTGATATTGCGGTGTTTCTATCTCATGAGAAGAATGATCTCAGGCGATTAAATTTTCTTATGTCTTTAGCTAACCTGAAAAGAAAAGGTAACTTATATATGTATTTTTACCTGCTGTAAGTGGTATCAAACAATAGATGAATAGGGCAGAGAAGTAACGAAACAGAGTCCCGGAATGCACGAGAAAACAAAAAATCAGCTGGTAAAGGCAAACCCAAAGTGTTGTATATAAGGATGAAGAATCTCAACCACCAAGTTGCACGTGATGTCCTATATAGACATCTCAAAGAAAGCATGTATAGAGCTTACAAAACTTTGAGCAATTATGTTCATGGCTAATGCAAGAGTAAGAATGATCTAAAAATAAGAGGAAGATTGACATATTTGTGCTCCTTCATGTCCTGCAGTCCGACACAAATAAGAGGAAGATATTAAAGAGACAGAAGGGAACATCTTATACAAGCTGTAGAAAATAATGAAGAATGACATTCACGAAACAGAAATATGCCCACCTACGAAAAAGTTAGCTGTTAAACTTGGCACCTTGCTTCATGTCCCTCAAGTCAGTCTAGCCCCTTAAGATGTTGATGCTGATCCGCCTTGTTCTGGAATAGGATCAATATCGTCCACGAGACCTTCAGAAAAGCAGTGCTAATGTCAGGATTGAGAAGACCGTGCTAAGAGGGTATAAATCACAAAGAGTAAGATGAAATAAATGCAGTATGAGTTGACGACAGGAACTGTAACTGAACTTTATCTATTTGGTGCTTATATACACAGTTTTCGAACGCTCTATACATGCAACAATTAGGCTCTTCAAAAACCTTCTGTGTCTTTAACTTTCATCAGATATATACTGTCAGTCTGTAATCCTTTCACTTCCTTGATAATAACAATCAACATGAATAATCAATTAGATCATATCTACAGACCTATATAGACATCATTAGAATTTCAAACGGCTATACTCTGATAAGTTGTTACTAGTAACATTGATTGAGGCTTAACAGCACTATATATGATCATTCGAAACTACCCTGGAATGAACTTCTGAATGGCTAGTCCAATAGTGCAGCTATAGCAGATAATAAATAGGAGTAAATCGGAATCCACATGCACATTGGCCCATCTGCTGCATGCAAGCTCCAATATGAACTCATCAGTTAAGTGCTAACGCCCACAAACATGACATATCAATATATGCCGTTCTATTGTTATTCTCTGAGAAACAATGAATCAAAAAGCAAATTTGGTATGCATGTGCACACTATCACAACTCACAACAAAAGAGTTAATAATCTTACGCATTATATATCTGGCCCTTGACACATTATTCAATTTTCAGAAAACAGTCATAGAGATGGAAAAACAAATGCTGCATATCTTGTTTAGCATGGGCAAATGGATCGAAAACTAGACGATCATCCTATCAAAAACGAAAAAAATTCAAGTATCAGCCCCTGTTTTTGTCTACTAGTGCGGCTTGGTCACAACTCATAACTGCATCGGGCAACCTGATGGAATCTAAACGAAAAAGTGTGCTCCAACTAATTAGCAAGCTGCTTATGGTAGTCTATAGCTAGGTCCTCATACGCAAATTCATATAGCCACGATTGGCTACCGAGTAGTACAGTACTGCTACGTACAAGAAGGCAGGAAGTTTCCCAAACACACACGCATCACCCTGATTGCAAGATGTTTATGCAGATAGATATATGGTGCAAACCAAAAGCTAGCATGATATATTGACATCACAAGTTGCAGCACACAAGGAGATAAACAAGCTATATATTTAGCACAAGAGCATTCATACTAGAGATTGGTATAGTTATGTATTACCGTCAACACTCGAATCTGGCAGGTCCCAAGGGAGGACGCGGTGGCAGTGCCTGGAAGAGGAGGTTGCCAGCTTGTTGCAATCCGGGACGATGTGCACGACCCGATGTGAAGGCACGTCAACGCCGAAGAAGGTCTTGTTTAGAAAGAAGTAGACCACCTTGTGGTTCCTGGGGCTGACGAGCACGATTTCAGGGACCAGCGGCGGCAGACCGGTCGCCGGTAGTTCACATCGTTCCAGATGTCCTTGAAGTCCGTCTCGTACGATTTGTGCCAGTTCCCCTTGTCGTTAGCGTCGTCGGCGGGGAACCACGTCCACATGAGCACCTTCTTCTCGGTCACCCGGAGCAAGCCGTCTGGGTCAGGGTCACGGGCCGTGCCCACGTACCGCAGCATGTTTTCGCTGACACAGATGCAGCGGATGGTGTCGAGGTACACCATGGCCCCAGATAGGTAGCAACCCGGGGAAGGTCGTGGAACCTCAGGACGGGGTGGCGAAGGCCGTTGGGGTTGCAGCTGAGGAGCCCCCAGGAGAGGTCGAACCACCAGAGCTTGTTGGCGTGGGCGAGCACGCCGTCAGGAGACCAATCCCGTTCGATCGCGGACAAGGGGTAGTCTAGCTCGGTTTCGTACCATTGCCTGGAGTCGCCCGAGAAGAGTCTGCTGGCCTCGGCCCACGGCGCGTGCCCCGAGATCACGCGAAAGAGCTTGGCCCGGTTGCTGCGCTTGGTGACCTGGAGCTCGGCGATCATGTAGGTGGCCGTAAATACACTGGGGATGAGGCCGACGTTCATGATGTCGTAGGTGGCCGGCATGGAGGTCCCGGAGCGCTGGGGGACGCGGAGGATGGAGCCAGTGGTTGGCTGGCGATTTGCGTCCACGGGCGCCACGAAAAGCCGCGCCAGGATCAGTTCGTCGGTGACAGTGGGGACCACGTCGTCGAAGAAGCAGAGCAGGAGAGCGGAGGGCCCGGTGGCGACGAGGTAGGAGTGCTCGTCGGAGCGGATGCGGCGGCCGGGGTAAGCTTCTGGGGCCACGGCCAGGAGGGTGACTCGCGGCGGCGCCCTCAGCGCGGTGCAGATGGCGGCGGGGTACAGCGCCTTCGGGTCGTCCTTGCGGAGGAGGACGCGGCGTAGGATCACCCACGGCAGCGGCGCCGGCGCCGGCGCCGCCATCGGGGCTTGCTGTGCTTCACTTTGGGGCTCGGGCACCGAGCGAACCGCACGGGCAGGGCAGCGGGCGCTGGAGGAAGAAGGAGAGAGGGAAAGGGGAGAACCGGCGCCGTGTGGGGTTGGTGGCCTCGCTAGATTTGGGTGGTTTTCGTTTTGGGGAAAGATTGGGATGGCCGGATGGTAATTATATGAATGAAGTATCACGTGACACGGATCGGGCTTCTTCGGGAAGAATTTTCCAAAATGAATGAAGTTGGCCAGCGCCAGACCCCAACGGCTTTGTTCAGTTACTCTCAACCACATGTCGTCGGTTTTGTTCAGTTTCTTTCTCATCACTTTTCTTCCTCCCCAAGCTGCACACGTTCATTATTCCATCAGGTAGCCTAGTAGCACTTGTTGTATACTCTCTTTCTCTTTCTAGATTATAAGATGTTTTAGCAATTTATATATATTAGATAGATTTCGCTATGCACCTACACATTTACACCATATATATAGCATGCGTAACTCAATCAATAACGTCTTATAATTTCGATTAGAGCGAGTAATACTTAGGTATATTAGGTTCGCGCGCACACACACGCGTTTAGTGAATAACCTTAGTCGTGAATTCAACCGCACTAGATTTTTTTTAAACAAGAATTCAACCAAAACAATATACAATGATATTTATCAGAATTGTTTATGTTTTTTATTATACAAATTGAGACGTTCAAAAAATATAATAAAGAAGAAGTCAAGACTAGGTAAAACAAACTTGTGAACTATTCATAGATCAGTTGGTCATGTTCTATATGGTGGAACCTGTCTACCTGGGTTCAAATACTCCACTTGATACGACTGGTCGCATTTTCAGTGTTATGCTTTCAGTGGTAAGGAGTTCTCTATTATCGATAACGAGACATCTATGGTAACTTTATGAATCTTATATTGTGAGTTTTTATTAAACGAGTTTTCAAATGACAAACCACAACCACTACTTGAAAAATAGCACCTCGTATCTCAACCACAAGATGACGCAAACAATACGGCCAAATGGCACATGCACCTCCAAACAATATGATAAAGATCTCCACCACTAATTGCCTTTGTCGGTAACTAGCCATGGTTACACCACAAACGGCTTAAATTCCCCAAAAGTATGTCTTGACACCTTTGATGACCTCACAACTTCATATAAAGACCATGTTCATCAGCACTATTTCAACACTAGTTTTTAGCAAACGAACAGTGTTTTTCTCTCACAACAAATTAACATAAACATTCAACATAAGTAAAATTTCAGCAAAACAAACAGAACTAAAATGTCAAATTTGTAACGAGGGTTCTTGTCTTCCTGAGTTCGTTATTGTGAGACTCTAAGAAACATTGTCAAGGGCCACCGTTACCAAAAACAACATAAGGGCCATTCACTACTCTAGAACAACCTACCAGTGGCGGTTCAAAACCCCTTTTCACTGGCGGATTTTGAACCGCCACAACCAACTCGGCAGTGATGAGCCGACCACATCACTACTGGTTCGTTTACTCAACCGACAGTGAACGGGTTATATCACTGCCGGTTCTAATTGATCCAACAGTGATATGATTTTTACAATTTGCAGTAATAAACGGACCATTTGATATCGATGTGAATGTGTCAATCTTATTAAAAAAACCATCAACATTTATATTACAAAAACCATCAACATTTATATTACAAAAATTCAGTGAAATGTCGATCTTATTGTACAATAGTTCAATGATTTAGTACTATCAATTCGGTGAAGTGTAAGTCACCGATCTTGTAACCAAAAATCTCATCGATGAACAACAACGTATTAAATAGTGCACTCTCCGTTGCTTCACAACTACGAGCACATGGTGAACTAACAATGTTTAACGGTAGTTGAGTAGTTGGTGGGTCTCCCTTCTTAGTCGCAACCAACTTTGCTTAAAATCCTGCAGTAGTTAGTGTTGGCTCTTCATCAGCATATTTCCAGTCATAACCCAATGCATCCATTACTTCGTTCAGAATGGCTTCAAAACTACACCCTGCGTAGGTCATGTCACACTCCTCTACCTATAAGTATTGGCAGAAGATAGTGTTAATTAAAAGTGCAATATTGACAACATACAAGAACAAATCTAGATATAAGCTATGAGTCTTAGACTTACCATTGGTGAGTTCTGAGCCATTCGTGCATTGAAACCCCGAAGATCATGATACATGTTGTGATTAATAGCTTGAATCTTCACTGAGGACAGAGTAGGACGTGTGATCCCATTTCTGGAGTGCGTAGTTGCACAAGCAAAGACATCATACTTAATAGCAACACCCCGCTGGGGTGACTTTATTCCCACCTCTAAGATTTGTAACACATTGCGACCGCCAACACCACCACAACGACGACCACTACCACGACCACGACCATGATCCATCCTAACGGCAATTTAAAATGAAATACGACATTGGAGTTGTGGACCATTGTCTACATGATAAATATGAACATCCACATTGTCAACCCCAAAAATAGGCGAGTGTTCCTTTAAGCCAAACAACTGGATTAATCATCTACAATACATATAAGACATGTTAATTAACTTTGATGATCTAGTCATACATATGAAACATATATTGATTAACTTACTATGCTTGGATGATTCACCGGTACTATCAGCAATACCAGATTAAAACTCATCCAAGTACAATAACCATTCCAACCAATAACTTCTGGTGGTGGGAGATTTCGACGTCCATCCATCTATATATTAAATGACATATACTAAGATTATATTTCATAGCATATACATATAATATATCCAAGTTCAAATCTATCTATCTCTCTTTATCTCTCTATCTATCTATCTATTTATATTAAATTTCATATCACATATTAAATAACATAGACATGGAGCTAAACACTTAAATCCTAAATAGGCATTTCGTCGAACACCTTGGTTGCATGGACATGGACATGGAGCTCACCTTGAGTCCGTGGTCCTTGGCGTCGTGGAGGGAGGTCCTGGCGGCGGCCTTCACGCGGCGGCGGCGGCGTGCTGCGGCGAGGTCGGCTAGGGAGCACGTCGGGCGGCGGCATGGGGAGGCAGTGGCAGCATGCTGCGGTGGCGTGGAGCGGCAGCGTGGAGCGGCGGCGTGCTTCGGCGGCGTCGGTGTGGAGCGGATGAGTGAGCATTGACGCGCGTCTGAACATTTTGGGGCGCGCCAGTGCCTTAAATAACCACGACTTATCACTACCGATTCAAGCCACGAACCGGCAGTGAACCTCATTACCACTGCCGGCTCATAGCTTGAACCGGCAGACAACCTTCGCTGTCGGTTGAAGCCACGAACCGACAGTGATAAGGAGATTCACTGTCGGTTCGGCCACAACCACAATCATTTTGGGGCCTGTCAGCCAATGAATCGGCAGTGAAGGTGCATCACCGCTGACTCAAAACAAACCGACAGTTATGGGCCGGCAGTGATGCTTGATTCTGTAGTAGTGATTGCTACCATGTCACGGCTAACTCCACTGACTTGAATGGTGCGTCAAACCCTTTGTTAAACAAAGACCAACGCTCCCACTCCAACAGATTACGATGATATAATGAACTCTATTGAATCGACATCTACCAAAGGAAGTCCTACGCCCATTTTCATGCAACTGCCAGCAGCCGAGCACCACTAGAAATAACCAACTAGAGTGTTCTGCAAACGGTGGTGGTGAAACAAGCAGGGTATTACCTAGTTCGGAAGCAAACTTAACAATTCTCCAGCGCAGTTCCTAACAATAGCCACGAAGGACCGACTACTAATGCCAGAACTCAAGACAACAGAAAAAAGTACAGCACCAGATAGTGGCAACCAAAATGTTGCGATGAATTGATCTTATCCAGCACGATCCAACATAACTTCTACGTACATTTGGAAGAAGAATGCATAGAACTGAAACAATTAGAAGAAAATTTCCGTGCAAGGGAAACTGCAAAAGTGATCTAAATTTTGGAGCAGATTCTCTCTGTTCTGAGAAACGAGTGATCATCACATTCTATGAGCCCTCCATCTCTGACAAAGCGTTCGACACAATTTTTGTACTGTGCACCTTTATGACCTGCATAAACGTCGCCAAGTGCTTATTTAGAAAGCAGAATTCTTGTACATGCTGCTTTCCGGCAGAAATATGCTCATGGAGAAAGTTTGCCCTAAACCTAGCTGAACATCTCTCATGTCAGTTACTACCTTCCGAAGTTGTTAATGATGATCCACGACGTTCTTGGAAAGAAAAAGCGAACCTACACGATGTCTTCAAAGAAGCAAAGCTAGTTTAGTACAAGGTGACGGAATGCATAAATTCAGGATTGAGAAGACAATGATAGGAGTAATCATACGGGGCACGTGAAAAACAGGAAACTATAAGGCAGAAAAACGATAAACTAATCCTATTCACCTAGCTCTAGATGGCAGAAGCTGAAAACACGAAAGAATGAATAGAACAGAGTTCTAGGAAGCAAGTAAGAATAAGGGCATGTTTGGGACTGCTCCGTTCCCGTTTTTCCATCTTCCCTCCATTAACTCCGCCATGGAGCAGCTCCACCGTGGAGTTTATGGAGCAGGTGATACTGTTTGGCATGCAACTCTACTCCAGCTTGTGTAATGGGTTGTTTTCATGCGAACGGTCCATTATGCTCATATATTTGGACACCTATCTCAAGAGAGCAGTAGGCATTTACAAAATGTCCCACAAAGTTCAATAGACATTACAAAAAATAAAAAAGAAGTCATAATTTAAATACAAATAATTGTCCCATAAATTCGATTGAACATTAAATAGGTCATAATTCAAATACAAATAATTGTCCCATAAATTGTATAAATAGAAAAATAAACAAAGGCCATAATTCGAATGCAAATAATGTCCATAGGTAAGCACAACTATGAATCAAAGTGTTCCAATAATTTTAGCCCAAAGCAAGAGAGAGAGCGGTGGCCAACTCATCACGGAATTCATCCATAGTAGGAGCCTTGGGTTCTATAGTAGACCTATTTGATGGCGCTACATATTTGTGATACCTTTATGGGATTGTTGGGATAAAATTTGGATCGAGGTCGAACCGAGCGAAGTCCAAGTTGACACCATCATGCTCACAAATGAAGTTATGAAGCACCATAGTAGCCACAACAATCATTTTTTGTTGCTTGAACATCAGGTGCGGAGGCATCTTGTACAGAATTTGCCACTTCATTTAGGGTCCAAATGACCTCTCAATAACATCACGGATAGAAGAGTGAATGCGATTGAACTTTTCTTTAGGGTACCCATTGACCGGCCTACCGGAGGTTTGGGCCTCAATCACTCGGCCCACGAAGGAAGACGAACACACGAACCCGGATTCTACTCGGTAACGGCGACAAGACTGAAGCATAGCTTAGGATTCTGAGTTTGTAACCGAGTAGGATTAAAAGCAGTCCTCAACCAGGTCCTGGACTATAAAGGGCTGGTGAGGGAATTGAAGCATACTACGTAACACCCGATACGTAGAGCGACACACAACACCTTATATTACAAGATCAGAGTAATAAGAAGTGACCTAACTGGACGTAGGGTTATTACTCGACGGTGTCGAGGGCCTAAACTAGTGTTGACGGTCCTTAAGTAGCAATTTTAACCGTCAACTAAACAAGGAAAAGGATCTAAATGAAACCACTAGCTAGAATTAGGGTTTATAGTAACAGAATTCCACGAGTTTTAGTGAATGTCTGTTTCTACAGGGGGTTATCAGGAAATACCAAGGAAAGGACAACATGTCATGTTTACATAGAGATATTTATCAACCGTACAATTTTCTGTACTCTAGAAGGTTCCAGGAAACACGAGAACGAACGGGAGACAAAACGGGCCCGGAGCCAGGGCGCCCGCCCTGGCCATGCAACCAATCAGCATCAGTCTCGCGGATCGCGCTCCACCGCCTTTGAGGATGAATCTTAACCACTCGCTTAAGGTCGGTTTGATCCGACGATCCACGTTCATTTGAGGAGGCTATATAAGGAAGGCCCCTGACCCCCCTGAGGATCATCTCATCTCATTATTCTTTTCCAGAGCAAAACCTAGGGTTTCAATAAGATGAGAGAAGGAGAGAGGTCCCTCTAGTTGTCTAGATCTAGTTCTTCTAGTTCTAGTTCATCTAGTTGTAATTAGAGGTGAGAGAGAGGAGGAGAGAGCTAGGAGGAGCCGGATCTGTCGGATCTTCCTCAACATTGTACCTTTGCAGCATCTGGTTCGGAGCAATCTCCAGGTTCTTCATTTAATATTTCTAAGTATCTTATTTCAGTTCTTACTTTATTCTATTTACGGGATCTCCGCTCGTATGGAGTGCTCTAGTTTTCATGGGATTAGAGTAGTGAACGATAGTGTAGACGTGGTGTCTAGACTAGAGTTTACCTGAGTTTGGGCCCAATCCTACGATAGTTGTGCTAGCCCCAGGGGTGACAGCTCTGTAAGGCCTTTGTAGTCCACCACATTTGGGTTGGTGTTTTCGTAGAGCTTTTGGCAGCCTCTCCCGACTACCTTTTTCCCAGTCTTTGTCGAGAGTCGAGAAGGTACTGTTGCTCCAAAGTAAGTAGAGGATCGTGGGCCTTTGATTAGATATCCCCCTTAGAAAACTCTAAAATCTCTCTACCTAGTTATCTTATCTATCCTTGGATGCTCTTAGTTCCTATCTAGTACACTTCACGTTCCCCGTGGAAATCGATACCCTTGGAATACTCACGGGTGAATGCTACAGCGGTATTCGTGCGCTTGCGGATTTACCCATGGGGCTACCATAACTATCCATAGGATTGCGCGCAAACTCAGGTAATTGCAAGACTAGGCACCACGCCTAACCTATTAATTACTACTCTAGCTCTGCAAAGACTAGAGCACTCGATACGAGCGGAGATCCCGTAAATAGAATAAAGCAAGAACTGAAATAAGATACTTAGAAATAATAAATGAAGAACCTGGAGATTGCTCCGAACCAGATGCTGCAAAGGTACAATGTTGAGGAAGATCCGATAGATCCGGCTCCTCCTAGCTCTCTCCTCCTCTCTCTCACCTCTAATTACAACTAGATGAACTATAACTAGAAGAACTAGATCTAGACAACTAGAGAGACCTCTCTCCTTCTCTACATCTAACTGAAACCCTAGCTTTTGCTCTGGAGAAGAGTAATGAGATGAGATGATCCTCAGGGGGGTCAGGGGCCTTCCTTATATAGCCTCCTCAAATGAACGTCGGCCGTCGGATCAAACCGACCTTAAGCGAAGGGTTTAGATTGATCCTCAAAGGCGGTGGAGCACGATCCGCGAAGTGGAAGCTGATTGGCTTCAAGGGCAGGGCGGGCGCCCTAGACCCTAGGGCGGGCGCCCTGGGCCTGGCCCTACTCGTCCTCCGGCTCGTTCTGGTGTCTCCTGGAACCTTCTAGAGTATAGAAAATTGTTCGGTTTTTAATTATCTCTATGTAAACATGACATGTGGGTCTTTCCTTGGTATTTCCTGATAACCCCTTGCAGAAACATACATTCACCAAAACTCGTGGAATTCTGTTAGTATAAACCCTAATTCTAGCTATCGGTTTCATTTAGATCCTTTTCTTTGTTTAGTTGATGGTTAAAATTGGTACTTAAGGACCGTCAACAACTCCCCCAAGCTTACCTTTTGCTCGTCCCTGAGCAAAGATGAACTCAAAGATGGATCAGGAGTTGCTACAATGCTTTCACGCCTTAAAGGTACACATGCGTTCAAACAAGAATTCTCCTCTGGATTAGAGCAAACTATTCTGACTTTCAAACTTACCCATATTACCTTCAACCATGGGGCTTATAGCCATCACTTGGGTCTTGAGTAATTGAAAAGTAGAATGATCAAGCCAAGTACTATGTCTCAAGCTCTTCACTTTACCTTCATCCTGGAGTTTTGCAAAGTTTTCAAAATAAAACTCAAAGTCTCTTTTGTATGACCCTCTCAAGTCTCTCTATATGTGGTATTTGTGGATCCTCACCAAGGCAACAATGGTTTTATGCCTTCTCTTAGAATATGTATTATTTTTGGAACAGGCAAAGTAACAATGTGCCTTCTCTCTCTCACCCTATAACTAATAGGCAATATATGGAGTTCATAGGTGGGGAGAAACAACACATACATACTTGCAAAGCATATATTGTAAAGTCAAACAATAGATCCAGAGAAATATGTCATACAATCAAATCAAGATGTGCATGTGTATGGGATATATGGTGGATGTATGAGGGTGGATATGTGGTGGATAATGGTGTATGGTGGATATATGAGGGTGTATGGTGGAAATCTAATTCTACTCTGCTCCATAACTATATATATATATACATATCTCTTTTGGAACTTGGAATTTTTGAGAGAACTTGGGTTTGCTTCCTTTTTTAGAGAGGCGGGCATCTAAGTACCCATTATTTTGATAGGACACTTATCCATGTTTTACTCTCTTTATTTTTTTTTATTATTTTTTTCACAACCCCAAGTCTCTTTCTATAATAAAGCTTTTGAGAGATGATGACAAGGAAATCTTTGGAGCAGTTACATATGTGGTAATGGAATATATGGATAGGTGGAGAACTGGGATATTTTTGGTTGCTTACTCCCAGGGTAGGAATAGAGCATTTTTCTAGTGGATCTGAATGACATATACGTGGATACGTACTTCCAAGATAGAAGTAGCATATATGAGTGGAGTGTACGTGATCTTGATTTTAAAAGCATGACAAGTCTCTAAGGGTCAATAAAGCTTGACAAAACTCAATGCAAATACAAGCAGTAAATATGATAGTGAATGTTTTCCTAATCTACCAGGCATGTATATATGGCTATGGTAGGAATTCAAGCTCTCGTCATACAGAGACTCATCATGTAATATTTTTAATTTTCAAAAGATAAATTCTCCAGAACTCTAGTATTGCTAGGAACAAGATAAACAGTAGCTCAACTTTCTCATATCATACCTATCAACTACCTAGACTTAGCTCAAGCATTCGCAACCCACAAGTTTCAGGTCGAGAGCAAATCTTCATGTCAAAACAATTATATCTAAAACTCGGGAGAAATCGAGGCTGAAAACTAGGTACTTGAAAGGAATTACGATAGAGCAACTATTCATCATTTCCATAGAGTTATCTTCAGAGTTCTTCATTTTATTATTAGCAACATCTAAACACACCTATTATTATTGCTAAGTAAAAACTATCTTGAGGATAAAGTAGATAATGAAAAGTATCTAAGTTGTAACTCTTATGATTCATAATTATTTAAGTGTGAACCTTCATGTGCTCACATTTTTTTTATTTGAATTAATCTACGTAATATAAAAGTAAACCTAAGAGGATAAGGATACTTACCTGGATACATGGGGGTGCTCTCCCCCAAGCTGGATGTTGACATAGTCATTCATTTAGACAGTGTAGACTTACTTCACTTCTGTGAAACTTCAAAGATGATAGTTGATGTAGTTGTACTTCTCAAAGTAGATGAAGTTATCTAATCCTGTCTAGTCTTTCCAAATCCTGCTAAACTCAAATAGACAACAAAGCTTGTGGAACAGATTAAGCATTAGCGGTAAACCATTTATTCCTTGATTGTCTAGAGCCTTGCAGAATTTGAATATTCAAATATTTTTTTAGATTTTAAATTTTATATGCAAATGACTAATGCAATAATTTTTTATGCCTCCATAGTAAATAGTTGGAAGACTTATTTACATGGGGCTTAAAGGGTTTTTTTTTCTGATGCAATGCAGTGCAATAATATAGATATGCTATGATTAAGATGATTATGCAATGGATTATACTAAGGATGATATATATCAATAGTACTAAAAATATTTATGGAAATTAAATATGCTAGAGCGCAACTAATGCAATGCGGAGAAATAAATATGCAGATAACTTACCGAGTTTACCTTTCGACTAAGGTTCGGAGATTTTGGTCCGTCGAACCGGGCTTCTCTTCTGGTTCAAATGTCTTAAGGAGCATGGTCCACTCCTGATGAATATTTGAATATTTTCTCTTCTTGTGTTGGTGTTTCCTATTAAGTCTCTTTCCTCTTCCATACTTCTGAGGTTCTACTTCTTCTTTCCTCTGTAGCAGGTGATACATCCTCTATTGGTGGTACGATTTCTTTCTCAGGAGAACTCTTATCTTTATTATTGAATTGATCTTCATATCTTGTTAGTTCTCCCAGATAGTCTGTTCATCCATCCTTGGTGGCTTGTTTCTTCTCTTTAGGAAATTGGAAGTGGATTTCATGGAGATGATTGCACTAGTGTTGTTGAGGAAAGATCTTCCTTGAATGAGGTGGAATTCATCTTCATGTCCCATATCTTGCACCATGAAGTCGGTGAGAACATAGTGATCTCTGATCATGATGTCTTTTGTTATTCCCTCCAGAAATCAGAATGATTGGTCTGCTAGCTCTAGCTGCACATATGTCTGGTACATTGGTCTACTGCCATATAAATGTTGGTAGGCCACCTTAGACACTATGTCACTGCTTGATCCAATATTGCACAATATCTTGTAGGATGTACTTTCCTTGATCTTGCAATCAATGGTAGGTACTCCTGGATCTCCTAGCTTAGCGAGGTATTGTGATAGAAGGAGTTGATCATACCCTGAATCAATAGTGTTAATTATCTGGCTCTTCTCTTGGTTGTTGAGCTTTACTCTTCCTCCTATTGTTGATGTTCTTCTTTCTTATAGCGACAGTTGTATCCTCGTAGGTGTACGACGTCTGAGGATGAGTATGAACCTTGAGTGTAGGCTTCTCGGGAGTGAACTTCTCCTTCCCATCCTTGATTTTGAAACATATCTTGGCACTCCATCTATTTCTTCAACCTCAAAGACTGCCGATACAAACGAGTGTCCAACTCCTATGAAACTATCTTCAAGAACTCCCTTGGGATAGCATAGTGTCTGATCTGCAAGTTGGCATGATGTTGACACTTGCTCCAAGGTCACAGACCACTTCTTCAAAAGTGTAAGCTCCAATGGAGATTGGAATGACAGGTCTCCCTGGATCTCCTTTCTTCATTGGTAGGGTGTCATCCACCCATGCTCTTGATGGCATGGTGAAGAAGTGTCCTGCTCATAGAAACAAGGCAGAGATCAAGTGCATGGGCTCTCCTGGTGGAAAAACACCAACAGAACCAAAAGTTTATTCATTCATCTCTAACCTAAATATATTTGAGCAAGAATGAGTTGTATTTTATTTAGCCATGACACAAGTGATCAGTCTAGAGGATGAGCATGAATGTAGCATTTCATAAACACTTGGCATATTAGATTGCTTTAACACATCAAATTTATTTTTACATGATTGAGATTATCATCTTCCAAGATTGGATGTGCAACATTTTAGATGGTTAAGACTGCGAGATTAAGAAGTGGTACTAGGATCAAGCTTTAAAGAACTAACATGTTGAGATAATCAGGTTGGATCAAGTAAAGTTGCAGCTCAAACATGTTTAGATTTATGTGAATACCAGAATCAAAGAAAGGCTTTTAGAGTGATGCTTACTTACCTTTACCTTTGTCATTGGAGAATCATGGCATCGTACCTTCATGGAGACTTCCCTTGATCAACTGGTTGTGCATTAACAGCTTGTCTTCTTGTTCCACTCCTCTCTCATCCTCGTTCTTCCGATCTTGAAATTTTTGTTGATATTGTCTTGAAGTTTTGTTCACCCTCTTCCATGGAATTGAGTGGCTTGATTGTAGATGTCTTTTTCTTGCTCCATGGAATTCATCTATCTTGATGAATTAGTTGCGTTTCTCTTGTGAAGGTTGTTGAAGTTGTGTGTCTCTCTTCATCTTAGTATGAGTTCATCTCAGGACTTCCCAATTTGATATTGAAAGTTTTCCTGCAGGGGTTAGTCCAACAAAATATCCAATATCTACTCTAGTATACTATCGGTTCAAAAATCAACCTAGACACCACGTCTAATTTGATTTAGGAAGACATTTTAACCTAAGCATTATACTTAAATTAAAAATTCTTTAGAAGTAAAATCAAAGTACCTTTATTTTAAACTAAGCACCATGCATAATTTAAAAGGTATATGAAAATACTTCAAGACCTAAACATATACTATAGCAAACAAAGGTAGCATGAAAGTATTATGAAGATTTATTCAAGTGAAGATGAAAAAATATGATGATTTTTTTAGTTGTGCATGCCTTAAAGGTTGGTACAATTAAGATGATGTAGCAACATGGCAAAATGTTTTTTTATGGTGGGTTATCCCCCAAGCTTGAATTTTGCAAAAATCAAGATTAGATTAATGTAATTCAATGTTGCATGATGATTGGTTGGACATACCTTATGCTTTTCATTCCTTCATTCTTTCTGCTGTATACCTGGAAAGGTTAGTAACAAAAATACCCGAAGGAATATAATCATATATTTCTATGCTCGCTTTATAAGGGTAGGCAACAAAAAGGTGAACACTTATGTTAGGATCTCAGAGGTGTTAGTTTTAGGACACTAAGCTTGTCGTAGGGAAACCTTTCAAGATGTGTTTTTAGCGACATGGTTTCCCTATTACCTATCTCAAGATTTACACAACGAGATCTACAAAATTTATGATAAACATATGCATTGACAACCACCCTTTTGAAGTTTTTGTAAATAGAAAGTGTGAGGGTGTTTAAGATGTCATGTGTGATAATAAAGATACCAAAGGGTTCGGGAGATGTCACATATGAGCATGAGTGTAAAGATATAGTTATGGAATAGATTCCATGCTCATAGATATCATCTTCCTCTCTAGTCTCTATGGTTGATTCTAGATGGATGTTCAAAATTCCACTTGGATTGGAACTCTCAAATTGGTCTTGTTTGGGGCCTCCTCTATACTTGGACAATGCATGTTTTCAAATGGACTTAACACTAAACCAAGACTAGAGAAAGATTGCTCCCAAACCATGGCTATACAAGCAAGGCGAAGCTCATAACCATTTATAAGAATGAGGGGTGAAGAAGGTGGAGTCTCCAACAAGTCGCCCTTTGGAGTAAAATATTTATAGTTTTGATAAGATGAATATGGTAAGGTGAGAAAAATGGTAAAAAGGAAAAAGGGAAAAGGTAAACAGATGAACTCGGTTCGAAACTAGTCCAGCTACCGTTCCCCAGCAACGACGCCAGAAAGCTTGTTGGTATTTCTTAACGCACACAGATAAATCCGTAAGCGCACGGATACCGCTATAGCTTTCACCCGTGAGTATTCCAAGGGTATCGATTTCCACGGGGAACGTGAAGTGTACTAGATATGAACTAAGAGCATCCAAGGATAGATAAGATAACTAGGTAGAGAGATTTTAGAGTTTTCTAAGGGAGATATCTAATCAAAGGTCCACGATACTCTACTTACTTCGGAGCAACAGAACCTTCCCGACTCACGACAAAGACTGGGAAAAAGGTAGTCGGGAGAGGCTGCCAAAAGCTCTACGAAAAGACCAACCCGAACGTGGTGGACTACAAAGGCCTTACAGAGCTGTCACCCATGGGGCTACCACAACTATCCATAGGATTGCGCGCAAACTCAGGTAATTGCAAGACTAGGCACCACGCCTAACCTATTAATTACTACTCTAGCTCTGCAAAGACTAGAGCACTCGATACGAGCGGAGATCCCGTAAATAGAATAAAGCAAGAACTGAAATAAGATACTTAGAAATAATAAATGAAGAACCTGGAGATTGCTCCGAACCAGATGCTGCAAAGGTAAAATGTTGAGGAAGATCCGATAGATCCGGCTCCTCCTAGCTCTCTCCTCCTCTCTCTCACCTCTAATTACAACTAGATGAACTATAACTAGAAGAACTAGATCTAGACAACTAGAGGGACCTCTCTCCTTCTCTACATCTAACTGAAACCCTAGCTTTTGCTCTGGAGAAGAGTAATGAGATGAGATGATCCTCAGGGGGGTCAGGGGCCTTCCTTATATAGCCTCCTCAAATGAACGTCGACCGTCGGATCAAACCGACCTTAAGCGAAGGGTTTAGATTGATCCTCAAAGGCGGTGGAGCACGATCCGCGAAATGGAAGCTGATTGGCTTCAGGGGCAGGGCGGGCGCCCTAGACCCTAGGGCGGGCGCCCTGGGCCTGGCCCCACTCGTCGTCCGGCTCGTTCTGGTGTCTCCTGGAACCTTCTAGAGTATAGAAAATTGTTCGGTTGATAATTATCTCTATGTAAACATGACATGTGGGCCTTTCCTTGGTATTTCCTGATAACCCCTTGCAGAAACATACATTCACCAAAACTCATGGAATTCTGTCAGTATAAACCCTAATTCTAGCTATGGGTTTCATTTAGATCCTTTTCCTTGTTTAGTTGACAGTTAAAATTGGTACTTAAGGACCGTCAACACACCATTCGCCTCAAAGCCGCCCGCAATCTGATAATACCCTAAAACTAGTTCACCACTAGTTTCTATCACATGACTTACACCATTCACCAGATTACAACAAGAAAAGAGAAAAAGGATGCCCGGGGGCTCGTCAAGCTCGCCAACTACAATATCCATGACAAAGCAGATCAGGAGTAAAAGATTTACAAAAAGAAGGAAGAAGATGTGTGACAAGGGAACCAGACTACAGCTATTTATAGAAGAATAGTGGACGTACATACACTAAGTCCAGAAAGGAAAAGAGGACAACATCAATAGTACATAAAGAAAGCAGTAAAAGCAAAAGATTCTATAAGGACTACATTGATGAGATACAAACGGCTATAGTAAAGGCAGTACATCAGTGTACCATACAGAATATTCAAGAGAATATTCCAAGGACAACCATACAGCCAGCGACACTCGACAAACATTCCTACAGCAGAAACAAGCATGCCGAAAACAACTCGGCCAAGTAACTTACAGATACAACGATCCAAAAGCCACATTAACAAGGCCAATATAAGTCTCATCTACAAAAAAAGACCACAAGTGACAAAATATAAAGGCTGAAACATAAGGTATATCAGGTCTACCACCAAAGAAGACCTAGCACCCGGACAAAGCCTTACAGGATAAAACAACCCAGAACTTCTATCATGGAACCGCCCAACCTATAAGAGCACTAGTGTAATGGTCACCATTTTTGGCTACACTGTCACACTAGAGCCCATATAAGCCCGGTAGTCCTTGAAATCTTGAAGGATTTCAAATCACAATGAGTAACATCCTGAGATCATACTCGATTCAGTAACCACACATTCACAGTGATAAGTTCGAAATGAAATAATATTACATCCGAGTTTAACGAAGTGTTATTACAACACCATTTCAAATAAAAGTAGCGGAAGTCTTAGTTTTGAAACAACCCATTGCAAACTGTTTTAAACCACATATAGTGCCAGACTTAGTATAGTCCCATCAAAAGCAACGAGAAGAGACATAAGGAGCCACCATTGCCCATGATCTTCACTCATCATCACATGCAGGGTAGAGGCACGACTGACAATAGCGAGAATAGACCATACCATCTGCAACAAGGGTAAAGAAACTCTGAGTACTCAATTTTACTCAGCTAGACTTACCCGACAAAGAGATAGATATATAACCATAAGACACTTCAAGGATGATGTAAAGCTTTATCATTGGAGCTCATGAGATAGCATAACTTTTGCATAAAAGAGCATTGCTTACTTACTCTAATCTTTCAAGTTTAAAAACATCTCTTTTAGCATCAAGATTTGGTAGCATTAACCAAGTCTAGATTATCACCTCATCTAGAGCAATCACTGAGTTATCATCACAATAGTAACCATATCATGTTTGGCATGTAAACCATATAACCATCTTTTGGTTACTTATTAGAGTTCAAGTTTCTACAATGGGAGGAAGATCTTTCAAGTTTCTCACTGATGGGGAGAGACCGTGATTTGAATCGAATTCCTATCTAGCTAGAGGTTTATTCCTCAATCACACCCAAGCCTCCCCGTCGGGTTGACTTTGACGGGTCACCTTCAATATAGCTTGGGTAGCCACGGATCCCCAGGTACCGACATGAGTAGCGACTCACGGATAGTCAGGTCGATCAGGTAGGTCCTGCCCACAGTCCCGGCCAGGTAGCTCAGGTCATCCCTACCCATGACTAGTATGCCGCTCGCGGTCTTGATGACCCAACTAGTGGGGGATTCCGGCCTGAACATACATAGTTAGGCTTCACGGTCGAAACGAGTTATTCGGCCAGCTATGAAGGAGACATGCATTCAATCTCGGCAGATGTCCATCCACGATCCGGTGCCTAACGACACAGGCGGAGAGAACCCGCTCAGAAGACCTCCAAGTCATGTGGCTCACATACACTGTGTCCGCCAGGTCTTGATTTATTACTTCCACGATAGCAAATATAGCCAACCGTGACCAGTATCATCCTATCATCGTGGGTGATAGCAGAGCACCCACTTAACCAGTCTAAGCAGGGCTAAGCATATGTTTCGATCCTGGGCCTACAGGGTTCTTTAGTTGGACAAGGAAGATATAATGCAGCAAGGGTTTCATTCAACTCCTACTCACTTAATGCACAAACAAGTGATAGTGATATACTTAAAATACTTGCAATAGAGTAAGATAGGTGTATATGCTCCGGGGCTTGCCTTTCACGAAGGTGGAGTGCTAGTGGTTCGGGCACTCAGGAAGCTCGGGACCCTGTTCTCCGTCTTCTGGAACTCCGGGAGCTGGAACCTCCGGTGGGACTCCTCCTTCCATCTCCCCGAACTCTAGCAGTGTCAGTCCCTCCGGCGATCCAGGAGCTTTTCATCAGATGTGAGCTCTGTAACACCTGCAACTAACTATATTTATACTTTAGGTTATTTACTTAACCATACATAAGGCATTCATTACTTAGAAACATTCACAACATGGCATACAAACATCCCAAAACAGCAGCTGAAAGAAAAGAACATAACATGAGCTACACAAGACTAAAAATTACAAACTTGGACTTTATAGAAAGCTTATGAAATTTTCTACAAAACATTCTAGACACTCTCCAGCTAGATCAAACTTCAAATTAGCCTAACAGTCACTCCAAGCAAAGCTGTTTGGATGAAACAGGAAAACACAGATTTACCACTTAACTTGTAAAATACACATAAGTTAAACTAGATAGTATAAAGCTGTGAAAATTTAACACAAGATATATTAGCAAGTTATCTACAACAAAGTCAATTGTAGATACTATTGAAACCATTTCAATGTAGCCTAAAGAATTCAAGCAAAGAAATAGGTTTCCGTAGTTTAATAGATTCCAGTCATTATTTAGAACAGTTGCATAACTTCAATTATCATTCCAAAAATTATGATAAAATTAGACAAGCCACCTTACATAGTTAGCTACCACTTTGGTATTCACATCATCAACAGTAAACATACTTTTAAAGGGGTTAAGACCATTTCTTCGCTGGTGATGAGAAAACAAACATGTTTTATACATTAATTACTTAAACAATTTGAAAAGTGTGAAACAACAGATTTCACAATTTTCTTATTTCACACTAAGCAAGTAACACATGTACAAAAATTATCAAACACAGAAACACATATAACTTACTTAGCAATTAAAACAAGATTGCATCCAATTAGTTTGAGCATTTAACAAAAGAGCTACAACATGCAATTGAAAAGGCACTCACTGGCATTTCACCATTTTTCATGGAAAGGGCATGCTGAGGTAAGTAAAAATCATGATTTTACCACACACTAAACTCCAGTTACAAAGTAAACAAGTTAATAAAGACATATAAAGTTTGTTGTTCATTTTTAATTAATCAGCACATAAGAACAGTAACAACAGGTCATTTTATATTTTTCGTACATAGAGAAAAACATAACAAGACTGACAGAATTTATTTCACAATTTTTCCATTTTTCTACAATTAGATATGCATTTACAAATTTAGCAAACAAAACTGAAAAATAAAACAGAAAAGCAAAAAAACCAGCCTATGACGTGTGGGACCCACTGGTTAGCTTCTTCCCCACACCCAAGAGCACAAAAGGTGCTCGATAGACGGTCCTTCGCCAGTGGCGAGGTCTCTGGCCAAACTAACCCTACCAATGTCTTCTCCTTCGCAACCCGCACACGACCATGTAGCTGGTTGTACCCCAAATCCCACCGGAGCTTGCTCGACGGCGGCAATGGTGGCACGGTGGCACGGTGTTGCTTACGCTGGCCGGCGCAAGCTTCTATTGGTCAAGCTGGCGAGCGCTACACCTTCACGGGACCCTAGTGGTTCGATCTGGCCCGGATTGGAGCCTTGAGGAATCTCCGATGAGCTCGACCACATGCACAGCGGCATGGTGGCAAGATCACGGCGGCGCAACTTGACCGTTCCGGCGGTGGCGATGCTCAAAAGCTTCAACCGACTCCGGCAACCTAACTACAAGCTAACTGGCTAACCCTAACGCTATTCCGATGAACCTGAGAGGAACTGAGTGACCTAGCATAAACCTCGCCGCCGTTGCGGGTGCCAAGCGCTCGCGCGTGGCGGAGATCCCATTCCGGCAAATCCTAACCCTAACAGCTTCAACTGACTCCACAATGAACTTCTACAACCTCTAGGCTACCGCGTACGAGAACTAGAAGAGAAAGAGGGGTGCTGGATTGGGCTGACCACGACGACGTTGCCTGCGGTGGAGGTCCTGTAGCCATGGCGCTCGCAGCGAAACTTGTTTCGGCTTACCTAAGCTGTTAGCGCTTCAACCGAGCGGTGCAACGTGTGCGGCGGAGTGAGGCGGTGCTGTGGCTGGCTTTTGGCGAGCAATGTGGTGGTGTGTGGTGCGGTGGAACTCAGTGACGGTGGCGAGCTTGCGGTCCTGGCAATGACGCTCGGTGTGGGTGTGCGCGAGAGCCAGAGAGGAAAGGGAGTGAGTGAGGCGAGGGTTGTGAGTGCGGTCGCGAGGTGGACTGTGCGGCTTGCCATCGGCACGGCTGATTAGTGGCATACGACCACCACGTGGCGCGCGGACTCTACGACGGTCAACCACCGACGCGACGCCGCTCTGCGATTCAGAGCTGAAACCGAGCCTTACAGATCTACTTAGCGCCTTGATTACTCCCTAACCACGGCACCTTAGCTTCAACCAATTACACCATTAGATAGAGCTATGTGCCAACTCCATCTTTGATGTTACTTGCTCGTTAAATGGTTTAGATATCAAACTACAAGCACTCAAACAGGGTAACTTTCAAACTGAAAGTCAGTTTATGACTTAGGCAATTTTTGAATCCAAAACATCCCCTAATTCTACCTTAATTGGCCAATTAGAGTATGTTATGGTCCAAATCACCTTTTGAGGGTTAAAAAAGTTTGTTCCTTATGAAATTATCTACAACTTTGCTTAAGCCCACACTGTCATGCAAGGTCATTAGCAAGGTTGATTAGTTAAGTCAAAGAAATGGGTTCTTAGGGTCAACATAGGAGCTTAAACCCTAGCAAGCCTAATTTGACATGATGATGAATATAAACATGGTTCCATTTGCATCACTAAGTATGTCTAGGTGTTTCTAAGTGATCAAAACATCAAGCACTTGGTTATACCAGCATAACTCACTCACAACTAGAGGTAGGTTAACCCATACATATATAAAGAATAAGGTGATCACTAGGGGTTTATCATTTCATGTGATCTTATGAATGCATAAGTGCAATGATGCTTGTGCTCATGCTCATGAAATGATATGCAAATGCAAGCATAACACCTAGAGTGTTACAGCCCTTCCCCCCTTACAAAAATCTCATCCCGAGATTTGCAAGGCTTACCATTTTTCATAGAAAGCAGGGTACACTTCCTTAAGGTAGTATTCCCGTTCCCATGTAGCATCTCGTTCACTTTGATTGTTCCACGTTACTTTGGAAAACTTGATAACCTTGTTTTGAGTTACTCTTTCTTTAGTGTCCATGAGTTGGACAGGTTTTTCTTCAAAAGACAGGTCTGACTGAAGTTTCAAACCTACAGGTTCAACATGTTCCTCGGGGACTCTCAAACACTTCTTGAGCTGGGATACATGAAAGACGTTGAAGATAGCCCTCATTTCTGGTGGTAACAACAGCTTATAAGCTACTCTTCCGCTTCTTTCAATGATCTTGTACGGTCCAACATATCTTGGATCAAGCTTTCTCTTAACTCCAAACCTTTGTACTCCCTTCATAGGTGATACTTTCAAGTACACATAGTCACCCACTTCGAACTCAAGAGGTCTTCTCCTTTTGTCTACTTAACTTTTTTGCCTCGACTGAGCTGCTCGCATATGCTCTTGTATGATTCTAACTTTATCTTCGGCTTCTTGTACAAAGTCAATTCTATAATACCTTCTTTCGCCTGGTTTGACCCAATTGAGAGGTGTCCCACACCTTCTGCCATACAAAGCTTCAAAAGGAGCCATTTGAATACTTTCTTGATAGCTGTAATTGTACGAGAACTCTGCCAAAGGTAACCAACTTTCCCAAGACCCTTTAGAAGATATCACACATGCTCTAAGGAGATCTTCGAGAATCTGGTTAACTGTTTCTGTTTGTCCTAAGGTTTGTGGACGATATGCCGAACTGCGAACTAGCTTAGTTCCAAGCTGCTTATGTAGGTGCTCCCAAAAACGAGTTGTGAACTATGGTCCTCTATCTAACACAATTGTTCTTGGAACATGTTGATGGTCGTTAAGTATCAATTTCTATATGTCAACAAGAACTAAAAAGGACTTAATTGAATCACCACCATAGACTTAGAGGGTCCAACTGACAGATTTCCACAAGTTTTGGTGAGTTTATGTTTTTACAGGGAGTTGTCAGGAAAAGAGCCAAAGAAGGTCCACATGTCATGTTTACATAGAGAGAAAGGACCTCCGCACAAAACAAGAATACTCAGGATGACTCTAGAAGGGACTGGACCAAGCCGGAGGCCGAGTGGGCTCACACCCAGGGCGCCCGCCCTAGGGTTTGGGGCACCCGCCCTGCTCTGGTGACCAATCACGGTCCACTTCGTGGATTATGCCTAACTGCCTTTGAGGATGAATCTAAACCACTCGATTAAGGTCGGTTTGATCCGATGGTCCACTTTCATTTGAGGGGGCTATATAAGGAAGGCCCTGCCACCCCTGAGGAAGAGGAGAAATCATTATTAGAGGAAGCCATCAAATCTAGGGTTTCATATCCCTCTCTCCACCAGAGAATTAGAATAGCTACTCCAAATTCCTTCAAGTTCTGTAGGATTGATTAGATAGATCTAGAGCAGTAGAGCATCGCGCTCTGGATTTCGAATCATCATCATAAAGATTGGTATTATCTTGTATCTTTCTTTACGACTTTATTCTTAATATCATTATGTTTTTATTCATTATGTTCTTAGTTTGTTCTAGTTCTATACTTGATATAGTTATGATTGATAATGAGTTTATGTATAAGTTTGCAAAGCGCTTAGCTTTCACCCTAGGGGAGTTAAGTGGTAGATCACATGTGAGCGTGGTGCTTAGATGCTATTTACTTGCAAATGTATCCTATTGGCCGGGTCGCGTGGTAGTTCGTGGAAGTGACAGTTCCATTGATTCTTATATAGTCCACCCCCGTTGGTAGGACAGGCAGAATTGTTGTTGCGGAGTAAGTCATGCTATGTTCTGGCTTTCTTTAGCGATGTTCCTTATACATAGATGAAGAGTCCTTTATGCTATCTATGATTTTATATATGCTAGAGTAGATTATGACTTAATAGATTAGAATACACTTAGAAGTTATTCTCTTACTAGTCCGACGTCACCTTACATTTATATGGAGTAGTCTATCTCTAATTTCTGTGTTATTTATCTTTGAGCTTACACTTCAATATCTTTATTATTATTATGGCTTAGCCCCTGCCGAAGCAAGTGATTGTGTGACTGAGTTTCTCATATGTAATCATGCTCTGCAAGTCCATCTCTAGTCTAAGCCCTTGTTAGTTCATGCCACCAATGTTTTGCTTTTCTATTAGCAAAATTATAAATAAACAATACCTGAAATTACTTACTGGTGAAGTGCTACAATTGGTATTTTATCTGTGCGCTTGCGGATAGAATAAATATATTTTCTAGAGAGCCTTTTACATTCATAAATACCACCGCACATTTCTAGCGCCATGCTGGGGATGATGTTAAGAAATGTCAACAAGCATTTCTGGCGCCGTTGCCGGAGATATAAAACATCGGTACACATAGAATATAGATTTATATTAGAATTAGACTATGGAGAAAAATTGCATGAACAACTACTTAATGAGAAATCATAACAAGGCACCTCTGCTTTGGCAGGATCACCCCTGTTGTTTTCTAAGTTTATATTTTTATACAGGGTATTGTAGGATTGACTTTGATACATTCAACTCTTCATCATTAGAATCAAAGCAATCAAGAAAGAAGAATCTAGTCACCAATTTCTGAAGCTATGGCACAAAAGACCCTGTGAGAATTCTCTGCTACAAGCATTGAGAATATTCGCGCTAGTCCGGTACTTGAGGCAGAAGAAGGAGAAGAAGACTTTGAATTTGAGCTCAAGCCAAGCCTCATCAATATGGTGCAAGCTACACAATTCAGTGGAAAGGCACATGAAGATGCTAGTACACACTTGCAGAATTTCTTAGAGATCGAAAGCATAATCGTCATCAACGGATACACCCAAAACACCATACTACTTCGCCTCTTTCCATTCTCACTTGTGGGAAGAGCGAGGAAGTGGTTCTACACCAACAAGGAAGATATCAATACTTGGGAAAACTGTTTGAATGCCTTTCTAGCAAAGTTCTTCCCTATAGGAAAAACCAATGCCTTACGAGGAAGAATTGCCAATTTTCAACAGCAGAAATCAGAAACCATTCCAGAAGCATGGGAGCGTTTTCAAGGGTACCTATCAGATTGTCCTCATCATGGAATGGCAGGATGGTTACTCATGCAAACCCTTTACCACGGATTACCTCAGAAGGCTCGTGAGTGCCTAGATGCATCTGCTGGAGGATCATTTTTGGAACTTACACTTGGAAAAGCAGAGATACTTATGGATAAGATAGCAGAAAACCAAAGCTGGTCCCAAGACAAAGTTCAAAATTGTAACCAAATAGAAGAAATACCCGAGGAAGTAAATGCACTATCAACCAAGATGGATGATTTACTCCATTGGCTTGACCAGAGGGCCAAATATAAAGGAGATCGAAGGGCCATTGAAACGGCATACAAATGCCCACATCAACCTACTCCAAGTCAACCCAATAGCAAAGGTATGAATTCAGGTAATACTTCAAACCAAACTACTTTGAAGAATTTAATTGCACAACAAACTAAAATTAATTTGAATCTTGAAAAATGGTTAGAAGCAAATGAATTCTCTTTGAAAGATATACTTGACAAAATGGATTTTCTAATATCTGCTTTTGATGAACAAAATATTCTTAATAAAAAGGTAGAGCTTAAGTTAGTAGAGCTAGCTACTGTTTTGCCTGTTGCCACTAACATTGAGCAGGTAAAGAATATAACTACAAGAGGAGAGAAATCCACCAGAGATCCCCCTCATCCAAGAGGAACAAGAAGAGCACCGACATTGCCAGCAGTAGTAGAAGAGAATCCCAATGAAGCAGAAGAATTGCTACAAACACCAAATGACCAAGAAATGAGAAAAGATTATCACGACAGCAATTATTTACCATTTCCTAGAAGAAACAGAGGACTACAGTCGGATGAGCAGTTTGGAAAGTTCGTAGAGGTTATCCAGAAGTTATACATCAACATACCTCTACTTGATGCCATACAGGTCCCTACATATGCAAAATACATCAGAGATATTCTTAACAAGAAGAGACCACTGCCAACCACTAAGGTAATCAAGATGACAGAAGAATGTAGTGCGGCCATCCTGAATAAATTACCAAAGAAGAAAGAAGATCCAGGATACCCCACTATTGATTGCTCGATCGGGAACCAACACTTCAACAATGCACTTTGTGATCTTGGAGCAAGTGTCAGTGTGATGCCTTCATCAGTCTACAAGAAGCTTGATTATGCAACACTAGAAACAACATCAATGTGCTTACAACTAGCAGATCAAACAATGTGGCTGAGAGCATTCCAGTCAACATAAGAGATTTCTTTGTGCCAGTAGATTTCGTGGTATTGGACATGAGCCCCGACTCTAAAGTGTCTATCATCCTTGGAAGACCATTCCTGAGCACCGCCAATGCCCACATTGATGTCGGAAAGGGAGAAATCAAGTTCAACATAAATGGTCAAGAACACTTCACATTCAAGCCTAGACCAGAAAACAAATCCATAGTGAAGGAAGTTCATCAAGACGAATCACCAGAGGCACCACCTCTGGAATTGAATACATCAGAAGAATAAAAATAATTTGGAGGTCCAGTTTGGGGACCCCAAAATCTCGAACCCTCGCCGGAAGGTAAATCGGTATTTATCCACATTCTTTAATCTCTTGCATATTTAATTCTTGCATTAAACATGTTTACTTTTATCCAAAAGCCCCACATATATAATCTTTATGGTGTGTTACAACCCATATTTATTAATTATAGTGGTGGCATAAAAATATTTTTTCTTAATCATTCTTAGAAAGTTTACATTTCCTCTCTTTTATTCATGCATTATATTTACCAAGTTTCTAGAAGCATGACCCACATCCTTTGGTCCCACATGTAATAGACTCCACCTCACATATATCACATCACATTATTTAATCCACTTACACCCATCACAACCACCAGACATTTTCCACGAGTTTTGTTTTTGTCATCAAGTTTTGCAGGATGTTCAAGAAGGCTGCAAGAGCCACCAAGGAAGCCTTGAAGAGTGTTGGGACGAGACACTCGCCCCGGCTCTCCTCTCGTCACTCTAACATGAGCGTCGATCCGCCGGCCGAACAAGCACCATCATCATCATCAGATAATATGAGGAAGGTCCTTCTGAAAACAAGTGACCTTGGATTAATTTCTCGGAGAGAGAAAGAAGTCTTCCAGAAGCTAAAAAACAAAGATTTCATCCACACACCTACCATCAATCCTACCCTGCTAGAAGACACAGGTATGGATTCTAAACTCGATCTTATTTTCCAAATGATTGGGTGGACAAACTTTTGAAACGTAACCGAATTAGGATCCCGTCTTTTAACCATTGAGTTTCTTTGCACCTTACAATTAAGTGAGGGAGGGATCGCATTTCGGTTGTTCAAACAAAATTTTATTTTGTCATGGAGGGAGTTGAGTGACCACCTTGGTTTCTCTCCAAGAGCTATCCTAGACTTAGATGCTGATCTTAAAATTTTTGATAAACACTAGTTCTGGCAGGAAATTTCTAGAGACCAACACTTTTTGCAACCCCGAACTAGTGACATAGAGCATCCCACACTTCGTATGTTTCATCAATGGATAGGATATGTTCTGTTCCCTAGAGATGACATCAGGAAGGTAAGAGTAGGAGATCTACAACTTCTTTTCGTTGTTATTAATAAAGTGCATGTTTCACCTGTAACTTTCTTAGTTGCACATTGGCTGAGCACACCAAACCTGCTAGGTCCTGTCGGTTGCACATCTTTGATCACCCGTCTAGCCACAAGCATGAATTTATTAGAAGGCTCGTCACTTGACTTTATTGATGAGTTTCGACCTTATTATGGCTATGACTCATTTAGACAAGGAAAAATGTTAAAGAAAGAATACAATATTATGTATATGCTTTATGATAAGGGCAAGGTCCGGTTACCTAACCCGGGCCTTGGGCTCTACACTGTCCAAAGTTATTTGATTGAAATTGAAGCAGAGCCAGTAAATCAGAGAGCGCCATAGCGCGTAGCCTCCGAAAGGATGGCTAGTCATCAACAACGTACATGGCACAGAGCTGATCCAGGCCCAGAGGAACCGGCGCACATCAGTTATAATGATTACAACCCTCGTATCCTTAGGGATCTGTGGGGGCAATACACTCGACAGGAGGAACCAGTTGAGGAAGAATGGCCAGAAGGACAAGACCAACAATGGGCAAATGGACCATACCAATCAAGAAGATATTCCACTAACCCATATGGGGCATCAGGGTCCAGAACCCAGCCTCATTTTGATGCAGGTCGAGCCTCCGATGCCACATACGCATTCACCGGAGATTATTACCATGAGACCGGCACCTTCTATGTCCGCACCGATAGCAATCTCCTTGCCATCCAAGAGACACAAGCCCGACACACCCAATTATTGGAACAACAGCAGAAGTGGAACCAGGACCACACCATCGCCATGTAAGAAATGCAAGAAGAGAACGCCACTATAGGTGAGAATGTGTCTACTCTACTTCAATTCTTCAAACTTCAATAATGCCATCCACACCATCAGCCAGCTTGGGGGAGTCCCTCCCCTAATTATCAAGGTAAGTTTTCTATTTCTCTTTATTTTTCTATAATCATTTTTCTATCTTGTTGCTTTTACGTATTTAAAAAAACCCAATAAATATTTTCTGTTTACTACATTTCTTAATCATGAAAACCAAATAAAAAGAGTGTGTAGATAAGTATGCTTTATTCTTGCTAAGTTTAATTTGCCTTGAATAAAAATTTGAATAAAAAGTTAAGCATGAACAGTTGCTCTGTTTACTTTCTTACAAGAACCTAGCTTTCAATATAAAGTTCTCCCAATAAATGCTAAAACGATGATCTAAATACCTGTGGGAGCATAAGCCTAAACTAGGTCTAGGTAATTGTTTGATATGATATGAAAGTCCGAGCTACTGTTTACCTTGTTCTTACAACACTAAATTCTGGAGATTTATTTTGAAAAATTAAAAATACCACATGACGAGTTCCTGTATGTCGAGAGTTTAAAATCCTACCACAGCCATATATACATGCTTACTAGATTATGAAACCACATATTTACATACTACTTATGAGCATTGAGTGTGGTCAAGTTGTGTGACCCTCGGGAACTAGTCATGCGGTCCGAATCAAGATTCACGGACACTCCCTCCATGCATGCTACTTCTACCCTAGAAGTACGCATCCACATACATCCACTCATTTCCATCTCCATATCCACCAAAAATATTCTGCTCCTAATCCGGGAGAGAATAGAAACAAATAGATATCCACCTATTCCTATTTTCCTAGTGAGATAAATGCTCCAGTTACGTTCGCTTTATTGCTCTACAAGGATGAGTGCTCTGAAAAAAGAGAGATACGAGGAAATAAAAAGGGCAAGTGCCCGCCAACCTCAAAAAAAATAAAAAATAATAAAAATAATATATATATATATATATATATATATATATATATATATATATATATATATATATATATATATATATATATATATATCGAGCATCTCATTCTCTTCAAAAGGTTTGAAGTACGAGAAAGGTACACATTCCATCAAAAGGAGCAAAGGTAGAATTAGGCTTTCACCTTCATCATCACTACCACCATCATCAACATACACCATTCATTCTCCACACATGCACATCTTGATTTGACTTATTGACATGTTCCTTTGGATCCACGGTTTGACTATGCAACATATGTCTTGTAAGTATGTATTCGCTATCTCCCACCTATGAGCTCCAGATATTAGCCTTATTAGAAATAGGGTGAGAGAAGGCAATACCACAATGCCTTATACCACAAATACCACATATCTGAGAGAAGGGCATACACCATAAATGCCTTGGTAAGGATCCAGAAATACCACATATGAGAGACTTGAGAGAGTCATGCTAAGAAACTCTGAGTTTTATTTGAAAATTTATGAAAACTCGAGGTGAAGTACAAAGCATGAGACATAGTACTTAACTTGATTATTCTATCTTTGAATTACTCAAGACTCAAGTGCAGGTACTAAGCCCCATGGTAAAAGAAGGAAAACTCACTCTAATCTGGAGGAGAATTTTATTTTGAATGCATGTGTGCTTGTTAGAAAGTAAATGGTGAAGAAACTTCTAATCCATCTGAGTTAGCTGTGTGCTCAGGGATGAGCAAAAGGTAAGCTTGGGGGAGCTTGTTGACGGTCGTTAAGTATCAATTTCTATATGTCAACAAGAACTAAAAAGGACTTAATTGAATCACCACCGTAGACTTAGGGGGTCCAACTGACAGATTTCCACAAGTTTTGATGAGTTTATGTTTTTACAGGGAGTTATCAAGAAAAGAGCCAAAGAAGGTCCACATGTCATGTTTACATAGAGAGAAAGGACCTCCGCACAAAACAAGAATACTGAGGATGACTCTAGAAGGGACTGGACCAAGCTGGAGGCCAAGTGGGCCCACACCCAGGGCGCCCGCCCTGCTCTGGTGACCAATCACGGTCAACTTCGCGGATTATGCCTAACCGCCTTTGAGGATGAATCTAAACCACTCGATTAAGGTCGGTTTGATCCGACGGTCCATGTTCATTTGAGAGGGCTATATAAGGAAGGCCCTGCCACCCCTGAGGAAGAGGAGAAATTATTATTAGAGGAAGGCATCAAATCTAGGGTTTCATATCCCTCTCTCCACCAAAGAATTAGAATGGCTACTCCCAATTCCTTCAAGTTCTATATGATTGATTAGGTAGATCTAGAGAAGTAGAGGATTGCGCTCTGGATTTCGGATCATCGTCATAAAGATTGGTATTATCTTGTATCTTTCTCTATGACTTTATTCTTAATATCATTATGTTTCTATTCATTATGTTCTTAGTTTGTTCTAGTTCTATACTTGATATAGTTATGATTGATAATGAGTTTATGTATAAGTTTGCAAAGCGCTTAACTTTCACCCTAGGGGAGTTAAGTGGTAGATCACATGTGAGCGTGGTGCTTAGATGCTATTTACCTGCAAATGTATCCTATTGGCCGAGTCGCGTGGTAGTTCGTGGAAGTGACAGTTCCATTGATTCTTATATAGTCAACCCCCCGTTGGCAGGACAGGCAGAATTGGTATTGAGGAGTAAGTCATGCTATGTTCTGGCTTTCTTTAGCGATGTTCCTTATACATAGATGAAGAGTCCTTTATGCTATCTATGATTGTATATGTGCTAGAGTAGATTATGACTTAATAGATTAGAATACACTTAGAAGTTATTCTCTTATTAGTCCAAGGACATCTTACATTTATATGGAGTAGTCTATCTCTAATCTCTGTGTTATTTATCTTTGAGCTTACACTTCAATATCTTTATTATTATTATGGCTTACCCCCTGCCAAAGCAAGTGACTTTGTGACTGAGTTTCTCATATGTAATCATGCTCTGCAAGTCCATCATTAGTCTAAGCCCTTGTTAGTTCATGCCACAAATGTTTTGCTTTTCCTTTAGCAAAATTATAAATAAATGATACCTTTAATTACTTCCTGGTTAAGCGCTACAATTGATATTTTATCTGTGCGCTTGCGGATATAATAAATATATTTTCTAGAGAGCCTATTACATTCATAAATACTATCGCACATTTCTAGCGCCATGCTGGGGATGACAACCCAATATTCAAAGCGGTGTTAAGAAATGTCAACATAACACCATGCAAACTATGTGAGCGATGTACATCTTTGCATATTCATAAGGTCTATTAGTGGTGCGAATCGGGATGAAGTGAGCTGATTTCATTAACCGATCCATAATCACCCATATTGAGTCATGACCTCTCTGAGTAGGTGGAATCCCTGTTATGAAATCTATGCTGATTTCTTCCCATTTCCATCCTAGAACTGACAAAGGTTGTAAGAGTCTAGCGGGTTTCATATGTACCGCTTTCACCCTACAACACACATGACATCTTGCCACAAACGCGGTAATTTCTTTCTTCCTTTTTGTCCACCAAAACCGTTGCTTCAGATCATGATACATCTTGCTACTGCCTGGATGTATAGATAGCTTAGAGGAATGAGCTTCCTCTAAGATTTGGTTTCTCAACTCTTTATCTTTAGGCACAACAAGATGATCTCGGAACCAAAGGATTCCATTCTCATCAATTCTAAAACACTATGAGCCTTCTGCTTTCATCTTTCTTTTGATATGGAACACACCCACATCTGTCTTTTGACCTTCTATGATCTTAGTCTCAAGAAAACAACTAACTGTGAGATTGTATAGCACTGAGGGATGTAACAAGTTAAATCCATCTTCAAGCAAGGGTTACACAAGGTGATAGTGCGACTTCCTGCTCAAAGCGTCAGCTACTACATTAGCTTTCCGTGGGTGATAATGAACCTCAAGATGAATCCTTGATTAGTTCTAACCATCTTCTTTTCCTCATATTCAGCTCTGGTTGAGTAAAGATGTACTTGAGACTCTTGTGATCTGTATATATATGGCAGACGTTACCAAGAAGGTAATGTCTCCATATCTTTAAAGCATGTACCACTGCTGGTAACTCGAGATCATGCGTTGGATAGTTAGCTTCATGTTTTCTGAGCTGTCTAGAAGCATAGGCTATAACCTTTCCTTCTCCGTAGTTGTCAAGGTGTGGATTCTATTTCAAATATCAATGTTTACCTTATAGTGGTGCATCCATCTCATTCCTAGGATCACATCCAAACCTAGACTAGAGAGGATGATAAGGTTTGTTTTAAACTCATGTTTCTATATTATGAGGCTGACATCTCTGACTACTTGTTTAGTTGATATGTTAGCCCCTGCTGAACTTATGCAGTACCCCACATCCAAATCAGATATGCTCATGCCATGCTTAACAGTAAAAGCTTTACTCACGAAGGAATGCAAAGATCCTGAGTCAAACAACACAACTGCAGGATGTTGGTTTACAAGAAACATACCAGCTGTGACGGGTTCTCCATGCGGCACTTCTTCCACTGTGGTATAGTGCACACGCCCTTGATAAGCCTGATTCCTTTTTGGTAAAGAGAATTCCCTAGCAAAGTGCCATAGACGTTGACAGTTAAAGCATGGTGCATTGTTGGGTGGAGCCTTCTGATTTCTAGAACTGCCTTGCCCTGGATTGCCTTTTGGAAGAGCAATGGTGTAGGCCCTGCGATACTGACCCTACTGTGCACCTTTTTCTAGAGCCTTCTTCTGAGGAGGCCTGAACTTGGCTCCTGCCACTGGAGGTTGATAAGTAGAGTAGTTGACAAAAGGAGCTCTCTACTGAGACGAGCTTCCTTCAAATGCCCTCTTGCGGACTTTAGCTATAGTGTGCAAGTTATTCTGATTCTCTTGGGTCAATGCATCATTGATGAACTCATTGAAGTTGGTGCAAGTGGACTTTCCAAGTGTCTTCATCAGCTTTGTTCCTAGACCTCTCTTGAAACTGTCGATCTTTTTCTCATCTGTGTCAACAAACTGGGAAGCATAGTGTGCCAGGTTGTTGAAAGCATGATGGTACTCGGTTAAGGTCTTGGTACCCTGGGTGAGCTTCAGAAACTCTGCTGCCTTCATCTTCATAAAACATGGTGGAATATACTGCTCCCTGAAAGCTGACATGAACTTATTCCAAGACACCGGGGCATTAGCAGGGTATGTGGTGCGATGATGAGCCCACCATATACCTGTCGGGACCTGCAGCTGGTGTGAAGCATACTCTGCCTTGAGCTCTTCCGTCATCCTCAGCAGACGGAACATCTGCTCCATGGTATTCAGCCATTCATCAGTCTGGAGTGGCTCTTCAGCCTCCTTGAATATAGGCAGCTTGGTATCCAGGAAGTCCTTGAATGTGTTGAACTGGTTCCCAGCCTGATGGTCACGATTGCCCTGGTTCTGATTCTTTTGACCCATACGGCATAGCAACTCCTCAGTGTTGCGTTGGCCACGGTTAAACTGGGCTATGAACTACTCCGGGGACATTGGCGGTGGTGGTGGTAGAGGAGCCTCATCCTCATCACGGTGATTTCCACCACTTCTAGAACCACGAGAGCGAGTGTTGCCAGGCATCTGCATGAATTTAACAGCAAGAAGTAATTTTGAGTAATTGCAGATGAATCATGATTATGCCTTAGTAAATCACTAAAAAGGAGATAACTTAAATCCACATAGGACATAAAAGAATTCATGCTAGCAACACATCATCATCCATTCATACTTGGTACCATAGGAAAACATTCATACAAGCCAAAGGTGCCAGCCTCATCTGGACTTAAGTCATGGTGGTTACACAACAATAGGTCTCTCACAAAGCAAAAAAGGGCCAAAGCTACTAAACGCAAAAGACAACTAAAGACTAGCGCAAGGAAACTATCCTAGTCGTCGTGGTCGCTGTCCATCGCCACCCTCGTCGTCGCTGTCGTCGATGAACTCGATTTCCTCTGGATCCTCCTCCTCCTCGTCCTCAGTCTCGAGGTCGTCGTCGGCATAGATCACTTCAGGATCTACCTCTGGTGCAACTAGTGGAGGAACCGAGTGGATCACGTTGTGCCTGTGGATCTCCTGCTGCAACTCCCAAACGTGTCATGTGCCTGCTGAAGCCTCTCGCTCAACTCCGCATCACAACGAAGGTAAGCGATGTTCTCCACCATCTGTTGGTGGCGAAGCATACGCTCATGCACCTCAGCTGCCTCTACTTGAAGTATAGCCGCATCTCTCTCATCCATCGCTTCCTTGGTTGTCCTCCTGAGTCACTGATTGTCCCTACTCAAGCCTTGTAGAAACATTTCATTGGTCCTGAGTCGACTCACACTGAACACGTAGGAATATTCTCTAGCGAAGAAGGCCTTGAGCACTGCATACATGGCACTCATAGCTGGTCCTGAGTTGCCAGCTCTCTCATCCCTGTTCCTGATCAAGGGATTACCACTATCCTGATACCAGGTCGTGGTGTCAGAGTCAACCTCTAGAAAGGTCTCTGCTGCACCGCGGTCCAGATCTCCACTGTGCTCCTGGCGGATCTGACTCAGCACTGCCAAAGCTGCCGACTGCGCTCCTTCCCAAGGGCTACTGTCTCAGGTCTCAGCTGTCCACTCCCTCCACAAAGGAGCCTCGGTACGCTCTGGGATAGTCAGTGTCACTGTGTACATAAGTGAGTTCCCAAGCGACTCCTGAGTCCAGTAGTACTGAGGTGGCTCAGTGTATCCCACCTGGCTCAACACCCTCCAAAGCAGAGTAGGAGTGTCAAGCACAGATAGGAAATGGTTACTGCGCTAGGGAGGTCCTAGTGCTGCTATCTGTAACAAATTTTACTTTTTGTGAGAACATGTATTTTACAGATTAAGCATTTTACATATAAAAGAGATACAGATTTGGTAAGGGAGGGAACAAAATACAGTATATGATGACACATGATGCATGCACGTATCTTACGTCCTCACAAACCTATGAAAGCAAACCTTTCACTAAGAACGTTCTAGACGATGGCATACATACGTTTCTCATATATACATAACTAGGCGATCTACACGATTCGCTGTTAGGGTACTGTTGGTATTTCTTAATGCACACAGATAAATCCGCAAGCGCACGGATACCGCTGTAGCTTTCACCCGTGAGTATTCCAAGGGTATCGATTTCCACGGGGAACGCGAAGTGAACTAGAAAAGAACTAAGAATGTCCAAGGGTAGATAAGATAAATGGGTAGAGAGATTTTAGAGTTTTCTAAGGGGTTTATCTAATCAAAGGACCACGATACTCTACTTACTTTGGAGCAACAATACCTTCCTGACTCTCGACAAAGATTGGGAAAAAGGTAGTCGGCGGGAGGCTGCCAAAAGCTCTACGAAAACACCAACCCGAACGTGGTGGACTACAAAGGCCTTACAGAGCTGTCACCCCTAGGGCTACCACAACTATCCGTAGGGTTGGGCGCAAACTCAGGTAAACTCTAGTCTAGAAATCATGTCTACACTATCGCTTACTACTCTAATTCCACGTGAAAACTAGAGCACTCAATACAAGCGTAGATCCCGTAAATAGAAGAAAGTAAGAACTAAAATAAGATACTTTGAAATAATAAATGAAGAACCTGGAGATTGCTATGAACCAGATGTTGCAAAGGTACAATGTTGAGGAAGATCCAACAGATTCAGCTCCTAGCTCTCTCCTTCTCTCTGTCACCTCTAATTACAACTAGATGAACAAGAACTAGAAGAACTAGATCTAGACAACTAGAGGGACCTCTCTCCTTCTCTATAATTGAAACCCTAGCTTTTTCTCTGGAGAAGAATAATGAGATGAGATGATCCTTAGGGGGTTCAGGAGCCTTGCTTATATACACTACTACAGAAACCATTAACCGAGGCGGTTAAAAAGGATTAACCGTGGCGGTTTTTTCAACAGCCACGGATCAATGGTCACGGTTAATCGTGCCATTTACCATGGCGGTTGGAAAGAACCGCCATGGTCAATCAAGGTAAAAAACAAAAAAAACCTAGATCCAAACACGGGTAGGGCTGGATCTGGGCCATGCCGTCGCCGCCAATCTGGATCTGCGCCATGCCGCCGCCGCCTCCACGTGGGAGTCGCGCCGCCAGGAGGAAGAGGAGGGAGCTCGCCGGCCTCCTCCTCCATGGATCCGGCCTCACCGGCCTTGGATCCACCGTCGGAGGGGGATCCCACAATGGATGGAGCTCGCCTGGGAGAAGAGGGAGACAGAGAAGGAGAGGGCCCTGGATCCGCCCCCACCTGGTGCCACCGGCCCGCGGGGTGACGCGTGGCCGCGCCGCCCTCACCTCGCGCTGCTGGCCCGAGGGGTCGCGCCGCCGGCCCGTGGGGTCGCCCTCCTCATGTCGCTGGCCCACGGGGTCACGCGTCGCCGTCCCGCAGGGTCCCCCACCTCGCGCCACCGGGTGGGGGAGGGACGCCATCGGGTGGGGGTAGGGCGCCCGGTGGGGGAGGGGCACCGTGCGGGTGAGGCCTGGCCAGGCGCCGTCAGGTAGGGGTGGGAGAGGGAGAGGGGAGAGGGAGATAGGAAATTAGGGTTTGGCTTCGTATATATAGCACGACTTGTTTTCTCGGGTGAATGGGCTTCTTAGTGGGCTCAGTTTAACCGAGACGGGCCTTATAAGATAACCAGCACCATAAATCCATTTTGCAAGGCGGTTGAATGTGACCGCCGCGGTTAATAAAAAATGACCTCCATGGATAATCCCTACATTAACCGTGGCAGTTTATAGGTTTAACTGCCATGGTTAATAATTTGCAATTGCTATGTAAAATAAATTCTGTAGTAGTGATAGCCTCCTCAAATGAATGTCAGCCGTCGGGTCAAACCAACCTTTGGCGAAGGGTTTAGATTGATCCTCAAAGGCGGTGGATCATAATCCGTGAACTTGAGCCTGATTGGCTGGAACAGCAGGGCAGGCGCCCTGACTCCGAGCCCATTTTGCCTCCCGTTTGTTCTAGTGTCTCCTGGAACTTTCTAGAGTACAGAAAATTGTGCGGTTGATAAATATCTCTATGTAAACATGACATGTGGGCCTTTCTTTGGTATTTCCTGATAACCCCCTACAAAAACATACATTCACCAAAACTTGTGGAATTCTGTTAGTATAAACCCTAATTCTAGCTATTGGTTTCATTTAGATCCTTTTCCTTGTTTAGTTGACGGTTGAAATTGGTACATAAGGACCGTCAACAACTCCCCCAAGCTTACCTTTTGCTCGTCCCTGAGCAAATATGAACTCAGTGATGGATAAGGAGTTGCTACAATGCTTTCATGCCTTAAAGGTACACATGCGTTCAAACAAGAATTCTCCTCTGGATTAGAGTAAACTATTCTGACTTTCAAACTTACCCATATTACCTTTAACCATGGGGCTAATAGCCATTACTTGGGTCTTGAGTAATTGAAAAGTAGAATGATCAAGCGAAGCACTATGTCTCAAGCTCTTCACTTTACCTTCATCCTAGAGTTTTGCAAAGTTTTCAAAATAAAACTGAAAGTTTCTTTTGTATGACCCTCTCAAGTCACTTTATCTGTGGTATTTGTGGATCCTTACCAAGGCAATAATGCTGTTATGCCTTCTCTCACTCACCCTATAACTAATAGGCAATATATGGAGTTCATAGGTGGGGAGAAACAACGCATACATACTTGCAAAGCATATATTGTAAAGTCAAACAATCGGTCCAGAGAAACAGGGCATACAATCAAATCAAGATGTGCATGTGTATGGGATATATGGTGGATGTATGAGGGTGGATATGTGGTGGATATATAATGGTGTATGGTGGATATATGAGGGTGTATGATGGAAACCTAATTCTACTCTGCTCCTTGAATAGATATACATACATCTCTCTTTTGGACTTGGATTTTTTAAGAGAACTTGGGCTTTTTTTTAGAGAGGCGGGCATCTAAGTACCCATTGTTTTGATAGGACACTTGTCCATGTTTTACTCTCTTTATATATATATTTTTTTTGACAACCCCAAGTCTCTTTCTATAATAGAGCTTTTGAGAGATGATAACGAGGAAATCTTTGGAGCAGTTACATCTGTGGTAATGAAATATATGGATAGTTAGAGAACTAGGATATTTTTGGTTACTTACTCCCAAGGTAGGAGTAGAGCATTTTTCTGGTGGATCTGAATGGCATATATGTGGATGCGTACTTCCAGGATAGAAGTAGTATATATGAGTGGAGTGTACGTGATCTTGATTTTAAAAGCATGACAGGTCTCTAAGGGTCAACAAAGCTTGACAAAACTCAATGCAAATACAAGTAGTAAATGGTGAATGTTTTCCTAATCTACCAGGCATGTATATATGGTTGTGGTAGAAATTCAAGCTCTCATCATACAGAAACATATCATGTAACATTTTCAATTTTCAAAACTGTTGACACAAAATGTGACGCACTGTGCCTAACACACAATAAGCCGAAAAGCGTGGCTTCAATCGGGTGCCCGGGTGTTTCGAAATCCGGAAACGTGCCAGTCAGTTTGACCTGAAACTAACAAGGGATGAAAATCATTAGATATAAAACCAGTTAGTTTGACAGATCCATATATACGGCCCTGAAGCCACTTACGACGACATACAGCTATAGAAGCCATCTGCCAACAGGTTTTATAGATCATTCCGCTAAAGCAAACATAAAGCACGTGAAAAGTTCATTGCCGAATATGCATGCATGGGAAAAGTACATATGAATGAATCATAATTAATTGTGAGTTAAAGCATAACCAAGCTCGGTAATACAACCGAGTTGGGATCCATGATGAAGAAACATGTAAGCAAAACACGATCAAACTAATCTAAAGCTTGTATCTGCCGCACGATACCCAACCTTATCAAAGCTTAAACATGGTTAACATGCATGAACCCGCACCACGTAGCAATCTAGATTTACACTAATTCGGCTATTGTGAACATGAGATCTATTTGTAGGAACAACATGCAAGTAAAAAATTATTGAAACAGGAATAGATCTATAGGAAAGAATAGAGCCAAACCGTATCAATCTAGATTGGGCAAAAGAGTGTTACAAATATATAAAATATCTAAAACATGCAACACATGATAACTTAATGAATCTACTAGATCTTGCCAAACCTAATAGAGCCGATAACTATCTTGCTTTTGCTAAGCATATCGAATAAACACCCGCCTCACGGTATTTACTCATAAACGAAACATAAGCGAATACTTCTTGATTGTCAAGCAAAGATCCGCCGCACGATCATTGAAAACAAACAAGACTACTTGCATCAACATCTAAATCCACCGCATGATACTAGACATGATAGCAAGGTTGCCGGGACTTACGGAGGTTGACGGATCGATGATTCCTCTCGAAGAACTCGACGACACGACAAAGGACTCGAAGTTGGCACGGGGCCGGTTGTTTTGAATTGGTTGTAAACAGTTTTTACAATGGATAAGGGTTTATATTTATACCCTGGTCGTGACATGAGTCCTAAAAGGACACGGTTACAAAATATTAAAGGAAAAGCATGATATCTTTGACTTTAATTTCCTCCGGAGTCTTCATTGCCTTAATTGTTGTGGCCTTCTTTGCCCGATCGGTCCTTTGCTTGCCGTTTTTGTCGCTTCCCTAATGGAAAATCACTCTTTATCAGAATAACCGTCCGCACGATCATTTGCCGAACCTTTGGAAATTAGCCGACCGCACGGACACTTGCCGAATGCTCCGAGACTAGCCGACCGCACAGATACTTGCCGAATGCTCCGAACACCCATCTCTATAAATCTGTTGCGCGCTGGTCCACTTGTCATCCTCCTGAGCGCACTAAAATTCAGTGTTAACACATGCCCCCTCAATTTTGGTATAAAATTCATTTTATTCTGAAATTGACCACAAGCTTCCCCTTTTCTTCTAGGTCAACACTGTTCAACACCACAACCGCCGCTCAAAAAATTCGAGCCCCAGCACACCTTTGAATTTACTTCAACCCTTCAATGGCGACTCAGGATGAAATTCCGGAGGTAAATTTCATTCACCTTCACGTATTCGGCAATTCTTGATTGATTTCCCTGTTTCTTTCTCGATTCATTTGTTTTTCGATTCCGTTATCTGAAGGAATACAAGAACGACATTTTTATCCCCTATGCTGTGAATCCCGATTCCTACCTCCTTGGCCCAATGGGGAATCCTGACCCAACCGAGATCATTGAGAAAGAAACTTTAAGAATACCCTTCAAGTCTGGAGTCACCCTGCCCAACCTATGGCAAAACGCTTTCAAGACCTGGCCGTCTCCTCCAATCACCGGGTGGCGAAACTGGTACCGGAGAATTTTGGAAAAAAGCAGCAGCCATTGGGATGATCAAGACATCAACCATTGCCTAGAATTTTCTCTGTCAGAAATGCCTAGAAATGAATCCCTCCTGATGGCAGCTTCTCATTTTTGGTCTAATTTTATCAATGCTTTTGTTTTCGGCCACGGCATGATGACCCCTACTTTGGCCGACGTGTTCATGATGACTGGCCTAAATGTGTCACAACTAGTATACCCTTCCAAGTACAAGACCAAAAGCAACCAGAAAGCTGTCAAATCTGGAGGTGGATGGGTTGGATACATTCAGACCTATATGAAAGCATCTGGTGCTGTCTCTGATAAGGAATACATGGCCTTCATGAACATGTGGTTGTGCAGGTTCATCTTCTGTGGAAAATATAATGAGCCAACCTTCAATCACATGGTGATGGCTGAAGATTTAGTTGCACGTTCCCTGATACCTCTGGGCAAATATCTGCTGGGATCTGTCTATCATATGATGCACCAAATCACTGCCCAGATGCATCGAAGTGTGGAAATTTCCTGCATAAGTGGCCCTTGGTGGTTTGTTCAGATGTGGCTGCAACTATACATGCACCAGATAGTCTCTGTGCCCCTTCATAATTTGAATTTCCCTTCAGTTAATTATGCTGAAGGCAGTACAACAAAAGTTAAGGGCTGTCAAACATATGGAGAAGAAACATCCTCTATCAGCATTGATATGGACATTGGTCATCTCTTCAAGCTTTTCTTCAAGGGTTTTGACAATGTGCTTTGGCTTCCCTACAGAGAGAATGATAATCTGACTCTCCCCTATAAATTCAGCTATGAAACCGGCTGCTCTGACAAGGTGTCCGCAGAGATCTTCAACTCCTTTATCAAGCCCTGCATCTTGCCAGCCGAATTTCATCATGGGAGGTTGGTGCACCCTACCTATGAATTCTATAATCCCAATATGGTATCCAGGCAATTAGGATGTGGACAACTGCCCCCAAGGCCTTTCTTCTCAACAATCATAAGATACAGGGTGCTGATCACAAATGAAACAGAAGCTAAAAAAGTCTTTGAGCTTGGATGGGATTTGCCAACATATGAACCCTCCCCATTTGGGTTAGTAGATTTTGCCTTGTCCCTTTTTTCTTCCTGGTGGCAAGAGTGGCACAATCACATCTTCAATATACCAGTGCACCCTTTATGCCAAGATTTGTATCCCGAATTTGCCCATGATAGTGAGGTAATTTCATTACATTTGCTACTTCCTGCTTTTGAATTCACCTTCTCTTATTTTAAAATCTGGCTATGCACAGGACTTCGAGCCTACCCCTCCTAACAAAATAGTTCAGTACTACTCAGCTGGACCTAAACCTGCCTTGGGTTTTAATGCTCCAACTCTGGCAACTTTTATGAAGATCCCTACAGCTGCAGCTACTGCACTTAAAGGAGGAGAAGGCAAAAGGAAGGTACTTGAGCATGTCAATGTATTCAGAAGGGTAAGATCCAAGACAGTCAAACGGTCTCTCAAGGCAATAACTCTGACTGTTTTATATCAATTATCTCTACTGCAGCCACATGTTGACATCCCTGGATCAAGCAATGCCTCGATAACAATGGATATCCCTCTTCAAACCTCTATTGAGGATGCAGAGATTCATGAAACTGAAAATATATAAGTTCATGAAGCCGAAAGCACAGATGTCCATGAAGCCTTCAAACATATTGGTATTATTCGACTAATCACTTCCCTCCCTTTATATAACATTTATTTTCTATTCTTATGCTCTATCATCTGCATCATTGAAATAGATGAAATGCTATATAACCTAGCAGAAGAGCACTCCTCTGCTCCAGCTCCAGGCTCACCATCCTTGAATACCCAGTCAAGCCCTCAACCAGAGCAGGACACGACCTATCCTGATGATCGCCCAACATAGCAGTTAATATTTTGCCTCAAGCTATTCTTTTAGTACACTTATCCAGTCGGCTAACACTTTTCCAGTGAGAAGGGTGAAGAAACCACCTCCCAGCAGACTTTGTCAAGTTGAAAATCAAGCCCGGCTGAAGGATATAGCTAATTTGCTGAACAAGGACATCAACATTTTGGTCCAAGATTCAGATCAAATAAAAGATCTCCTTGAGCTCATCAACCAAGACCTTCCACCTGTCCTTAAGGCCTCTCTGGAATTTGTAGCCAACCTTGATGATTATTTTGCTGTGGTGAAGAGGGCAAATAAAAACATAGCTTCCAGGACTGTCTTGCAAAACAATAGGTCTCTGAAGAAGCAAGAAGACAAAGCCTTGCATTCTCAAATTCAAACTGTCAAGAATTCACTGGCAACTTTGGAGCCTAAGCTGAAAGTCATGGAGGATGAGAAAATCAGGCTGGAGCCTCAGTTAGCCGAACTGAATGCCAGAATTCAGTCTCGCAAAGCCAAGAGAGCAGATTTGCCAAACTCCATAGAGGCAATTTCATCAAGGATGTCAACTGTCCTCAAAGAAGACCAACAGCTCAAAGCAAAGCTGTCCAGCATTCAGAGCTCTGAAAATGAAGACCAGAAAGTGCTGGACAATATTAGCCGAATCAGGACTGAGGCCCTAGATGCCATTAATCAGCTTCTGAATGAATAGAAACACGACTTGTAATAGTTTAACCATGACTCATTTTGTCTCTGAACAATTGAATGTCTCTACTGTTCATTTCTATATACTCCTGTTTGTATGATAACATAATCGGCTTCTGTTATTTTCTGATTAAATCATAGCCGATTGCCTCTAGCTCTTTGATAGCCGATTGCACTTCGTTCTTCCGATTCGGGGAGACAGCCGAGCGACTCTTGATTTATCCGAGCCTGGTCCAGATCAGTAATGGCCCATCCGAAAGGGAGAAACCCTAATTCGTTGTTTGGTATTCTCATCGGCTTATAAATAAACCTTTCTTCTTCCGCCTCTGCCAACAGTTCCAGTCAAGCATTTTCATCTCCACCTCTCCACTTTCTTCGTCTAGGTCAACCCAGAGGAAAACCTAACCTCTACAGTGACAATGGCGGGTGGCGACGACCGTTGCAAGCGTCCAGCCGAGGGAGAAGCCAAAGGAAGCCGAGTGCAGCGTTGCCGACGACGCGAGTGAGAACCGATCTCCTGCCCCCTTGCAGTTGTTCTTTTTTGTTCATCCTTCAATCTCTGATTTCCTTCTTCATTCATCAGAATCAGGGTGAGCTCCACCAGCCAGAGCATTCCCTTCCCTCCGGCGATAGCATCTCAGCCGGAGACTCCTTCATCCGTCTCCTCCGGCTCTTCAGGCACCTACCACTCCAATCCTTGGGATTTGGATTCGGGTGCTATGGACGTCCCCTACACCCATGGGGAGGCGGTCACCTTCAAAGGCGAAAGGGACGAGGCCCGATGAGAGCTAGAGAAGATCTCCAAACAATACGGTATCGACCAACTTGAGTGGGAGAATTAGCGGAAGCAGTTCTGCAACGCCATCACCGGTTAGTACAAATAAATCCGCTCTATTCCCTTTTCTGATTTCATCTTGTTCACCCGATTCGTATTCTCTCTTCAGCGCTCTCTGCAGAGGTTGAGCGCCTGAAGAGTGCGGCGAACAAGATTGCCGACAAGGTGAATGCCCAGGGAGAAACCGCCGAAGCACGCCTAGATGATGCGGACGGTCATATAGATCAGGCCATCATCCAAGGTGTACACCACGGCGTAGCTCTGGGGTTGGCGGCAATGTCTACCCAGCGGCGTGAAGATATCTCCTTCATGCCAGTTGGTTTTCGTGGTGGCGTGCCTCCAGAAGACGTCGAAGACATTGATGATCTTCTAGATAGTTATGAGGACCATGCAACCGTCCTTGCTCAAGCCCAGTCTATCCTCAACAAGTTGTTTGAGGAGTAGTTTGTATCTAGGAACTCTCTGTAAAAACTACTTATCCTGTGAAACATGATCTATGATTTCCACTTGTCTTTTCCTCTTTGAATCTTTCTGAAAATAGCAAATTTGAGGAATGCTGCCTGAATTGCATGATTGTGTTTATATTTTTTACTCTAAAGGAGACACATACCGCGTCGGCTATTCTCTAAACTCTCAAAGTATTTTTTGGCTAAAGGCGATGTCTCCATATCGACTATTTTGTGTACAAAGCTCCTTAAGTCTGTTTATGCACCAATCTCAACACTGAGATGGAATTGCTTGAGAAACCTTCCATTAATAGCTCTAGTAAACTCTTCTCCTAGTAGAGTTTTTAATATATACGCATTGTCAGGCACACGCCTCACTATACAAAAAGGTCCTTCCCAGTTCGGAGACCATTTGCTGAATGCCTTATCTTTTGTCCAAATCGGCAGTATAGTTTTCCAAACTAAATCTCCCTCTGCAAATTGCTTCTCTTTGACCTTTTTGTTGTAATATCTGACAACACGTAATTTGTTTTTCTCGATATTTTCCAATGCTTTAAGATGAACCAAATGCAAATCCTCTAATTCGTCTATCATCAGATCCTTATAATCTTGTTTCCTCAAATCATTTTGCAAGATCACTCGCCTCGAATCTGACTGCAATTCCCACGGTAATACAACATGATGCCTATAAACCAACTCATAGGGAGATACTTGCATAGACCCATGACAAGCCATTCAGTAAGCCCACAAAGTTTCATTAAGAACCGAATGCCACTTTTTCGGCTTTTCATCAATCTTCTTCTGAATAATTTTGATCATGATCTTATTTGATGCTTCGGCCTGGCCATTAGCTTATGCATAATAAGGAGAAGAATTGTATAACTTGATCCCCATCTCTTTAGCAAAATTACAAAATTCAGACGAAGTAAACTGAGTTCACTGATCTGTCGTTATAGTCTGAGGAATCCCGAATCTGTGAATTATGTGCTCCTTAACAAAATTGATCATGTTCTCTGATGTAACCTTCTTCAAAGGAATAGCTTCAACCCACTTTGTAAAATAATCCGTGGCCAACAGTACAAACTTATGTCCTTTGCTAGAAGGAGGATGAATTTGACCAATCAAATCTATGCCCCATCCTCTAAACGGCCAAGGTTTGATAATTGGGTTCATAGCCGATGCTGGAGCTCTCTGAATATTTCCAAATTTCTGACAATCCTGACACCCTTTGTAATATTCAAAACAATCTTCAAGCATAGTTGGCCAAAAATAACAAGTTCTTCTAATCATCCACTTCATCCGGTAAGCCGATTGATGTGCACCACACACTCCTTCATGCAATTCATACATCAGTTTTCTGGCTTCTTCTTGATTCAAACATTTGAGGAGTACCCCATCTATGGATTTGTAGTACAACTGGTCATCAAGGAGCACGAACTTGAGAGCTTTGTACCTGAGTTTTCGGGAAACCTTCTGTGATGGATTCTTTAAGTAATCGGCAATCTCATTTCTCCAGTCATCAATTGCCCGATTCTCATCCACAACATTAACCTCTTGATCCTCTCGGTATCCCAAAGCAGTTTGAGCCAGTTTATTTGCATCTTCATTATGCCCCGTAGGGATATGGTGCAAGGTTGCCACCTGAAAATTCTTCAAAAGCTCTCGGGATTCTTCATAATATTCTCTTAATATATCACTCTTGCATTCATATTGGCCGATCAATTGATTAATTACTAACTCAGAATCTCCAAAGATCTCAACAGCAACAGCCTTTATTTCAACAAGAAACCGAAGTCCTCTAAGTAGTGCTTCATACTCAGCTTGATTGTTAGTAACATGGAATTCAATAGGGATGGCATACTTAAAAGTTACCCCTGGTGGAGAGATCAAGAGAATGCCAGCACCACCACCTTTGCTACAAGATGAACCATCAAAAAACTTATCATGTTAGCAGAAGGATCACGATGTTGGGTAATAAAGTCGGCAATAATTTGACCCTTTACCGCCTTTGTCGATTCGTACTTTAATTCAAATTTTGATAAAGCCAAAATCCATTTGCCAATTCTTCCATTTAAAATTGGCATTGATAAGATATGTTTTATTACATCAAATTCAGAAACTACCACGCATTCGGCATTCAACAAGTAGTGCCGAAATTTGGTACACGAGTAATACACGCACAGGCAAAGTTTCTCCATAGCCGAATACCTTGTCTCTAGATCTAGCAGCTTTTGGCTAAGGTAAGCTATCACTCTTTCCTTTCCTTCAAACTCTTGCATGAGGGCCGACCCTATTGTCAGGTTGTTGGCCGCCACGTACAACTTAAAAGGCTTGTCAAGCTGTGGAGGTACCAACACAGGTGGCACCTTCATGTATTCTTTGATCTCATCAAAAGCCTTTTGTTGTACGTCACCCCACACAAATTCTTGATCCTTTTTAAGCTTTAACAGAGGAGAGAAAGGCAAAACCCTTTTCGACAAATTAGATATGAATCTTCTTACAAAGTTGATCTTGCCGAGCAGTGATTTCAATTCTGTGAGATTAGTTGGAGGGATAACCTTGTCTATCGCTTCCATGCTCTTCTTACCGACCTCAATCCCTCCCTTATGGACCAGAAATCCTAAAAACTCACCAGCTGAGACTCCAAAGGCACACTTGTTCGGGTTCATCCTCAAACCATGCTTCCTAGTGCACTCCAAGGTCTTCCTTAAATCGGCTAAATGTCCCTCGTGATTTCTAGACTTGACCACTACGTCATCGATATAGATCTCCACAATCTTACCGATCAACTCATGGAAAATATAGTTCATGGCTCTCTGATAAGTTGCACCGGCATTCTTTAAACCAAAAGTCATGAAGACCCACTCAAATAATCCAATATGACCAGGGCATCTGAAGGCTATTTTTGAAACATCCTCTATTGCCATAAAGATTTGATTATAGCCAGCATTACCATCCATAAAACTGATGACTTCATAACCAGCTACTACATCGACAAGCAAATCGGCAACCGGCATTGGGTAACCATCCATTGGAGTGGCTTTATTGAGATCTCTAAAGTCAATGCAGACCCTCATCTTTCCATTTTTCTTGTACACCGGAACTATGCTTGAAATCCACTCTGCATACTTGCATGGCCAAATGAAATTTGCTTCTAATAATGTTTCAACTTCCTTTTTCACATCGGCTAATACCTCCTCTTTGAAAATTTTCCAAGGAGGTTGTTTGTAAGGATGATATCCAGGCTTAATCGGCAATCCATGCTCAACAATAGAACGATCCAGTCCGAGCATCTCTGTGTAATCCCAAGAAAAACAATCTTTGAACACTTTTAGAAGGTCTATCAACTTTAATCTATACTCTGGGTTTAAATTTGCACTGATATGCATCGGCCTTGGTTTGACATCATCACCAACATTTATTTCCTCTAGCTTATCGGTCGACATAAAGCCACATCCCAACTTTCCTTTATTGCCATCGATTGGGTTCCCCATTAAAAATTGCTATGAGAGCCGACTGCTTGGATCGGCTGTTGGTCCTTGTTAGAGACATTCACAGGACCTTCTCCCCAGATCTTTCTAGAGAAATAATAAAAGCCATCATACTCCCAGTAGGTAGGCTCCGCGGCAGCAACACTTACCGAATCATCAGTATGAACAATTTCAACATCATCCCCAATCCATTGAATGAGAACCTGATGCATGGTTGAGGCTATGCAGCAGTTAGCATGGATCCAATCTCTTCCCAAGAGCAGACTATATGCCCCCTTGCCATCAATGACAAAGAAGGTAGTGATCAAAGTTTTTGATCCAATCATCAACTCGACGTGTACAACTCCCCGGGTGTCAGAAGGATTACCAGCAAAGTCCCTGAGCACTAAGTCATTTTTCAACAATTCTCAGGACAAGCTGGGCCATTAGATCCTGACACTCGCATTCATCGGAATCTAAGTACACTTTCTCTTGGATGTTTTGGCTTTCGGGGGCTATGAAATCCGAAGGGATGAAGAAATCCATGCATGCATTAGCCGAACGATCTTGCTCATCAGGCTTTTTCTTAGGACGCCACATCTGTTTCTTGTCAGCAACTATTTGTGCCAACTCTCTGTTCCTCAAGCGTTGCACTCTCCTCTTCTGGCTCTTCCTCAGCCCTGGTAGGCACCATTGTCCCTTCTGCCATACATATTCATGGTGCTCTTTCTACTCAGCACCTTCCTCATATTGGGCCCACACTTGATCGACAAATCTCTTGCCTCGCCGATTCTCAGAGTTGCCTATTTTTAATCGCCAATCGTCCTCAGAAAAATGTGTTCCAAGTCTCTCATGAATTGGACGGCGGTTGACCCGGGATTGCCTGTACCCTGAATATTGATCACTGCATTCAGGGCAATTTTTCTTAGCAGGCAGCTTTAGGCCTTCATTCCAGCAATGCTTGAAAAATGGGCATCCCCAATGAGACTGCTCCTGCTCTCTCATGTGTTCTTGCTCTCTCCAGTACATCCCTTCCTTGTACCTGCGATGCTCCTCCTTGAACTCATGCTCCTCATAATATCTCTGCCTCTAATACTGCTCTTGCTCCCGACGCCATTTGTTCAACAGAATCCGTGTTGTAACCCTAGGCTTGGAAGCTTCCCCTTTCTCGGTTCGGCTATTCTGGAACTGACTCTGTTGCCAAAACTCCTCATTTGTAATCTGCCAATCAGGGTCAACAACACCAGCTTTTCTTGCTCTATCTAAAGTCAACACCTTCATCTTTCCCTTGTCTTTGGGGTATTCTGTGGCAACCATGTTCATAGAGAAAGACACCGTGTTCTGTGCAAAAGGATTAGCATCAATTTTCATCTTACCATCAAACTTCAGATGCCCCTCCTGAATAGCTTTTTGAATTCACACTCTGAACACTTGGTAATTATTGATGGAATGAGAATTAGTATTGTGGTAGCCGCAAAACTTCTTGTCTTTTACTCCCTCAGGGCGCAGCATGGGATGCCCTTCCGGCAATTTGATGCGTCCCTCCTTCAGCAACAACTCGAACAGCTTGTCTGATTTAGAGACATCAAAGTCATAAGTACCCTTCTGCTGCCTCAACCATCGTTGACTAACCTGAGTCGGCTCTTTCGCCCAGATCAATTCGGCTGTGGCTATTTCGTCCTCATCATCATACTCTGCCGCTTCTTCCAGGAAACTTTGATACATCTCATTAGCTACATCACCTTTCTGGAAGCGGTTGTCTCTCCTGAATCCTTAAACCTGATTACTCATCATTGCCAACCACTGTGACAACTGACCAAGGTCATCAAAATCCATGTCGAACAACTTTTCTCTAACATTCGGCTGCATGCCCGCTATTGCCATCCCTGGCAATTGGTCATCTGGCAGGTTCAAGGAATAGCAGAGATTTTTGGTCTCTCTAAACCTGCGGAGGTACTCCTAGGGTGTCTCATTAGCCCTCTGCCTCAAGCTCATGAGGTCAACTAGCTTCTTCTCATTAGTACCCGTAAAGAAATACGCATGAAACTTCTGTTCTAATTTTTCCCATGTACCAATGGAATTTGCCAGTAGAGATGTGAACCATGTGAAAGCTGGCCCTATCAGAGACAACGGAAAATACCGAATCCTCCAAGCTTCATCTGCAGACGCCTCTCCAAGCTGCATCAAGTATCGGCTGATGTGTTCTATGGTGCTCGTATCATCCTGACCAGAAAACTTGGTCAAATCTGTGGGAGGTTTCACCCTCGGAGGTAGTGCCACTCGGTTATACAACTCTGGATAAGGAGACTTGTATGCATAGGACTGATTCTTTGGCTTTAAGCCAAACTGATTCTGCATTATGTTTGTCATCCTGTGCATGATAACATCAATATTTGAATTTGGAGCTCCATGCGCTTGCCCTTCAAAATGCAGCCCTGCTGAGTTCTTGTACCCTGGGTTTGGGAGAGCATCAATGGTATTGTAATCGGCAAACTCTTGGTATCCATCTCCATACATATTCTTCTGCAACCTGTTCCCTGCTGGAGACACCTTGAAAGCCGATTGTGGGACGTTTCCTGACGCACCGAACGTGAGTTGGCCATATGTCATGGGCGGTTGTTGTTTATGGTGAGGAGCCATCCCACCTTGGTGCATGCCAGGCGCTCCACTACTCTCAGCAGCTTTCTCCTGGTGCTTAGGCACATGGAACAATGTCCGTCCTTGCATTGGACCAACAACTTCTTCGAAGTATTTATCAGCAGATGGACCGAAAGTACTAACCATGATTGTGCGAAAGGTATTCAAGAAAGTTGTATGATGATTTCTCATGGTTTCACTCATGGCCTTGTAAACCATTTCAGTCATCTTCTAAGCATCTTCCTCTTCGGTGTAATCAGTCTGATGTGGAAGGAGTGTTCTGGGAAGCGACTGCTTCTGAAAAACTTTGTTGCTTTTGTTATTTGAAAAAGACATCAAGCATTTACGTTGAAACTCATCGCATGCCTGCTGGACCAGATTTCTCAGATCTTCTGGTAACTCATCCATAGTCACGTCCAGAATCTGGCTATTGTCGATCTCGACAATCTTGAAATGTGGAATCCCACCGAGCATGCCAAAAAGTGTGTTGACACAAAATGTGATGCACTGTGCCTAACACACAGCAAGCCGGAAAGCGTGGCTTCAATCGGGTGCCCAGGTGTTTCGAAATCCGGAAACGTGCCAGTCAGTTTGAACTGAAACTAACAAGGGATGAAAATCATTAGATATAAAACTGGAACATGCTGGGTGAGACCAGACAGTTCCATATATACGGCCCTCAAGCCACTTACGATGACATACAGCTATAGAAGCCATCTGCCAACAGGTTTTAGAGATCATTCGGCTAAAGCAAACGTAAAGCACGTGAAAGGTTGATTGCCGAATATGCATGCATGGGAAAAGTACGTATGAACGAATCATAATTAATTGTGAGTTAAAGCATAACCAAGCTCGGTAATCCAACCGAGTTGGGATCCATGATGAAGAAACATGTAAGCAAAACACGATCAAACTAATCTAAAGCTTGTATCTGCCGCACGATACCCAACCTTATCAAAGCTTAAACATGGTTAACATGCATGAACCCGCACCACGTAGCAATCTAGATTTACACTAATTCGGCTATTGTGAACATGAGATCTATTTGTAGGAACAACATGCAAGTAAAAAATTATTGAAACAGGAATAGATCTATAGGAAAGAATAGAGCCAAACCGTATCAATCTAGATTGGGCAAAACAGTGTTACAAATATATAAAATATCTAAAACATACAACACATGATAACTTAATGAATCTACTAGATCTTGCCAAACCTAATAGAGCCGATAACTATCTTGCTTTTTCTAAGCATATCGAATAAACACCCGCCGCACAGTATTTACTCGTAAACGAAACATAAGCGAAGACTTCTTGATTGTCAAGCAAAGATCCGCCTCACAATCATTGAAAACAAACAAGACTACTTGCATCAATATCTAAATCCACCGCATGATACTAGACATGATAGCAAAGTTGCCGGGACTTACGGAGGTCGACGGATCGATGATTCCTCTCGAAGAACTCGATGACACGACAAAGGACTCAAAGTTGGCACGGGGCCGGTTGTATTGAATTGGTTGTAAACAGTTTTTACAATGGCCAAGAGTTTATATTTATACCCTGGTCATGACATGAGTCCTAAAAGGACACCGTTACAAAATATTAAAGGAAAAATATGATATCTTTGACTTTAATTTCCTTCGGAGTATTCATTGCCTTAATTGTCACGGTCTTCATTGCCCGATCGGTCCTTTGCTTGCCGTTTTTGTCGCTTCCCTAACGGAAAACCGCCCTTTATCAGAATAGCCGTCTGCACGATCATTTGCCGAACCATTGGAAATTAGCCGACCGCACGGACACTTGCCGAATCCTCTGAGACTAGCCGACCGTACAAATACTTGCCAAATGCTCCGAACACCCATCTCTGTAAATCTGCTGCGCGCTGGTCCACTTGTCATCCTCCTGAGCGCACTATAATTTAGTGTTAACAAAAAGATAAATTCTTCAGAACTCTAGTATTGCTAGGAACAAGATAAATAGCAGCTCAGACTTTTTCATATCATACCTATCAACTACCTAGACTTAGATCAAGCATTCGCAACCCACAAGTTTTAGGTTCAGAGTAAATCTTATGTCAAAATAGTTATGTCTAAAACTCGGGAAAATTCAAGGCTGAACACTAGGTGCTTGAAAGGAATTACGACAGAGCAACTATTCTTCATCTCCATGTTAAGAGTTTATCATTGGAGTTCATTTTAGCATAGCTTCTTTATTTTATTCTCTCTTATTATTTATTAGCAAACTTTTAAACTAAGCAGACATATATATAAGCGGGAAATATTTATTGGGTTTTCTATGATTATGCATCTTTTTATTCTTAGCAGAGTATAGGTATAAAGATTGATAGGTAGAAATACTTAGCTAAGTATATGGGGGTGCTCTCCCCAAGCTGGATGTTGACGTAGTCGTTCACTCTTGCTGTTGATATATTAGATCTCATTCAAGCTTCCAAATCCTGCACAACTCAAATAGACAATAAATCTCGTGGAATTGATTAATCATTAGTGGTTGGCCACTTAAACCTTAGTTGTCTAAAGCTTGATTTATTTCTAGATTGAATCATTAAATTGCAAAAATTCAATCAAGTCAATTTCTTCTAAGTGCTCAGGTTCCAGAAAAACTTTCAAACGTTGACCATTTACCTTGAATATGTTACCTGTATCATCTTGAAGTGTGACAGCACCGTGTGATGCAACTTCAGTCACTTTGAATGATCCTTCCCATTTGCTTCGAAGTTTTCCATGACCAAAGAGCTTCACTCTTGAGTTGAATAGCAGAACTTTATCACCAGGTGTGAACTCCTTGTGCTTGATTCTCTTATCATGCCACCATTTTGTCCTCTCTTTGTAGATTTTGGAATTGTGATAAGCTTTTTCTCTCCATTCCTCTAGCTCAGATATTTGTATTTGACATTTCTTACCAGCCAAGTGGAGATCCATGTTCCATTTCTTGATGGCCCAATGGGCTCTGAATTCCAATTCAACATGCAGGTGACATGTTTTTCCATATACAAGATGATAAGGTGTCATGCCTATGGGTGTTTTGTATGCAGTTCTATACGCCCATAATGCATCATGAAGCTTGTGTTTCCATTTCTTTCCCATCTCATCCACGGTCTTCTGCAGAATGTTCTTGATTTGCTTATTTGATGTTTCAGCTTGACCGCTAGTTTGAGGATGGTATGGAGTTGCAATGTTGTGCTTGACTCCATATTCTGCTAGGAGCATCCGAAATGTTTTGTCGATGAAATGCGATCCTCCATCACTTATGACCATTTGGGGCATTTTGAATCTTGGTAATATCACTTCATGGAACATCTTCTTAGCATGCTTGGAGTCAGCGACTCGACATGGTAATGCTTCTACCCACTTGGATACGTAGTCAACTGCCACCAAGATGTATTCAGCATCTCCAGACCTTGGGAATGGTCCCATGTAGTCAATTCCCCAGACATCAAACAACTCTATTTGAAGGTTGTTAGTGAGTGGCATTTCGTTCCTAACATTAATGTTTCCATGTTTCTGACATCTGACACATCTTCTAATGAACTATTTTGTATCTTCATACATTGTCAGCCAGTAAAATCCGCTTTGCCAGATCTTTGCATGTGTACGGTACACTCCATAGTGTCCTCCATAAGGGGATGCGTGCAATCTGTCTATGATATTCATGGCTTCAACCATTGGGACACATTTCCGTAGTAGTCCATCAGCACAAACCCGATAGAGATACGGATCATCCCACAAGTGGCAACGAGAGTCATACTGAAGCTTTCTCTTATCACCTCCTGGTGGAACATATCCTGAAACCATATAATTCACATTATCCGCATACCAAGGGTCCGAGTGTGTTACCTTGAGGAGTGTCTCGTACCTTAAATAGTCATTAATAGGCAATTGATGTTCATTTTTATATTGAAGCCTAGACAAGTGATCATCTACTGAATTTTCTACTCCTTTCTTGTCTCTTATTTCTATGTCAAATTCTTGGAGTAAAAGAATCCATCTTATAAGCCGAGGTTTAGCATCTTTCTTAGTGAGCAGGTATTTAAGAGCAGCATGATCTGAATAAATGATTACCTTAGCTCCTACTAAGTAAGATCTAAACTTGTCTATCGCAAAGACTACTGCCAACAACTCTTTTTCAGTGGTGGTATAATTGAGTTGCGGCCTAGACAAGGTTTTGCTAGCATAGGAAATAGCATAGTGCTTTTTATCCTTGGTTTGGCGTAAGACAGCACCCACTACAAAGTCGCTAGCATCACACATGATTTCGAAGGGTAGCGTCCAATCGGGTGGTTGGATGATTGGAGCAGAAATGACTGGTTTCTTGAGAATTTCAAAAGCCTCATAACAATCATTAGTGAAAAGGAAAGGTACATCTTTGGCTAAAAGGTTAGTGAGGGGTCTAGCGATTTGGGAAAAGTTTTGAATGAAATGCCTATAGAACCCTTCGTGGCCTAGTAAGCTTCTGATTCCTTTCACATTTGTGGGAGGTGGAAGTTGTTCAATAACTTCAATCTTTGCTCTATCCACTTCTTTCCCACGTTCGGACACCTTGTGTCCTAGCACTATTCCTTCTTGAACCATGAAATGACATTTTTTCCAGTTCAGGACTAAGTGCTTTTCTTCACACCACTGTAAGACTTTGTCTAAATTCTCTAAACAATCGTCAAAGGTTTTTCCATAGACAATGAAATCATCCATGAACACCTCCACAATTTTCTCGATCATGTCAAAGAAAATAGACATCATGCACCATTGGAACGAAGCTGGAGCATTGCACAATCCAAACGGCATTCGTTGATAAGCATAAGTTCCATAAGGGCATGTAAAAGTGGTCTTACTTTGGTCATCATGATGGATCGAGATTTGATGATATCCGGAATAACCATCAATGAAACAAAAGAAAGAGTTCATTGCAAGCCGTTCCAACATTTCATCAATAAAGGGTAACAGGAAGTGATCTTTCTTTGTAGCCTTGTTAAGTTTCTGGTAGTCAATCCACATGCGCCACCCAGTGACAGTGCGTTGAGGGATGAGTTCATTTTTCTCATTTCTTACATCTGTCATCCCTCCTTTCTTTGGCACAACTTGGATAGGGCTAACCCATTCACTATGCGGCACAGGATAGATAATCCCGGTGTACAAAAGTTTCAAGACCTCTTTCTTAACGACCTCTCGCATAACATTGCTAAGTCTTCGTTGTGGTTCCCTCGAAGGTGACGAATCCGGATCGATGGGAATTCTATGAGTACAAAGAACCGGACTAATTCCAATGAGATCATGGAGTGAGTAGCCAAAGGCTGATTTATGTCTTTCTAGGATAGTGACAAGTCTATTGGTTTCCTCTTGGGAAAGCTTGTCACTTATAATGTTAGGAGTTTCTTTGTTATTATTGAGAAAGACATATTTCAAGCTAGCAGGAAGAGGTTTTAACTCGATTGAGGGTTGTGATGGCACTTTCAAAGGATCTAATTCGATAGGTTCTGCTAGCTCTTCCTATTCTTGAGTGAAGTGTTCATCATCAAGAGTTGGTTGAGACCAGTCTTCTAGAAATGCCACTAAGACTTCCTCAATAGGGTCTTGTTTGGGCTTGGGTTCAACTATTGCATTATTTGATCTTAAAAGATGAACATCAGTAGAAGAATTGCCTACCTTGAATTTTAGATGATCCTTTTTTGGTTGCTCTTGAAAGATTGTTCCAAACAGTACACCAATCAAGAGAGACATGTCCGAGATGTCATAGATGTAAAAATCTAAGCGATACTCAAACCCTCTTATGCGTAAAGGAATGGACCTTATGACCCTTCCAAATGGTACACCAATCAAGAGAGACATGTCCGAGATGTCATAGATGTAAAAATCTAAGCGATACTCAAACCCTCTTATGCGTAAAGGAATGGACCTTATGACCCCATAACTTTCAAGAATAACTCCAGACGGAATTCTTAGAAGCTTATGTGATGAGATCAAAGATTCGTTGGGGCAAAGATGTTGGGCTAAGGCCCTTGAAATTATATTTATCCCAACGATAGGACTATAGTGAGCCTCTATGGTGTTTCCCATAAGTTTGCAAAGTATAATATCTAAGGGAGCGGTGATTCGGGCTACCTCAATGGATAACTCTGATTCTGCCGACCACTCACGGCTCATGATAGCTGAGAGGCCTTTAATGTGCTCTAAAAGGAAAGCATCATTGTGTAGACCATCATCATTAAATGATGCAGAGTGCACCAGAGGCTTCACTTGAACTGGAAAATTTGATGTGTTGCCGAAATCTTTAAAAAGATCTACCTCGATTTCTGACAGGAACATAGAAGGATGGGGTTCATCACTCTCTAAAGAGTGTTGTGTTTCCATAGGAGATAGTTCTATGGAAACCAAATCATTTGAAGGATTTAAAGAAATTTCAGATTCGGTTGTTTGTTCCTCCTCATGTTGTTCGAGGCTTGGCTCGACTTCATCTTCGGGAAATTCGTCAGAAACTCTAGTGTAAGGGGTATTTTCAAGAATTTTATCAAGAATGGCTTCTCCTTCACTAATAGTTTTGTGCGAGAACGATCCTCCTGAAGATAGGTCAAGGTGGAGAGCAGCTTCCTTGTTAAGACCAAGATGGAAGTGATAAAGTAAGACATTGTCTGACAAGGAAAGGTTTGGACCAGAATTGATAAGGCTTATGAACCTAGCCCAAACTGCACCTAGTGTCTCTTTCTCTTTTTGTTTGAACTGAAGAACTTCAATTCTAAGGGCTGCAATTTTAGAAAGAGGGAAGAAAGCAAGACAAAATTTGTCTCGAAGTTCATCCCAATTCCCATTTACGCCTCCTACGGAATGAGCATACCACTGTTTCGCTCTTCCCAAAAGTGAGAATGGAAACAATTTCCATTTTAAGGTCTCTTGTGTCATGCCAGCAATGATGAGGCAAGAACACAATTACTCAAATTCTCTAAGGTGGGTGTAAGGATTTTCGTTTTCTAGCCCGGAGAAAGATTACTCCCGAAACATGGCTATGAAAGCAGGGCGAAGCTCGTAGCCATCTGTAAGAATGGGGTTTGAAGATGGTGGAGGCTCCAACATGTCGCCCTTTGGAGCAGAGTATTATAAATAGGAGTGGAATTCATGTGGTAAGATGAAAATGGTAAGGTGAGAAAGGTGGTAAAAAAAATAAAAAAGGAAAAAGGTAAACAGATGACTTGGTTCAAAACTAGCACAACTACCGTTCCCCGGCAATGGCGCTAGACAGCTTGTTGGTATTTCTTAACGCACACAGATAAATCCGCAAGCACACGGATACCGTTGTAGCTTTCACCCGTGACTATTCCAAGGGTATCGATTTCCACGGGGAATGCAAAGTGAACTAGAAAAGAACTAAGAACGTCCAAGGATAGATAAGATAAATGGGTAGAGAGATTTTAGAGTTTTCTAAGGGGTTTATCTAATCAAAGGCCCATGATACTCTACTTACTTTGGAGCAACAGTACCTTCCCAACTCTCGACAAAGACTGGGAAAAAGGTAGTCGGGGGGAGGCTGCCAAAAGCTCTACGAAAACACCAACCCGAACGTGGTGGATTTCAAATGCCTTACAGAGCTGTCACCCCTGGGGCCACCACAACTATCTGTAGGGTTGGGCGCAAACTCAGGTAAACTCTAGTCTAGACACCACGTCTACACTATCGCTTACTATTCTAATTCCACGTGAAAACTATAGCACTCAATACGAGCGGAGATCCTGTAAATAGAAGAAAGTAAGAACTAAAATAAGATACTTAGAAATAATAAATGAAGAACCTAGAGATTGCTCTGAACTAGATGCTGCAAAGGTACAATGTTGAGGAAGATCCGACAGATTCAGCTCCTCCTAGCTCTCTCCTTCTCTCTCTCACCTCTAGTTACAACTAGATGAACTAGAACTAGAAGAACTAGATCTAGACAACTAGAGGGACCTCTCTCCTTCTCTATAATTGAAACCCTAGCTTTTGCTCTGGAGAAGAATAATGAGATGAGATGATCCTCAGGGGGGTCAGGGGCCTTGCTTATATAGCCTCCTCAAATGAACGTCGGCCGTCGGATCAAACTGACCTTAGGCGAAGGGTTTAGATTGATCCTCAAAGGCGGTGGAGCATAATCCGCAAACTTGAGCCTGATTGGCTGGAACAGCAGGGCGGGCGCCCTAGGGGTCAGGGCGGGCACCCTGACTCCGGGCCCATTTTGCCTCCCATTTGTTCTGGTGTCTCCTAGAACCTTCTAGAGTACAGAAAATTATGCGGTTGATAAATATCTCTATGTAAACATGACATGTGGGCCTTTCCTTGGTATTTCCTGATAACCCCCTCTAGAAACAGACATTCACCAAAACTTGTAGAATTCTGTTAGTATAAACCCTAATTCTAGCTATTGGTTTCATTTAGATCCTTTTCCTTGTTTAGTTGACGGTTGAAATTAGTACTTAAGGACCGTCAACATGTCCCTATAGAAGATTCATTTCAGCCCATCCCCAAACAGTATGAATAATGCATTGCTGAAATATAAATCTAATACTCACTTAGGTGTACACCCAGTATACATGTAAGCAGTGTATGCACCCTTTCTCCAAAAGTATTACTCCACATATGGGTATCTTGATGTCCACATACATGTATGTATGCAACAGTTTGACATATTATATATTCACTGCCTAGGCCGACGATTGTCCGGCCATACTCTCACAACTCACCTTACCTTGGCGTTGGTGCGACGTTGCGGAAATTTAATTCTATCAATATATATGGCTAATTCATATATGAAGGCTACCTCGACCATTTGACCATAGGGTAGCGTAGTGCGGTCCTATATACACACCTTAGCCTGGGCGTAGAGGTATTGTTCCATACAACACTAGTCAAGTGAATGGCCCCCATACTATTTAAACTTGTATGGACAGGTAACCGAAAATATGATGCAATCCCCCAAGTTAGTAATTATAAGCCACCTGACATCCTAATTGGGCAATAAAGGACATAACCAATGGCACACTTATAGTTTGCAATTAATATTTTTAGTATGCACACAAATGTTTTGTAGCACAAAATAGTTTTGTAGCACAAAATAGTTTTGTAAACAAAATCTTTTGTTTGGAAATACACTTCTGAACATTAGTATACTGAATCTTGCTCTGATACCAGCTATCACGGAACCGCCCAACCTATAAGAGCACTAGTGTAATGGACACCATTCTTGGCTACACTGTCACACTGGAGCCCATATAAGCTCGGTAGTCCTTGAAATCTCGAAGGATTTCAAACCACAATGAGTAACATCCCGAGATCGTACTCGATTCAATAACCACACATTCACAGTGATAAGTTCGAAACGAAATAATATTACATCAGAGTTTAACGAAGTGTTGTTACAACACCAGTTCAAATAAAAGTAGCAGAAGTCTTAGTTTTGAAACAATCCATTGCAAATTGTTTTAAACCACATATAGTGCCAGGCTTAGTACAGTTCCATCAAAAGAAACGAGAAGAGACATAAGGAGCCACCATTGCCCATGGTCTTCACTCATCATCACATGCAGGGTAGAGGCATGTCTGACAATAGCCAAAATATACCATACCATCTGCAACAAGGGTAAAGAAACCCTGAGTGCTCAATTGTACTCAGCTAGACTTACCCGACAGAGAGATAGATATATAACTATAAGACACTTCAAGGATGATGTAAGGCTTTATCATTGGAGCTCATGAGATAGAATAAATTTTGCATAAAAGAGCATTGCTTACTTACTCTAATCTTTCAAGTTTAAAAACATCTCTTTTAGCATCAAGATTAGCTAGCATTAATTAACCAAGTCTAGATTAGCACCTCATCTAGAGCAATAACTGAGTTATCATCACAATAGTAACCATATCATGTTTGGCATGTAAACCATATAACCATCTTTTGGTTACTTATTAGAGTTCAAGTTTCTACAGTGGGAGGAAGATCTTTCAAGTTTCTCATTGACGGGGAGAGACCGTGATTCGAATCGAATTCCTATCCAGCTGTAGGTTTATTCCTCAATCACACCCAAGCCTCCCCCGTCGGGTTGACTTTGATGGGTCACCTTCAATATGGCTTGGGTAGCCGCGGATCCCCAGGTACCGGCATGAGTAGCGACTCACGGATAGTCAGGTCGATCAGGTAGATCCTGCCCACGGTCTCGGCCAGATAGCTCAGGTAAGATAGGTGTATAGTGATATAGTTAAAATACTTGCAATAGAGTAAGATAAGTGTATATGCTCCGGGGCTTGCCTTTCACGAAGGTGGAGAGCTGGTGGTTCGGGCACTCAGGAAGCTCGGGACCCTGTTCTCCGTCTTCTGGAACTCCTCGAGCTGGAACCTCTGGTGGGACTCCTCCTTCCACCTCCCTGAACTCTAGCAGTGTCACTCCCTCCGATGATCCTGGATGCATGTATACATGTATGATGATCTCATATATATGTGACAAGTCATATACCAGGAAATGAGACATGTCTAATGCACATGGATGAATGCTTATGATGAATCTGTTATACAACAACTTAAACTTGTTGACCGAGTAGGTACATATCTCTTCCCTAGTAGAGAAGTTACACTTACCCTTCTTCAACAACCTTAAGTAGAGCTTTTCATCATATGTGAGCTCTCTAACACCTGCAACTAACCATATTTATATTTTAGGTTATTTGCTTAACCATACATAAGGCATTCATTACTTATTAACATTCACAACATGGCATACAAACATCCCAAAACAGCAGCTAAAAGAAAACAGCATAACAGGAGCTACACAAGACTAAAAATTACAAACTAGTACTTTCTAGAAAGCTTATGAAATTTTCTACAAAACATTCCATACTCTCCAGCTAGATCCAAATTTAAATTAGCCTAATAGTCACTCCAAGCAAAACTGTTTTGATGAAAAAGGAAAACACAGATTTACCACTTAACTTGTAAAATACACACAGGTTAAACTAGATAGGATAAAGCTGTGAAAATTTAACACAAGATAGATTAGCAAGTTATCTACAACAAAGTGAATTGTAGCTACTGTGAAACCATTTCAAAGTAGCCCAAACAATTCAAGCAAAGAAATAGGTTTCAACAGTTTAATAGATTCCAGTCATTACTTAGAACAGTTGCATAGCTTCAATTATCATACCAAAAATTATGATAAAATTAGACAAGCAAGTTTACATAGTTAGCTACCACTTTGGTATTCACATCATCAACAACAAACATACTTTTAAAGGGGTTAAGACCATTTCTTTGATGGTGATGAGAAAACAAACATGTTTTATACATTAATTACTTAAACAATTTGAAAAGTGTGAAACAACAGATTTCACAATTTTCTTAGTTCACACTTAGCAATTAAAACAAGATTGCATGCAATTAATTTGAGCATTTAACAAAAGAGCTACAACATGCAATTGAAAAGGAGCTCACTGGCATTTCAACATTTTTCATGGAAAGGGCATGCTGAGTTAAGCTCAACACAACAAGAATCATGATTTTACCACACACCAAACTCCAGTTACAAAATAAACAAGTTAATAAATACATATAAAGCTTGATGTTCATTTTTAATTAATCACCACATAAGAACAATAACAACATGTCATTTTATATTTTTCATGCATAAAGAAAAACATAAAAAGACTAACATAATTTATTTCACAATTTTTTCATTTTTCTACAATTAGATATGCATTTACAAAGTTAGCAAACAAAACTGAAAAACAAAACAGAAAACAAAACAACCAGCCTATGACATGTGGTACCCACTGGTCAGCTTCTTCCCCACAGCCGAGAGCACAGAAGGTGCTCGACCGATGGTCCTTCGCCGGCGGCGAGGTCTCCGGCCAAACTAACCCTACCAACGTTTTCTCCTTTGCAACCCGCACACAACCATGTAGCTAGTTGTACCCCAATCCCACCGGAGCTTGCTCAACGGCAGCAATGGCGGCACGACGGCGTGATGTTGCTTACGCTGGCCGGCGCAAGCCTCTATTGGCCAAGCTGGCGAGCGCTACACCTTCACGGGCTTGTTTTCATGGTGGCGAGATCACTGCGGCGCGACCCGACCGTTCCGGTGGCGGCGATGCTCAAACGCTTCAACTGACTTCGGGAACCTAACTACGAGCTAACCGGCTAACCCTAACGCTACTCCGACGAAACTGAGAGGCGCTGAGTGACCCATCGTGAACCTCGCTGGCGTTGTGGGTGCCGAGCGCTCGCGCACGGCGGAGATCCCGTTCCGGCAAACTCGAACCCTTTAGGCTACCGCGTACGAGAGCTAGAAGAGAAAGAGGGGCGCTGGATTGGGCTTGCCACGGCGGTGCTGCCTACGGTGGAGGTCCCGCAGCCATGGCGCTCGCGGCGAAACTTGTTCCGACTTACCTAAGCCGTTAGCGCTTCAACCGAGCGGTGCAACGTGTGCGGCGGAGTGAGGCGGTGTTGTGGCTGGCTTTTGGCGAGCAATGCAGTGGTGTGCGATGCGGTGGAACTCAGCGACGGCGGTGAGCTTGCGGTGCTGGCAATGGCGCTTGGTGCGGGTGTGCGCGAGAGCCAGAGAGGAAAGCGAGAGAGTGAGGCGAGGGGCGTGAGTGTAGTCGCGAGGTGGAGTGTGCGGCTTGCCATCGGCGCGGCCGGCGTGGCCAATTAGTGGTGTACGGCCACCACGTGGCATGCGGACTCTGCGATGGTCGGCCACCAGCGCGACGCCGCTCTGCGATTCAGAGATGAAAACAAGCCTGACAAAGCTACTTAGCGCCTTGATTACTCCCTAACCACAAAACCTTAGCTTCAACCAATTACAACATTGGATAGAGCTATGTGCCAACTCCATCTTTGATGTAACTTGCTCGAGCTGAAACGGTTTAGATTTCAAACTACAAGCACTCAAACAAGGTAACTTTCAAACTGAAAGTCAGTTTATGACTTACGCAATTTTTTAATCCAAAACAGCCCCTAATTCTACCTTAATTGGCCAATTAGAGTATGTTAGGGTCCAAATCACCTCTTGAGGGTTAAACAAAGTTTGTTCCTTATGAAATTATCTACAACTTTGCTTAAGCCCACACTGTCATGCAAGGTCATTAGCAAGGTTGATTAGTTAAGTCAAAGAAAAGGGTTCTTAGGGTCAACATAGGCGCTTAAACCCTAGCAAGCCTAATTTGACATGATCATGAATATAAACATGGTCCATTTGCATCACTAAGTATGTCTAGGTGTTTGTTAGTGCTCAAAACATCAAGCACTTGGTTATACCAGCATAACTCACTCACAACTAGAGGTAGGTTAACCCATACATATATAAAGAACAAGGTGATCACTAGGGGGTTATCATTTCATGTGATCTTATGAATGCATAAGTGCAATGATTCTTATGCTCATGCTCATGAAATGATATGCAAATGCAAGCTTAATACCTAGGGTGTTACCACTTCCGCACAACATGAGGAAAGTTCTGGTCTATAGGCAGAAAGCCGCTCCCAACAAATGGGATTGGACAGCTCTAACTCTGGATTTTCCAGCAGGAGTTCGGTGCAAGCATGCATGGCCAGGAAGATGGAGCGTACCACATAAATCAATTCAAGAGCGGCAATGCATGGTTATAGCCTGGAATTCAGTAAACAGATAGAGAAAGCATCGAAGCTAGTTCACAAGACTTCTTCGATCTGCCATACCAAATTTCTTAGGAAAATCTAACCGAGGAGTTAGTCTACCTCTAACTCCTTTCACAAGAATTCTTCTAACCACTAAACTACTAGAAGATAAACAAAAGCCTGGGGGCTGCTCAGTTTCACTCAGTAGCACGACCATGAAAAAGGAAAAATGGAACTTTCAAGTCCAAATACCAGTGCAATACACAAATGAACACCACAGAATTTATAGCAAGAAAGGAGCACCAAAAGCCAAAAGTCACGAGAAAGAGAAGCAAGAAAACGACAAAAGTACAAAAGCTGACCCAAGCAAACAGTGAAAGCAAGATTCTGCATACCGGTGAAAACACAGTACCCACTCATGAACAAAAACCTGACAAGAGCAAGTATTTCAAACCCTTCTGCCGAACTCCTTTTATCTCAAAAGAACTCGGAGAAGGCTCAGGGGATGGAAATACCTACCCTACAGTAATTTTTTCAGATCCTCCAGATACTTGTGCCAAGTAACCAGAGGCTCGGGGCTACACTCAGTGAGTGCACTTCTAGTCTGAAAACAAAAAGTGTAGAGACACCGCAAGACGAAGACACAGAAGATCATCCCATGACTTTACTTCAAAAAGAACTCGGCTTACTCTCAAACAACCCGACACTTTGAAGAAACATCATGAGATGCTCAGGGGCTTGTCGATGGGATATCCTATAGGGTACCCGTTGACCGGCCTACCAGAGCTTTGGGCCTCAATCACTCGGCCCACGAAGGAAGACAAACACACGAACCCGGATTCTACTCGGTAACGGCGACAAGACCGAAGCATAGCTTAGGATTCTGAGTTTGTAACGGAGCAGGATTAAAAGCAACCCTCAACCAGGTCCTGAACTATAAAGGGCTGGTGAGAGTATCACCCAAAAAAGAATCGAAGCATACTACGTAACACCTGATACGTAGAGCGACACACAACACCTTGTATTACGAGATCAGAGCAATAAGAAGCAACCTAATTGGACGTAGGGTTATTACTCGACGGTGTCGAGGGCCTGAACCAGTATAAATTGTGTGTTCCTACGTGTCCAACCACCAAGGTTTCGCTATTCGCCGAGGCATGAACAAATGTCTCGGGTAACCCCGTGGCAGGCTATCGGCGGTAAAACATTGACAGAGTCTTGGGTTCTGTTCCTCTATGCTACTCGGGAGTATGATACCTCTCACCCTTATAAGGACAAAGATAGCCCGAACGATTAGGATATCCCACATCGATAACGTAATATTTGCCTATATATTCATGATAATATTAGTTTCCAATTGTAATCATCTCAAATGAACATTGCAATAAATATATTCATACAAATATTACCTTTGGGAGTATGTGGAAAATTTTTAGCATCGACTCTTATCGCATTGTACAACACACTAGTATCATGCATAGATCCTGGCTGCCTCGTCAACACATAAGTAGACCTCATGTCAAAGTCACAAACTGCTAGAACATTTTGAGTAGCTATCCTAGATTTTCCAATATATCTCACTTGCTCTTTGGGTGACAAAGCAACTCAAATATGTTTGTCATCAAGGTCACCAATGCAAACTTTGAAGTGTGGAAATGCTCTTTGATCAGTTCTAATTCTCTCATGAACAGTTGTTGACGGTCGTTAGCGTCAACTTTTAATGCAATTATAAATAGAATAAATGGATTGTCGATGTTTTACCACCGATAGCCTGCCACGGTGTTACCCGAGACAGTTGTTCGCGCCTCGGCGAATAGCGAAACCTTGGTGGTTGAAAAATCATGGCCCTATTGGTTTCGGTGATTAACGACAAGTAAAAGATAATTATGGCTAATGTGTGTTTTGAAGAGGCTATGCGTAGCCTAGCCATAGTGATCAAAAAGAATGGGCATCAATGGTTATCACTTAGCCCCAAGATGGATATTGTTTCGGATTTCAAAGAGACATGATGAAGACCCTAGAGTGATAGGTCTAAGTGACAAAAGGAGATGAAGGGCACTTAGCTTAGATAGGGCTTTATTTGATCTTTGACCGTACTATCAAGAGGGGTCTAGACTAGTAGCTTGACTTAGGAGAGCTTCATGACTTAGGTGTGGTGCACACTTGACAAACTTAGCTCTAAGCAAGCCTATGGTGACCGTAAGATAGCCTAGACAACTCCCATATTCTTCGTGACGAAATCTGGAGTTGAGAGAGAGCTTTTCTAGGCGTCGGACGCTAAGGCTAGAGGCGTCGGACGCTGTCTGGCGCGCCAGACGCTGGCGATGGACGATGGGGTGGAACCCTAGCAGCGTCCGTCGGGCCAGCAGAGAGCTCCAGAGACTCCCATTTTGCGATGGACGCGTCTATCGCAAGGGCGTCGGATGCTGGCGAGCGTCCGAGAATATTATCCTAGAAACCCGAGAGCAGCCAGTTGGCGCCGGAAGCTGCGGGGCAGCATCCATCGCTAAATTAAAATGCGTGTTTTCTCAGCCCGTGGGCTAAGTGTGGGGGGGAGTATTTAAACTCCACCCCTTGCCTTTCCACCTTGACTTTGCTCATTTCAGTTGCTGGTTGCTTTGAGAAGGTAGAGAAGAGAGCAGGAGCCCTAGAGAGAGAGAGAGTGATTCGCGAATCCATCCATCAACTTCTCTCCCTAGTTCATCCAAGAGATCAAGTGTGCATCCACTCTAGTTGTGAGGCTTGATTGAGTCAAGTGAAGATCAAGGCTTGTTACTCTTGGTGATCGACATCACCTAGATGGTCCGGTGGTGCTTGGAGGAAGGTGATCGCCAGGAGGATTGTCGGCGACCCTTCTTCATCGACTTGTGATCGGTTGTGGGCAGTTCACCGAGCCGGAGTGGTGAAGAACCAGCCCGTAGAGAGCACTCATCCTTTGCGCGGGATTGAGGGGGAGCAATACCTAGCGAGGCGCTCCAACGAGGACTAGGGGGAGTGTCGACTCCTTGATACCTCGGCAAAACGTTGCCGTGTCAAGAATCTCTTTCCCTAGCTCTTTACATTCCTCACTTGTTTTTACTTTCATACTAGAATTTTGTAGGGTGTTCTTACATCCCTTGACTTTCTACCGCTTTCTACCTAGGACACACTACTGGTAGGCACTAGGGGGTAATTGTCATTGCTAAGATTTCATATTTGCTTTAGAAATTTGAAATAAGCCCAATTCACCGCCCCTCTTGGGCATCTTGATCCTTTCAATTGGTATCGGAGCTAGGTTGCTCTAAATTAGGCTTCACCGCCTAGAGCAAGATGTCCCATGGGGATGGACCGCCACCCATGTTTGATGGGGATGATTTTCCTTATTGGAAAGTGCCGATGGAGGCCTACCTTGATGCCGTGGATATCGGTGTGCACAAAGCCGCCACCATTGGTGGAACCGTGTTCACCGAGGATCCCTTCTTTGAGAAGAACAATGCCAAGGCAAAGAACATTCTTTTCCGTGGAATTGGCAAGGATGTGTTCAACCGTGTGCAGAATTGCAAAACCGCATACGATGTTTGGACAAACATTTATGCGCTACACGAAGGGACCAAATGTGAGCGTGAGGAACGCTACCATTTGGTCATGGCAAAGTTGAACTCCTTTACCATGCATGCTAATGAGAATGCTAATGAGATGTACTCATGTCTTAATATTCTTGTAGAGGAGTTGAATGGACTTGGGCTCACCCAAATGCAACCAGCCGATGCCGTGCGCAAGATTCTTTGTGTCTTGCCAATTGACAAGTACAGCCACATCGTCACCGTTCTTCACCAAGGGGATCTCTCTGCCTCTACACCAACACAAGTGTTGGGCAAGATCAATGCTCATGAGATGTACATGAAGATCGGTGATGGCGGTTCTTCATCCTCCTCCAAGAAGAAAGACAAAGAGAAAGAGGAGAAGAAAGACTTGGCCCTCAAAGCTTCCACCAAAGAGAAGTGCAAAATCCAAATGGTGGTTGAGGACTCAAGTGATGATGAAGACGAAGACAACATCGCTCTCATGGTGAAGAAGACCATCAAGATGTTGAAGAGGCTAAACAAAAATGGAGTCAAGTTTGACTAAGAAGAAATTCTTCACAAGCTCTTCAAGGAAGCCCATCTCACAAATGAAGTGCTACAATTGTGGGATTCTTGTTCATCTAGCTCATACATGCACCGAAGAGAAGAAAGACAAGTTGAAGAACAAGAAGTTCAAGAACTACAAGAACAAGAAGGATGCACAAGATGATTCAAGCAATGATGACAAGAAGCAAGACAAGCCTTACAAGAAGAAGAAGAAGAACTTCGACTTCCACAAGAAGAAGGATGGCAAGGCTTACATTGTTGGAGATTGGCTCACCGACATTGAAGATTCAAGTGAGCCCTCCGATAGTGAGAGTGAAGATGATAAGGCGGCCGCCTTGGTGATTGGTTCTTCTACTCCACCGCCACCTCCTCCATCATCACCGGGCTCATCCTCTACACACCTATGCCTCATGGCTAAAGGTGACAAGAAGGTACAAAAAGAGGATGATGGTGGTGATTCCTCTAGTGATGATAGTGATGATGAAGAAGAACCTTCCTATGATGAACTAATTTAAATTTGCAACAAATACTCAGACATCATAAGGAAGTACAAAGCTAAAAATGTCAAACTCCTTGAGGTGCAAGAGACCTTGCATGCTAAGCTTGATACCTTGTCTAGTGCTAATGATGATTTGAAGCTTGAGAACAAAACTCTCACATCTAGCACTAGGGAGCTGAAAGCCTCACTCAAGGAAGCTAATGAGAAACATGATAAGCTTGAGAGGTCAACACAAGAGCTCCACACAAGGTACAACATGCTAAAAGATGACTACAACCAAGTGAAAAATGAACATGGCACACTTGTGGTAGCTACTGAATAGCATACAAATGATCTTGCTACACATGTTTGTATTAACCCGGTTGTTAAGTGTGATAGGGCTACTTCTTGTGAGGACTTGCTTGATGATGTTGCTAGTGAGCAAAAAGCTAAGTGCAAGGGCAAGAAGATAGTTGAAGCCGACAAGTATGATGACTATGTGAAGATGAGGGAAGAGAATTCAAAGCTCAAGGAAGAGCTAATCAACCTCAAGGCAAACAAGCCCTTCACTATCAAGTCGACCAAGGAAGATGACAAGGATGCTACCACCTTGATCGATACACTTAAGGAAGAAAATGCTAAGCTCAAGAATGAGAAGATCAAGCTAGCAAGTGGTTTGGAGAAGTTCACCAAGGGCCACAACCTTCAAAGTGAGCTCTTGATGAACACCGTGATGAAGACCAACAAGATGGGCATTGGGTTGAAGGAGAACCAACTCATGAAGGCCAAGGTCAAGATTGAAGCAAAGAACTACTACAAGAACAAGTACAAAGGCTACAATCAAGAGAAGCCAAAGCCCAAGCCCAAGAAGTGTTTTGGATGTGGACAAGTTGGTCACTTTGAGTTTCAATGCAAGACACCACCTCCCAAGACCTTGCCCAAGCACAGAAGGCCATTTGCTCATGATGCACACTTCATCCTTAGCAAAGATTCCAAGCGTAGACCACTAGTTGTGTTTCTTGGTCCCAAGATGAAGAACTAGACTAAAGTGTTGTGGGTTGGTAAGGAGTTGGTTGAAAAGGATATGAGTCCCCGCCAAGTGTGGGTTCCCAAACAACAAGCTTAACTCCAAGTTGCTTATGTGTAGGTGAACTATAAGACTAGTGGAAGTCATTGGGTGATTGATAGTGGCTGCACTCAACATATGACCGGTGACCCCCGGATGTTCACCACACTTGATGAGGATTGTGCAAATCAAGACAAGATCACATTTGGGGACAATCTCAAATGATCAATCAATATCCAATGTCTTGTTAGTGCAATCTTTGATCTTCCACTTGCTATCGGTTGTTCAACTTTGTGATCTTAGGTTCCAATGTCTATTCACTCCCAATGAGGTAGTTGTGACCAAGATTGAAGATTCTTCATTGATATTCAAGGGGTTTCGGCACAACAATCTCTATCTAGTGGACTTCACCTCAAATGAAGCTAGTTTGCAGACATGTCTATTCTCCAAAAGTTCTTTGGGTTGGCTATGGCATAGAATATTAGCACATGTGGGCATGTCAACCTTGAAGAAGCTTGTCAAGAAGGAATTGGTTAGAGGGGTTAAAGATATGGTGTTTGAGAAGGACAAAATTTATAGTGCATGTCAAGCCGGCAAGCAAGTGGCAAACACTCATCCAAACAAAGCTTTCATGTAAACCTCAAGAGTTCTAGAGCTACTCCACATGGATCTATTTGGACCTACCACCTATGCTAGCCTAGGTGGCAATCTCTTTTGCTTGGTGGTAATTGATGACTACTCTAGATATACTTGGGTATTCTTTCTTCAAGACAAGGGAGATATACAAGGCATATTCAAGATGTTTGCAACTGGAGCACAAAATGAGTTTGATGTGAAGATCAAGAAGATTAGAAGTGACAATGGGACCAAGTTTGTGAACACCAAGATTGAAGACTATTGTGATGAAGTTGGCATCAAGCATGAAGTGTCTGCCACATATACTCCACAACAAAATGGTGTAGTTGAGAGGAAGAGCCGGACTCTAATTACTCTTGCTAGATCCATGCTTGACGAGTACAACACCCCCGAGAAGTTTTGGGCCGAAGCAATCAACACCGCATGCTATGCGGCCAACCGGCTATTTGTCCAAAGGCTTCTCAAGAAGACCCCCTATGAGCTTGTGAATGGGAAGAAACCGGATATATCATTCTTCTGGGTGTTTGGATGCAAAGTCTACATCTACAAGAAGCGCAAACACTTGGGGAAGTTTCAAAGACGTTGTGACATTGGTTTCCTTGTTGGTTATTCACTTAAATCCAAGGCATACCGTGTATTTAACAAAGCCACTAGCTTAGTTGAAGAAACGTATGACTTGGAGTTTGATGAAACTAATGGCTCCCAAGGAGCACTTGAGAATCTTGATGATGTAGGTGATGAACCCTTGAGGGAGGCTATGAAGAATATGCGCGTTGGTGCTATCAACCCACATGAGGTGGAAGAAGGAGAAGATGGTGCAAATCAAGAGCCTTCTCCAACGCACGCCTCAAGTTGATCAAGAACAAGAGAGGGGAGCACAAGAAGATACCTTCATCCCTCAAGATCAAGCCGAGGCGGAAACTCAAAATGTTGAAGCACCACATCACCCTCCTCAAGAGACAAATAGAAGATCCACACCTATACTTCAAGCTCATCAACAAGAACTCATCATAGGGAGTCCATCAAGGTGGTTAACAACTCGATCTTGACTTGCTTCTTATGTTGAGCATCACTCTTTTGTTTCCTTTGTTGAGCCTTCTAGTGTGGAGGATGCACTTGCAGATCTGGATTGGGTGAATGCCATCTTTGGGCACAACAAGACGATCCTTAAACCATAGGATTCCTTTTCCATCAATCTTGAAACACTATGAACCTTCGGTTTTCATTTTTCGTTTGATATGGAACACTCCCACATCTGTTTTCTAACCTTCAATGATCTTACTGAGAGAGAGCAACTGACGGTGAGATTGTATAACACTGAGGGGTGTAACAAGTCAAACCCATCCTCGAGCAAAGGTTGCACAAAGTGATAGTGCGACTTTATCCTCAAAGCGTCAGCTACTACATTAGCTTTTCCTGGGTGGTAATGAACTTCAAGATTGTAATCCTTGATTAGTTCTAACCATCTTCTTTGTCTCATATTCAGCTCTGGCTGAGTGAAGATGTACTTGAGACTCTTATGATCGGTTTATATATGGCATACGTTACCCAGGAGCTAATGTCTCCATGTCTTTAAAGCATGTACCACTGCTGCTAGCTCTAGATCATGTGTTGGGTAGTTAGCTTCATGTTTCCTGAGCTGTCGAGAAGCATAGGCTATAACTTTCCCTTCTTCCATAAGAACACATCCTAGTCTAGATCCAGAGGCATCACAATACACATCAAAAGGTTTTGTTATGTGTGGTTGCGCCAAAACGGGTGCTGAAGTAAGTAGGGTTCTTAGGGTAAGAAAAGCTGCTTCACATTCTAGAGTCCATTCGAACCTATCATCTTTCTATAGAAGAATGGTCATAGGTTTTGCTATTTTGGAAAAGTCTGGAATAAAATGATGGTAATATCCAGCCAGACCAAGAAAACTACGAACCTCGGTGACGGACGTTGGAGCCTTCCAATCCATAACCTCTTGTACTTTACTTGGATCCACAGATATTCCATTAGCAGAAAGAATATGTCCAAGGAAAGGTACTTTAGTAAGCCAAAACTCACACTTACTAAACTTAGCATACAACTTATGCTCTCTTAGTCGCGCAAGAACCACACGTAGATGTTCTGCATGCTCAGCTTCATTTTCCGAGTAGATCAAAATGTCGTTGATGAACACAACCACAAATTTATCTAGCTCGGGCATGAACACGGAGTTCATAAGGTACATGAAGTAGGCGGGAGCATTATTTAGCCCAAACGACATAACCAAATACTCGTAAAGCCCATACCTTGTTGCAAAAGCTGTCTTGGGTATATCTTGTGGCCTGATCTTGATTTGATGATACCCGGATCTCAAATCGATCTTCGAAAACACTTTCGCCTTGGATAACTGATCAAACAAGATATCAATACGTGGTAAAGGATATTTGTTCTTGATCATTACGGCATTAAGTGGTCGATAATCCACGCAAATTCGTAGGGATTTATCCTTCTTTTTGACGAACAATGCGGGACAACCCCAGGGTGATGCACTAGGTCGTATGAGACCTTTATCTTGTAACTCTTGTAACTGCTTCTTTAGCTCTGCTAGCTCATTGGGAGGCATTCTGTATGGCCTACGAGAAATAGGCGTCATACCAGGTACCAACTCAATAGCAAACTCAACATTGATATCGGGTGGGAGACCTGGGAGGTCATCTAGAAACACATCTGAGAATTCACACACCACTGGGATATTCTTCAGAGTTGTGACTGGGATAGCACATGTCATAGCACAAAGATCGAGCTTTCAGGGAAGGGAGATCTGAAAGGTTCCCGCTTCTTCCGGAGTTTTCAGAGTAAGAGTCCTATTCCCTGTGTCGATGGTTACTCCATACCGATGCATCCATATCATACCTAGGATCACATCCAAACCTAAGCCGGGTAGGATGATAAGTTTTGTTCTAAACTCTTGCTTGTGGATTAGGATGCTTACATCCCTGACTGCTTGTTTAGTTGATATGTTAGCCCCTGCTGAACTTATGCAGTACCCCACATCCAAATCAGATATGCTCATGACATGCTTAATAGTAAAAGCTTTACTCACAAATGGATGCGAAGATCCTGAATCAAAGAGCACAACTGTAGGATGACGGTTTACAAGGAACATACCAGCTGTGATGGGTTCTCCTTGCGGCACTTCTTCCACTGTGGTATAGTGCACACGCCCCTGGTAGGCCTGATTCTTCTTTGGGTGAGGGCATTCTCTAGCAAAGTGCCCTGGGCACTGACAATTAAAGCACGTTGCATTAAAAGCTAGGGCCTTTTGAGCTCCAGAACTGCCTTTCCCTAGGTTGCCTTTTGGAATAGCAATGGTGTAAAGCTTGCGATGCTGGCTCTATGGTGCACCTTTTGCTGGAGATTTCTTCTGTGGAGGCCTGAACTTAGCTCCTGCAACTGGAGGTCGGTAAGTTGAGCGATTGACAAAAGGAGCCCTCTGCTGAGACGAGCTTCCTTCAAAAGCTCTCTTGCAGCCTTTAGCTGCAGCGTGCAAGTTGTTCTGGTTTTCCTGAGTCAAAGCATCACTGATGAACTCATTGAAATTGGTGCGATTTGAGTTAGCAAGGGTCTTCATTAGCTTGGTTCCTAGACCTCTCTTGAAGCTATCAATCTTCATCTCATCTGTCTCAACAAATAGGGGAGCATAACGGGCCAGGTTGTTGAAAGCATGAAGGTACTCTGTTAAGGTCTTGGTACCCTGAATGAGCTTCAGAAACTCTGCGGTCTTCATTTTCATTAAGCTGGGAGGAATGTAATGCCCCCTGAAAGCTGACTTGAACTGATTCCAAACAACTGGAGCATTGGCAGGGTATGTGGTGCGGTGATGTGCCCACCATATACCTACCGGTCCTTGCAACTGATGCGAAGCATATTTTGCTTTCAATTCCTCAGTCATCCTTAGCCAACGAAACTTTTGTTCCATGGTATTCAGCCATTCATCAGCCTGGAGTGGCTCTTCAGCCTCCTTGAAAATCGGCAGTTTGGTGTCAAGGAAGTCCTTGAAAGTGCTGAACTGATTTGTAGGTTGACGGTCATGATTGCCTTGGTTCTGGTTACTACGAGCAAATTCACGAAGCAACTCTTCAATGTTGCGCTGCCCACCAATGAACTGAGCCATGAACTGCTCCGGGGTAAGCGGTGGTGGCGGTGGCGGTGGATGAGACAGAGGAGCCTCATTCTCGTCATAGTGATTTCCACCACTTCCAGAGCCACGGGAGCGAGTGTTGGCATACATCTGCATGAATTTGATAGCATGTAGCAATGAGATTTGAGTAATTGTAGATGAATTATAATTATAATTATGCCTTAGTAAATCACTGAAAAATAGATAAATTAATTCCACATAGGGCATAAAAGAATTCAGACTAGCAACACATCATCATCCATTCATACTTGGTGCCATGAAAAGCATCCATACAAGCCAAAAGTGCCAGACATCTGGACTTTGAGTTATGGTGGTTACACAACACCATGTCTCTCATGAAGCAACAAAGGTCAAGCTACTAGCGCAAAAGACAACTAAAGACTAGTGTAAGCAAGCTGTCCTAGTCATCGCGGTCGGTGTCCATCCCTGATAGACGACCACCCTCGTCGTCGCTCTCATCGACAAGCTCAAGCTCCTCGGGATCCTCCTCCTCGTCGTCCTCGATGACTGGGTCGTCGTCAACATAGATCACTGCGGGATCTACCTCAGGTGCAACTAGCGGAGGGATTGGGTTGATCACATTGTTAAGCCTGTGGATCTCCTGCTGTAGCTCTTGGATCTGGTCATGGGCCTGCTGAAGTCGCCCATTCCACTCTGCGTCACGACGGTGGTAAGCGATGTTCCCCACCACCTGCTGGTGGTGAAGCATACGCTCACGAGCCTCAGCTGCCTCCTCTCGAAGTATAGCTGCATCTCTTTCGTCCTGCGCCTCCTTAGCTGCCCTCCTAAGACGCTGATTATCCCTACCAACTCCCTGTAGGAACATCTCACTGGTCCTGAGGCATGCCACGCTGAACACGTAGGAGTCCTCTCTGGCGAAGAAAGCCTTGAGCACTACATGCATAGCACTCATAGTCGGTCCTGAACTGCCAGATCTCTCATCCCTGTTCCTGATCAAAGGGTTGCCAATGTCCTAATACCAGACTGTGGTGTTAGGGATATCCTATAGAAAGGTCCCTGCTGCACCCTGGTCCAAAGCTCCACTGTGCTCCTGACGGATCTGACTCAAAATGGTCAGAGCTTCAGACTGAGCGCCTTCCCAAGGGCTACTGGCTATGGCCTCAGCTGACCACTTCCTCCACAAAGGTGCCTTGGTGTGCTCAGGAATAGCCACTATCATTGTGTACAACAGCGCATTCCCAAGCGGCTCCTCGGTCCAGTAATACTGAGGCTGCTCAGCATACCCAATCTGACTCAGCACCCTCCAAAGCAAAGTGGGAGTGCCAAACACTGACAAGAAGCGGTTGCTGCGCTGGGGAGGTCCTGGTGCTGCCATCTGTAACAAGTTTTAACCTTTTTGTGAGAACATGTATTTTATATATTGAGCATTTAACATGTATAGGAGATACAGATTTAGTAAGGGAGAGAATTAAATGCAATATGATGACACATGATGCATGCATGTATCTTACATCCTTACAAACCCTATGAAAACAAACCTTTCACTAGAAACATTCTAGACGGTGGCATACATACGTTCTCTCATATATACATAACTAAGCGGTCTACATGAGTCGCTGTTAGTGTACCTACAGAAGATTCATTTCAACCCTTTCCCAACAGTATGAATAATGCATTGCTGAAATGTAAATCTAATACTCATTTAGGTGTACACCCAGCATACACGTAAGCAGTATATGCACCCTTTCCTCAAAAGTATTACTCCACACATGGTATCTTGCTGTCTACATATATCAACATATGCAACAGTTCGACACATTAAATATTCACTGCCTAGGTCGATGATTGTCCGACCATACTCTCACAACTCTCCTTACCTTGGCGTTGGTGCGACGTTACGGAAAAATTAATTCTATCGATATATATGGCTAATTCATATATGAAGTCTACCTCGACCATTTGACCACAGGGTAGCATAATGCGGTCCTGTATACACACCTTGGCCTGGGCGTAGAGGTATTGATCCATACAACAATATTCAAGTGAATGACCCCCATACTATTTCAACTTGTATGGACAGGTAACCAAAAATATGATGCAATTCCCCAAGTTAGTACTTTTAAGCCACCTGACATCCTAGTGGGCAATAAGGGACATAACCTATGGTACATTCATAGTTTGCAATTAATTTTGTACGCACACAAAAGTTTTTTTGTAGCAAAATAGTTTGATAAACAAAATCTTTTGTTTGCAAATACACTCATCAACGGTAGTATACTAAACTTTGCTTTGATACTAGCTATCACGGAACCGTCCAACATATAAGAGCACTAGTGTAATGGTCATCATTTCTGACGACACTATCACACTAGAGCCCATATAAGCCCGGTAGTCCTTGAAATCTCGAAGGATTTCAAACCACAAACAAGTAACAACCCGAGATCATACTCGATTCAGTAACCACACATCCATAGTGATAAGTTTGAAATGAAATAATATTACAACAAAGTTTAAACAAGTGTTATTACAACACCAAGTTGAAATCAATGTAGCAGAAGTTCTGGTTTCACAAATACCCATTGCAAACTGTTTAAAAAAAATATAGTGCCATGCTTAGTACAGTCCCATCAAAAGCAACAAGAAGAGACATCAGAATCCACCATTACCCATGGTCTTCACTCATCATCACATGCAGGTAGAGGCATGTCTGACAATAGCCAGAATAGACCATACCATCTGCAACAAGGGTAAAGAAACCTTGAGTACTCAATTATACTCAGCTAGACTTACCCGACATATATATATATATATATATATATATATATATATATAACCATAGACACTTCAAGGATTATGCAAGACTTTATCAGGTGGATCTCATGAGATAGCATACTTTTGCATGAAAGAGCAGTACTAATTACTCATGTATTCTCATAATTATAAAACAGCATTTGGCAGTAGATTAAGTAATATTAATCAGATCTCATTAGCACCTGCACTAAAGAAATCACTGAGTTACCAAACAATAATAACCATATTATGCTTGGCATAAAAACCACATAACCATCTTTTGGTTACTTATTAGAGTTCAGGTTTCTACAGTGGGAGGAAGATCTTTCAAGTTTCTCACTGACGGGGAGAGACCGTGATTCGAATCGAATTCCAATCCAGCTGGAGGTTTATTCCTCAAACATATCCAAGTATGCCTATCAGCACACATATGCGGGTCACCTTCAATATAGCTCGGGTAGCCGCGGGTCCCCCGATACCGGTATGAATAGCGATTCACAGTAGCCAGGTTGCTCAAGTAGATCCTGCCCACGATCCCAGCCGGTAGCTCAGGTCATACTTGCCCACGGTCTAGTCATCCGCTCGTGGTCCTTCATGACCCAACTAGGAGGGGATTCCGGCCCGAACATACAGAGTTAGGCTTCGCGATCGAAATGAGTTATTCGGCCAGCTATGAAAGAGGCATGCGTTCAATCTCGGCAGATGTCCGACCACGATCCAGTGCCTAGCGACATAGGTGGAGAGAACCCACTCACAAGACCTCCAAGTCAAGTGGCTCACAACACCTTGTCCACCCGGTCTCGATTTATTACTTCCACATGGTTATTTTCCACAATAGCAAATATAGCCAACCGTGACCAGCATCCTATCATTGTGGGGGATGATAGACCACCCACGCTACCGGTCTAAGCATGGCTAAGCAAAGTTTTCGATCCTGGGCCTACAAGGTTCTTTTTGTTGGACAAGGGAGATATAATGCAGCAAGGGGTTTCATTTCAACTCCTACTAACTTAATGCGCAAGTGGTTGTATTGTAAGTAAAATACTTTAAATAGAGTAAGAAGGGTGTATAATGCTCTGGGGCTTGCCTTTCACAAAGGTGGAGGGAAGGTGGTTTGGGCACTCAGGAAGGTCAGGGCCCTGTTCTCCTTCTTCTGGAACTTCTGGAGCTTGAACCTCTGGTGGGACTTCTCCTTCTAGCTCCCCAAACTCCAGCAAGGTCACTCCCTCCGGTGATCCTGGATGCATGTATACATGTATGATGATCCAACCATATATTACAAGTCATATACACGAAATGAGACATGTCTAATGCATATGAATGAATGCTCATGGTGAATGTATTATGCAACATTTTATATCATTGACCGAATATGTGCAAATCTCCTCGCTTGAAGAGAAGTTACACTTACCCTTCTTTAGCAACCTGTAATAGAGCTTCTCCTCTGAGGTATGCTCTCTTACACCTGCACTTGAACATAATTATGGTTTAAGTTACTTGCTTAACTTACCCAAGGCATACATCACTTATAACATTCACAGCATGGCATATAAACACCTAAAACAACAGCTAAAAGTAAACTGTGTAGCTAGACCTACACACAACCAAAAATTACAAACTTGGACATTCTGGAAAGCTCATGAAATTCTCCACAAAGCATTCCATAAACTCCCCAGCTAGATCCAAACATAAAAAGGCCAAACAGACACTTTAAGTAAAGCTGTTTTGAAGAAACACGAAAACACAGATTTAAAGCTGAACTTGTAAAATGTACCCAGGTTAAACTAAACAGGTTATGGCTGTGAAAATTTAACACCAGATAGATTAACAAGTTATCTACAACAAAGTCAATTGTAGCTACTGCTGAAACCAAAAATAAGTAGCTCAAACAATTCTAGCAAGAAAACAGGTTCCAGCTGTTTTAACAGATTCCAGATAGCACTTAAGATAGCTATAAAGCTGTTAACAACATTCCAAAAATAATGATAAAATTAGACAAGCTAGATTACATAAATATCTACCACTTTGGTATTCACAACATCAACAGTAAACATACATAACATAGGGTTAAAATTGCATCTTTGCTGGTGATAAGGAAACAAGCATACTTTAAGCATTAATTACTTAAACAATTTGAAAAGTGTTAAACAAGAGACTTCAGATTTTTCCTAGATTATACTAAGCAAACAACACATGCTCAAAAATTACCAAGCATAGTAAACACATATAACTTAGCTCAGCAAAATAAACAAGGTTGCATTTAACCAAAAGAACTACAACATGCAAATAAATTAAAGGTTACTTGCACTTTAATATTTTTCATGGGAAGTATATGCTGAGACAAGATCAACACAACAAGAACCATGATTTTAGCACATACCAAACTCTAGTTATGAATTAAAAAACTAAACTAAGCATATAAAGCTTGCTATCCATTTTTATTAAAACAACACAGAATAACAGTAACAACATGTTACTTAACATTTTTTGTGCTTAAATAAAAACATAACAAAGCTAACAAAACTGGTTTCACATTTTTAGCGTTTTTCTAGAATTAGTTATGCATTTCCAAAGTTAGCAAACGAAACTGAAAAAGAAAAAACAGAAAAACACTTAGAGTCTATGACAAGCGGGACCCACTGTCAGCTTCTCCCCCACAGAGCCGACTGCACTGGAGGTGCTCGACCATCGGTCCTTCACCGGCGGTGAGGTTTCTAGCCAAACCAACCCCATGGCGGTGTTCTCCTTCGCAACCCGCATCGAACCATGTGGTTGGTTGTACCCTAGGCTCACCGGAGCATGCTCGACGGCGACCATGGCGGCACGACGGCGCTGCGGTTCTTATGTTGGCCGGCGCAAGCTTCCTCTAGCCAGGCTAGTGACTACTACACCTACATGGAACCCTAATGGTCCGATCTAGCCCGGATTGGGGCCATGCGAACCCTCGGATGAGCTCGGCCACATGCACAGCAGTACGGTGGCGAGTTCACGGCGGCGGCGATGCGCTAAAGCTTCAACCGACTCTGGCCATCTAACCAAGGGCTAACTAGCTAACCCTAACATGACTTAGACAGGCGCGAGCGGCGCTGAGAAGCCTAGCGTAAACCTAGCCGGTGTTGCGGGTGCCGTGCGCTTGCACGCGGCGGAGTTCCCATTTCGGCGAACCCTAACCCTAGCCACTTCAACCGACTCCTCGGTTAGCATCTACAAAATCTAGGCTACCGTGTACGAGAGCTAGAAGGGAGGGAGAGGCGCTGGATTGGGCTGGCCATGGCGGCGCAAAGCTCGGCGGAGCTTAGGTCGTCAATGGCACCCGCGGTGTTGCTCGGTCTGGCTCACCTGTGCGGCTAGCGCGGCAACTGAGCAGTGCAAAAGGTAGAGCGGAGCAAGGGGAAGCTATGGCTGCGTTTTGGCGCCCAATGCAGTGGTGTGCTTCGTGGTGGAGCTCGGCGATGGTGCTGCTCGGCAACGGCGCAGCTGCTCTGTGCTTTTGCGCAAGGCAGAGAGGAGAGGGAGAGAGCGAGGACGAGTGTGCAGCCGGTCATGAGGTGGAGTGTTTGCCTTGCCCAGGTGCGGCCGGCGCGGTGTCCCACCGGTGTACGGCTGCCACGCGGCGTGCGATGCCTAACGCGGTCGGCCACGACCGAGCGGCGCGCTCTGCCTCGGCGTTTGAAAATGCAATCAGGCCGACTGACGGCCGATCTTGCAACGCGATTAACTCCCTAACCTATGCATCTTAGCTTCAACCAAAAGCACACTTTTGTAGAGCTATATCTGAAATCCATATTTGGTGCAATTTGTTTGAACTGAAACGGTTTGGATTTCAATCTACAAGCATTCAAACATAGCCTCAAACAAACTAAAAGTCAGTTATGACTTAGGAGATTTAAGAGAACAAAAACAGCCCCCAATTATGCCTTAATTGGACAATTAGGGTGTTTTAGGATCCAAATCACCTCAAGGTGGTTAAACAAAATTTGTTCAGAATTAAAAACTCTACAACTTTTTTATTAAAACAACTTTGTCATACAAGGTCATTAACAAGGTTAATTTGTTAAGTCAAGCAAAGAGGTCCCTAGGGTCAACATAAATGCTTAAACCCTAGAAAGCTTAATTTGACTTGATCATGAACATAAACATGGTTCCATTTTCATCCCTAAGCATTTCTAGATGGTAATTAGTGATCAAAACATCAAGCACTTGGTTATACAAGCATAACTCAATCAAAACTAGGTGTAGGTTAGCACATACACAAAAGAAAACAAGGTGATCACTAGGGTTCATCATTTCATGTGATCATGGAAATGCATGAATGCAATGATGCTTGTCCTCATGCTCATGAAATGATATGCAATGCAAGCTTAACACATAGGGTGTTACAAGATCCACTTGATAAAGCCTTGCATAATCCTTGAAGTGTCCATGGTTATATATCTATCTCTCTGTCGGGTAAGTCTAGCTGAGTACAATTGAGTACTCAGGGTTTCTTTACCCTTGTTGCAGATGGCATGGTCTATTCTAGCTATTGTTAGGCATGCCTCTATCCTACATGTGATGATGAGTGAAGGCCTTGGGCAATGGTGGATCCTTATGTCTCTCCTTGTTGCTTTTGATGGGACTGTACTAAGAGTGGCACTGTATTTGCTTTAAAACAGTTTGCAATGGGTGTTTGTGAACAAAGACTTCCGCTACTTTTATTTGGACTTTGTGTTGTAATAAAACTTGGTTAAAACTCTAATGTAATATTATTTCCTTTCGAACGCATCACTGTGGATGTGTGGTTACTGAATCGAGTACGATCTCGGGTTGTTACTTATTGTGGTTTGAAATCCTTCGAGATTTCAAGGACTATCGGGCTTATATGGGCTCTAGTGTGAAGGTGTTTCCAGAAATGGGGATCATTACACTAGTGCTCTTATAGGTTAGGCGGTTTTGTGACATACCGAATGTATCAAATAAAGATTAACCATCAACAGAGGTGTGTTCCCATTTAGCCATGATGACAATTAACCCGATAACCTAACTGGTTTACTAGCATTAGGGTGTTTCCGTGCAGCCATAAAAGTAAACAAACCAAGCCACGTCCAGTACATTTGATAGATCTAACAGATTAAGACAACAAAGTACATGTATCATATGAATAAAGCACAACCAGATCGGCTGTGTTAGCCGATATGAGATCCATAAGGCTTGAACAAGATCCATATGCTCAACCCCGAAGAGATCTAAAGATGGGCAGATATAACTCAACACATGTGTAGTGGGGTCCGGTAGATGTAGCCATACCGCGTATGTTGAACTAGATCCAACCACCCTCAAACTAATCTAACGACTGAACGTATGTCTAGAACCCGCAACATATAACAATCGCAACCAAAGGATTAGCCGATATGATCTTAGATCTATCGCCTCTCTAAGTATAAGAGTAAAAACACTAGAGGCAATAGATCCAGATAGAAAATTAAGCGCAAGCCAATCCATTAGTTGAGATTGGGCAAGATATTGTAGCAATAGATCAAACAAAATATAACAGACAATATCGATAACTTAATGAATCTATTAGATCGCCAATCTAATAGAACCGATAACTAGCTTGAAGCCACGATTCATGTGAGATTGAAGCAATGCAGCCCGATGAACAATAGATTCAAACCGATAACTAGCTCATACTGAGCATGCACAAGTTACATAATACAGTCATACAAACAAGAAAACAAGAGGTCGATCTAGTTGATGCAGCCCGTTCCGTCGAAGGTTCACCGAAATCTACTCTACTCCTACTCCTAGGGTTGGCTGCAGGCCAAAAACTATGAACTAGTTGTGTATTTGATTGATTGGATGCCCTTTACAACCCTCCTAACCTTGCTATTTATAGACCATAGCATAACCCTAGCTTGAACCGGCTGCTGGCCGAAATAAGAAAATTTGGATGTCTTGGGCCTCAATCTTTGGCACAGCCCACCACACGTATCTCAACAGCTGATACGCGTGATCTTCTCCGATTTAGTTCCCTTAACCAGCCTTGTGGGTCCACCTGTGTAGCATATTCATTCCATCCTCGGGACCCGCCCGTATTTACCTGGTCATGTCAAAATACGGTGTCAACACATGCCCCCCAGTTTTGGGATGAAACTTATTTCACTCCTAAAACTGCAAACGCCCTCTTCGTCTTAGTCGATCCAGCCGAGCTCGGGTATTCACCAAATTGCCATTCATCCTTCTTCCACTCGGCTTTCAACCCTAACTTTCCAGATAACCTCAGCGCCACCATAGATCTGATTCCCGCATCGCCGTCAAAGCATAGCAAGATGGCTTCACTAGATATCATCCTTGAGGTATGGCTCCATTGTTCCTTTTTACCATCCTTCTTTCTGGATACCTTCACTCTTGTCCTTGAATTGAATTAGGAGCTCAAGAATCGTGTGTAATTCCGTTGGCCGACCAACCCAACTGTTACTTCCTTGGCCCCATGGGTAATCCCGATCTAGCTCCCGTTATCGTGGCTGAGACCAGCAGGATACCCTTCAAGCACTCATCCATGGAGCCGGGCCAATGGGACAAGAAGACCTCATTCAAGAATTGACCTTTTGCTATTCGAGGTTGGAGAAATTGGTTCGTGAAGCTTTCCAACCATAGAAACACCTACTAGGGTAACATCAAGCAGTGCCAATCTCTTTCTCTGTCAAATATGAGGAAGAACGAACCTTTGCTTCAGACAACCTGCTACTTCTGGTCCAATACTTACAATGCATTCATCTTTGTTCATGGGCCAATGACCCCCACTCTGGCTGATATTCATATGTTAACCGGCCTCAACATTACAGGAGATATACACCCTCACCGCCTGGCCACCAAATCTTCGATTTCTGCGAAGAACTTCAAGACTGGAGACTGAGGTCAATATATCAAGAATAGTGAATCTGTCCCAGTTACTGACAATGAGCGTATACTTTTCTTGAATATGTGGTTAGATAGGTTCCTATTTTGTGGACAATCATGCACGCCTATTGGCAATTACCTGTCTTTGGCCGAACATGTTAATTCTCAGAATGACATTCCTTTGGGCAAGTACCTGCTTGGTTCTCTTTATCATCTCTTGAACCAAGTGTACCGACATCTGGTAAGGAATGAAACCATCCCAACCATCATAGGGCCCTGGTGGTTCCTTCAGCTCTAGCTCAATTTGCAGATGCACAGAATTGTTGTTTCAGACTTGGCATCCATGTCTTTCCCTTCGAAAACCTTCCTAGAAGAAGACGAGGAAGAATTGTCAGAGAAAGAAAAATCTAGCCGATGTGTATCATTTGGTGAAGCGGCATCGGTCATTATCATTACCAAAACTACTGGGGAATTCTTCAGGCCATTCTACAAGGGATTCTCTGTAGATATCTTGTAATGGTTTGCTTACTCGAACGTCTCAGCATTTGAATTCCCCTTCACTTTCAGATTCCATGAGCGGTATGCGGACCAACATTCTATGCTGGTCTTTAATGATCTGGTCAAACCTTGCCTGTTGCCTACGAAACTTCGACATGATAGAGAAAAACCACCCATCTCGTATGAGTTCTATAACCCTTCCATTGCAGCGAGAAAAATGAGATTCGGATAGTTGCCCCCGGGTCTCTTCTTTGCAAACAAACTCCAACCAAGGGAACCCGTGCTTTCAGGATTGGAGTTTAACCGGATTGTTCAGATCGAAAGATCTCTTCCTCCTATTCTCGTCAGAGATAACATCTGTCAGGCCTTCACTTCTTCTTCATTTGTCACCTGGTGGCACGAATGGAGCCAACACCTTTTTCAGCGAAGCGGTGGCCACTTATTGTTCACTGATGGATCACGATTTCTATCCTATCCCTGAGGTACCGCTCATCATCTTGTAATGTTTTAGCTATTTCCAGATCAATTCCTCAGACTCATCTTACAGGACCTCGAAGGGCTTAGTCCTCCTCCGATGACCTATGATCAATAGTGCCCCAATCCTAGACTGGGTTGTGGGGCGCCATCCCTGAAGGTCCTGATGAAGAGGAAGATAGACGAGCCGTCTGATCACGAACTTCTGAGTTCCTTCATGAAAAATGTCGGTTCCCTAAACTTCACAAGGTCCAAGAAGCAGAAAACCGCCAAAACCAAAGCCAATATGGTGACAAAACCAACTGATGGTCGATTGAGCATACTAACCGATGCTGTTGCCGCAGAGGTATACTACCCTTTGCTCACCCTTCCTTTGTCGAGACGATAATTGATGTTTTCTGATCCTTCAGGACGAGGAAAGAACCACCCGTCTCTAGGCTAAACTCAGTGTAGACATGGGAACAATGTCCTCATCAAACGACACAACATCCAACGTTGGCCAAGGTACTCATACCTTTAGCCGATAACCATTTAACATGATTATTTTACCAATCTGCACAATCTCCAGGACACTTCCCTGAAGACCCATCAGTTGTTCCTACTCTGAAGGCTGCTTCAGCCGATCAGGTACGACGCAAGACTTGCTAGTCCATCACATAGCTCATTAATGATGATTTCTTGTGTGTCGATCCTATCAGATCTCGGCCCCTTTTCCTCTGGATGACTATGTCATCTCCGAAGGAGCCGACACCTCACAGTCGCCGCATGTTGTTTTACTTCCTGATGGCGTGAAGACCCAACTTAGGTTTCTGATCCCTCTTCTATTAGTGAGCACCTCATCCCTAATATGTGATGCAGAGGGAGTCCAGAGAATCTTTCACTCAGTTGAGGATGTCCTGTCACCCGACCTAAGGGACGCATTGACTGTTGTCGCCTACATAGAGTAGCGTAAACCGGCTTTTCGTAGAGCTCAATCCAGACTTGCAGACCGCGAGGCACAAATTGACCTGCCCAATGAAGAGCGACATTGCCTCTCCAACATGCTGGAGGAAAACAATGCGATAGACTACCTGAGGGCCCTTCCTGATAGTATCAACCGCAGCTTAGCAAAGCTGAAGGCCGAACGGGAACGGTTGTTGTCCCGACTCAAAGCCGTTGATGACACCATCGCCCAGGAGGAGAACGTCTTGGACAAGATTCCCGCCGATTTGTACGACCATCAGCAGAACATGACGCTCCTTTCCTCGAGGCTCCAAACTCTCTGATCTAAGCAGCGCCCAATATCAGGTTCCGTAGAAGATGACCGACAGGTGCTGGCCAAGGTGGACCAATTCCGCCTAGATGCTTTGGAGGCTATCAAACTGGCCTTAAATTAGTAATTTTATTTGTAACATTTGCATCCTATGACTGTGACGATCCTTAGCTATCATTGACTGCTCCCCACAGTACCCATTCACCTGGCTGTACTATTTGCTTGAATCGCTGACTAACTGCTTAGTCGTCTGCTCATGAATGTCAAATTTTAATCGGCTGCCTTAGCCGATTCACACTATAGCGGACTTTACTTTAGTCCACCAAACCACTATCCTTTCGCCTGTTCACACTGGTGCTTTTAAGTAGCGATTGGGGTTCCCAAAATGATAGTCAGTGTATTCTGTGACTCATCTCCTCCACTGTTGTATCAAACGCCCCCCTTGTCTACAGTAGCATTCCAATCCAAGGCAGATTTCGAGCATCGCTCGGCACTTAGCTCTGCCGATAGTGTCTCCCAGCCGACGCGGTGCCGACTCTCTAGGTAAATGGCCGTCTGCACCCCTCCTTTTTGCCTGGTCCGATCCACGAAGAAACCATAACTGGCCTTCTTCAATTCTCCCCGGGAAGCCGAGCCGAGTGTCAACTCACTGGCAACCGATGATGGTCCGTAAAGCGCCTCCCAGGTCGAGCGTCTCCTCTCGGAGGGGCGTTAGGAACACGCTCACCTAGAGGATGAGTTGGCGGCGGTAAAGGCTTCTCTCCATCACACCAAGATGTTTCTTGGGTCCTCTTTGGTCAAAGCCGATGGTATGCTTCTCGATTTCAAATCTGATTGATTAGCTGATCAAACCTTCTCGCTTACCTCGGCTACTTCGACTACTACTCTGTAACTTCCTCTTCTACTGCTTGAACCTTTTATGCATGGCAGAGCTAGCGTCTGTTATCAATGCAGTGGCAGACCTCCTCCACGCTCGAGGGTCAACACCGGAGGAATGCCTAAATGACATGCCAACACGTATTCGGGAGCTGATCTTTCAATCCATCTCCCATGGAGCCTCCTTCGCCCTGGCCGTAGTAGAGGTCTCCGGCGTGGAGTTCTATGATGTGATAACCTCCCGCTTCGTCAATGCTCGCACCAGGGACATCTTCCCCGACACTTTAGATAGTTTCGAGTCAATGGGGAAGGCAGTTGCCGAGGTGGTGCCTATAGAAGAGTTGCTAGCTCGTCTGTCTTTGGAGTAGGATGTGACCTGCTTGTAGGCAAACTTGGCCTTGAACGATTGTGTTAGCCAGCAGCATCCTGTGTCTGGAAATGCTGGCTTCTTTTGTATTGTTCGGTCGTTTATAATATATGCAAGTGCTCATCCTTTTCTTTTTTGTTATTTTTTCTCTAAAGGCGATGTGTGTCACATCGGCTATTGCCAACTGTTTGTCGGCTATTTTTTTTTGCTAAAGGCGATGCATATTACATCAGCTATCCGTTGCTATGTTTATGGTGACACTAATTCACGCTCTCAGAGCCGATCACCTGAATTGGCTGCCGACCATCTTCGTTCATCCCGAAGACGTCTCCGTCGTGTACCTTCCCAGAGAAGCACTCCATGTCCTCAAAGCTCCTTCCGTTCTACCCTGCATAGGCGATACTGACTGACGAGTTCGCTAGTACCACCTCCACGGTATCTCCAATCCATTGGATGAGGCTCTGATGCATGCTGGATGGAATGCAGCAGTTGTCGTGAATCCAATCCCTCCCGAGGAGTAAGCTGTATGTGCCTTTGGCGTCCATTACAAAGAAGGTAGTGAGCATGCTCTTGGTCCCGATGGTTAACTCAAGACATATAACCCCTTTTGTGGCCGATATGTTGTCGCTGAAATCCGTCAGCTGCATATCGGTCGGACTCAAATCTTCCATCCTTCTCCCCAACTTTCTAAATGTTGAGTATGGCATGAGGTAGACAGCTGCTCCTCCATCGACCAAAAACTTGGTTAGGGGCTTCCCATCCACAAATCCCTTCACATAGAGGGCTTTCAGATGCAGATACTTCTTTGGCTTCTCGAAGGTGGCGCAGTCTGTCTTATCGATCCATTGGGCTACGGCCACCTCCGTCTCTTCACCATCAGACTCCTCCTATCGATAGTCAGGTCTGAATTCGGCATGAAGCACGAATATAGAGAAAATGGATGTTGTTTCCTTGCCCTTCTCTCCAGCTTGCTTGACCCGCCATACCTTGGATCTTTTCCCTTGTAACTCGTTATTTCTCATACGTTGAACCCGACGCTTTTGACTCTTAGTCAATCCCCCAGGACACCATTGTCCCTCTTGCGGCGCGTGCACTTGATTCGAGGTGCCTCCCTCGGCCAATGCCCCCTCAGGCCGATTGTGGAGATTCTCCATTTTTTCACGCCAATTCGTCTTGTAGCTCAATCTGTGATGTACGGATCGACGGTTGTCTCTCGACTGTCTGTACCCTCAGTACTGACTCCTGCATTCTGGATAGTCATTCGGGGAAGGAAGCCTTAGCCCTGCGTTCCAGCAGTGTATGAAGAAAGGGCAATCCCAATGATACCCTTTCTCTTCCTAGATCCTCATCCTCTCTTCTTGTTCGAGCATCTCCCGATGTTCCCTCTCCTGTTGCTCCTCCTTCTCCCTTTGTCATTCCTATTTGTTCAATAGGATTCTGATGGTGGGACGTCGTCGGACCAGAAGATCTCGCTCTGTCTTATCTTCCTCGTGCTTCTTAGTTCCTTCATTCTTCTCGGCGATAGGTGCTTTGGCCTTCACCACGACCATGTTCACCGAAAAGGATAGAGCCACTATGTTCGCGCGAAATGGATTACCGTCTATACCCATGGTCCGCTTGGTCTTCTCCAGGCCAATCCATCCTGAGGTTATGGCCTTCTGGATCATGTCCCAGAACACCCTGCAGTCATTGGTGCTGTGGGTGTACGTGCCATGGAACTTGCAGAACCTCCTGGACTTGATCTCATTGGCCGAAGGGATCATGTAGCCTCCAATCAGTTTGATCTGCCCCTTGTCGAGCAGATAGTCAAAGATCCTGTCGGCCTTCGTAACATTGAAGCTATATTTCTTTGTTCCTTCAACGGTTTTAGCCTTTGCCGACAACATGTATTCCGAGTTCATCCAGGCCTATTCCACAGCGGCGATCTCGTTGGTTTGGTCGTCACTGTTGGCAGCTCCAGCAATATCCTCCACTGTGATCAGCTCGACACTGCCAATTTTCTGAGCCTTGCCGCTGTAACGCAGATACCGATAGTTGGCCTCGATGTTGGTGATCTTGCTGGACAATTTCAACAAGCTTGAGCAGTCCATCTTGATATTCTCTCTAATTGCCAGGACCAGGCCCCGAATATGCTAACGACCTCTGCGTTAGACAGTGTTAGTCGGTAGCACTGATTTCTCACCTCTCTAAACCTCTGGAGTAGCTGCCCCTGGCTCATTGTTCCCTTGCCGGACGTCGACCAGATCTGTGACCCCTTTCTCCGTGTTACCAGAGTCAAAGTACTGATGGAACTTATTCTCTAGGTCCTTCCACCTAGTGATGGATTGATATGGCAAGGAATCAAACCAAGAGAAGGTCGAACCAGACAGGGATAGAGGGAAGAACTGAACCCTGAGCATCTGGTAATCGGCTATCTCGCCCAACTGCACTAGGTATTGACCGATGTGGTCCATGGTTGACACCTGGCCAGTCCCGATGAACTTAGTGAACTCAGGTACCCTGTATCTATAGGGCAGAGCCACCCGGTCGTACCATTTAGGGTATGGTTTCCAGTAGGCAATGGACTGATTCCTCGGTTTCAGACCGAATTGGCGTTGCACCATATCGACTACCTGGTTCATTAGCTGATCAATCTAGTGCGGCGTTGGCTGATGATGAGTCGAGCCCCCATAACCCTGTTGAGAATTGGGATATCCCAACCCTTCTTGGACGCCTGGCGCGTAGTGGTGGGGAGCGTGGTGGTATCCCGAAGGGACTTCGCCAGGCACCACGCCTCCAGTAAATGGTGGTGCGCCGAAATATGGAGCCGTTCTTGAGTCGTAAGAGGTATATTGCGTAGCCGACACGATTCCATTGGGGTTTGCCATCGGCTATTGCGATCCGTTTTGCATGTTACCTCCTCCACTAGTGGGTGCACTGCTGGCCCCGTGGGATCCAGAGAATGGACCTTCCGGAGCTTTGCTTGTCGAAGCATGATCCCCACCTTGCTGCATGGATAAAGCCTGGCACCTTCCCTGTAGACCGAGGGCTCCCGCTACAGCGTTCTGCAAGCAGCCGGCGAGCAGCTCGCCATGGCTAGCGAATGTGGAAGACATAGCCTTATGGATGGTCTCCTGCATAAGGTTGTGCTGGAGGTTGACTCGTGGGTCTTCGTCCCCGTACATGAGTACATATGGGAAAGGTCTGGTCTGCCTCGCGCTGTCCCTAGCTTTGCTGAAGGACAACAAACACTTGCCCTTGAAGGAATCCAGTGCCTCCTAGAGCGACATCTTATGTTCTTCGTTGAGCACATCCTCGGTCACGTTGAGCACATGAGTATTGTCCATGTTTGGCGATTGTGGTTCCACTAGGCGTGTCAAAATGTGTTGACGCCAAAAATGGGGCTTCTGGCGTCAGCACCGCGTAAGGCATGCGGAGACCGTGCAGCAGTAGCACTTCGGGGATCGATCTCAAGCGTGCCAGTCAATTTGACCTGCAATTGACAAGGAAGTGAAACATCAAATTATGGAACCTGTCGGTTGTTGCTAGACAGTTCCATGAATGTGCAACTCTCATATAGCCGATGAATGTATGATATTGACTAAAGAGTCAACTCCGAACAATTTGAAGCGTAATAACGATGTACAAATGGCTATCACATGATATTCATGCATAGGGTGTATAGATTAGCTGATCGTATCATAATGGTAAAGTAAAGATGCGATACATGCGACATTATTGACTCAAAACGTTAGATGTACCGAATGTATCAGATAAAGATAAACCATCAACATAGGTGTATTCCCATTCATCCATGATGACAATTAACCCAATAACCTGACTGGTTTACTAGCATTGGGGTGTTTTCATGCAGCTATAAAAGTAAATAAACCAAGCCACGTCCAGTACATTTAATAGATCTAACAGATTAAGACAACAAAGTACATGTATCATATGAATGAAGCACAACCAGATCGGTTGTGTTAGCTGATATGAGATCCATGAGGCTTGAACAAGATCCATACGCTCAACCCCGGATAGATCTAAGGTTGGGCAGATATAACTTGTCGACGAAATATGCATCACAGTCTACCTAGGGGGTACCCTACGGTAGTAGATTGTAGGCGGAGGTGTGGCGACGACGATCAAGCGTAACACAGAGAGCTTAGACATGGCGATTTATACAGGTTTGGGTCGGCAAATCACCGTAATACCCTACGTCCTGTGTTTTGGTGGCTGGATTGATCTTGCATATTAGGTTACAAGATCTGTAGATGATCTGAGAGAGGTTGTGAGGGGTTTTTTGGAGGGGAGGGTCCCTGCTCGCCTTATATAGCCGGGGAGCAAGGTCACAATTACCATATCCTAACAGATTACGATCGGTTCCCTATGGAAAGGGATCCGAGTCTATCTACTAGGATCTTACTTGGCGAGCAAGACTTCTTCGGAGTCCTTGGCGAGCACGATGGGCTGGTCGCGTGCTGCAAGGCCTCGCAGGCTGGGCTGTCTTCTGATCGGCAGGCCCATAAGGTCGCTGGGGATATGCTGAGGTAATATCCCCAACATAACTCAACACACATGGCAGTGGGGTCCGGTAGATGCAGTCGTACCGTGTATGTTGAACTAGATCCAATCACCCTCAAACCAATCTAACGACTGAACATATGTCTCGAACCCGCAACATGTAAAACAATTGCAACCAAAGGATTAGCCGATATGATCTTAGATCTACCGCCTCTCTAAGTATAAGAGTAAAAACACTGGAGGCAATAGATCCAGATAAAAAATTAAGCGCAAGCCAATCCATTAGTTGAGATTGGGCAAGATATTGTAACAATAGATCAAACAATTCATAACAGACAATATCGATAACTTAATGAATCTATTAGATTGTCAATCTAATAGAGCCGATAACTAGCTTGAAGCCACGATTCATGTGAGATTGAAGCAATACAGCCCGATGAACAATAGATTCAAACCGATAACTAGCTTATACCAAGCTTGCAAGAGTTACACAATACAGCCGTACAAACGAGACATGAACCAAGGATAGACTTGCAAGCAAACAGGAGGTCGATCTGGTCGATGCAGCCCGGTCCATCGAAGGTTCACCGAAATCTACTCTACTCCTACTCATAGGGTTGGCCGGAGGCTGGAAACTACGAACTAGTTGTGTATTTGATTGATTGGATATCCTTTACAACCCTTCTCGGCCGGAAACTACGAACTAGTTGTGTATTTGATTGATTGGATGTCCTTTACAACCCTCCTGACCTTGCTATTTCTAGACCATATCAGAACCCTAGCTTGAACCGGCCGCCGGCTGAAATAAGGAAACTTTGATGTCTTGGGCCTCAATCTTTGGCGCAGCCCACCGCACTTATCTCAACAGTCGATACGCGTGATCTTCTCCGATTCGGTTCCCTTAACCAGCCTTCTGGGTACACATGTGTAGCATATTCCTTCCATCCTCGGGACCCTCCTGTATTTACCTAGCCGTGTCAAAATACGGTGTCAACAGGTTTGTAATATAACTTATGAATTACGCTACTTTGATGTAAATTAAATTATTGTATTACTTCTGCAATGTCTGTAATAAGGAGATCCTGTTCGAAAATAGGTGGATGACCCATTGCAAAACGGTGACACCTGACGAATTAATTAAGACTTGGATCGTTTGTTGCGATTAAGTCGGATGGACGTTAATCCTGGCAAGTGGGCCATGTTCTTAAGAGGTTATGTCACACTATTCGTCATCGAGTAGCGATCGTGCTGCTGCCCTCCTCCCAACCTCATCAGGAGGTCTAGGTCCTGGGCTGGGTGACCCAATCGAAGTCCTCCGTAGCGCTCTCAAGCCGCCGAGGTGTACTCGGTAAGCTTGTTGTGGACGCTCGCGTTGGTGTACACCTCGGGCCTGTCTGCTGGGTTGTAGGTGATGTCGGGGTCCGTCGCCTTGTCTTGTGTGTCAGGCTGAATGCCATGAACTCATTGCAGTGCAACAGGGACTGCAAGGAAAACATAAAGTTGATTACAGGTAATGAGAATTGAGCGTTAGAATAAATAAATAAAAATGAAAAACACAAAGAAGATTACTCATCTTTGCATTTTATATAATAAAAGAACTACTCGCACCCAAGTTGGCGGCGTTGCCCCGTGAGCGCATTGATCGAAATTTCGAGACATATTTTGGATTTAGCCATAATTTACACTAACAAACAAGGATAACATTTTTGGAACAAATAAAATATATTATTCCATGTATCTGCAGTTCAAATGTAGATTATGTGGCAAAATTCAACAACACAAAATAAACTAAAGAAATATACCAAAAAGTAATTAAAAAGTTTTAACTTTGAACATATTGTTTGTAATAGTTTACTAAAGCTTCAAAAAAATTTGGAGTCAAAAACAAAAAAAACTGTTTGCTGAGTGCTAAACATCTGGCACTCGACAAATCGGACGGCGCGGGATACCATCTGTCATGTGCCATTCTTTGCCGAGTAGACTTTTCGGCAAACTAGTAATTTGTCGAGTGCCTTTTTTTGCCGAGTGTCAGACACTCGGCACAGAGCTTATTGCGAGTGCCTTATTTATTTTGCCGAGTGCCAGGAACTTGGCACAGAGCTTGTTGCCGAGTGCTTTATTTTGCCGAGTGCAGCACTGGACAAAGTAGCTTGTTTGCCGAGTGTCCGATATGGCACTCGGCAACCATATCACACTGACAAATCACGGGTTTCCCGTAGTTCCGTACTCAAAATACTTGATGTTTAGGATATGATTATGGTAACCAAGAATTAATTAATTAGTGGTTAGTTTTTCATCTTTGCCTCTAATAAATATGGTTATGCGTGCTCTTTATAAAGGAAGTAAACCAGTTCAATTGACTAGTAGGGAGTACCAACGACGACGTACGGCGGCCTGCACGAAAGTGCATGCTTCCGCAGGTCGAGCTGGACTTACTCTGGTCTGCACGTTCCGCACGGCCAGTGCAACCACACATATCGATCGATCATGACTGATTCCAACTGAAATGCATGCATGCATGCCGCAGTTGCAAGGAACGAATACGCTATGCATGCTGAACGACCCCAACCACCAACGATCGACTAATAAACCAGAGAAATGCATGCCCATCCCTCAACTGTGGTGGGCGCGATGCTTCTTCTATGTTGACAGTTGACACCATAAGCAGACTAAGCAAGCTTTGGTTGTTGTAGCTAGCTAGGTCACACAAAGTTTCTTAAAACTATGGTAAAGTACAGCGGACCAGAGCTGTACTAAGGAATGAAAGCAAACTTAGAGAAATTTTAACAAAACTAGCATGCTAGAGCTCTTGTGTTGGTAACTGCAACAATATGTGCCATTTCAATGAAAATCTCTCTCTGTTTCTATGTATCTCTCTCTCTGTGTAATTAACATGTCAAAGTCATCAAATCTGTTGATGTGTCATAGTATTACATGCAAAATGAAATTAGATAAAAACCCACTAAGAATGTCCTTATCATTTAGTTGCGGGTTTGATTACATGAAGTTAATAATATCATCGGTCAACCGTCATGTTATTTTTAATAAGTCGCACTTTTACTTTTTTACATATCATATTAAATTTATTCCAGAAGCTTCTTATGCAATCTTACATATTGTGATAGTATTTTGTTACGTACTGTACTCTTTAGTAGGAGAGCTTTGGAGACCATATGGGCAGCCCGGAAAAAGCAGGAACAATCCTCCGCAGACAGCCAGCCAGTGCGGAGGCGGGGCAGACTGGACTTGGAAACTTCCGCAAGTCCGTCATATTCGGGGTTTGAGCATGTCCAAGGTTTGAGCATGTCCAAGAGACATACTATCCTTGTTTTGTATTGTATATTTATATTTTTATAGAGAAAATTGAACTTCAACAGATCTTCTATTTGGTTTTGTATAATAACAAGTATGCTATCTCTGAAATCTTGTTGGGCATAAATAGCAAGCGAATCTGGCTTGCCATCTTGTTCAATACACAAGATAAGAAATAACAAGTCTATTGAAAAACTCTTCTTTTTTTTAGGACTTCTATATTTTACAAAAGAGTTAATTCTGTAATTTAGCTATTTATTTTAGCACATCTGTTGGAGATGCTCAGCTGAAAAAAAACGAGGTGTTTGCAATAGAGTAGTGCACAGAAGAAGCCACGACAGCGAGCTTTATTTGTACGTACCCAGATGGCATGAAGTCAGATGTGCATGTGCGGCCGCGGGATGATCAGCGAGCCGGGCCGGGGGAGCTAGCCAATAAGTCCTGTCCCGGCCTGCGCTGTCTGATTGATTTCACGTGCGGGAACACGCGAAATCTAGCTAGCGTGCGTGGTTAGGTCAACCACGATAAGTCGATAACAACCCGCGCTTGCTTTGCCTGGCCCGGCCGGTGTGCGTTCGTTCATGCATCTTTGCGGGCTGGCGGTTCCCCGCATGACCAACGGCCGCCTGGCCGGCCGGCCGGTCGGGTAACCACGTCCGATCCGCCGGCCGCTAACTAATCCAAGCCAAGGGCACGTTCGGTTCTAACGGAATCGAGTCGGCGAATCGATCCAGGCACAAAGGCTATATATAGCATTTTTTACAGCTAAATGTCAGCAGGAACTGTTCCGGCCAGGAACGAGATGCTAAGGTCCCGTTTAGTTACCAAAAAATTTTGCATAGTAACTGTCACATCGAATCTTGCGGCACATGCATAGAGTACTAAATGTAGACGAAAAAAAAAACTAATTACATAGTTGGTCGAGAAATCGTGAGACGAAACTTTTGAACCTAATTAATTCATAATTAGATATTAATTACCAAATACAAACGAAATGCTACAGTGAGCTAAAATCCAAAAATTTTTGGATCTAAACGCAACCTAACTGAACGGCACTTAATTAATAGGATCAGTAGCTATCATTGTTGTTGGCCCTCCCGCCGCCATATATCTCGTTTAATTTGCTCCACGTACGCCACATGTCTTGACGAGCTAGCGAGTCGTTGTCAACTGCCCAGCTAGCTAGCGAGGCAATTCGGTCACTCCTCTGCATATGTATGCAGCTAGGTCTCCTCTCTTTCGATCGGATCAGTTAGTGGGAATCATTCATGATCCGCTGATTAATTCAGATTCAGACGTACGGCACATCAAAAGCAAGCAAAGCCCCCACTACAGCCCCAGTACGACTCATCAGACGCAAGTAAGTACGCCACCATTGTCCACTTGGAATTGGAAGTAGAACCAGTCCAATACCAACCAAGTAATTACAAGGAAATTAATAATCTCGTCGTCCAACGTCCATGCCAAAGTTATTAGATCGATCAGTCTGTGTGTGTTCATCCGTGGGCTAGCCCTTCTTTTTATGTCGGAAAAAAAAGCAAAAATTGCAATCATCCAGCTAGACAACAATAATTCAATTCTCTTCGGATGCGGTTACTCCGATCCCTCTAGCTAGCGAGCTAGCTGCTCTTGTCAATGGTTGCAATTGCATTATTGGCAGGATATAGTAGGGGTACCCTCTGAAAACTGGGTCTTTCGGAGCTTTTGTAAATCAACAGCAATATAGTCCTTGGTACGAAAGTGTCAACCTGAATTTCAGGGCACATGCATGCGCATGGAGTAATTTTCTGGGCATTCCTGAATATTTTTAGCAGCATATCCATTGAGAATCAGCTGTTGCTTGAGAGAGCATCATATATCATCCATACTATACCAGCAACATGACCCTTAACAATTGTATATATGCCACATTTTTCTGAAAAAAAATAAACAATAAATATGTCAAATATATATATACTAGTAAAAAACACATGATCGATTGAGGCTGAATTGAACAGACCTGCTCCCCATGCTCTTCGTAAGTAAATCCGATCGTAGAACCCGTGTATAATTATATATACGGCGCATATTATATTGAACAATCACATATATATATATAGCTACTACAATGGAGTATGGACTAAGCAGCAACCTAAGCTGTCCATGATGCTTAACGAAGCAATAGTGGTGCTTCAATCTCAACATCTTTATACTTATATATCATGCATGTATTCATCCCGGCCACGAAACTTCCACCCAACAGTACATCTATCTCACTTGGAGTATTGGGACGTCTTTCTTGAACCACTTTTCAAATTGCTTAAATACAACTCATATATGATATAAGGCATAATCTTTCTCTCCCTAAATAGTTGTTGTTTTTCTATTTGTGTACCATAAATTACTAAATTTGTAAAAAATATATATAACAAATTTGTATCACTAAATAAACTTATTATAAAAATATACTTAACGATCTTTCTAGTGAGTGATATTTATTGTGTAACATAAATATTAATAAATTTTATATAAAATTAGTCAATTTTTTTTGTATGAAGCCAAAATTAACGATAATTATTTAGGGACACAAGGAGGATGTACGTGTGTAGGCGTGATACCCCACTCGAACGGAACAAATATAATGCTAGAATAATAGCCATCTCTTTATGCAACCCATTCACTCCAGCATCATTAGAACATAATAATAGTATCCATCTCTTTATGCAAGCTATCCACGCTAGTCACACACACCCTAGAAAATGCATTGAATGTCCATTTCATCGAGCCGAGTCGCATTATCTACTAACATTCTCGTCCGAAGCAAGTTCTATATCCATATTAAAAATAGGCTACATATATAAGCATATAATGAACATATATATATATATATAATAACATAAACTAAAATGACATAATTAACTGATCAATACAGACATACAAGCATAAACTAATTAGTTGAGGATGTAGCACTTCTTTCTGATCTCCCCCTGAGCACCGGTGAGCACGCCAACATTGCCCATCTTGATCATGGACTCACCAAAGTCCTTGAAGAAGACGTCGTCAGACTTGCCGGTGGCGATGCGCTGGACATACTCTCTGGTGGTGGCGTCCGCGAGGAGCGCGGCGTCGGACTGGAAGAGCCCCCTGCGCTTGGCGACGTGACGGTAGTAGCTCGTGTCAAAGGTCTTGTAGCTGCCGGGGTCCATCTCGGAAAGCGTGGCCTTGTCGTCGACGCTCTTGCAGCGCGTCCTGAGCCGGTCGGCGTACTCGCTGTCGAGGGATGGGTCCGCGCTGTAGGCACTGCTGAAGTTGTAGAGCCGGCCGGCGAAAGACGGGCAGTGCGCCGTGCCGAGGGTGTGGCCGCCGGAGAGGACGGCGAGGTCCTTGACGTCGAGGCCATTGGCGGCGAAGATCTTGGTGAGCAGCGGGACGTCCCCAAAGGAAGGAGGCAAGCGGTCGGCGGCCTCCGTGGCGCTCGACACCCTGCCGTCTCGCCTCCCGAGAGCGACAGGCCAGGAAGGGCCCTTGGCGAGCACGACAGCGTCGCGCGCCATGAGGGTGAGGACGTCCGCGCAGGAAACCGTGTTGGGGCAGGCGGCTTCCAGCTTGGCCTTCACTCTCTCCACGGAACCGAAGCCCCGCAGGCTCTTGTTCGGCTTCGCGTCCTTCTCGGCCGTGTTGCCCCCGTTGGAGTCGAGCAGGACTGAGGCGTCACAACCCTGGAAATTAATGTTTCTCTAAGTACTGCTACATATACAATGATCACACTGAAATATCGCTAGTGCGCCTCGCCTATATATATATATATATATATATACCTACCCTGACAAAGCAGTCGTGGAAATGGAGCCTGAGAAGTGGACCGGCGAGGCTGGGCGCAGCGGCGATGATTGTCTCCATCTCGTTGCGGACGATGGCCTCGACGTTCGGGCATGTCTTGCTGTAGTAGCCGACCTCCAGCCGAGCCGCCGCGGGCGAGCTGCCAAAAGCGAGAAGCAGCAGGGCCACGGGGAGCAGCAGTAGTGGACGAGACTCGAATGCCATGCTGATGGATGGATCGATCGGTGTTAAACAACAGCAGGCTCTCAGAGCATCAATTTGGGTTGGCAAGAATGTTCCAGCTTCTTAAGTAATCTCGGATGGAATGGACATGTCCCCTTTCAACTCCCTGTATTTATAGACGCACTGGACTGCTATATGACGATAGTGGCGATTGACGTGGTGTGCTGTTGCGTACGTTGTTGCTCACTTGCTGTAACAGCCTGGTCCTGCGTAGGCGTCCCATGTGCTAAGTTTCAATCCCTTCATTGTGATCTCCTCGAAGAGCATAATGAATTAAGTTAGGCATTGACGTACGTACGCGTTCATAAAAACGAAGAGAGCTAACAGAAAAGATATATAAACATATATAAACGGAGCTGGTGAGGCCAGTTATATTACCATGCATGCATGCCATACTATACATAGCATTTTCGTTTCAGTTTTGTGAATCATTTGTTTCGAATGATTTCTATTTACCTCGTATAGGTATGACCATTTGTATTCCATGACGTCATATATGGTTTGCTATCAGTTTTTGTAGCGCAATTTTTATTTTTCCCTGTTTTATTGTTCTATTTGTTGCTGTGGTGAACTCCATACAACATTATGATTTTGCATTTAATTTGCAATCTATTTTGATTATGATTGGGTTCTTGTAGTGACTACTTGATGTTAGTTGTTTCAGAACGAGAAAACCATGCATGTTTGATATTTTTTATTGATTGCTTGCATGTAGCCACGCGCTTGATTGTAGCCTTGTAGGAGTACGCATGTTGGGTATGCGAGAATAATTTATTTTTGTGTATTTTTATTATTGGCTAGTGCAAATCCATATTGTCTTGTACAATTAAATATGATGATGATCTAACCGGCCAATGCTACATTAAGCCTGTTTTGAGCACTATGCATGCAAACCTTTATAAGAGTGTCAGCGGCAAGCCGGCAACTACCACAAATACGGATAAAACTGCACTGTATATGTTTGGATATATACAGGCTAATGCAAGCAACACAATTGATCCTTAGTTACTAAAAAACTGAACCACGGCCCATGGTGGATTTGTTATAGGCTTTAATGCGTATATTTCTATTTCACATTATCTGTAAGACGTAATATATTCACTAAAATCTATAATATGGTATATATGAAAGGTTTGGATTTTGCATTGAAACAAATGCACTACATGCATTAAAATTCTTCGAGATAAGATAAGATAAGAGATGCACCAATTTATGCTTTTTCTTTGCAAATTGTAGTAACGCCTTACTCCTATATGAGCACCCCAAAAGATTGAGACAGAGCATATAGTGTATGCATGTGTGCAAGGTTCCAAGCCTCTCCAAGAGAAAGTCACTTAAGGCTACAAAGAGAATATTGAGGTATTTGAGGCATACACAAGACGTTGGATTATGGTCTCTTGGTCATTAAAGAAGCAAAATAGTGTTGCACTCTCTATCGCCGAATGAAAGGATCAAGATGCCCAAGAGGGGGGTGAATTGGGCTCTTTTTAATTTCTAAATAAGAATTAAACCTATAAAAAGTCAATTAACCCCCTAGTGCCTACCGCTTGTGTGTCCTAGCTAGAAAGCGGTAGCAAGGCAAAGGAAAGCAAAAACTTCCTACACAATTCTAGTATGAATTGAAAGACAAGTGCGGAAGGTAATGTGGTAGTAAAGAGCTAGGGAAAGAGATGCTTGACACGGCGATGTTTTGCCGAGGTATCGAGGAGTCGACACTCCCCCCTAGTCCTCGTTGGAGCACCTCGAAAGGTATAGCTCCCCCTCAATCCCGCGCAAGGGATGAGTGCTCTCTACGGGCTAATTCTTCGCCACTCCGGCTCGGTGAATCGCCCACAACCGATCACAACGTCGATGGAGAAGGGCCGCCGACAATCTTCCGACGATCACCTTCCTCCGAGCACCACCGGACCGTCTAGGTGATGTCGATCACCAAGAGTAACAAGCCTCGATCTTCGCTTGACTCACTCAAGCTTCACAACTAGAGGATGCACACTTGAACTCTTGGATGAACTAGAGAGAGGATGGATGGATTCGCGAATCACTCTCTCTCTCTCTAGGGCTCTTGCTCTCTTCCCAACCTTCTCAACAAACTCAGCAACTCAAAGGAGCAAAGGCAAGGTGGGAGAGAAGTGGGAGGGACTATAAATAGACCCTCTGAAAACTGCCTCGGGCTGGCAATTTAAGTTGGCGACGGACGCTCCGTCGACTAGGCGACGGACGGTCCGTCGCTTGCCCAACGGCTAGTTTCTATTCATAGTTGAGGCGACGGACGCTCCGGCGCCTAGGCGACGGACGGTCCGACGCCTCTGTCTAACGGCTAGTTCTGACACACTGTTCCCAGCGACGGACGCTACGTCACTGGGCGACGGACGCTCAGCCACAGCGTCCGACGCTGAGTTCTGGCTAGGGTTGAAAAACACCCTCTCTGGAAGGTCGACGGACGCTCTTCCCAGCGTCCGACGCCTGGCCGTCGGACATCGTCCGACGGACCCTGAAAAACTTAGCCAGAAAACAACCTCTCTGGAAGGCCGACGGACGCTGTGGACTCAACCACCCAGCGTCCGGCGCCTTTGTTCGACGTGACGGACAGCGTCCGGCGCCTTTGCCAGGAGCATCCGACGCCCAGAAAATGATTTTGACAACCCCGTTTTTCGTCGCGATGAATATGGAAGTTGTTCTAGGCTTTCTTACGGTCACCATAGGCTTGCTTAGAGCTAAGGAAGTCAAGTGTGCACCACACCTAAACATGAAGCTTTCCTAAGTCAAGCTACTAGTCTCAACCCCTCTTAATAGTACGGTCAAAGGTAAAAAGAGAAGCCCTATCTTATTCTAAGTGCCCTTCATCTCCTTATGGCAGTTAGCCTATCATTCTAGGGTCTTCATCATGTCTCCTTAAAAACCGAAACGATATCCATCTTGGGGGCTAAGTGATGACCATTAGAGCCCATTTTCCTTGATCACTATGGCTAAGCTACGCATAGCCTCTGCAAAACACACGTTAGCCATAAAAATCTCTAATTGTCGTTAATCACCGAAACCAACTAAGGCCATGATTCTTCAATCTCCCCCTTTTTGGTGATTGACGACAATAGAACCTTGAGTATGGATAGGAGTTTTGGTTAAGATTCAAGGGTGACTTGGAATGGTTGAGCAAGGGTAAGTTAAGTTGTAATAAAGCATACTTGCTCATCCAAATCAAATCACAAAACATGGTACTTATGAATATGAAAGAAAAAGTAGTACCTCATGATATTCTCGAGGGATGTTTCGGAGTAAAGCGCGGAAGCTCAAATAACGTTAAGAAAAGAGATATATCATGAACCATGAGACAACTCACAAGATATATTAGAGATAATCAAGAGTTTGTCACATGCAACCATATAAACATCAACCATCATCCCATCACACATATAGACAAATGCATAAAAGTAGACATGATGAAAGAGTACGGGGAAATAAAGCATACAAAGATCCAAAACCATCCCCCTATCTCTATACTCGACCCTCTCTCCCCCTTTGGCGTCTAGCACCAAAGGCTAAGAGTCTGGGGCTAGAGAAGAAGGCGAGGAAGCGGCACCTCTGCGATCCAGCATGATGAAGTCCTGAAGGTCTGACTCGTCTGACTCATCATCTGCCTCGGTCTCTGCCGGTGTAGGTGCAGCTGGGGTGGTCTCTGGAGCTGTCACTGGCACCTCTGGAGCTGCGGTCTAACTGACTCCCCCTGAGGCTCAGCTGGTGCCCATGACGGTCCTGCCTCAGTGGTAGCAAGCCTGGGAGCCCGACGAGTGAAAACTCGAGGTGAGGGGGACGGTGTCACTGCAAGTGCCACTAGGGACACTGCTGCTGCAACCTCTGCGGGCTGAGTCTGACCGGGAGAGGACACTGCCACTGTAACTTCATCTGCTAGGGATATGGCATCCGTCTGAACGGCACCTGGAGGTGTGGTGACTGTCTGTGCCGACTGCTCAGGTGCGATCTCCGACGATGCAACTGAGGACTGGTGAGTGCCTGTCGCCGGAAGATCCACTGCAGGCTCTGGAGCTGGTGTGGCCTGCTGAGGTGCTCCTGGGGAGTCTTCTCCCGTGATCTCTAGATAGGAAGCGGACAGATCTCTCGAGGCCTCTGCTAAGGTAGTTCCCCGGGTAGGAGTGAATCCCGTCTGGAACTCTCCGGGTGAAGCTATCCAAGAGGACACCTGGGTCCTCGGAGTCTAGTACTTAGGAGAAGCTGCCAGCTGGAATGGAGGTGTAGCTGGTGCCTGACTCTGCTGTCCTCTGGACGGTAATGCTGGAGTTGGCACCACAACTACTGGAGGCTGCTGCGGAGGAGAGGTGAACTGCTGCTGCTGAGATACGGCGGGCAACTGGAACTGTGGCGTGGAGGTCTGCCCGGAGCTAGAGGCCATAAGACGCTCAAGTAGAAGTGCCTGAGTCTTCTGAATCTCTGCCTGCTGCAGCTGATAGGCTAGGAACTGGCGCTGGAACTCATCCTGCCTAGCCTGTGTCTATGCCTGAGCTGCCAGTTGCTGCTCAGTGAGCCTCCGTAGATCTGCAGCCTGTCGTCTCTGCTCCTCCGCCTAGCGAGATTTCTCCTCCTGCATCCTCGATAGAATAGAGAGCAAGGTAGCCTCTGAGGAACTGGAGCCTGGAGCTGGAGCTGCTGCAGCTGTGCCTGACCCTCCTGCCTCGTGGTCATGGGTCATCGGTGTATACTCATGCACGGGCTGGTAGTCCTCATCAAAGCTGTCGGAATCGAGGTCCTCTCGAAAGACTGTCTCAGCAGCTGTATCGATCTCTCCATCCAAGTCTGCCAGCTCTGCCTGAGCAATCTGCTCAACTGTCGCATCTGTGACCTCGGCCGACTGTGGTGGCACTCCGGCCTGCCTAGTGCCTGGTCTATAGGCTCTGCTGGGGCGAGGCAACTGCCCATGGGCCACAAGCTGGCTCATCGAGTAGACTGGGAACTCTGTAGCTGACCTCGTAAGGGTGACTCTCATAACACCTGACCCAGTCTTGGCAACTATCAAATATGAGATCCAATGGGTGAACTGTAGCTGCCAATGACCTCTGAACCCAGCAGCTATAATATCCTCGAGCTCGCTCACTATCAAATCCCAGAGGTCGAACTGCTCTTTCCGAACAATGTGAGCTAGGAGCCAAAGCTGAAGACGAGTGATAGTATCCCTAGCTCCAATCTGGGGTAGAATAGTACGTCTGAGAACCTCGTGGAGAATCCGAGCTAAAGGAGTGAGGTCTCGTGGCGTACGGCTCGAACCCTCAGTGAACGGCTGCTGAAAGCACGGACTCACGAAGTCTGTGGATGGCACTATACCATCGTGAGGTTGGCGAGGGGCCTCCTGATCCCCATAGCGGAGACTGTGAATCCTGGTAGGTGAAGACCCGAGGTGAAAGAGCTCTCTGAACCTGGCAGCGGTGACCTTGAAATCACGTCCCTGGTATGCAAAGTGGAGGAACTCGTGATCAGGTGAGATCCACAGAGAGGCGTAGAACTGGTAAACCCACTCCTTCTGATATGCCCCTGAGCGTCCCATCAGATCTGTCAGACCCTGGATGTACTGGAGGTGCTGTAGGATCTCTAGACCACCGACCCCCTCAATCTGAGAAGATGGGCACACCCTGTGGGCCCTGAGAGGAGCATCGGTGTCAACATATGCTCTGTAGAAGTCATCGTGAACTGTAGTATAGAACTCACGTCCGGCACGAGGGTCCCTCTGTGGTGGAAACCAGGTTTGGAAGTCAACGAATCGAAGCAGCTGGACTTGCTTCGCTGTAAGTGCTCTGACCTGGTGCCTCACTGGGTCTGGGAGCCGGGGTCCTGGAGGGCTAGGTGGTGCACCTGAGCCTCGGGAACGGGTAACTCGACGGCTCATCACCTCTCCAATAGTAGAGTGGCCTGCGGCCTCTGTCGGCTCAGTCGCTGGGACTGGCTTTGTCGCTGGTGCCTCTGAAGCCTCGACGGGCTCTGACTCTGGAGGTGGAGGGGACTCACGACGCGCTCCACGGCGAGGCGAGAGCCTCAAGCCGGCGCGACGTCCTCCTCGCTCAGCTATCTCGGCGGCCTCTGCCACTGCTAGAGTGGCTACCGAGTCTGGATCCATCGCCGGCCTCTTGTGCTTTCGAGAGATAACCTTCTGCTTGCCCTTCCCGCGGTCAGTGGGTGGACGCGGTGGAGGTGGAGGGTCACCACCACTACCGGGGACGGGACCTGCATTCTTTGTCCTTGCCATTTTGCAAATAAAACACTGACAGGAGTCCTCAACAATCAAACCACAAGAGCACTATCCCAACTGTCACTGAAACCACTGACAATCCTCAGAACCAAATAGCTGAAAGAGTGGCACGCCGGCCCTGGACTGTCCTCGCGAGGCTTTGCCTCGATCCGTACTCGCGGGCTTTGCCCCGAGTTCACTGACACTGCCCACTGTCTGTTTCTCTGATCAACTGACCAACTGACCCTGCTCGTGAGAGATAGATAGAGATATATACCTTAAGCATTTATCTAGAGATAAGAGTTTATTGGAAGCATGAATTTAGGAAAGGGAAGATCGCGAAAGATCCAACTGTCATACCTCGAATCTCTGACCAGGAAGGAAAGAAGGGGAAAGATCCTCGATCGTTCAGCCGCAATCCGCAATCCGTAACCCGTTAGCTAATCAAGGCAGAGTAGGGTTTGCGTGAGTCTTGTGATCAAAAACATTTCACTGGAGAAGAGAAATGGAGAGGTGATTTGAACTCTAGGGTAGGATCTAGTAGTTGTGGTTCACCTCAATCTGTAGCCGTGGGCGATTGAATTGCCAAGCAAGGCCTTGAAGAAGACCTCCGCGGCCAACAGACGCGCATTCACTTCAGGAAGAACGCAGGGGAGCGGCGGCGCTTTGGGAAGAGGCCCTGGCACTGCGGCTTGGGTGGCAGGGTTGCGGGGTGGAGCAGCAGCGCAGTGGAGGTGAATGGCTGCGCAGGGGGCAGCTTGGTGGCTTGGGTGCTCAACTGCGATGAGACGGCGGCTAGGGTTTGGTCAGAGGCGCGGCGGCGGACAAAACCGATCGGGACAAACAGAGAAGAAGACGAGTTTTTTTAAAAAAAAAAATTCGCCGTTAAGTTCGCGACGGACGCTCCGACGCGGAGCGACGGACGCTCCGTCGGTATGCGACGGACGCTCGGGGAGCGTCCGACGGCATCGTCCGTCGGGCTCCCAGAGCCGATTTGAAACGCCCAGTCGCATTGACCGCGACGGACGCTCCGCGACGGACGCTTGGGAGAGCGTCCGTCGCCCTGTTAGCGGGCAACTTTAATCTCCGGACGATCGCGACGGACGCTGAGGCAATTGACACCGAGCGTCCGTCGACAGCGTCCGACGCCTTCAAAATAGAATTTTTCAAATTTTCTTTTTGCGTCTTTCTCCCAACCAAGTTTCAATCCCAATAAGATCCAAGTAACACTTGATTGTACTTGATATGAGAACCATCTCTCAAACTCTCATTTTCAAATAGTTTGCCTTAGGCTTAAATTTAGTTTTTAGCTCAAAATATTCGAATGGAAGCGCCAAGGAGACATCATATGGCCACAAGAGGGGTATTGAAGAGACTGAGCTTGGAATGCTCCCCCTAAGTGGATTATCATAGAGGATGCTCAAGAAACTTAACCGAAGAGAAAGGGCAAACAACACACATGCATATGCTTATGTAATATGAAATGTGAATCTAGGTTGCTTGCAAGTTTAAACCGTGGTTAAGCTTTGTCACACTCTTTGAGGGCGGTTATCTTAACCGCGTTAGCCAAGCCTATGTGCATTACCAAATTAAACATGTTATATTACAAATGAATGCATGGTTCACACAAGCTCATCTTTTAGTGAAATTAGAGTGATCAAGCACATTTAACTCGCTTCTCAACCTACAAAAGGTTGTTTCATCGAGTGGTTTAGTGAAGATATCCACCAATTGCTCTTCGCTCTTAACTCCAACTAGTGTTATGTCTTTCCTAGCCACATGATCTCTAAGAAAGTGATGGCGAATATCTATGTGCTTGGTGCGAGAGTGTTGAACCGGGTTGTTTGCAAGTTTTACGGCGCTTTCATTATCACACAAAAGTGGAACTTCTTTTAAAAACATGCCGTAATCAAAGAGAGTTTGGGTCATATATAAGATTTGTGCACAACTTGCTCCCATGGCAATGTATTCCGCCTCGGCGGTGCTTCTTTGAGGACCAAGAAACAAGTGATCTTCCTAGCATGTGGCACCCGCCGGAGGTACTCTTCCTATCAACCTTACACCCGGCGTAATCCGAATCGGAATAGCCAACTAGTTGGAAGGGAGCTCCTTTGGGATACCAAAGACCCATGCTAGGGGTGTGCCTTAAGTACCTAAGGATTCTTTTAACCGCACAAAGATGCGACTCCTTAGGGTTTGCTTGAAACCTAGCACACATACACACACCAAACATGATATCCGGCCTAGAAGCGGTGAGGTAAAGTAAACTACCGATCATAGAACGATAAAGAGTTTGGTCGATCGGTTTACCTCCCTCATCGAGATCGAGATGCCCATTAGTAGGCATTGGGGTCTTGATTGGCTTGCAATCCTCCATCTTGAATTTCTTGAGCACATCATAAGTGTACTTCTCTTGAGATATGAAGGTGCCCTCCCTCAATTGCTTCACTTGGAAGCCTAGGAAGAAGGTTAGCTCGCCAATCATCGACATCTCGAACTCCTTGGACATCAATGCACCAAATTCCTTGCTATGACCTTGGTTTGTTGACCCAAATATAATGTCATCGACATATACTTGGCAAACAAAGATCTCTTCATCTAGCACCTTGGTGAAGAGTGTGGTATCCACTTTCCCGATCTTGAAGCCCTTCTTGAGTAGGAAGTCCCTTATCCTCTCATACCAAGCTCTTGGAGCTTGCTTCAATCCATAGAGTGCCTTGGACAACCTATACACATGATTAGGACAATTTGGGTCTTCAAACCCGGGAGGTTGTCAGACAAAAACAAGTTCATTAATGAAACCATTAAGAAAGGCACTCTTCACATCCATTTGAAAAAGTTTCATTTTATGGTGTGAAGCATATGCCAAAAGGATACGAATGGCTTCTAGTCTTGCAACCGGTGCAAAAGTCTCCCCAAAATCCAAGCCTTCAACTTGGGAGAACCCCTTTGCCACCAATCTTGCCTTGTTTCTCACAACCACGCCTTGATCATCTTGCTTGTTCCTAAACACCCACTTGGTGCCAATGATTCTTGCTCCTTTGGGCTTTTCTACTAGTGTCCACACTTCGTTCCGGGTGAAGTTGTTCAACTCTTCGTGCATGGCGTTCACCCAATCCGGATCCGCAAGTGCATCCTCCACACTAGAAGGCTCAAGAAAGGAAACAAAGGAGTGATGTTCAACATAAGAAGCAAGTTTAGATCGAGTTGTTACCCCCTTGATGGACTCCCTATGATGAGGTCTTGAGGGTGTGCTTGAAGCATAGGTGTAGATCTTCTATTGATCACTTGGGGAGGAGGTTGCGGTGCTTCAACATTGCTTGCTTCGGCCTCGGCTTGACCTTGAGGGATGTGAGTGTCTTCTTGAGCTTCCCTCATTTGATCTCCTTCATCAACTTGAGGCATGTGAGGTGGAGACGGATCTTGATTTGTTTCATCTTCAACTTCTTCCACCTTTTGCGGGTTGATAGCACCAATTGGCATGTTCTTCATTGCCTCCCTCAAAGGTTCATCACCTACATCATCAAGATTTTCACGCTCTTTTTGAGAGCCATTAGTTTCATCAAACTCCAAGTCATACGTTTCTTCAACTAAGTCGGTGGCTTTGTTAAATACACGGTATGCCTTGGATTTAAGTGAATACCCAACTAAGAAACCAATGTCACATCTTCTTTGGAACTTGCCCAAGTGTTGGCGCTTCTTGTAGATGTACACTTTGCAACCAAACACTCGGAAAAAGGATATATCCGGTTTCTTTCCATTCACAAGCTCATAGGGGGTCTTCTTGAGAAGCCCTTGGACAAATAGCCGGTTGGCCGCATAGCATGCGGTGTTGATTGCTTCAGCCCAAAACTTCTCGGGGGTGTTGTATTCATCAAGCATTGATCTTGCAAGAGTGATAAGTGTCCGGTTCTTCCTCTCTACTACACCATTTTGTTGAGGAGTATAGGTGGCGGATACTTCATGCTTGATCCCAGCTTCATCACAATAGTCTTCAATCTTGGTGTTTACAAACTCGGTCCCATTGTCACTTCTTATCTTCTTGATCTTCACATCAAACTCATTTTGGGCTCTAGTTGCAAACTTCTTGAATATTGATTGAGTTTCTCCCTTGTCTTGAAGAAAAAACACCCAAGTGTATCTAGAGTAGTCATCAACTACCACCAAGCAAAAGAGATTGCCGCCAAGGCTAGCATAGGTGGTAGGTCCAAATAGATCCATGTGGAGTAGCTCTAGGACTCTTGAGGTTGACATGAAAGCTTTGGTTGGATGAGTGTTTGCTACTTGCTTGCCGGCTTGACATGCACTACAAAGTTTGTCTTTCTCAAACACCACATCCTTCACACCTCTAACCAATTCCTTCTTGACAAGCTTCTTCAAAGTTGACATTCCCACATGTGCTAATCTTCTATGCCATAGCCAACCCAAAGAACTCTTGGAGAATAGACATGTTTGCAAACTAGCTTCATTTGAGGTGAAGTCCACTAGGTAGAGATTGTTGTGCCGAAACCCTTTGAATATCAATGATGAATCTTCAATCTTGAATACAACTACCTCATTTAGAGTGAAGAGACATTGGAAACCAAGATCACATAGTTGTCCCACCGATAGCAAGTTGAAGCTCAATGATTGTACTAGCAAGACATTTGATATTGATTGATCATTTGAGATTGCCACTTTGCCTAGACCTTGCACTTTGCCTTTTGAATTGTCCCCAAAGGTAATCTTGTCTTGCCCTTCACAATCTTCCTCAAGTGTGGTGAACATCTGGGAGTCACCGGTCATATGTTGAGTGCATCCACTATCAATCACCCAATGACTTCCACCGGTCTTGTAGTTCACCTACACACAAGCAACTTGGAGTTAAGCTTGTTGTTTGGGGACCCACACTTGGCGAGGTCCCATAGCCTTGTCCACCAACTCCTTAGCAACCCATAGCACTTTGGGCTTGTTCTTCATCTTGGGACCGAGAAATACAACTTGAGGTCTACCCTTGGAGTCCTTGTTGATGATGAAGTGTGCATCATGAGCGAAAGGCCTTATGTGCTTGGGCAAGGTCTTGGGAGGTGGAGTCTTGCATTGGGATTGAAGGTGACCCTCTTGACCACATCCAAAGCACTTCTTGGGCTTGGGCTTTGGTGTGTCATAGTTGCTTCTCATAGCCTTGTTCTTGTAATAGTTTTTGGCTTCTATCTTGACCTTGGCCTTCATGATTTGGTTCTCCTTGAACCCAATGCCTGTCTTGTCGGTCTTCATGATAGTGTTCATCAAGAGCTCACTTTGAAGGTTGTGGCCCTTGGTGAACTTCTCCAATCCACTTGTAAGCTTGATCTTCTCAACCTTGAGCTTTGCATTTTCCTCTTTGAGAGAATTGATCAAGGTCATTGCATCTTTGTCATCTTGTTTGGCCGACTTAATAGTGAGTTGCTTGTTTGCCTTGAGATTGATTAGCTCTTCCTTGAGCTTGAAGTTTTCTTGCCTCATCTTCACATAGTCATCATGCTTGTCGGCCTCAACTACCTTCTTGCCCTTGCACTTAGCATTTTGCTCACTAGCAACTTCATCAAGCAAGTCCTCACAAGTAGCTATATCACACTTAACAACCGGGTTAATAGCAACATGTGTAGCAAGATCATTTGAAAGCAATTCATTAGCTATCACAAGTGTGCCATGTTCATTTTTAACTTGGTTGTAGTCATCTTTTAGCAAGTTGTATCTTGATTGGAGCTCTTGTGTTGACCTCTCAATCTTATCATGTATCTCATTTGCTTGCTTGAGTGCGACTTTGAGCTCCCTAGTGCTAGATGAGAGAGATTTGTTCTCAAGCTTCAATTCATCATTAGCACTAGTCAAGTCATCAAGCTTAGCATGCAAGTTACTATTGGCTTTCTCAAGTGATTCACTTTTGCCTTTATACTTCCTAATGAGCTTAGTATATTTATTGCAAATTTCAATTAGCTCATCGTAGGAAGGTGCCTCAAACTCATCATCACTATCATCACTAGAGCTAGCCTCATCATCACTATCCTCTTTTTGTACCTTTTTGTCACCTTTAGCCATGAGGCATAGGTGTGTAGAGGATGAGCCCGGAGATGATGGAGGGGGTGGCGGTGGAATAGATGAACGAGTCACCAAGGCGGCCACCTTCTCTTCTTCACTTTCATCTCCGGATGAGTCACTTGAGTCTTCAATGTCGGTGAGCCAATCACCAACAATGTAGGCTTTGCCATTCTTCTTCTTCTTGTGGAAGTTGAAGTTCTTCTTCTTCTTGAATGGCTTGTCATCATTCTTCTCCTCATCACATGACTCAACCTTGTTGCCCTTGTTGTACTTGAACTTGTTGTTAGCTTTCTTGTTCTTGTACTTGTCTTTCTTTTCTTCGGGGCAAGCATGAGCCAAGTGTCCAAGTTTGCCACAATTGTAGCAATCCATCTTGGAGAGGGGCTTTCTTGAAGAGCTTGTGAAGAATTTCTTCTTCTTTGAGTCAAACTTGACTCCATTCTTGCTTAGCTTCTTCAACATTTTGGTTGTTTTCTTCACCATGAGAGCGAGATCATCATCATCATCATCATCATCGCTTGTGCTCTCATACATGACTTGAATCTTGTGCTTCTCCGAGGAGGATGCCTTGAGAGCTAAGTCCTTCTTTTCCTCCTTCTCTTTTTCTTTCTTCTTGGAGGAGGAAGATGAGCCACCATCACCAATCTTCATGTACATCTCATGGGCATTGATCTTGCCCAAAATTTGTGTTGGTGTAGCGGCGGAGAGATCTCCTTGGTGAAGCACCGTGACGATGTGGCCATACTTCTCAATGGGCAAGACACAAAGAATCTTGCGTACCACATTGGCCGGTTCCATTTGGTTGAGACCGAGCCCATTCAATTCCTCTACAATAATGTTGAGTCGTGAGTACATTTCATTTGCATTTTCATTTGCATGCATAGAGAAAGAATTGAGCTTACCATAACCAAGTGATAGCGTTCTTCATGCTCACTCTTTGTGCCTTCGTGAAGTGCACAAATAGTGGTCCACAACTCAAATGCGTCTTTGGCATTACGCACTCGGTTGAAAACATCCTTGCTAATGCCACGAAAGAGTATGTTCTTCGCCTTGGCATTGTGCTTATCAAAGTTGAGGTCCTCCGCGAAGAGAGTGCCTCCCTTTGTGGCGGCTTTGAGCACGCCCACGTCAACGGCCTCTAAATAGGCCTCCATACGAACTTTCCAATAAGGAAAGTCGTCTCCATCGAACATGGGAGGTGCTCTATCCCCATGGGACATCTTGCTCTAGGCGGTGAAGCCTAATTTAGAGCAACCTTGCTCGGATACCAATTGAAAGGATCGAGATGCCCAAGAGGGGGGGGTGAATTGGGCTCTTTTTAATTTCTAAACAAGAATTAACCCTATAAAGAGCCAATTAACCCCCTAGTGCCTACCGCTTGTGTGTCCTAGCTAGAAAGCGGTAGCAAGGCAAAGGAAAGCGAAAACTTCCTACACAATTCTAGTATGAATTGAAAGACAAGTGCGGAAGGTAATGCGGTAATAAAGAGCTAGGGAAAGAGATGCTTGACACGGCAATGTTTTGCTGAGGTATCGAGGAGTCGACACTCCCCCTAGTCCTCGTTGGAGCACCTCGCAAGGTATAGCTCCCCCTCAATCCCACGCAAGGGATGAGTGCTCTCTACGGGCTGATTCTTCGCCACTCCGGCTCAGTGAATCGCCCACAATCGATCACAACGTCGATGGAGAAGGGCCGCCGACAATCTTTCGGCGATCACCTTCCTCCGAGCACCACCGGACCGTCTAGGTGATGTCGATCACCAAGAGTAACAAGCCTCGATCTTCGGTTGACTCACTCAAGCTTCACAACTAGAGGATGCACACTTGAACTCTTGGATGAACTAGAGAGAGGATGGATGGATTCGCGAATCACTCTCTCTCTCTAGGGCTCTTGCTCTCTTCCCAACCTTCTCAACAAACTCAGCAACTCAAAGGAGCAAAGGCAAGGTGGGAGAGAAGTGGGAGGGGCTATAAATAGACCCTCTGAAAACTTCCTCGGGCTGGCAATTTAAGTTGGCGACGGACGCTCCGTCGACTAGGCGACGGACGGTCCGTCGCTTGCCCAACGGCTAGTTTCTGTTCATAGTTGAGGCGACGGACGCTCCGGCGCCTAGGCGACGGACGGTCCGACGCCTCTGTCTAACGGCTAGTTCTGACACACTGTTCCTAGCGACGGACGCTACGTCACTGGGCGACAGACGCTCAGCCACAGCGTCCGACGCTGAGTTCTGGCTAGGGATGAAAAACACCCTCTCTGGAAGGTCGACGGACGCTCTTCCCAGCGTCCGACGGACCCTGAAAAACATAGCCAGAAAACAACCTCTCTGGAAGGCCGACGGACGCTGTGGACTCAACCACCCAGTGTCCGGCGCCTTTGTCCGACGCGACGGACAGCGTCCGGCGCCCCTGCCAGGAGCGTCCGACGCCCAGAAAATGATTTTGACAACCCCGTTTTTTGTCGCGATGAATATGGAAGTTTTACTAGGCTTTCTTACGGTCACCATAGGCTTGCTTAGAGCTAAGGAAGTCAAGTGTGCACCACACCTAAACATGAAGCTTTCCTAAGTCAAGCTACTAGTCTCAACCCCTCTTAATAGTACGGTCAAAGGTAAAAAGAGAAGCCCTATCTTATTCTAAGTGCCCTTCATGTCCTTATGGCACTTAGCCTATCATTCTAGGGTCTTCATCATGTCTCCTTAAAAACCGAAACGATATCCATCTTGGGGGCTAAGTGATGACCATTAGAGCCCATTTTCCTTGATCACTATGGCTAAGCTACGCATAGCCTCTGCAAAACACACGTTAGCCATAAAAATCTCTAATTGTCGTTAATCACCGAAACCAACTAGGGCCATGATTCTTCACCGAAGCCGAATACATAAGTGCGGGTAGTTGTTGTGCCCAATTGCTTTGGATGAAGGCAAGTTTGAATGACTATGGAATCCAATTTAAGCAAGTGTCATTGCTATGTGACAATGAAAGTGTGGTGAAGCTAACCAACAATCCGATTCAACATTCAAGAACCAAGCACATTGACATAAGGCACCCCTTCATAAGAGATCATAAACAAAAGGGTGATATCAATATCACAAGTGTTGGCACCGATGATCAACTTGCCGATATAATCACCAAGCCATTAGATGAGAAGAGGTTTTGCAAGCTAAGGAATGAGTTGAACATTCTTTATTATTCAAACATGTGTTGATGCACCCCCATATATGACATGCCTCTCCTTCGACCAAAGCAAGGTAAAAGTTGATTGACATGTCATTCATCCAATATTAGGACTTGTAAGTGCATCTAGACATCAACTCATTAGGATCATTCATGAAAATCAAATGAATTTGATGCTTATATGGTACCACTATTGCTTCTATGATTGATATGATCTAGTGGTAGCATATGACATATTTGTGGGCTTGCAATCATAGTGTTTGATCTAGACTATGAATTTCAAATGTTTAGCTCTACATGGGCAAGATAACCATTCTAGGATGTGTGAACAAGCTTGTCCATGGTTTAAACTGAGTTACATGTTTGGGGCAAGTAATCTAGATTAAACCACAACTAAGCTTCTCTCCAATAATCAAATCCTTTTATGATAATAGATGACAAAGGGGGAGAAGTAAGTAGACAAAGCAATATTGAAATTTTTTGAAAAATATAAGCACACAAGTAGGGGGAGCAAGCCTATGAATAAAGTTGTTGCATATCTTTGTGCATTCATAAGTGCTTGCTTGCATATGTATTTATGATTCATGATATGCTTGTGTGGTAAATGCTAGAAACTTAAATGTCTTGATGCTTGAAGTACTAGCATGTTTAGGTTTTAGCCTAATTCTTATTGTGAGCATAAGCTTTTCAAGTGGTAGTTCAAGTTTGCTCTCAAGTGGTTTCTAGGCATTCATGATGCTAAGGATGGTTTCACTTTGCACTCCGATTGGTATTACGCTTCAAAGGTCCATCCTACACACCTTAGCATCATTTGGTAGAATTCACTCTCCCACAATTCCTATTCTTGCATGTGTGATCAAAATGAACCAAACTCATATATCACACATGTAGTGGGAGCTAATACTACCAAAGTTGAAATTTTCATTATATATATTCCTTTGTGAAAGGTTGTCATCAATTACCAAAAAGGGGGAATTGAAAGCCCAAGTTTGGTTTTGGTTAATTGATGAAACCTATGGACTAACCCTAGTGCTAAGTGTATGATCTAGCTAGGGTGATCCACCTTAACACATGGAACTAGAAGGATGATAATGGTGCATTGATCAAGTGCTTCATGGACTAAGGAAAAGAAGAAAGAGAAAAACAAAAATGAGCCATAGGCAAAGGTATATCATAGGGCCATTTTTGGTTTAGTGATCAAGACACTATAGAGAGTGTGATCACATTTAGGATAGATAGCCGTACTATCAATACGGGAAAACTCGTGTCGATTGCGGTTATCATGTGCCACTAGGTTTGCATTGCATGCATATAAAATGAACCTAAGTGACATGAACATGAACTTATTTCCAAGATAATTCAATATGAAGGCTAACACTGAGCTTGAGGTGTTGGATCACAAGGTGTTAGCACATGAAGACTTGGAAAAGAAGAGGCAACTAATTTGGACACGAGACAGTGCTCCGGACGCAGGTCCGGACACTAGCGAGATGCGGTCCGGACCAATGGCGGCATGTCCGGAGGCATACCCTAACCCTCGGGTTCTCTGGACAGGAGGTCCGGACGCAACTGTTTGTCCGGATGATGGACAACGGACGACCGTCCGGAGGCACGGAGCTCTTTGGACTCCTCTGGTGGAGCTCTCTAGATGCTCTCTGCGTGGATCCAGACGCGGGCGACGATGGTCCGGACGTTGCACTATGCTTAGTGTCCAGAGGCGACGTGGCAGCTCCTGGTGAAGGCGCGAATGACTGGATTCAAACTGCAAGGGGTCCGGACGCGTGGCCAATGGTCCGGACCCCCTTCACTGCGTGCATCCGGACCGGCGCAGAAAGTTGTGATCAAGGGGCAAAACGGCTAGTTGTTTGGTGAAGGCTATTTATATGTTTTGGTCGGCTCCTAGGGCACTCCCTTGCACCTCCCATTCATTTGATACACTTATGCTTGCATGAGAAGGCCCCCAACTCATCTCTCTTTGCTTTGCTTGCTAATTGATGAGAGTTTGAGTGAACCAAGTGCTTGATCATTGCATTGCTTCTTAGTGGCACTTGGTCATCGTCATCGCCGCAGGATTTCTTGTTATTTTTGGTGTTTCCAACACCTAGACGGCTTGGCGATTGTGGAGAAGCTTCGGCGCGTGTTGGTGATTGTTCGTGGCCGGCTTCATCAATTGTGAGAGGGCTTGTACCCACCTCGGCGGAGAGCCAAAGGGTAACTCTAGTGGATTGCTTGTGTCTTTGAGTTACTCTCATTTGGGTGGATTCTTGTGGCGCTCGGGTAGTGGGCTAGGCTTGTGATTGCCTATTAGCCACCAAATCACCACTTGAGTAGTCGACACAATGGGGACTAGCTTGGTGGCAACCAAGTGAACCTCGAGAGAAAAATCATTGTGTTCATCTTGTCTCCCGGCTACTCTTGGTGATCTTATTGTGTTTGAGCTTCACATTGGTATATTCACTTCACAAGGCATCGGTATTACAATCACCTCTATCCTTTGCATTTACCTTCTTTCTTATTTTGTCTAGTTAGCTTGCTAGTTAGTTCTTTTGTTAGTTGTTAAAGCTTGCTTGAGCTAAGTGCCTTAGGATCTTGCTATTGTGTGTAGGCGCTTAGTTAACTAGAATTGCTTGGATAGGTGGCTTCGCACCCCTTGTAGAGCTAGAGAAAAAATCTTCGCTTTAGTGTCATCTAACCCTTTGTTCTAGTGGTTTGTAGATTTTTAATAGGCTATTCACCGCCCCTCTAGCCATCTAGGACCTTTCACTCTTGGTGCCGTTCGGCAGGGTTAAGAAACTAACCGTGGCCGAGGGATGTGTGTTTCCATGCGATGAAATTCAAGGTTACACCAAAGAGCAGATACCTCCCAACTACATTGTCGTGGTTCCTACGTGGAATCATGTTGATTATGAAGAATATGAGTTGGATTATCCATCTGCTCATGGAGTCAAGTTTCTTGGAGCCGCGACCGGTGAAGAAATCCTTTGGAATAGGAACGACATTGAGATCGTTCCACCGACACAGACGACGACTCTGCGATCACAGCCGCCCTCATGTGTCGGATCTTCTCCCCCAGACCCGGACGATGGTGGAGATGACGATGACGAAGACGGCGATAAGGCCAACAACTCACCCCGAGGCACGAGCCCGCCTCCTCCTCGAAAAAGCCAGTCTCCGAAACCGACAAATGCGGCAGTAGGTTCAGAGGAAGCCCCGGGGGACAAGGCAACGCCTATAGGAGAACTTGTGATAAGTTGTCCTCCACACCCAAGCAGCCAAACTACAAGCCCAATCGAAGGACCCCAAGGTTCAGAGGAAGCACCGCGAGACAAGGCACCTTTTGCAGGCCAACCAAGGACGAGCTCTCCTCCAAACCCAGGCACTCCACCTACTGGGACAACCGAAGTAGCGGGACGTATAGATGAAGCAGCAGGTGTAAAGACACCATCTGCTGTAAGGCAAACGAGCCCAGGCACATGCCCTAACGTGCCAAAAAAGGCTGACAATGAGGCGGATGCCGTACCCGAGCTCCCGTACTCGACTGCGTTTGACAGGTATACATGCATGGTACTTGTTTTCATTCATCTATCTGGTACTCCTTTACACTCAGTAACGTCTCAATCACATTGATCCAGGCCGAAAACACCGATCAATGTGTGGCCACCTTCAGATGAATGCCCTGGCCACTTTGAGAATGGCAAGTTCATGCTGCCTATATCCCAACTCGTCCACGAGGAGAAGTGGGAGGTGCGTAGATTCCATATATGGTATATGGATGTGGCAAAACTTGGCATGTCAGCTTTTATGATCAAGATTCTGGCAAAGTACTTCCAGTTGCCAATAGATGCCACTCTCATTGTGGAATTCCACGACATGTATAGACTATTGCGGGGAGATGACCTAGATGTGGCGCAAGTCACCTTGTTTTCTCTATAAGTACTTTTTGACTTCCACAGAGTTCCTATATGGTCGTAAGCAAGGAATGCCTACTTATGCCATCCTAACTTGTCCTCGCAGGATGACGGCCTATGTAAGTAGGGAACTTGTGCTAAAGATCATATATCTCTCTCCGATGCATATCGCTAAGCAAGTGATCGTTGGTTACCCGCTACCGGACAACCATCCAGAGATGATTGACTTGACCGTTCGACAGAGAGAGCAAAAACGGAAGAAAAAGATCGACGAACAAAAGTTGGCCGTGTCCCAGTACATACTAGGAGCAATGAGGGAGATCAAAGAGGATGGAAATAGGTGTATCCTCACTGCCTACCACTTTGGTTAAGTCCAAAATTTGCATGTAAAGATGATTAGTGTGTACGATCATCCATTCTCATCGTAATATGTATTCTATTTGAATGGTGCAGCGCGGGCCTCACATGCCACTGGGTTACATTTCTTATCTATCCTCAGGACGGCAGGCCGGTCATCTTTGATTCATTGCGGAATACGAATAAGTAATCATACAAGCACTTTGAAGATTGCATTTAAGTGTAAGTGCTCAAACTTACTATATGTATATATATATATATTTGTGTAGTATTGTAGTACGTATTCAAATTGTTACTAACACTAGTGTATTTTATACAGAGCTTATAAAGACTACGTCAAGACACCCGGATTCTATGATAGAAGATCAGATAAGTTTAAGAAAAGGCATGTTATTGATAAAATCAAAATTAGGCGTGACTTCCCGGTACGTACTTCAAAGCTTCAATTGTCATTTTCATCAAATGAGCATTCTATATCTCTGCATATATATACATGTGTTCTAATGGTTGTGTTCTTGTGTAGTGCGCCAAACAACTGGAGAATATAGTGCTTTGTGGCTTCTACGATTGCAAGCACCTAAGGAGGTGCAAGGCCTACAGCAACAGTTGGCGGCAACTCAAGAAAGGAATGGACTGGTGGATGAATGTGCAAAGCAAACAACACTGCTTCAAGCAAACAAGGGCATACTTATGTAAGTTTGCCTTAGACAAATACGTATACGAAGGGGAAGTGTTCTTCAACACCGATAGTCCGTTAGGCCAGGAGCCAAAGTACGAAAAGCTTATGAACTGGCCTACCATGTTAAATCTAAAGGATTACAATTTCGACATGGATTTTACAATGATCTAGATAGTGATGATGTTTGTGAGAACTTTTGTATATATGTAAGTGTGTTTGTGAGAGAGAAGTGAGAATGAACAAATACTAAGTATGTCTTGTGAGAATTTCGCCGGTTTCATGTGTATATACAATCAAGTGAATGCATATGGATGTCTTGTCTATATATATGTGGATGTCTTGCGTATATATCTATGGATGTCTTGTGTATATATCTGTGAAATGTAGATTGAATTTGAATCTGAATTTGAATCCTGAAACTGTTATATCCTGTTTTTTATTATTTTTTATTTTTTTAAATTACCGAGGCGAGCATAGTATCAGGCCCGCCACGGTTAATTCATTAACCATAGTGGGCAGGTTACAACGCCCGCTGCAGTAAATCCATTAATCGCGGTGGGCACGTTACAGTGCCCGCTTCAGTTAATCAATTAACCATAGCGGGCAAACCTGTCCGCTACGGTTAATGCTCCATTAACCGTGACCACACGCACGCCTCGGTTAAGAATTCTGTAGTAGTGAAAGTGGAGCTCGTATATTTCTTCTACTATGTCGTAGTAGTTGCGCTCATCGGTGTCGGGCGTACAAACTCCGGTATTGGTGGTTTTCCGATTGGTCTGACTCTGCTCATAGTTTCTTGAGTGAAATCGATAGCCATTCACATCATAAACGTTGAATGTCTTGACCTTATAGGCGAACCCTTTGGCGATCCCTTTCAACTCAACATTCATTTCTCTATCTTTGTGAGCCTGCAAGGTGAGGCCGGATAGATCGTTACATTAGTCGCTCGTAGGAGCAAAGTGAGATGTCAAAGATTCAACCAGGTACCTTCGTATCGAACCAGGAAATGAAATTGGGAACACCATGTTTGAGAAGGTTATCTTCTTCTTGAGGGGAAGGAGCCCTACTCCCTCTTCAGTATATATTTAGAAAATCCCTGAAAAACAAGAGACAAGTAACTTACTGCGCATAAGGCTTCACTTCGTCAAGATTCAACAACACATAATGCATGATAATGCGCCACTCATCATTCCTTAAGGTCTTGGTGCCCGGTGTGCTTGCCTTGCCGAGTTGCCCTTTGAAAAGGCTGAGGTTCGATGAACTCTCGTCCGCGTTGTAACGAGGTGGGGGATTGTGCACACTGGGAAGGTTATCCTTATAGTATGTTGTTGTGAAGTTTGACACCTCCTCCAGAATGAATGTCTCTGCCACGGAAGCCTCGATTTTGGCTTTATTTCTACATTTTTTCCGAAGAATCTTTAGACATCTCTCGATCATATAGCACCAACAGGCCTGCACGGGACCCCACATTCGTGCCTCATATGGTAGGTGCAAAATCATATGCTGCATCACCACAAATTAGCAGGGTGGGAAGATCTTCTCCAGCTTGTAGAGCAACACAGGTGCCACTTTCTCCAAGTCAGCAATGATGTCCCGAGGCAACTCCTTGGCACAAAGCTGGCGGAAGAAAAAGCTCAACTCTGCCAGCACGCGCCACACATGCTCGGGCACATATCCCGAGTCATCGCAGGAAGGAGCCGCTCAATCCATATGTGGTAGTCATGACTCTTCATCCCTAAGACCCGTATAGTGGACAAGTTCACTCCCTGACTCATATTCGCCGCATACCCGTCCGGGAAAATTAACGTCTGCATCCACATCAAGACCTCCTTCTGTTGGTCCCTTTTCAAGACAAAATCGATCGGAGTCCTTCTCCATTTTTTACCGGGCTTAGGAGGCTTCGTCACTTGCTTTGGCCTATCACAAATCGTTTCCAGGTCCAATCTAGCCTTCACGTTGTCCTTTGACTTCTCTGTGTCCATGAGTGTTGCAAAAAGCGACTCGATAATATTCTTTTCTGTGTGCATTACATCAATGTTGTGTGGAAGAAGAATGTCATCGAAATAAGGGAGCCTAGTCAAGACCAATTTATAAGTCCACTGATGTTCCAAACCATATCCGATAAAACCACCTGTAGTTTTATCATCTTTGAGAGCCTCTATCTCAGCACGGACCTCGGCACCGGTCATCATGTGAGGTGGAGGGTCGGTGACTGGAACCCCTTCCTAAAGTTCTTGACATATCGTCTGAATGGATGGTCAAGAGGGAGGAATTGACGATGTAGGTCAAACGAAGAAAACTTGCCACCCTTCTTCAGATGATAGAACTTTACAGTTGTCTTGCATAATGGGCATGGGAACTACCCGTGAACACACCACGCGCAGAATATGCCATATGCCAGGAAGTCGTGCAGGGAGTACTGGTACCACACATGCAATATGAAGTTCTTCTTTGTAGCTCGGTCGTATGTCAGTACCCCCATTTTCCCAAGAAAACATCAATTCATCAATGAGAGGCTCCATAAACACACCCATATTGCTCCCCGGGTGTCCAGGAATTATCAGCGACATGAATACATTCTTGGGTTGAAACGAGACGCCGGGGGGGAGGTTGAGGGGGATCACGAACACGGGCCAACAAGTATACGGGGCCGCCATCAATCCATAGGGATTGAACACATCTGTTGCAAACGCGACACGTACATTTCGAGCCTCCTCAGCTTTACCAGGATGCATGTTATCAAAATGTTTCCATGCATCGCCATCGGATGGGTGTACCATCTTGTCCGGGTTGTATCTTTTGTCATGTTTGTGCCATGTCATCTGTTTCACGGACTCCTCTATCATGAACAGCCGTTGGATCCTAGGTAAGAAAGGAAGGTACCGTAGGACTTTTGCAGGGATACCAAGCTATGACTTCTTGCCATCACTAGGGTCGACCAGATACCTAGAGGATTTGCACTTTGGATAGTGTGTTGCTTTCTCGTGCAGTTTCCTAAATAGGACGCACCCCTTAGGACAAGCATGGATTTGCTCATATGGCATCTTAAGTGCACGAAGAAGTTTTTGTGACTCGTACAAGTTCTTCGGCAGAATGTGACCGTCCGGAAGCAGAGATCCAACAATTGCCATAATAGCATCAAAGTTGTCTCGACTCATGCCACACTGTGACTTGAACGCCATCAGGCGTCCCATGGCATCCAGTTGCGAAACCCGTGTCTGTTCGTGAAGGGGTTTTTGTGCCGAAGACAACATCTCGTAGTACGCCTTTGCGGATTCCTCTGGCTCGTCCTCAAATCCTTCACCAAACCGTGCCTCCTGAAAGTCATCCATCCAGTCTACGACCCCGGCATCTCCATCAAAAGCCTCGAGACGTGGTCTCACCACCTCCTCTCTAATACGATTGGCTTCACCATGGTAGATCCAGCAGGTATAGTTTGGCGTGAATCCATACAAGATAAGATCTTTCCCCACAACCTTCTTTGTCTTTCTTACACGGTTGTCACATTTGACGTAGGGACACGACATCCGAATGGACCCTTGAGCAGCCTCACCAAATGAATGCTCCACGAAAGCATTAGTCTTAGTCATCCACTCTGGGGTCATACTAATGTGGCCCGTGTAAATCCAATCACGGTTCTCCATCCTCTAGCATATACATATGTAAGCGAGCAATATAACCAGCAAATGCATCTGCACAGCGTGCCTACTGTCTAATAGGTGAGGATAGGTCCTAATCCCACCCACGGATGCGTAGATGATGTCATTTTCCATGCTCCACTCTGATCCGAGACAGAATTTCGGCAGCACCTCCCCGCTGTTCTCCCGATACACGTCCCGCAGGGGAGAGTGTGCATCCGGAGAACAACAGGGAGGTGATGCCAAAAATCTATCTTAGACCAGAGTGAACCATGGAAACTAACATCATCTACACATCAACGGGTTGTCCAAAATACGTGGACAATCCGAACCAGATACGGTCACAGATATGCAAAGATTTCACATACCTCCAACCGTATCTGTTTCGAACGGGAGACTCCTAACTTGGTTACGTGATCATATAAAACATGCATGCAAAGGAGGAGGGGGGCTATACCTAAGGTGCCGGTGAAGAAAGGCTAGCGAGGCGGTGGCGAGGCGGTGCAGTGGCGAGGCGACGCAGTGCAGGCAGACCAGCAACGCCGACGAAGTCGATCGGGGTCACCGAGTCTCTCCCACGGGTCCTCCCGCAAGAAAAACAATTGGTCAGTGTCAATTGAAAATTTCGACAGCACCTCCCCTGCTCGGGGAGGTTACCAAACCTGCAAAAAACATAGGTACGAAGGCCAACATCCACATATGCACAAAATAGTGGCCAAATATACACCAAACATATAGGCACCTTCACCAACAACCACATACATAGTTAGTAACTACTACTTACTAACTACTACTAACTACTACTACTCTCCTCCATCTTCCTTCTAACTACTACTAACTACTACTACTAAGTACTACTAACAACTAACTACTACTACTACTAACTACTAACTACTAACTACTAACTACTAATTACTACTAACTAGTACTAACTACTACTATTACTACTACTAATATAGGGCATATACCTTTGCAACGAGGACGACAAAAGCACGGGTCGACGACGATGGCCGACGAATCCTTCACCTCCTTTTCTCCTTCTCCTCCTCCTCTCTTCTCCCCTTCTCCTTCCTTCTCCCCTTCTCCTTCCTCCTCCTCTCTTGTCCCCTTCCCCAACCTTCTCTATAGTGGGCGGCGAGCAGGAGGGCGGCTGCTGGCGTAGGGACGCGGGGGTGGGGTGCGGTGTGGTGGTGGCGGCGGGGGGGCGGGGGGGTAGGTGGGGCAGGCGGGCTGCGGCGGGGGGTGGTTGCGCGCCGGGCGGGGCGCGGCCGCCAGCGGTAGGGCGGCGGTGCGCGCGGCGGGGGTGGTGCGCGCGTGGGGGCGGGCAGGGGGCGGGCGCGGGGGGTGGAGGGCGGGGGCGTGAGGGGGTGGGAGGGCGGGGGCGACGTCGGCTGTGAGGCGTGGGGCGGGCGGCGGGGCGGCGTGGGGTAGGCACGGCGGCCGGAGTGGGAGGAGGCGGCGGCGGCAGGAGAGAGAGAGAGGAGAGTGTATGTGTGTGTGAGAAAGAGAGAGTGAGGAAGAGAGACCCCCCGGCCGGCCATTTTTTGGATAAGGTTGAAGATTTGCCGAGTGCCATAATGCGGGCACTCGGCAAAAGCTTTTTAAAAAAATTCAAAAATAGTTGCCGAGTGCCCTAGGGTTGGCAAACCCTAGACGCTCGGCAAAATATTTAATTTTTTTTTTGTTTTTTGCTTCCAATCTTTTGTGTGTGTTTAGTGAACTATTGTAAACAACATGTTCAAATTTGGAAGATTTTCATTGCTTTTTGGTAGTTTTTCTTAGTTTATTTTGTTTTCTTCAATTTTCCCGCTTAATGTTCATTTGAACTGTAGGTGCATGAAATAATAGATTTCTTTTGTTCTAAAAATGTTATCCTTTGTTTGTTAGTGTAAATGATGGCTAAATCCATGACATGTCTCGAAAATTCGATCAACGTGCTCACGTGACAACGCCGCTAACTTCGGTGCGAGTAGTTTTTTAATTATATAAAATGCAAACAAATTCCAAAAATCACAAAACTTGTGCACGTGTCATGATCTCATGTGTGTATGTTGTGGTAAAAATTTGAAAAAGTTTCGAGCACGTCGTCACGTACGTTGTTCACAAACCTCAAAGTCCACATATGATATTGTTTGCATTTTATATAATTAAAAAACTACTCGCACCGAAGTTAGCGACGTTGTCCCATGAGCACGTTGATCGAACTTTTGAGACAAGCTATGGATTTAGCCATCATTTACACTAACAAACAAGGATAACATTTTTAGAATGAAAGAAATCTATTATTTCATACACCTGTAGTTCAAATGAACATTAAGTGGGAAAATTGAAGAAAACAAAATAAACTAAGGAAAAATACCAAAAAGCAATGAAAAGCTTCTAAATTTGAACATGTTGTTTACAATAGTTCACTAAACACAAACAAAAAATTGGGAGCAAAAAAAACCAAAAAAATTAAATAATATGTCGAGTGCCTAGGGTTGGCACTCGGCAACTTAATTTAAATTGTCGAGTGCCTATGGTGGCACTCGGCAACTTAAATTTAGTTGCCGAGTGCCAAACGGCAGGCACTCAGCAACTTAAACGGAGCGGGATGGCGTTAGCCCTCGTGGTAAAGTGCCGAGTGAATTTTTTTGCCGAGAGTCGGCACTCGGCAAAAAGAATTAAGTTGACGAGTGTTTTTTTTTTGCCGAGTACTAGGCACTCGGCATTTAATTAGTTGTCGAGTGCAATATTTTACCGAGTGTCACACTCGGCAACTAAATTAGTTGCCGAGTGTCCGATATTTAGCACTCGACAACTTATTTAGCACTCGGCAAATCGTCGTTTTCCTGTAGTGGTACAACTCTCCCTTGATCCGTGCAAGGATCAAGTACTCTTTACAGATTATTTCTTAGGCCTCTTAGAATTGCTACCGAGGGATCACAAAGCTTCCAATAACCACCAAGTCCTCTAAGCGATGTTGATCACCAAGAATAGCATGTATAAACTCTCGTTTGACCTAACCAAATATAACAAGAAGAGTAGATATGATGCATACTTGCTACTCTCTATGAACTAATGGAGTCCTTAATCTTGAATTAGCAAATCAAAATTACTGCAATTGGCCAAACCTCTCTCCTAGAGGCAAATGAGTGTAGGTGTATCTTTAAAATGCCAAGAGAGACTCAATGCATGAGATGTGGGGTATTTATAGACCCAAGTCTAGGAACTTCTATTGATCTACTCATGATTTAGCTTGGCATCCTCGGGGTTCCCGAATATAGCACGCAAACGATAGTGGCAGATCTAGGATTTTAATTGTGGGGGTGTGGACGAAAATGATATAGTCCAAATACTGTTGTGCAGTTGGAAACTGGTCTATTGTTGAACCTAGAAAGCAAGATTTTCGAGTGTTGGGGTTATTTTATGGGTTGAGTATGCTAGCAATTATATTTAGCAACGTATTATACATATATAAGGTATTAAAGAGTATATACTTGATTTTTTTTCTAGAAATTTTGGGGGGACAGTTGTACCCCCATGCACCTACTGTAGATCTGCCACTAGCAAACAATCGAGCACAGGCACGTACCCCATCGATAGGGATTACTCTAGGTGTAACCCTCTTCTTCCTCGTTCTCCGGAGATAGGATCCGCTTCTTCATGTTACTCTTCTTCTTCTTCTTCTTCTTCTTCTTCTTCTTCTTCGAACCTCTCTCGTCGTCTGTGTCCATGCAACAACCACTATTCCTTTTGTACCGACTCGTGCCACAGTGTGGATAGCTCTACAAGTTCTCATTATTGTCCTGATATAGTATATAGTGGTTAGGGCATGAGTGGAACTTTTTAAGCATCATTGCCATTGGCCGGATCATCTTCTTCGCCTGATAGGTATTGGTGGGCACATTGTTACCCTTTGGGTATGTATCAGCAAGGATACATAATAGGTCGTTGAATCTAGTGTCGGGCCAGTCATGGTGAGCCTTAGCATTAGCATCTGGAGGTCAAGATGTAGCGTCGTCTACCGCTTCAGACAATCCATGTAGAGGGGTTCAATTACCACCTGCTTCATCTCTCTAAAATTCTCTACCCACCTCTAGCACCCAAACAGAATGTCTTCACGGTCAATATGGTTAGCAAGTTCTTAAAAAACCTCTACATCCTTGGCCTCCATCACAATAGTCGGCTCACCGCCACCATTATCTTGGAGCACGACATCCGTTATCATGTAATCATAGTCTATAGCATCGTTGCCACTAGCATTATCGTGTCCACCAGCTGCTGCTGATGAGGTTTGTTGTTCTGCATTCACCGTAATCGTCATTGTTGACGACCTTCCACCACCATATGTATGCACTGGCACATGTATCCTCTACTTCCCCCATGAAATTTCCACATGTTGTAATCCTTAACGAAACCATACCAAACCATGTGAGATTTCACCTTGCCATCATTGTGGGCATAACGGTTGTTACAACTCTTACACAGACATATGGTGAGTTCTCGTTTCTATGTTAGATGATGCCTTCTCAAAGCAGCAATAGACTTGGTCACATGATCCATGTAAGCCGGATCTAGCCAATATGTCTTGTATATCCATTCCCTATCCATGACCGCGAACACCTTGCACACAAAACAACAAAAATGATGCATATAAGCAGAGCAATAAGGAAAAAAGACAGTCAGGTAGCTCTAGATTTGATGTTTTCTTTCTCCTCTAGTTAGATTTAGATTTAGATCTTGAGAATGCACCAAATCGTTGAAAAGAGGGTATATTGAGGGTTTGGGAGCAAGAATCAATCTCTTGTGGTGCCACACTTCACCAAATTCAAGGGAAAATCTCTCCCGTTAGAAAATGGCCACTTTAGGGTTTTAAGGTCAAAAACCCTAAAAACTGGAGGGTCGCGGGAAAGAGGGTGGGATTAACCTAGGCGGTTGTTATAATGTAACCGCCTCGGTTTATGCTTATTAACTAAAACGATTCCTTATTTAAGAACTATCTTAGTTATTGTCCTAACTGAGGCGGCTGTGTAAAGGCAACTGCCTCAATTAATAACCATTAACTGAGGTCGTTACATTATAAAAACTGCCTCAGATGAGGATTAACCAAGACGGTTGCTGGCCTAGCTGCCCAGCCTCGACTAACCGAGGTGGGCAACCAGGCTGCCCGTCTCACAACCCACATGCCAAATGTTGTGAAAAATAATTCCTCTAGTAGTGTGAAAATGTGTGCATTGGACGTGTTCGATGAATATCAAACCTTAGCACCAGATAACACCGCTGCCGCTTGTAAGGACCTGCTCAGCCTAGAGGGGGGGTTAATATGCTTGTTTAAAATTTAACTGCAAAGCTGATTAGTTCACAGGCGCGGCAGTGCCGCTCTGGAGCCCGGCACTGTTGCTCTGGAGACATGGGGAAGAGCACCAAGAAGGTTTAGATACCAAAAGGGAAATGATAAGTATAGTGGACTTTGGGGAATTTGGAGACTTGGCGAAGTTTTAGTGCATTTCATGGGGTGCATCACATTGGATCATGTGACTGCCAAGTGGGGTTAGTGAATAAATTCCCCATCCCATGTTAGGTAACTAGATTTAAATTCTTGCCATTTCAATTGCCATCTAGTTTCTTTCATGCGTAGGTTTGCATTTTCATGTTTAAATTCTTTTCATGCATACACAAGGTAATTCATATAGTGGGTTTGCTCGTTATCACACTTACCCTTGGAGGAAATCTACAAGGTTTAAATTGTGCAAGGGCATGATAAGTTTTCAAAGATAAATAAAAGTGATATCTATTAGCATAATATAAACTTTCCTTTGCATTGCAACCTAGCAAGTAGATAGGTTTTTTAATTTGGTACATGTTATCATTCGTTTTATTTGGTCATGTTGTCATCAACCACCAAAAGGGAGAGATTGTAAGGAAATGGACTCTTGGTACATTTAGTTTGGATTTTTGTGTTTGATAATCAACATAACCTTATTTGCTAGTGTTTATTTTCTAGTCCAATAGGTTACAAGGTGGACTTAGATGGAGAATGGAACATGAAGAATATGTTCAACACTTAAAAGAAGACATTAGAGGAGATGTTGACAACCTAAACATGAAGTACGAAGTCCAAGATGCAAATATGAAGAAGTCCAAAGAAAATTTGCGAAGAAACGAACAAAGGCCAAAGATGCAGCTGGCACCAGGGATGGCTATATGCACTGGGCAAGATGGCACTGAACATGCAATGTGTACATGAGAAGGAACCACCATATTTTTCCAAAGACTATGCAAATTGGTTTAAATTGACCAGAGACCACCGAACAATACAATGTGCACCGGATAGTGAGCAGTGTAATGACTGGTTTGAAAATATAGCCATTCCGAGAGAGCACCGGATAGTGAACAATACTTGTAATGTGCACAGGACAATGAATAGTAACAACACCGGGGATTGGACAATACTTGTTTGGTGCCCACACAAAATTTAACCAAGACATCCAATAGCTATATTTGGACTTGGGAGCTATAAATATCACCCCAAACGCCCATTTTAAATGTGAGGGGCAGAGGAACATATGAAAGAGTCCGTACTCCATTCTAGTGCTCTCCATATGCTAAGTTTTTAATGCTACATTCAGTGATTAGTGTAGGTGCTATGCATAGTCCTTAGATTACTTAGAACACAGCTTATGTGCTTGCTCTAGGTTTAGGCTTAGTGCTTAGTGAGGTTTGCATACCTCTTACCACTTGATACTTGCATGCAATATTATTTTACATAGGAGAGGTTGCAAGACCACAGTAACTATACTTGTGGTGCGGCCGCCACTGTGTACTAAAAGGAATATGGCCCACGGCATTTTTGTCAAAATCTTGACAGTGAAGACGGCGGTGAGCGGTCCTGAAGGTGCTTGTAGAAGGTGTTGAATATGTTCTAAATTCAGTTGCACACTATATTGGCCAACTTCTTGCACATTATATATGGGTTGCGACCTCGAGGACGCTAAGGGGTACTGGGGGCTTGCTCCCCGTGGTACGGTACATAAAACCGGATTAGGGTTTCACCTTTATTACGATCTTGTAAGCCGTCATACGGCATTGTAATCTGACTCTTGATAATAGTGAGAAGTGTTTGCTAACTGGCGCCCATGGTTTTTCCCCTTCGTATTGGAGGGGTTTTCCACGTTAAATATTATGTCCCCATTGTGATTGATCTTGTTCTTTGTCGTTTATCCACCGTCATTCATAACAGAAGGCACATCATAGACCCACTTGCACATGGGAAAGCTTAAGGCTATCCATGGAGTTACCTGGCTAGGAGCTTCTCCATTGCAAGGGTTTTCTTGAGAGGGGCTCCAACGAGGACTAAGAGAAAGCTTGCGTGTTTCTCGATACCTCAGTAAAAATATCAGAGTCGTCGACGGGAGTTAGCATCTCTACCTTAGCTTTAGCTTTTATATTTATATTGCAATCTTAGTTGTGTGCTTTATCTTCCTTATCTTAGTTGATAGGCTAGTTGATGGAATCTAAAACTAGGTTGCATAACTCTTTTTTGATAAAAATAGTAAGACACTATCAAACCCGTAATTATCCATTTGGATAGTTTATTTATTTGAATAGGTTTTGCTAAGGTGAAAATTAGAGACATAGTTTAGAAGTAGATTTTAAGTTATCTAATTCACCCCATCTAAGATGTCATGGTACTTTCAGAGCATTGTAGAAATCAAAGCACGGATAAGAAACAAGCTGCAAAAAATGGAAATTAATGGGGATTGGTCGGTCGAGCCTTTCTTTGAGGGATTGGTGGAGGTTTTTCCTGCTGGAGAAAGTGAGCGATTGGGGATTGTAAACGGGACTTACTAGAGCTAATTTTTTCTACCCATCTCCTCGATCGTTGGTTATAGAGAAAGGAGATTGGATTTTCTCAATTTTGTGGAGTTGTTTCAACACACACTGGCGTTTACTTTGCCAATACCGTGGCTTAGTTCTTCGATGAAAGAAGCCACCGTACCTTGCCACTACTGCATTGCATTACAGGGGCAACTTTAGGATGGTGGAGATGGCACCCGCTGGCTCATAGAATATTTCGTTCAATAAAAAGAAGTGAGGATGCATGAGCTAGCTGTTCATGAAGAGCTAATTAAGCTCACACACTATTTTAGGATTCTATGCCTATGCTTACATATTTTTCTATACTAATATATTAGATTACTCTTCTTTATTATCTTCTTCTAAATTCATATGAGGTAGCAAATTGATCCTATTGAGGGTGCCCTTAGTTGGACTTGGATCTTCAATTCGTTATAGGTAATTGGAACTACAAATAAAGTCAATGTGAATTGGCCTAAAAAAGGTCTAGTCTTGTTTCTCTTTTTTTTTAAAAAAAATGTTATGCATGGGGAGAAATTAGGCTTCCAAGAAAGCCTCTTGGTATGCATTGTGCATGGTGTAGGTAGCCGTACGTTTTGACTCAGCCATTATTACTGCTGGTGCTTTGATAGTAGTGTGCCATGGCTAAAAAATTCTCGTGCCGTGTGTTTTGGATGGTGAAAAAATAGTTTTGCCAAGGACAGACTCTACAAATGGCTTGGTTCTTTGTATGTATGTATATATAATAATATGTATGTATGTATGTATGTATGTATGTATGTATGTATGTATGTATGTATGTAAGGGATTGAGATGTGGCTGGAACGTTAAAAAAGAAGTATCCTATTTGTTCAGGAAGTTTCTGAGCAAATTTATCTTGGGCTAGCTTTTATATAGACCTATATATTGCAAATTTGCATCCTCCAGACACAAAGTATGCTTTCTCTAGTGAAAACCGGTAGCAATCATACGAACTGCCCAAAATAACAGTCGTACCGTATGTACTGATGGGGCGATGACGCGCAAAAGCCACCGAGGCCATGGTCAACCTACCGGCCAATGCTGCGGAGAACATGCATCTTTCGTAACGTTCACGTACGTTACGCCACGACCAGATACCGCCACCCAACAATTCCTGCTCATCCACAGGGACCTACATTATTATCATACGTACACAGCTAGCCCAAATCATTGGCATATGTCACATGGGGCGTTATTCCCTTCGATGTATATATATCTCTGTCTATATATACTCTTTCGATCATTACATATATATATATATATATATATATATATATATATATATATATATATATATATATAGCTGCCGATCGACGGATAATTGCCTTCATTCTGTCTTCTTCTCTCAGTGTAGATACGACCCATGCATGTTACTGTCGACGACGCGGCCATGAACTGGCCTTCATCAGCGCCAACTATGTCTCCATATCTTTGTATATATTGGCCCTCCTCACTTGGAGCCAAGTCAACACCTCAATTCAAGTAAATGCTTGTTTTTTTCCCAACGGTGGCGATTATGTTGTGATGGCAGTTAGCACATGGCTTGTGTAGGCAGGAACAGGTTGTCACACGCCACGGCATACGCAACTCCTGCAGGTAACTATAGGCCGGTTAGCAACGACACATGCATCTATAAATACGTGTAGTGCCAAGGCATGTCCATCATCCACATTTTTGCAGCCTTGATTACTTACTTGCTTGATCTACACCATACAACTATCTGAGCCCTTAATTAGCCAGCTTATTGAGGAGTATTTGTGGCCGATCGTTCCAATATGGCGATTAAGCCTGTCGTAATTATGCTGCTGCCTATGGCCCTCCTGCTCCTCTCAGGTAGTAGCGCACCGGTGGTGGCTCAGCTTGAGGTCGGCTACTACAGCAAGACATGCCCGAACGTCGAGGCGATCGTCCGCACGGAGATGGAGAAGATCATCTCGGCTGCACCCAGCCTTGCTGGCCCGCTCCTCAGGCTCCATTTCCACGACTGCTTCGTCAGGGTAATTAGTTCGTTCGTTCGTTCGTTACACCTAGTGAATCAACCTTGCATTGCGTCACAAACGTCGTATATCCACCAGCTTGTCGTGGTATACATACTTTTGCCATCATTATTGTGTGCGTATATCCAGCATTGATCGACGTGTTTGCGCTGATGGCCATGGCTCGGAGCTCGCACTCACAGAAAACTAAACTATGCTTGCGCGCATCGATCACGAATTTGCAGGGCTGTGATGCCTCTGTCCTGCTCAACTCCACCGAGGGCAACCTGGCAGAGAGGGACGCCAAGCCGAACAAGAGCCTCCGGGGCTTTAGTTCCGTAGAGAGGGTGAAGGCCAAGCTCGAGGCCGCCTGCCCGAACACCGTTTCCTGCGCCGACGTCCTCACCCTCATGTCCCGTGACGCCGTCGTGCTTGCCAAGGGCCCCTTCTGGCCCGTCGCGCTGGGAAGGAGAGACGGGAGGGTGACCAGTGCCACCGAGGCGGCCGAGCAGCTGCCTCCTGCATACGGGGACGTCCCGCTGCTCACCAAGATCTTCGCTTCCAAGGGCCTTGACGTCAAGGACCTCGCCGTCCTCTCCGGTGCGCACACCCTTGGCACGGCGCACTGCCCGTCCTACGCCGACCGCCTCTACAACTTCAGCAGCGCCTACAACGCGGACCCATCCCTCGACAGCGAGTACGCTGACAGGCTGAGGACACGCTGCAAGAGCGTCGACGACAAGGCCATGCTTTCCGAGATGGATCCCGGCAGCTACAAGACCTTTGACACGAGCTACTACCGCCACGTCGCCAAGCGCAGAGGGCTCTTCCAGTCCGACGCCGCGCTCCTCGCCGACGCCACCACTAGGGAGTACGTCCAGCGCATTGCCACCGGCAAGTTTGACGACGTCTTCTTCAAGGACTTCAGCGAGTCTATGATCAAGATGGGCAACGTCGCCGTGCTCACTGGTGCAGAGGGTGAGATCAGGAAGAAATGTTACATCGCGAACTAAAGCATATATTATCAGCTCGCCAAATCATTGGTTTTTTTAATAAGTTTAACTCCATGAGATAGGGCGCATTTCTTGTTCTTCATCAGTGTAATGTATTAATTATATTGCTGTAAATTCATTCTTTCTCAGTCCGATAATGTCAATGGTGGCAGATAATATAAACTGGAGCGCACATTATATATTTCGTATATAATGTTTTCTCCAGAAAAAAAAATAGAAAATATTGATTCCCAAAACCGCTTCCGCGCCCATTAGTATACAGAGCTATGATGCTTTCTTCAGAAATAAAAAAAATGCCATGTTGCTTTCTCCAGAACCACTTACTTTCTCCAAATATAAAATAGAAAACATTGATTCAAAAATATATTCAGTACACAGCATGACAGAGCCTAGAGTCATACAATAATGGCTACACTAAATATCCAAATTAAATTTCAGTAACACTATCACAATTTTTACCATAAATGCTTCAAAACAAGATCCTAATGGATATATTTTGATAAAATTTATTAACAAATATTTATTTTCTAAAGATAGAATATTTTTCTTTTATTTAGCAAAGACGATGTTCTAGGTTCAAAGAACCATCTTTCGTCTTCGTGAGAACATTCTTTTATTGAGCAAAGATAACGTTCTAGGCTCAGAGAACAATGTTCCGTCCTCGCGTGAACATTCTTTTATTGAGCAAAGATAATGTTCTAGGTTCCTATAACAATGTTCTATCTTTGTAAGAAAAAAGATTCTCGTTTACGGTGGAATTATGTAGAGAGGGGAGTTAGAACATGCATGTGTGTGATTGGGACTTGTAAGCGTAAACACAGGTTGTCAAATTACAACGTACTCAACTATACGTAGCCGGCACCTCTATAAATACGGGGAGATTGCAACGACAAGCCCACCCAACATTATTCTTGTACTACCATACTTGCACTGCCATACAATAGTAGGGATTTAAATCGACATTTGTGTCCATAATATGGGTCGATCCATGACGATTCAGTGTTGTGCAGTTCTGTTACTGCCTGTGGCCCTCCTGGTCCTCGCAGGTAGTAGCTCACCAGTGGTCGCTCAGCTTGAGGTCGGCTACTACAGCAAGACATGACCGAACGTCGAGGCGATCGTCCGTACAGAAATGGAGAAGATCATCTCGGCTGCACCCAGCCTTGCTGGCCCGCTCCTCAGGCTCCATTTCCACGACTGCTTCGTCAGGGTAAGTATTCTTTTCTGACTGAAGTTTCAAATTATGACAATGTGCGTGGAACTCTTTTTCAATTTTTTATAATATAACTTACAGAGGTATATATGCATGCAACGTTGAATTACTACAGGGCTGTGACGCGTCTGTGCTGCTCAACTACACTGCGGCCAACTTGTCAGAGATGCACGCCATTCCCAACAGGAGCCTGCGAGGATTTGGTTCCGTAGACAGGGTGAAGTCCAAGCTGGAAGCCGCCTGCCCCAACACCGTTTCCTGCGCCGACGTGCTCACCCTCATGGTCCGCGACGCCGTCGTGCTGGCCAAGGGCCCCTTCTGGCCGGTGGCGCTCGGGAGGCGAGACGGCACGGTGTCCAGTGCCAGCGAGGCGACCGACGAGCTGCCTCCAGCCCACGGAGACATACCACTGCTCACCAAAATTTTTGCCTCCAAAGGCCTCGATACCAAGGACCAAGTTGTCCTGTCCGGAGCACACACCCTCGGCACGGCGCACTGCCCGGCTTACGCCGGCCGCCTCTACAACTTCAGCAGCGCCTACCATGCAGACCCATCCCTCGACACCCAGTACGCCGACCGCCTCGATCAGGACGCGCTGCAAGAGCGCCGACGACAAGACCACGCTTTCCGAGATGGATCCCGGCAGCTACAAGACATTTGACACGAGCTACTACCGCCACGTCGTCAAGCGTAGGGGGCTTTTCCAGTCCGACGCCGCCACTAGGGAGTACGTCCAGCGCATCGCCACCGGCAAGTTTGACGACGTCTTCTTCAAGGACTTCAGCGAGTCAATGATCAAGATGGGCAACGTCGGCGTGATCACCGGTACGGACGGGGAAATCAGGAAGAAATGCTACATCGTCAACTAATTAAAGAATTATCGGCTACTAGAATCTTTGAGTTTTTTAAACAAAAATGTAAACTGCACGCGAAAGTACGGTGCATATGTATCCGTTAATCATTTTCATGTATTAACTATTGTTGTAAATTCATTCCAAGGTGGCAGATATAATAAAACAGACATTATTATACAATGGAGTAATGTGCATTTTTCAACACGAACATCCTCCAAGTGTTGATGAAACACTACTATAGAACAGCCTTGAACGTCCAGATCATCAGTGTTTGTATGCTAGTAGAGCAATCGGTGATTACACTTCACACTTCAGTATCGGTTGTATGCCTAGGATCAGAACAATAATATGGATCTTATTCACCTGATAGTGAAGACCCCTACCACTCACTATCAACTTGACCCACAACAGGACAGTGATTAATCGTGGTTGGTTAGACAACAACCGGTTGTGATTTAATCCACAGTCCATTCCTAGGGGGCGGGCACTACCCCCAAATCTTGAAATTACTGTCGGGTTTCCGTGGGAAGTCGCGAGCGCTGGAGGAGTATCGCGGGAAGTCGATTTCCGTGGGAAGTCGTGAGCGCCGGAGGAGTATCGCGGGAAGTCAGCGAGCGAGATCTGTTTTGAGCGCTCTCTCTTCAATAAATATGTTACTACATCAGTAAAATATAATAAATATATAGATAATTAATTAAATAAAGATAGAAATTAGATAGAGTATGCATTGTAAGTGCCCTTACAACTTACAAACACATTTGGTAGTAAATATATAAAAAGAAAAAAAACACATGAGGCTTTACGAATTGCGATACTAAAGTCAACAAGCTCTGGTGCGGAAGCCAACCCTTGACCCTGGAAGGTCGTAGAGCACCTCGATGGTTCGCTGGTTCAGGTTGCCGATGACACCATTGTATTCGTCTCCATCCGTCGTCCAGAACGCGAGGCATCCATCGAGCAGCAGCCCAGACGAGGTGTCGAGGTCAACGGTGGCGCCGCCCCGGAACGTCAGCGACACCGTGGGCACCGTGACGTTGTCGTACCCGTGAGGTTGTAGCAGGTGTCGAGCTGGGCCGTCGGAGGAGCGAGAGGGTACTGCGCCATGGCGCTCCGGAACGCGGTCCGCAGTGCCGCGTAGGCCGTGTCTTGAAGCGCCGTGATGGTCGTGGCCGAAGCCAAGATCGTTCCCTCCCGGAACACCGCGGGCGGTATGTCCAGCGGCTGCCCGCCGACACTGATGCCGGTGAGAATCAGCTGGTAGAACCACGGCTGCTCGTCCATGGTGAGCAGCGGCGTGAAGACGAAGTCGGATGTGTTCTCTGGCGCCCCAAAGGCCAGGAACCCCGTGGAGTCCCCCTTCGGCGGGAGGCAGAGCGAGAAGGCGCCACGCTGCTCCGCGGACGTCTGCCCCACAAGAGACTCCGGCAGGCGGCCCAGGCCGAGCACGCCGCCGTACTTGCCGAAAGAGCCCTCCTGGTGGTGACCGCAGCCGAAGTGGAAGTTTTCGACGATGGCTCCCGGACCAAGTGTCAATGCGTCGCTGCTGTACACCCCGGTCGTGTTCGCGGTGCCGCCACCATAGTAGATAGAGAATGCACATTCGATGTTGTCGCTGGTGCAGCCATTGCCATCGAAGCCAGCAGCCAGGTTCCTGCATTCCTGTGAGTCACAAGAGATAGCAGTGTAGGTAGAAGACCTGCTGGGATCAAACAGGGGGAGATTCTGGGGGTAGCAGTTGCTGGAGTTGCACGGCTTGCACTGCACCCACGTGAGGTCAGTTTCGGTGGTCAGGAGAAGGGTCTGCGGGACGGCGGGCGTGCCCAAGCCCACAGTCACAAGGTACTGCTGCGACTGCGAGTCATCATAGGACGAGCTCAGCCGTGTCGGAACGCTCACAGTTAAAGCGTCACTGCTCTGCTGCTGCTGCCTGGTGCCCCTGGACATTCTCCTTGTGAGGTACTTGGTGCGCACACGATCTCGGTGAAGCCGCTGCGCGAGAGACGACCCGTCCTTGGTCTGCACGGGCGCGCAGGGACCGTACCGATGCGCCAGTGGCACGGACACGCGCCCTAACTTTGGAGACGACCCTGCAAACATATATGGATGGAGAGGTTTGGGGTTAGTATTCATCGACGGGGTTTTATTTGTTCGTTATGGGAACCACGCTTGATAGATCTGATGATACCCCTCGATGTCGAACACGATGCTTCTGATGACTGGAATGATGTTTTTGGCACCACCACTTGCCTGCTTTCCTTAGGGACTGTTGTTTCATTTGCTTTGGTAATGGCACCTTGACTGCATATGACGTGTAGGAGCAGAGAGAGGAGCAAATAAGCAGACGCCATGGTAAGACTAGATGAGTGAGATACTACTATGTTCCATTACCACTATGGAGTGTGTTAAATAAGGAGAAAAATGCACCAGCGGTCTTTAAAGTTGGCATGAAGTGTCACTTAGGTCCTCGAATTTTTAAAGTGCTATCTGCAGGTCCCTAAACTTGGTAGATGGTGTCATCTAGATCCTAAACTTTCAAAGTGATCACTGCAGGTCCCTAAACTTGACAGAGGGTATCATCCAGGTCCTAGGTACTGTAGCTATTTCGGCACATAATTTAAAAAAAATAAAAATCTGAATTCGAGACACTGTATATATATTTCGTTAAATATTCTAAAAATTGTATCTTTTTAATACGATCTCGGATGAAGATAATTTTTATATAAAAGTTATAGCTCTCGACAGGATCTACAACTTTCTAGCTATAATTTTTATTAATTTGGGATAGTTAAGACACCCAAAAAAATTAAATATATTTTCAGTAGTATATTAATCGCGTACAAACGCTTGTCGACTTTGAAAAATCATATTTTTTTATACGCTATCAGATGGAGATACTTTCTATATAAAAGTTGCAGTGCTGGATGACACCTATAACTTTCTAGTTTTGAGTTTTTCAATTTAAAGTTTTAAGATTCTAAAAAAATTAAAAATGCAACCACTATGCATGAACTGAAATTAGTGTTTTAACTTTTAAAAATGCAAAAAGTTACCAGCGCTAATTACAAGAGCGTTGTATAAAATGAAAAAAGTTAAAATCATAACTTTTAAAAAGTTAAAATGCGAAAAAATAAAATGCTGATTTCAGTTTATGTACACTGATTTTGCATTTTTAAATTATTTAGCATTTAAATACTTTAAATTAAAAAAGTCAAAACTAGAAAGTTAAGGTGCCATCGAGCGCTATAACTTTCATATAGAAAGTATCTCCATCTGATGGCGTATAAAAAAGATATGATTTTTCTAAGGTGACAAGTGCTTGTACGCGATTAATATACTGCTGAAAATATATTTAATTTTTTTGAGTGTCTTAACGATCTCAAATTTAAAAACCTAAAACTAGAAAGTTGTAGATCCCCTCGAGTGCTACAATTTTTATATAAAAAACATCTTCATTCGAGATCGTATTAAAAAGATACAATTTTTAGAATATTTTACGGAATATATATACAGTGCTCTGAATTTAGACTTTCTTTTAAAAAACATTCAATGCTGAAATAGCTACAGTAACTGAGACCTAGATGACACCCTTTGTCAAGTTTAGGGACCTGCAGTGATCAGTTTTGAAAGTTTGGAACCTAGATGACATCAGGTGCCAAGTTTAGGGACATAGCACTTTGAAAGTTTGAGGACATAAGTGACACCTCACGCCAACTTCAGGCACCGCTGGTGCATTTTCTTCTTAAATAAGGGATGCACTCGAATTTTTTTTACGAGGATCAACGGACTTGGTCCACACTTGGAGGAGAACTGAGCTTGCGTATCAATGCATTCCCGTTCAGCTATCTTGTATTTTGTCTGCACATCTGTGCACACAATCTCTTGAGGCTTCCAAGTGTTACGTTAGTGGGTGACTACACAGGGACGCTGCCAAGAAATGTTTTCTTTTTCAAAATGTTTGTCCAAACATCATTGGGGGAAATATAAATGCATATGATTTTTTTTAAAAAAAATATACATTGAAACTTACGCTCCAGAAAAGGAAGAACTGTCCATATTGCATTAAAAGACCTTTAAACACGTAAAATTTGCATCTTAGTTTTGGATAATTTGATACTAACTATTGTCCTACAGTATTAACTCCCTGCGCTCACGATCAATTTGCGTTGCTGATGACCTGCAGCTACAGCAAGAGCAATACTACCGTAACTGCATAGAACTAGCAGGGACAGGAGCAGAGAACAAGCCATGGCGTGAGATTGATTGACGACTAGTGTGATGTTCACGGTTCGTCCATGAGTGAGTTGAACAGACATGGGACTAGGAGCTGACGACTTGGTCCATCGCTTGCAGGTGCAATGCCAAAATAATGTGACAAATTAACCGCTGCCATTTCTACTTGTCAGAACATGACCTCAATATGTCTGCTTCGGTCGTGCATCTCATTTTCCTATTTTCTTATATGCTTCATCGCTTCGTACTGCTGCCAAATGTATGGCATACACAGGTATATTCCCAGTGAGATTTTCTTCTATAAAGCCTAGTTGCGGGTTGCCACTATCTGATTCGGAAGTCCATAATACATAGGAGGACATCTTTTCTGGGACCCAAAACTAAACTTTGAGAGTCCTCCTAAAATAGGAGGTGCATTGGAGTGAATTTTTTTAAACCAAGCCCCTAAATTTAGAATAGAGGCATGTTTAGGAGGTGAGTTAGAGTTGCTCTTAGTGATCACATAGCACCAGAGACCAAGCATTGAGCCATGTCACATTATCCCTACAAATACGATGATGAGTATCAATATCAGCTCTCGATTACCAATCTGACAGCTAACAGTGAAATTCTTCATCATTTGTATATACTATGGGCATATAACCTCTATCGATATATAATCCATAATCTCTAGAGGCTGAAGTGCTACGTTAGTGTGACTACAGCAACACGCTACACACACACGGCAACACATAAGGCTGTATGTTCATGACGCTGTACCTCAAGAATATAATGCCTTTCTAATATTTTTTTCAGTTTTGCTCTTCAATTAAGATTGAAAATATAAAAGATGTTTATGTACCATCAGAGACCAATAGCCCTTTCAGGCAGCAGCGAAACGGAACACAAATCAATAAATAGCCCCCTAGCGGAACACTCCTCCTTTGCTCTATGTCGGCTTTAATTCTCGCAGATACCTGCATCACCGTTTCATATATGTTGTTAAATATTCTTCTGTTCCTCTCTTTCAAGAGGTTCTAGAAGATATATATGATCATGCCATTGAACCGTCTTCGTTCCGGGCGAGGGACTATGCTTGAAGTGTTCTCTCACCATTGTCTAATATTTGAGAGGTCATTCTGTTGCTGTCCAACAGTAGTACGTCAAAATAGTCCAAAGATAGAACTTGACTCTAAGCTGCCTTAGCAAATGGGCAGCATAAGCGTAGGTGCAGCCCGGTCTCCATGAGCCCATTGCACAACACACATGTTCCTCGTGTGGCCAACCTCTTTTTTATCCAAATTGTCTATTAGTAGTTTGCCATGCGATAGGCTAGGATCCAAACAAAGACCTTGCACTTATTTAATTTTTTGTAATCGCTCTCCAAATAAGGTCACTTCGATATTTTGCGAAAGAGCCTCTGAATTGGGCGTGGTATGCTGAACGGGTGGAGTAATTACCATCTGGCGTCTATTTCCATGGGAACCTTTGTAGTATAGTTTCTGCTGCTTTTTTAATGTAATTGGTAAAGAAAAATGAGACAAACAGAAATGATTATAATTTGGTATCAATGATGACTTGCTTCCACAAATGAGAATACATTGACAGTTCATTGGTGTCCATCGAGATTGAAGAATGAGTTACCAAATATGCCAACTGAGAAAATGGCAATCAAGGTTGGAACGACAAAAGAAAGCATGAATTTAATCACACTGATTGGTCTTGTATCTGAGGCTTCTTTATATTGTGGGATATGATAACTATAATGCTATATATAATGGACAAATGCAAGATGGCAAGTATACAAATGAAAAGAGAGAAAGCTGTATGATTAGTTTCACATGCATGTGTTGGTTTGACATGTATGGCTTGCCAATTAAATCAAGAGTATTGATAATGGATTTCGTATTGATCAAAAGACAAAGTGGATTTCAAAGGATTTCAAAACCCGTGTAAATCATGGCAAAAAATTTGTATAAATTTACCAAAAAAATCACACATGTAGATGATATGATGATATACAACTTTGTAAAATATCTTGTCCAAACTCGACTTCGTTTGTGAGATATAAAAATAAGAAATTTCAAGCCAGAAAGATGTCCAAATGATTTGTTAAAAATTGTTATTTTTGTATCTAACAAACCAAATCAAGTTTGGACAAGATATTTTATAAGGTTATATATCATCGTATCATATAGATACGTGATTTTTTTTGGTGAATTTAGAAAAAAAAATTACCATGGTTTATATGAGTTTTTACGAATTTGTGGTTTGCACGGGATACATTTCCATCGATCAAAGGCATGATCTTCGTACAAACAAAGCATGACGCTGTGCATGTTCGTGCGTGCGTGCATGTGCAGTTGGCAGCAAGTCCGCAGACAGCGTGGAACGTGTGGCAGCACGCGGGCCGCAGCCATAGCTCCGCGTCTGGCGCGACAGGCAGACGACAAAGTCGGGCGAGCTCTTGGGGAGCGCCGGTGGCATCGTGAACAGCAGGCAGCAAGTCCATAAGCTGCTGCTTCTCGTCGGCACTGTTTTAGTTTTAGATATATATATTGATATACAAGTAAATAGTCTATATATATAGTTAAAGAAAAATATCTGCAAAAACCAAAACACGTATTATTTGGAACAGAGAGAGTAGTAAAATGAAAATATATCAAGCTAAAAGCTCCATTACTTTGATGGCGAAAAAAAATTACTATCCAACCCAAAATCACGTGTTGATCAAACTTTCTTAAATTTGATTAGATTTATAGAAAATATTACCAACCTATATATTTTTAAATAAGTTTATTATAAAAATATATTTAATAATTAATCTAATAATATTAATTATGTACCAAAATATTTTCTTATATATATTTGGTTAACTTCTCGAAAAGATGACATTTATTTTAATTTAGAAATGTTTGATTTCTTGAAAACTAAGAATAATACTTATTTTGGTAGAGGGATCTGCAGCTACTGCAAGGGCAATACAACCGTAACTGCATAGTAATAGCAGGGATAAGTGCAGAGAAGAAGCCATGGCGTCGGATCGATTGACGAGTAGTGATGCTTATGAGTCGTCGATGAGTGAGCTAAATAGATGGAAGCGAGTTCATGAGGGAACATTATATTACATTACGTGGAGCTGATGACTTGGTCCATCGCTTGCAAGTGCAGTGCCAAAATAATGTGATAAAATAACCACGGCCCTTTCTACTTGTGGGAACATGATCTCTTCAATATGTCTGCTTCTGTCGTGCATCTCACGCTTCATCGCTTCGTACTGCTGCCAAATGTATGGCGTAGCCACCAAATATGTCAAATGTGGGATTTTCTAATATATTGGTTGCCACCAGCTGAATTCGAATGTCCTTAATGCGCATGCTATATTTCATCATTATTAGTCCTCAAGTAGGCACCGGAGGGCAAGGATTGAGCGAGCCATGTCAGATTATCTCTATGATGAATATGATGAGGAAGATCGATCTCAGCCCTATATTACCTTGCCAATCTGATGGCTAACAGTGAAACCCATCATGATTCATATGTATTATGATCATATATCCCTATAGACATATAATCCATTTCCACTTATTTTTTTATGGATATGAACCGCTATTAGGTTTTATGATTTAGCGAAAAGACAAAAACATGGTACATTAGAAAGAACTATAATAAACCCTACATTTATCTTGCTCTTGTTTCTCCTCTCACACTCTTACTTCCTCCCTGACAAGAAGTGTCTACTCTATACCCGTGTTTCATATCATTCTTTTACTATTAAATACTAACATTTGGAAAAAATTTCTAAAACCCGACAAATGACACGAAGGCCGCCTTACCAATCTGCCACCGCCGAAAACTTTTGCTAAACTAGTAACTTCCATCCAAATCCAAAAGTCAGCTAGAGTTAGATAGCTAGAGAGACACAACAAGTTGAAGGTGTTGTTTGGTTTTGGCTGGCTTCTGTTCATGATACACCGGTCACCTTATCGAGGCACCGGTCAACTGCACCGGTAGCAACTGGTGCTAGCTGCTTCGGCCCAAATTAGAAGCCCCTTGGCCAGCAGTTTCAGCAGTTGCTCACACCATGCAACCCGGTGTGCACCGGTTATAGCGCCGCTGGTAACCGGTGGGTGCTGCGCATCGCAAGTACAGTCGCTCACAGGCGGTTTTCTCTATTGGCTTGTTTGCCTCCTCTTGAATAGGTCGATTCCGTCCGAAATTATTTTGGCCATTATACAAATTCCACAAGTATTATTGGCTGGATTCATTTCGGGTCTTCAATCTGAGATAACCGAACATAGTTTTAAGCGTCATAGAGAGAGCCTCGCGCTCGCCCATTTTATGCCAAGGGGTACCGGTGGTGACGGTGTGAACACCTGTGTTCATCACCGTGACTGATGCTCCTAGCGACGCTGTTGCATCACAGGAGGAAGGACAAGATACAAGGGACTATTGCATTGGGCACCCGACAATAGATGGTAAGGCACTAGAGGAAGAGTAGTGTTGTCTGACGGGTGAACCAGTTTGTAATTTTGGAACGAATTGTTTAACTAGATCGGATACGAACGGATCACTCATATTATATTTGTTTCCATATTTTTGTTCGGATTCGGATTCAAATACGAATAGCGTTAACTAAGCCGGATATGATAGGTTTTGATTTCGACATCATAAATATGTGATTTGAGTATTCGAATACGGATACAATATCAGATATTTAATATCCAGATGCAGATACAGACTGATCTAAGCTCCTCTAAACAAATTCGGTCTTGAATACGGTCGGAAAATATTTGTATAGTTTTCAACCCTAGCTATTAGCTTTGGGCCTTGTGTAGCCTAGTGGGCTTGGTTATTAGGACGACGACATATATAAGCCGAGATGGGTGTTGGATATGTTTTTGCATTCTAATAGATAACTCTAAACCTTCCTCTAGATTCTAAACCCATTGTTGTTCATGCTATCTACCCCAAACTCTATGTTGTTCTTCAATTATCATCACAATTGGTATCAAAGCTATCATGATTTGACTACCTTGATCATGTTCGTAATCGCTGTTAGCTGAATTTACTATTCCTCATTACGGTGAGGGTTCATAGGTCCGAGCCGAGGTTGAATCCGTCGGTGATTAAACACGGGATGTTTTTGGGTGCTTTGAATTTTTAGAGAATAGATCAAGTTGGTGTTGAAGCGTGGATTGAGAAAGTTGCAGCAGGAAATGGCAAAGTCATTGGAGGAGTTGGCGTCACAATTTGAGGTCAATTATGGAGCAGTTTGCTGGATTTCAGACCATGATGCAGAATTTCTTAGATTCATTGAATGCAATGGGATCGTGGTTGTCGAGCGCGGATCGAGTGTTCGAGGAATTACGTGAGAAGATAGAGGGAACGACTACATCCTTAGATGCTCTTTTGAAGCAGATTGATCTTGTTGACCCTAAACCATTGGAAACACAATTGATGATGGCTCTCGTACCGAACATGCAAGCACACACACCACTAGATCTGAAGCTAGTGGACCTCAACCTAGCTCCGGGTTTGACTTCGTGTAATATTGCGCGACGTGGAGCAGCCCATGGGGCCCGGCAAACACTATAGCGGGCTCCTCGAACTCCTACCACAGAACATCCTACAGGGTACGTCCCCTAATAATCCGCCTCCCACGTTGATTTCGCCCGATGCTGATTGTCAATCTCGATTACCACAATTTCGTAAGATGGAATTTCCGAAGTTTGATGGTGAATTTCCCCGTCTATAGTGGGATCAATGCGAGGTGTTCTTCAAAGTGTATGTAGTACATCAAACTCTAAAGACTTGATTTGCTACGTTGAACTTCAATGGTACTGTAGCAATGTGGCTTCAGACGGTCTTGAGAAAGGGGCGCATTGTTGATTGGGATTAACTTTATGAGATGGTGATGGAAAAAATTGACAAACAAAAGTATCTGAATTTATTGAAGAAGATTGATGCATTATAACACAAGGGTTCTGTTGAGGAATATCAGGCTGATTTTGAGAAGATTGCTCAAGGAAATATGTTGTACAACAATGGTTATGATGGTACATATTTTGTGACTCATTTCTTGGCTGATTTTAAGGAAGAAATTCACTTAGTCATTGCACTTCATAGGCCAAAATATGTGGATACTGCTAGCGCCATAGTCTTGATACAGGAGGAAGAGCTTGTCCAGAATCAATCATGTTCGATTGGACGTGATTATGACAGGACATCTTGGAAGCATGGCAAGTATAAAAAGTTAATTCAGAAGTCTGAACCTCAAGACTGTCAATGCTTCGAGATTTTAGAAGGAAGTATGGATTATGCTTTAAGTGCAGTGGCAAATGGAGAAAAACTCATAAGTGCCCTCCTCAAGTTCTTCTACATGTGTTAGAAGAGCTTTTGGAATCAATAGAAGGAGATTTCATTTCTGTTGAAAACCAGGACACTGAACATGATGAGGTGGAGACTGTGTTAGCAGTGGATCATGCTTTACCTTCTAGAGCAGTTAAAAGGTAAACCATGAAACTATATGGTAAAGTGGGAAAGGTGGAGATATTAATATTGATAGACTCAGGCGGTATGGGTACATTCATCAGTTAGGAGTTAGCTAATCAACTACCTGACATCTCACTTTGTGGCAGCTGATGGGGGACCAATGACATGTTTTCAAAAGATTGAGAGTCTGTAGTGGACTTCTCAGGGATATGTCTTCTTTTCTACCATGGGAATCTTACCATTGAAAAGATTTGATATGATTCGGGGGCAAGATTGGTTAGAGGAGTGTGGTCGAATGTGGATGCACTAGGCAAAAAAATTATGAGGTTTACTTTATATTGGCAGCAGATAACTTGGAGAGGTTTGACTTCAAATCATCACAGTTGCCCTCAGATTAGTGGACCTGGTCTCAAGAGTTTGTTGAACAGGAAGGTAGTCACTCATTCTGTCTAGTTGAAATTGATCATTGATCAAACTGAATCAGTTGTAGTTATTCAGACAGTTCATGCTATTGATTTACCACAAGCTTCTTCTATTGTGTCTGATATTCAGAAACTTTTGGAAATTCATGAGGATTTATTTTAGGATCTCAAGTGTCTGCCACCACCCAGACAATTGGATGACCACATTCAATTACTACCTGGGCCCCAACCAATCAATTTCAGGCCTTATAGGTATTCTCCAGCACAGAATACTGAGATTAAGCATTAGTTAGGTGAAATGTACATGGCATTATCCAACCCAGTGCAAGTCCTTATTCTTCTCCTGTACTATTGGTCAAAATGAAGGATGGGAACTGGAGATTTTGTGTACACTATAGACAGTTGAATGCTCAGACTATCAAAAACAAGCATCCCATGCCAATAGTTGAGGAGCTCATAGATGAGTTAGCAGGAGCTAAGTGGTTTTCTAAGCTTTACTTTAGAGCTAGCTACCATCAGATTTGCATTACCCCTGATGGCAACAATAAGATTGCATTTAAAACTCACAATGGCTTGTTTGAATTTTTGGTCATGCCTTTCGGATTGACGAATGCACAAGCCACCTTTCAAGGCATCACAAACATTATTTTTCCAAGCTATCGAGAGAAGGGGTCTTGGTGTTTATGGATTACATTTTGATCTATGCTTCAACTTTACAAGAACACATTGCATTATTTAAGTAGGTCTTTGAAATTCCAAGGAGTCATAAATTCTATATCAAATTCTCCAAATGCTCTTTTGCCCAATCTGAAGTTGGGTATTTGTGACATTGTATCTTTGGTAAAGGAGTATCTATGGAGTTGAGTATTTGGGACATTGTATCTTTGGTCAAGGAGTATCTATAAAGCCTTCTAAGTTTTGGTAGTACAACATTGGCCTAAGCCCAAGAATCTGAAGGAGCTTAGGGGTTTCTTAGGATTAACTGGGTGTTGACATTTCTTAGCGTCGCACCAAAAATAGAGATAAATCCCTATCCCCAACAACGGCGCCAGAAATGCTTGTTGACATTTCTTAGCGTCGCACCAAAAATAGAGATAAATCCCTATCCCTGGCAATGGCGCCAGAAATGCTTGTTGGTATTTCTTATGACTATTGGATAAATCCGCAAGCGCACAGATTATACGGTTGTAGCACTTCACCTAGGAGTATTCCAAGGTATCGCAATTTATATTTTCCCAAGGGAAAGCTGGGCTAGAAATGATAATCAGAGAGAGATCCTAGAGAGCACCTTAACTTAGTACCAACTAGTATAGAGGGGTAAACGGTAAATGTGATAGGAAAGGGTTGATTAATGAAGAAGCTACGGTAAAAGATACTTGGAACGGACTAGGTAAGATAACTAGGTAGGAGCACAAGGAGAGAGTATAAGGGACTCCTAAGCAATTCACTCTACTTCAATATACTTAGCTAATTAACTAGTCTAAACACTATAGTTTACCTACTCAATACAAGTATGCTAGGCGAGGGGATAGATCAATAGGAGGACAAAACTCCTACCGGACCGCGCCCTCTTCTTACGGGGGTCTTACCTTTTAAGAACTTACCTAAAAGCACGTGGTGGAATACAAAGACTAGACAAGGCTGTCACCTCTTGCTAGCTACCACAAACAATCCGTGCAGCAAGCGATAACGAAGGATAAGATGATGTATAAGAACCTCCTTACACACAACTTACTACTTTGACTACGATCAATAATCAAAGCACCCTATGACAGGCAATGATCGCACACAGGAAAGGTCACAAGGATCACAGACTATGGATGTAAAGGCTATTAAAGAGCAAAAGCATATAACAAGACTATATCTAGTATAGTAATGCTCAAAGTAAATACTAAGTAAAGTAGAGAGAAAATATAATATATTGATAAAGGTAAAGTCTTACAAAGAAAGAAAGATACAAGAGCTATACCAGACTCTTTAGAAGACAACTCCGGAAATCCCGAGCACAGCTCGACTCAACTCTAACTCCCACACTAGACTAACTCATAGAACAATCTAAGGAATAGAGCTTGTAGGCTTCTTCACCATGTATAGAGAGGGGGGTGTGACCCTCTATTTATAGTAGAGGGGTGGAGTAGGGGCTACTCCAGCGCCACATCAGCGATCCAGGGCCTTCCATCCTCCACCCTTGGATCAAACCGCCTTAGAACCGACCAAGGAGTGGATGGTTGTGATTTCCACCATGTGTGGAGTGGTATGGCAGTTGGGGGGAGCCAACCGACCTAGGAGGTGGATCGGTCGACCCCCCTATGGCCAGTGGACCCGCCTCTGGTCTCCTGGTGGTGGTCCCACTGGTCAAGGACCAAGTGGGGCCTGGTGGGCCCGAATGGTGGATCGGCTGACCCCCCCTTGGGGTGTCTGGCCCACCTCGGTCTCCCTAGCTGCTGGTCCCATTTGTCATGGATGTTGGGTGTTGGTTCTAAGATGGTTGTCACGTTTATCTCTTTGGTGTGGGCCCATGGATCCATGTGCTTTGCTTGTGAGACGTTAAGAGAAAGTACAGAGTGATCCAAGGGTTGGAAATCACTCTGGGATGCTTCTCTTGGATCATAGCCGAGAGGAGAGCCAGGTGGGTCCACAGGGTGGTCGGCCAACCCCCTATGTGGGTCCCACTGGCTCTCAATTGCTTCATTTCTTCATTCCTGTATTCAAACACTCATGTACATGTGGAACTAGTTATTTGATAAAATATGCTCATGATGTGTTTGTTTATCCTTAATTCTTGGGTTGGTGGCAACATTTTAGATATGTAAAAATTGATCATAATTTGTGCCAACAAGATCCCCAAGCTTAACCTTTGCTCGTCTCGAGCAAACAATCAAACTTAACTCGATGGATCATGAGTTGCTACTACACTACAAGAAATCTAACTTTTTGTGACAAAATGTCTCATGACGGGGATAGTTTGTGTCATATAATGTCACTTTGTGTGACGATCTTTTTTGTGTGGTCACAAACTTATGAGTCTCAGATTTATTTGTGACGACCCCACTTATTATGTCACATAAAGGTACACAATTTTGTCACATAATGTCCGACCCGGGTGCATGTCGTCGGTTTTGTTTATATGACACTATGACCTGTTTTTGTGCAATGATCTGGCGGCATCACATTAAAAAATGACCGTTTGAAGCGTCAATATACCCCTGCAGGTGAACCTTACCCCTATTAGTTGACCACTGACATTATCCCCTTCTTCTCCCCGATCCAAACTGAAGCGGAGGGCGGTGAGCACGGAGCTGGCGGCGGCGCTGGCGCCTGGCCGAGCGAAGGGCGGCGAGTGGTAGGGCTGCATTGCAGCGAGCACGACAAGGATCTGGGCGGTGGCAGGTCGCCCTCTCCCCTAACTGACGGCGTGGCGACCTCTTTCCCAAGTGCTCCTTCTCCCCAAGGTGCTGATGGTGGCTACTACCACCGCCATTCCCCTCCCTATCCCCCAGTCTGCGTTGGTGCCCTCATCCCCTCCCAGTTCAGTGCGGCTAACCCTAGCGGCTAGTAGTGAGCCACGAAGGTAGAGAAGGTGCAGAGTGTGTGGTGCTTGATGTCTGTTTGTTTTTAGTTCGAATTTGTGATTGAATAGCTAGAACTCTATTGGAGCAACTTTGTGCTTCTGTTGGAGTATCCATTCTCTAGAAGGCTAGAAGGCTAGAACTCTGTGCTTATGTTGGAGTAACTTTTGCAAATTACAAAAACTGAATGGTCAGCTAATTAGAAATTTTCTCCTTTGATGAGACCTAATGAATCCCCTATTTCTCATTCAGGCATCATGTCATAGGAGTCGTCATCTACTGCTCGCACTCGGTCAGCTAGGGTTGCCCCCCTTGCTGTTGTTCGTGCTGCAGCCCCTCTGCCCACTTCTGCCAATGTGGAGCCAATGGAGGATGATGTCACCGGGTTGCCGTTGATAATGTGCCCAGATTGCAGGGACGTCAGGGTGTAAAGAAATGTTACCACAATGACACAATCTAAATATAACAATGGAAAGAGATATTTCAAGTGTCCTAGGAAGAACTTTTCAAATGTTAGTGCAATGGTTCAATTTGCATTTTGCCCCAACTTCATTTATGTTTGCTCCAATTTGATTGCCTGTTGTTGTTGTTTGGATGCAAGGGAAATGTAAGAGCTATTGGTTTGAGGAAGAATATGTGGTGTACCTTCAGGATAATGGTTATCTACTTGCAGCTAGGTCGACTATTGCAGAAGCTTTGATAACTGAAGTCCCTGAGGTGGTGGGAAAAATTGATAGGTTAGAGAAAAATTTGAAAAAGGTGGAGGAAATGGTGGCAAGAATAGGGAAGGCATTAGAAGCTGTATTTGTCTTGTGTGTGGATGTGTCAACGTAACACTATTCTTAGTGTTGGCCATCTTCATGGTTGTAGCTTTTCTGTTGAAGTAGGAAAGCTGTAGCTTTTCTGTTGAATATGCGCCTTTGTGCTCTTGGACATGTTATGTTTGAAATAAAAGCATGGTGCTTAGGTTAAATAGCCTTCCTTAATCAAATTAGACATGTGTCAAGTTTGATTAATGAACCAAAGTATACTTGTGCGGAATTTGGTTGTACTCTTGGACTAACCAATGCATGATAACTTCAAAATTTTGGTGGGTAAGTCATGAGATCTTTCATAGAGACAAATCAAGGTTTGAGGTAGTTTTGAAATAATCTTGCACACCTTTGCCTTAACCTTGCTTGTTTTTTAATTCGTGAACAATGATGGAACATCCCTTTCTGTGCTAAAATGCTAAAACCAACTTTTCTATAGCATAAAAGATGTCCTCTATTTCCATGACAACAATGCCCTTGCTTCAAATTATTCATTAATCCCTTCGGGTATGTGTTGTCCACTAATCCTTCGCATGAAAGAAGCAATGAATGGAGAAAAAAGAGTCTGTGTACAATGCAGTGATTCACAGAAGAAAGACCATTCGTCATCATCAATATCGTGACACAAGGAATCGTCATGCTTCGAGATTATGGCTATAATACTTTTAAAGGTAAATGGTCAATATCTTAAAAAATTTCATGAACATGAATCACCTGAGTATGAAATTGACATGTTAGATTTTATCCTTAATCCAATTTAGAACTAAAATCTACATGTTTTAATTTTTGTTCGTTTTTCGTGTTCGACCCTAGAATTAGCATGTACCTAGCCTTGTCACCTCCCACACGAAATCCTGGCCCATTTGACCCCGAAAGGCGGTCGGCCGACCGCATGTTGAGGCTTCTAAGCCCGACGTTGCACGGCCTGCCTAACTTGGCCCGTGGGGACCTCCAATCCAGGCTCGGTCGAGCCAAACCTCTCTAAAAGCGGTCGGCCGATTGTGGTTTTGGCCCTTCAGCCAAGCTCGGTACTCCTGGGCGTTAGACCAACATTCCTATCCTGTATCCGACACGATCCAAGTGAAAATAGAGGTGAAGGACGTTGGATTCTCCCTTGTTAATCTCTCCCTCTCCTTCATCCTCATCTTACCTTGTTCTTCTTCACCACCAGTAGAAATTCCATCTCCTCTTTCTTCCCTTCTCACCTTCCTTGACCTCACCATGGTTCCACCAAGAAGAAGAGCAATATGGAAAAATTTCTACGTGTTGTTGCCAAAGAAAGCTGTACCAACTTCAAAGAAAAGGTTTCTAAGGAGAGAATGGTGCGTCTAGATCTTGAAGATAGCTTTAATGATCTTCGCTTTATCACTAATACAAAGCTCAAGCTCTTATCCAAAGCCTTTGGGAGAGAAGATCTCCTTGCATCTCCTTCTCCTTAGTCATCCTCTAGAGCCATCGACACAACATGCCTCATGACCCTGATAAAAGAGAGCATGAAGAGATGCTTGTCATCCCTAATGCTAAGGCCATAGGACCTTGTCTCTCCATCTTCTCCCATGGATCACCTTAGCCCTTCATAGCAACAAGATGCTTAGGCTTGAAAGTCAATCACTCATGAATCAAAGAACATATGCCTAAGCTATCAATGATAAAAGAAGATTTGGTTCTGCTGGTATCTTACCTCAGCAGAACCCTTGTATTTGATCTCTTTCTGTTCTGTGCTCCACTATGCAGTGAAACAAGTATGGGAGGATGTCGGTCGACACCCCAACATACCATTTGACCAGATCGACCATGGAATCATGATGAACACGGTCATGACACGTTCCACAAAAAAGTTGGACCAAAACGGTCACTTTTGTGCATCGGCCGATGCACTTTGAAGGCCAAAATTCAGAACGGACAGAGCAGATCAATGTTCAGAGGTAAAGTAGTCTAATTCAGAGACCAAAGTGGCCAAATGGCCCGGAAGGGCGGTCGGGCGATCGCACCTAGAAGGCCCGGGCCCACCAGCTAGCATCCATGCAACATCCTCATCAACTCTGACTGGTTTCCACGTCTCTCCCCTTTTTCTTTTATGATTTTATTTGCTTAACTCATTTCCCTTCTTAATTTTTTTTAAAAAATAAAAATAAAAATAAATAATAAAATAATAAAATAAAATTTTATTTCTTCATGAAATCAATTGCTTAGTTTATTTCCCTTTTAATAGTGAATAAAAACAAGAAGATCATATTTGAAACTAAAATTTGAAAAGTGACATGATCTATGACGTTCTGAGGGTAAAACGTCATAAAGATTAATTCTTGCTTTTGCTTATGCTAGTGGGAAAAATATCTTGATAGGAAACCATATTGACTAAGTTGTTGATCAATGTAATATACGTTCTCGGCTCATGATTCATACCCTGTCTATTTAAAGTATTTGGAGATTAATTTTTGAAAACGTCATAAAACCATAATGTCACTGCTTCTCTATAATGAAAAAATTCCTACCAAAGCCATATATGCTCTTTCATGATATAAGCTTTCTACATAAGCTGCTTACTTTGTGTTAAGTTTGGTCAAGTTTTGTGACCCTTGTTGAGAGATTTATCATGCTCCCAAGATCAAGATCACGTACACGCCACATATACATGCTGCTTCTACACTAGAAGTACGCAAAAACATGCCTTACATTTTCCACATAGCTCATGTTTCATGTTCTAATAGAAAATTCTCTCTCTAGTATATTGCTAGTAAATGAGACATAAACTATAAAAAAATATGAAAAATGATGAGCACATCAAAGCTCATTCAAAAAAAAATTGAGCATTCCAAAGCTTATAGAAAAATAAAAAGATAGCTATGTCTCAAAAATAATAAGTTAGGAAAGAGAGATCATATAAAGGAGTTTTGATCATTTGTCATGTTTCCACACACTTGCACATCTTCATCTAAGAGTATGACATTTCTCTCCTTGGATCCGGAATTTGACTTTACAATATATGCAAGGTAAGTATGCTACATTGTTTATCCCTACCTATAGCTCCACATAAGCCTTTAGAGTAGGAGGAAAAATAAGGCAAATTTCAAAAATAAGCCTTGGTGAGGAACCATACACCTTATGAGTGATCTAGAGTGCTATATGAGGAGTAAGTTGACTTATGAGCTTTCTTTTGAAAAACTTATCAAAAACTCCAAGTACTAAAAATATGATTTGGGAAGATGACTTTGCTTTGAGAGCTATTCCATTTTTCGACCTCTCAAGGTATATGTTAGACAATACCACATATCCCATTAGTATGACAAATGTCTTGAGTAAATCTTTATGCTTGCTTTGTACTTTGAATAACATGGCCATGTTTACTTTTATTCTTTACTCGAGGACGAGCAAAGAGGTAAGTATGGGGGATCTTGTTGACGGTAATTATGAGCTATTTTATCACCATCAAAATACCGTCAACATCCTCATATTCGAAGGAAAACAAGTATAACCTGAACATATTGTACCCAATAACTAGTTCCACATGTCCCTTGACTATTTGATACAGGTAATGACAAATGGGGACTTTTGGGAGCTAGTGGGCCCATTTAGGGGGTCGGCCCACTACCCTATGGGGCCACTAAGCCTCCCAAACCCCCATGATCCAAGCAAACCCTCTAGAGTGAAAATCCACCCTTGGATCTCATCTGTGCTTCTTCTCAACGGCTCTAGATGAAAGCACGAGGATACATGGGCCCACAAACTATCTTGGAAAAATACAAAACTATTGCCAAGGTGTCTATGACATGTGGGCCATGCTCCACACGAAAGATGGAGGCCAAAGGCCCCAACTCACAGTCAGTGAAAGGATCAAGATGCCCAAGAGGGGGGTGAATTGGGCTCTTTTTAATTTCTAAACAAGAATTAAACCTATAAAGAGCCAATTAACCCCCTAGTGCCTACCGCTTGTGTGTCCTAGCTAGAAAGCGGTAACAAGGCAAAGGAAAGCGAAAACTTCCTACACAATTCTAGTATGAATTGAAAGACAAGTGCGGAAAGTAATGCGGTAATAAAGAGCTAGGGAAAGAGATGCTTGACACGGCGATGTTTTGCCGAGGTATCGAGGAGTCGACACTCCCCCCTAGTCCTCGTTGGAGCACCTCGCAAGGTATAGCTCCCCCTCAATCCCGCGCAAGGGATGAGTGCTCTCTACGGGCTGATTCTTCGCCACTCCGGCTCGGTGAATCGCCCACAACCGATCACAACGTCGATGGAGAAGGGCCGCCGACACTCTTCCGGCGATCATCTTCCTCCGAGCACCACCGGACCGTCTAGGTGATGTCGATCACCAAGAGTAACAAGCCTCGATCTTCGCTTGACTCACTCAAGCTTCACAACTAGAGGATGCACACTTGAACTCTTGGATGAACTAGAGAGAGGATGGATGGATTCGCGAATCACTCTCTCTCTAGGGCTCTTGCTCTCTTCCCAACCTTCTCAACAAACTCAGCAACTCAAATGAGCAAAGGCAAGGTGGGAGAGAAGTGGGAGGGGCTATAAATAGACCCTCTGAAAACTGCCTCGGGCTGGCATTTTAAGTTGGCGACGGACGCTCCGTCGACTAGGCGACGGACGGTCCGTCGCATGCCCAACGGCTAGTTTCTATTCAAAATTGAGGCGATGAACGCTCCGACGCCTAGGCGACGGACGGTCCGACGCCTCTGTCTAACGGCTAGTTCTGACACACTGTTCCTAGCGACGGACGCTACGTCACTGGGCGACGGACGCTCAGCCACAGCGTCCGACGCTGAATTCTGGCTATGGTTGAAAAACACCCTCTCTGGAAGGTCGACGGACGCTCTTCGCAGCGTCTGACGCCTGGCCGACGGACGGCGTCTGACGCACCCTGAAAAACTTAGCCAGAAAACAACCTCTCTAGAAGGCCGACGAACGTTGTGGACTCAACCACCCAGCATCCGGCGCCTTTGTCCGACGCGACGGACAGCGTCCGGCGCCCCTGCCAGGAGCGTCTGACGCCCAGAAAACTATTTTGACAACTCCGTTTTTCATCGCGATGAATATGGAAGTTGTTCTAGGCTATCTTACGGTCACTATAGGCTTGCTTAGAGCTAAGGAAGTCAAGTGTGCACCACACCTAAGCATGAAGCTTTCCTAAGTCAAGCTACTAGTCTCAACCCCTCTTAATAGTACGGTCAAAGGTAAAAAGAGAAGCCCTATCTAATTCCAGGTGCCCTTCATCTCCTTATGGCACCTAGCCTATCATTCTAGGGTCTTCATCATGTCTCCTTATCAACCGAAACGATATCCATCTTGGGGGCTAAGTGATGACCTTTAGAGCCCATTCTCCTTGATGACTATGGCTATGCTACGCATAGCCTCTGCAAAACACACGTTAGCCATAATAATCTCTAATTATCGTTAATCACCGAAACCAACTAGGGCCATGATTCTTCAATCTCCCCTTTTTGGTGATTGACGACAATAGAATCTCGAGTATGGATAAGAGTTTTGGTTAAGATTCAAGGGTGACTTGGAATGGTTGAGCAAGGGTTAGTAAAATTGTAATGAAGCATACTTGCTCACCCAAGCCAAATCACAAGACAAGGTACTTATGAATATGAAAGAAAAAGCAGTACCTCATGATATTCTCAAGGGATGTATCGGAGTAAAAGCGCGGAAGCTCAAATATTGTTAAGCAATGAGACATACATGAACATGAGACAACTCACAAGATGTATTAGAGAAAAACAAGAGTTTGTCACATGCAACCATATATACATCAACCATCAACACATCACACATATGGACAAATGCATAAAAGGGACATGATGAAAGAGTACGGGAAATAAAGCATACAAAGATACAAATCCCTCCCCCTATCTCTATACTCGACCCTCTCTCCCCCTTTGGCGTGTGGCACCAAAAACTAAGAGTCTAGGGCTGGAGAAGAAGGCGAAGTAGCGGCAGCTCTGCGATCCAGCATAATGAAGTCCTGAAGGTCGGACTCGTCTGACTCATCTGATACGGTCTCTGCCGGTGTAGGTGCAACTGGGGTAGTCTCTGAAGCTGTGACTGGCACCTCTGGAGCTGCGGTCGCAACTGACTCCCCCTAAGACTCTGCTGGTGCCTCGGACGGTCCTGCCTCAGTGGTAGCGGGCCTGGGGGCCCGACGAGTGAAAACTCGAGGCGAGGGAGACGGTGTCACTGCTAGTGCCACTAGGGACACTGCTGCTGCAACCTCTGCAGGCTGAGTCTGACCGGGAGAGGACACTGCCACTGTAACCTCATCTGCTAGAGATATGGCATCCGTCTGAACGGCAGTTGGAAGAGTGGCACGCCGGCCCTGGACTGTCCTCGCGAGGCTTTGCCTCGATCCGTACTCGCGGGCTTTGCCCCGAGTTATCTGTCACTGCCCACTGTCTGAGTCTCTGATCAACTGACCAACTGACCCTGCTTGTCAGAGATAGATAGAGATATATAAATCATAAGCAATTAACTAGAGGTAAGGATCTATTAGAAGCATGAAATTAGGAAAGAATAGAATCGATGTTATCCACTGCCATACCTCGAGCCTCTGTCCAAAATGGGAGAAGAGAAGAGATCCCCCGATCGAACAACCGCAATCCGCAATCTGCACTAAACCAAGACAAGGTAGCGAGAAAGGTTTAGGATTGAAAGGGAAAGGATGAGATGAACTGAAATTTGGATGGAAAGGATCACAGGAGTGAGATTCACCTTGACGCGCAATCGAGATCGACCGACCCCCAACAAGGCGTGGAGAAGAGCTTGACTACTACGGGACCCCTGCACGGCCTGAAACTCGCAGGAAATCGGAGGGGGGGGCAGTGCAGAGGTGCTTTGGCGCTGCGGCGGATGCTGTGCAAGGCAGGGAGGATTGGTGCGGCACTTGGGGCAGAGGAGGCGCTGCGGTGCTGGCAAGGGCCACGGAGGGGCAGGGAGGAGGCGCGGCGGCGCTGGCAAGTTCCACGGCGGCGCAGGGAGGTGCTCACGGCGGCGCAGGAAGGAGGCGCGGCAGCTAGGGTTAGAAACTCGGCGCGGCGGCGGACTGACAGATCTGGCGAGACAGAGAGGAAATCAGGGGCTTTCAAAAAAAAATTCGCCGTTTAGTTCGCGACGGACGCTCCGTCGGCATGCGACGGACGCTCGGGGAGCGTCCGACGGCATCGTCCGTCGGGCTTCCAGAGCCGATTTGAAACGCCCAGTCGCATTGACCACGACGGACGCTCTGCGACGGACACTTGGGAGAGCGTCTGTCGCCCTTTTAGCGGGCAACTTTAATCTCCGGACGATCACGACGGACGCTGAGGCAATTGACACACCGAGCGTCCGTTGGCAGCGTCCGACGCCTTAAAAATAGAATTTTTCAAATTTTCTTTTTGCGTCTCTCTCCCAACCAAGTTCCAATCCCAATAAGATCCAAATAACACTTGATTGGACTTGATATGAGAACCAACTCTCAAACACTCATTTTCAAATAGTTTGCCATAGGCTTAAATTTAGTTTTTAGCTCAAAATATTCGAATGGAAGCGCCAAGGAGACATCATATGGCCACAAGAGGGGTATTGAAGTGACTTGAGCTTGAAATGCTCCCCCTAAGTGGACTATCATAGAGGATGCTCAAGAAACTTAACCGAAAAAGAAAGGGCAAACAACACACATGCATATGCTTATGCAATACGAAAGGTGAATCTAGGTTGCTTGCAAGTTTAAACCGCGGTTAAGCTTTGTCACACGCTTTGAGGGCGGTTATCTTAACCGCGTTAGCCAAGCCTATGTGCATTACCATATTAAACATGTTATATTACATATGAATGTATGGTTCACACAAGCTCATCTTTTAGTGAAATTAGAGTGATCAAGCACATTTAACTCGCTTCTCAACCTACAAAAGGTTGTTTCATCAAGTGGTTTAGTGAAGATATCCGCCAATTGCTCTTCGCTCTTAACTCCAACTAGTGTTATGTCTTTCCTAGCCACATGATCTCTAAGAAAGTGATGGCGAATATCTATGTGCTTGGTGCGAGAGTGTTGAACCGGGTTGTTTGCAAGCTTTACGGCGCTTTCATTATCACACAAAAGTGGAACTTCTTTTAAAAACACGCCGTAATCAAAGAGTGTTTGGGTCATATATAAGATTTGTGCGCAACTTGCTCCCATGGCAATGTATTCCACCTCGGCGGTTGACAATGCCACACTATTTTGCTTCTTTGAGGACCAAGAAACAAGTGATCTTCCTAGCATGTGGCACCCGCCGGAGGTACTCTTCCTATCAACCTTGCACCCGGCATAATCCGAATCAGAATGGCCAACTAGTTGGAAGGGAGCTCCTTTGGGATACCAAAGACCCATGCTAGGGGTGTGCCTTAAGTACCTAAGGATTCTTTTAACTGCACAAAGATGCGACTCCTTAGGGTTTGCTTGAAACCTAGCACACATACACACACTAAACATGATATCCGGCCTAGAAGCGGTGAGGTAAAGTAAACTACCGATCATAGAACGATAAAGAGTTTGGTCGATCGGTTTACCTCCCTCATCGAGATCGAGATGCCCATTAGTAGGCATTGGGGTCTTGATTGGCTTGCAATCCTCCATCTTGAATTTCTTGAGCACATCATAAGTGTACTTCTCTTGAGATATGAAGGTGCCCTCCCTCAATTGCTTCACTTGGAAGCCTAGGAAGAAGGTTAGCTCGCCAATCATCGACATCTCGAACTCCTTGGACATCAATGCACCAAATTCCTTGCTATGACCTTGGTTTGTTGACCCAAATATAATGTCATCGACATATACTTGGCAAACAAAGATCTCTCCATCTAGCACCTTGGTGAAGAGTGTGGTATCCACTTTCCCGATCTTGAAGCCCTTCTTGAGTAGGAAGTCCCTTAGCCTCTCATACCAAGCTCTTGGAGCTTGCTTCAATCCATAGAGTGCCTTGGACAACCTATACACATGATTAGGACAATTTGGGTCTTCAAACCCGGGAGGTTGTGAGACAAAAACAAGTTCATTAATGAAACCATTAAGAAAGGCACTCTTCACATCCATTTGAAAAAGTTTCATTTTATGGTGTGAAGCATATGCCAAAAGGATACGAATGGCTTCTAGTCTTGCAACCGGTGCAAAAGTCTCCCCAAAATCCAAGCCTTCAACTTGGGAGAACCCTTTTGCCACCAATCTTGCCTTGTTTCTCACAACCACGCCTTGATCATCTTGCTTGTTCTTAAACACCCACTTGGTGCCAATGATTCTTGCTCCTTTGGGCTTTTCTACTAGTGTCCACACTTCGTTCCGGGTGAAGTTGTTCAATTCTTTGTGCATGGCGTTCACCCAATCCAGATCCACAAGTGCATCCTCCACACTAGAAGGCTCAACAAAGGAAACAAAGGAGTGATGTTCAACATAAGAAGCAAGTTTAGATCGAGTTGTTACCCCCCTTGATGGACTCCCTATGATGAGGTCTTGAGGATGTGCTTGAAGCATAGGTGTAGATCTTCTATTGATCTCTTGGAGAGGAGGTTGAGGTGCTTCAACATTGCTTGCTTCGGCCTCGGCTTGATCTTGAGGGATGTGAGTGTCTTCTTGAGCTTCCCTCACTTGATCTTCTTCATCAACTTGAGGCGTGTGAGGTGGAGAAGCATCTTGATTTGCTTCATCTTCAACCTCTTCCACCTCTTGTGGGTTGATAGCACCAATTGGCATGTTCTTCATTGCCTCCCTCAAGGGTTCATCACCTACATCATCAAGATTTTCATGCTCTTTTTGAGAGCCATTAGTTTCATCAAACTCCAAGTCATACGTTTCTTCAACTAAGCCGGTGGCTTTGTTAAATACACGGTATGCCTTGGATTTAAGTGAATATCCAACTAAGAAACCAATGTCACATCTTCTTTGGAACTTGCCCAAATGTTGGCGCTTCTTGTAGATGTACACTTTGCAACCAAACACTCGGAAAAAGGATATATCCGGTTTCTTTCCATTCACAAGCTCATAGGGGGTCTTCTTGAGAAGCCTTTGGACAAATAGCCGGTTGGCCGCATAGCATGCGGTGTTGATTGCTTCGGCCCAAAACTTCTCGGGGGTGTTGTATTCATCAAGAATTGATCTTGCAAGAGTGATAAGTGTCCGGTTCTTCCTCTCTACTACACCATTTTGTTGAGGAGTATAGGTGGCGGATACTTCATGCTTGATCCCAACTTCATCACAATAGTCTTCAATCTTGGTGTTCAAAAACTCGGTCCCATTGTCACTTCTTATCTTCTTGATCTTCACATCAAACTCATTTTGGGCTCTAGTTGCAAACTTCTTGAATATTGATTGAGTTTCTCCCTTGTCTTGAAGAAAGAACACCCAAGTGTATCTAGAGTAGTCATCAACTACCACCAAGCAAAAGAGATTGCCGCCAAGGCTAGCATAGGTGGTAGGTCCAAATAGATCCATGTGGAGTAGCTCTAGGACTCTTGAGGTTGACATGAAAGCTTTGGTTGGATGAGTGTTTGCTACTTGCTTGCCGGCTTGACATGCACTACAAAGTTTGTCTTTCTCAAACACCACATCCTTCACACCTCTAACCAATTCCTTCTTGACAAGCTTCTTCAAAGTTGACATTCCCACATGAGCTAATCTTCTATGCCATAGCCAACCCAAAGAGCTCTTGGAGAAGAGACATGTTTGCAAACTAGCTTCATTTGAGGTGAAGTCCACTAGGTAGAGATTGTTGTGTCGAAATCCTTTGAATATCAATGATGAATCTTCAATCTTGGACACAACTACCTCATTTGGAGTGAAGAGACATTGGAAACCAAGATCACATAGTTGTCCCACCGATAGCAAGTTGAAGCTCAATGATTGTACTAGCAAGACATTCGATATTGATTGATCATTGGAGATTGCCACTTTGCCTAGACCTTGCACTTTGCCTTTTGAATTGTCCCCAAAGGTAATCTTGTCTTGCCCTTCACAATCTTCCTCAAGTGTGGTGAACATCCGGGAGTCACCGGTCATATGTTGAGTGCATCCACTATCAATCACCCAATGACTTCCACCGGTCTTGTAGTTCACCTACACACAAGCAACTTAGAGTTAAGATTGTTGTTTGGGAACCCACACTTGGCGAGGTCCCATGGCCTTGTCCACCAACTCCTTAGCAACCCATAGCACTTTGGGCTTGTTCTTCATCTTTGGACCGAGAAATACAACTTGAGGTCTACCCTTGGAGTCCTTGTTGATGATGAAGTGTGCATCATGAGCGAAAGGCCTTATGTGCTTGGGCAAGGTCTTTGGGGGTGGGGTCTTGCATTGGGATTGAAGGTGACCCTCTTGACCACATCCAAAGCACCTCTTGGGTTTGGGCTTTGGTGTGTCATAGTTGCTTCTCATAGCCTTGTTCTTGTAATAGTTCTTGGCTTCTATCTTGACCTTGGCCTTCATGATTTGGTTCTCCTTGAACCCAATACCGATCTTGTCGGTCTTCATGATAGTGTTCATCAAGAGCTCACTTTGAAGGTTGTGGCCCTTGGTGAACTTCTCCAATCCACTTGTAAGCTTGATCTTCTCAACCTTGAGCTTTGCATTTTCCTCTTTGAGAGACTTGATCAAGGTCATTGCATCTTTGTCATCTTGTTTGGCCGACTTGATAGTGAGTGGCTTGCTTGCCTTGAGGTTGATTAACTCTTCCTTGAGCTTGGAGTTTTCTTGCCTCATCTTCACATAGTCATCATGCTTGTCGGCCTCAACTACCTTCTTGCCCTTGCACTTAGCATTTTGCTCACTAGCAACTTCATCATGCAAGTCCTCACAAGAAGTAGCTATATCACACTTAACAACGAGGTTAATAGCAACATGTGTAGCAAGATCATTTGAAAGCAATTCATTAGCTATCACAAGTGTGCCATGTTCATTTTTAACTTGGTTGTAGTCATCTTTTAGCAAGTTGTATCTTGATTGGAGCTCTTGTGTTGACCTCTCAAGCTTATCATGTTTCTCATTTGCTTGCTTGAGTGAGGCTTTGAGCTCCCTAGTGCTAGATGAGAGAGATTTGTTCTCAAGCTTCAATTCATCATTAGCACTAGTCAAGTCATCAAGATTAGCATGCAAGTTACTATTGGATTTCTCTAGAGATTCACTTTTGCCTTTATACTTCCTAATGAGCTTAGTCTATTTATTGCAAATTTCAATTAGCTCATCATAGGAAGGTGCCTCAAATTCATCATCACTATCATCACTAGAGCTAGCCTCATCATCACTATCCTCTTTTTGTACCTTTTTGTCACCTTTAGCCATGAGGCATAGGTGTGTAGAGGATGAACCCGGAGATGATGGAGGGGGTGGTGGTGGAGTAGATGAACCAATCACCAAGGCGGCCACCTTCTCTTCTTCACTTTCATCTCCGGATGAGTCACTTGAGTCTTCAATGTCGGTGAGCCAATCACCAACAATGTAGGCTTTGCCATTCTTCTTCTTCTTGTGGAAGTTGAAGTTCTTCTTCTTCTTGAATGGCTTGTCATCCTTCTTCTCTTCATCACTTGACTCAACCTTGTTGCCCTTGTTGTACTTGAACTTGTTGTTAGCTTTCTTGTTCTTATACTTGTCTTTCTTTTCTTCGGGGCAAGCATGAGCCAAGTGTCCAAGTTTGCCACAATTGTAGCAATCCATCTTGGAGAGGGGCTTTCTTGAAGAGCTTGTGAAGAATTTCTTCTTCTTTGAGTCAAACTTGACTCCATTCTTGCTTAGCTTCTTCAACATCTTGGTTGTTTTCTTCACCATGAGAGCGAGATCATCATCATCATCATCATCACTTGAGCTCTCATACATGACTTGCATCTTGTGCTTCTCCGAGGAGGATGCCTTGAGTGCCAAGTCCTTCTTTTCCTCCTTCTCTTTTTCTTTCTTCTTGGAGGAGGAAGATGAGCCACCATCACCAATCTTCATGTACATCTCATGGGCATTGATCTTGCCCAAAATTTGTGTTGGTGTAGCGGCGGAGAGATCTCCTTGGTGAAGCACCGTGACGATGTGGCCATACTTCTCAATGGGCAAGACACAAAGAATCTTGCGTACCACATCGGCCGGTTCCATTTGGTTGAGACCGAGCCCATTCAATTCCTCTACAATAATGTTGAGACATGAGTACATTTCATTTGCATGCATAGAGAAAGAATTGAGCTTAGCCATAACCAAGTGATAGCGTTCTTCACACTCACTCTTTGTGCCTTCGTGAAGTGCACAAATAGTGGTCCACAACTCAAATGTGTCTTTGGCATTACGCACTCGGTTGAAGACATCCTTGCTAATGCCACGAAAGAGTATGTTCTTTGCCTTGGCATTGTGCTTTTCAATGTTGGGGTCCTCCGCGAAGAGAGTGCCTCCCTTTGTGGCGGCTTTGAGCACGCCCACGTCAACGGCCTCTAAATAGGCCTCCATACGAACTTTCCAATAAGGAAAGTCGTCTCCATCGAACATGGGAGGTGGTCCATCCCCATGGGACATCTTGCTCTAGGCGGTGAAGCCTAATTTAGAGCAACCTTGCTCCGATACCAATTGAAAGGATCAAGATGCCCAAGAGGGGGGGGGGTGAATTGGGCTCTTTTTAATTTCTAAACAAGAATTAAACCTATAAAGAGCCAATTAACCCCCTAGTGCCTACCGCTTGTGTGTCCTAGCTAGAAAGCGGTAACAAGGCAAAGGAAAGCGAAAACTTCCTACACAATTCTAGTATGAATTGAAAGACAAGTGCGGAAAGTAATGCGGTAATAAAGAGCTAGGGAAAGAGATGCTTGACACGGTGATGTTTTGCCGAGGTATCGAGGAGTCGACACTCCCCCCTAGTCCTCGTTGGAGCACCTCGCAAGGTATAGCTCCCCCTCAATCCCGCGCAAGGGATGAGTGCTCTCTACGGGCTGATTCTTCGCCACTCCGGCTCGGTGAATCGCCCACAACCGATCACAACGTCGATGGAGAAGGGCCGCCGACACTCTTCCGGCGATCATCTTCCTCCGAGCACCACCGGACCGTCTAGGTGATGTCGATCACCAAGAGTAACAAGCCTCGATCTTCGCTTGACTCACTCAAGCTTCACAACTAGAGGATGCACACTTGAACTCTTGGATGAACTAGAGAGAGGATGGATGGATTCGCGAATCACTCTCTCTCTCTAGGGCTCTTGCTCTCTTCCCAACCTTCTCAACAAACTCAGCAACTCAAATGAGCAAAGGCAAGGTGGGAGAGAAGTGGGAGGGGCTATAAATAGACCCTCTGAAAACTGCCTCGGGCTGGCATTTTAATTTGGCGACGGACGCTCCGTCGACTAGGCGACGGACGGTCTGTCGCATACCCAACGGCTAGTTTCTGTTCAAAATTGAGGCGATGGACGCTCCGATGCCTAGGCGACGGACGGTCCGACGCCTCTGTCTAATGGCTAGTTCTGACACACTGTTCCCTGCGACGGACGCTACGTCACTGGGCGACGGACGCTCAGCCACAGCGTCCGACGCTGAATTCTGGCTAGGGTTGAAAAACACCCTCTCTGGAAGGTCGACGGACGCTCTTCGCAGCGTCCGACGCCTGGCCGACGGACAGCGTCCGACGCACCCTAAAAAACTTAGCCAGAAAACAACCTCTCTGGAAGGCCGACGGACGCTGTGGACTCAACCACCCAGGGTCCGGCGCCTTTGTCCGACGCGACGGACAGTGTCCGGCACCCCTGCCAGGAGCGTCCGACGCCTTGAAAACTATTTTGACAACTCCGTTTTTCGTCGCGATGAATATGGAAGTTGTTCTAGGCTATCTTACGGTCACTATAGGCTTGCTTAGGCTAAGGAAGTCAAGTGTGCACCACACCTAAACATGAAGCTTTCCTAAGTCAAGCTACTAGTCTCAACCCCTCTTAATAGTACGGTCAAAGGTAAAAAGAGAAGCCCTATCGAATTCTAAGTGCCCTTCATCTCCTTATGGCACCTAGCCTATCATTCTAGGGTCTTCATCATGTCTCCTTATCAACCGAAACGATATCCATCTTGGGGGCTAAGTGATGACCTTTAGAGCCCATTCTCCTTGATCGCTATGGCTAAGCTACGCATAGCCTCTGCAAAACACACGTTAGCCATAATAATCTCTAATTATCGTTAATCACCGAAACCAACTAGGGCCATGATTCTTCAGTCGGCCGACCACGTAGGTGGGGCCAGAGACCACACACAGGCCCCCTGACCAGTGGGGTTAGCTTCTAGAAGAAATGGGCAGGGCCCACCTGTCGTGGGGTGGTCGGCCGACCACACCCAGGTGCCCAAAAGGTGCCCCCAGCTCCCCACCGACTTCCTGCATGCCGCCATGCATCCACTTGATCTCCACCGTTGATCTAAGATGATTACAATGACGGTTGGATCCTACGGTGGCTGGTGGAGGTGACGCGGATCGTTGATGTGGAACCGGAGTAGCCCCTACTCCACCTCTAGCTATAAATAGACCCCTAGAGATCCCTTATCATTCATGGCTCATTGGAGAAACACTACTCCTTAGTCTCTTAGTGGAGCTCTTTAGTAGTGCTATGCTAGTTGGAGGAAGTGAGGAGCGTCTGGAGGAGAGCCGGGTCTGTCTGGCGTCTTCTCTGAGTTGTACCTCAGCGGATGCGATTCTCTTGTAAGTTCAACACTTGTAAGTGATACATCTGAGTTCTTTATAGTATTTGATATTCTACTTCTGGCATAGCTGTTATACATCTTTTCGTGCTTGTTCATCGCTTTATTTAAGTAGAGTGCTTTAGTCCTTAGCTTGGGTTAAAGTAGTAAGAATAGTATAGACATGGTGTCTATACTAGATCTTACCTTTGTAAACCGCTCATTGCGCGGATTGTTTGTGGATGCTAGTAGAAGGTGATAGCTCTATCTAGTCCTTGTATTCCATCACGTGTGTCAGATAAGTTCTTAAAAGGTAGGGCCTCAATACAACTTGATGACGCGGTCCGGTTAGAGTTTTGTCCTCTTTCTGATCTATCCCATCGCCTCCTGCAAGAGAAGGGCTAATAAAGCCAGTATAACCAGCTTTGCCTTGTTAGATATCTTTGCTATATAAAACCTCTCAACCCAGTTATCATAGTCTCCCTTGATCCATCATAGGACATATCCATAATCCTAGTTAACTCACTTCTCGTTCCCTGTGGAAAATACGATACCTGGAATACTCCCGGTGAAGTGCTACAACGGTATTATCTGTGCGCTTGCGGATTTATCCAATAGTCATAAGAAATACCAACAATCCCACCATGTTCGGCCAAGTTCTTAAAACGTAGGCCTTCTTGTGCTAGGCGGTTTAGCACCCTTCTCATCCCTTTCTGTTGCTAAGCGGCCTAGTGGCCCAAAGTGAACAACCTTTGTATCTTACCTTGCCTTGCTAAATTCATAACCATAGAATATCCTCTCTACCCAACCTATCATAAACCCCTTGTGTCATCATAGGATGAACTTAGTTCTTTGTTAAGTACACTTCACATTCCTCGTGGATTCGATACCCTAGGAATATTCTTGGGTGAAAGCTACCTTGATAGCCGTGCGCTTGCGGTTTATCCTTTGTGTTACCTTTGGTGTCAACAAGCACCTCTGAGCTCTTAACATAAGTGTTTACCTTTATGTTGCCTACCCTTGTAAAATGAGCATAGAAATATATTATTATATTGCTTCAGGTATTTTTGTCACTAACCTTTCCAGGTATAGAGCAGAAAGAATGAAGGAATGACAAACATAAGGTATGTCTAACAATCATCATGCAACATTGAATTTCATTCATCCAATCTTGATTTTTGCAAAATTCAAGCTTGGGGGATAACCCATCGTAAAAACACCTTTTGCCATGTTGCTACATCATCTTATTTGTACCTACCTTTAAGGTATACTCAACTACTAAAAAAATCATCATACTTTTTTCATCCTCACTTGAGTAAATCTCCATAATACTTTCATGCTACCTTTGTCTGCTATAGTGTATGTTTAAGTTTTGAAGAATTTTCATATATATATTTTAAATTATGTATGGTGCTTAGTTTAAATCAAAGGTATTTGGATATTACTTCTAAAGGCTTTTTAATCTAAGCTTGGTTAGGTTAAAATGTCTTCCTAAATCAAATTAGACGTGGTGTCTAGGTTGGTTTTTGAACTGATAGTATACTAGAGTAGATATTGGATATTTTGTTGGACTAACCCCTGCAGGAAAACTTTCAATATTAAATTGGGAAGTCCCAAGATGAACTCACACTGGAGATAGACACATGAACTTCAAACAACCTTCACAAGAGAGAGGTAGCTAATTCATCAAGGATAGATAAATTCCATGGAGCAAGAAGAAGACATGTGACAAAGAACAAAATCTAGCAAGCCACTCAATCCATGGAAGAGGGTGAACAAAAACTTCAAGACAAAATCAATAAAAAATTCAAGATCAATAGAACAAGGATGAGAGAGGAGTGGAACAAGAATACAAGTCGTTAATGCATAACCAGTTGATCAAGGGAAGCTTCCATGAGGGTTACGATGCCATCATTCTTCAATGACAAAGTTAAAGGTAAGTAATCATCACTCTAAAAGTTTTTCTTTGATTCTGGTATTCTCATAAGTATAGATCTAAACCTATTTGAGCTGCAACTTTAGTTGATCCAACCTGATTATCTCAACATGTTAGTTCTTTAAAGCTTGATCCTAGTACCACTTCTTAATCTCACAGTCTCAACCATCTAAAATGTTGCACATCCAACCTTGGAAGATGATAATCTCAATGATGTAAAAATAAATTAGATAATCTTTCCGTATGTTAAAGCAATCTAATAAGCCATGTGTTTATGAAATGCTACATTCATGCTCATCCTCTGTACTGATCACTCATGTCATGGCTAAATAAAATACAACTCATTCTTGCTCAAATATATTTAGGTTAGAGATGAATGAATAAACTTTTGGTTCTGTTGGTGTTTTTCCACTAGCAGAGCCCATGCACTTGATCTCTGCCTTATTTCTATGAGCAGGACACTTCTTCACCATGCCATCAAGAGCATGGGTGGAGGACACCCTACCAATGAAGAAAGGAGATCTAGGGAGACATATCATTCCAATCTCCATTGGAGCTTACACTTTTGAAGAAGTGGTCTGTGACCTTGGAGCAAGTGTCAATATCATGCCAACTTGCAGATCAGACATTATGCTATCCCAAGGGTGTTCTTGAAGATAGTTTCATAGGAGTTGGACACTCGTTTGTATCAGCATACTTTGAGGTTGAAGAAATGGATGGAGTGCCTAGATATGTTTCACAATCAAGGATGGGAAGGAGAAGTTCACTTCCAAGAAGCCTAACTAAAGGTTCCTACTCATCCTCAGACGTCGTACACCTACGAGGATACAACTGCAGCTACAAGGAAGAACAACATCAGCAATAGGAGGAAGAATAAATCTCAACAACTAAGAGGAGACTCCATGTGGATGGTCAACACTGTCGATTTAGGATTTGATCACCTCCTTCTATCACCGTTACCTCACTAAGCTAGATGATCCAGGAGTACCTACCATTGATTGCAAGATCAAGGAAAGTACATTCTACAAGATATTCTGCGATATTGGATCAAGCATCAACATAATGTCTGAAAGGGAATAGCAAAAGATGTTATGGTCAACATGATAGATCACTATGTTCTCACCAACTTCATGGTTCAAGATATGGGAGATGAAGATGAAGTCCACCTCATTCGAGGAAGATCTTTCCTCAACGCCACTAGTGCAATCATCTCCATGAAATCATGAGAGATCCATTTCCAATTTCTTGAAGAGAAGAAACAAGCCACCAAGGATGGATGGACAGACTATCTGGGAGAATTAACAAGATATGAAGATCAATTCAATAACAAGGATAAGAGTTCTCCTGAGAAAGAAGTCGTACCACCAGCAGAGGATGTATCACCTTCTACAGAGGAAAGAAGAAGCAGAACCTCAGACTAAGGAAGTATGGAAGAGGAAAGAGACTTCATCGGAAACACCAACACAAGAAGAGCAAACATCCAAGTATTCATCAGGAGTGGACCATGCTCCTTAAGACATTTGAACCAAAAGAGAGGTCCAGTTCAATGGACCTAAATCTCCGAACCTTAGCCAGAAGGTAAACTTGGTAAGTTATCTGGATGTTTATTTCTTTGCATTGCATTAATTGCACTATAAAATATTTAAGTATTTCTGGCACTATTCATATATCATCCTTAGTCTAATCCAGTGCATAATCATCTTTATCATAGCATATGTATATTTTTACATTGCATTTAAAAATAAAAATCTTTAAGCCCCATGTGAATAAGTTTGCCAACTGTTTACCTCAGAGGCATATAAAATTGCATATAAAATTGAAAGTCCAAAAAAAAATATTTGAATAGAAGAATTTTGTAAGGCTCAAGGAAATCAAGGCATAAGTGGTTTACCGCTAACGCTTAATTTGTTCCACGAGCTTTGTTGTCTATTTGAGTTTTGTAGGATTTGGAAAGACTAGACAAGATTAGATAACTTCATCTACTTTAAGAAGTAGAACTACATCAACTATCATCTTTGAAGTCCTAAAGAAGTGAAGTAAGTCTACACTGCCTAAATGAATGACTATGTCAACATCCAGCTTGGGGGAGAGAACCCACATGTATCCAGGTAAGTATCCTTACCCACTTAGGTTTACTTTTACTTAGATAGTAGTTACATAAATTAATTCAAATAAAAAAATATGAGCACATGAAGCTTCACACCTAAATAATTACAAATCACAAAACTAACAATTTAGACATTATTTATCTATGGTATTTTATTGTCTATTTTATCCTTAAGTGAGTTTTCTTTTTAGTAATAATAATAGGTATGTTTAGAAGTTTCTAATAATAAAATGAATAACTCTGAAGAATATCTTATACATGCTCAAATGCTCAAAAGAGGTCCAAGAGGTGGCCTCAAAATGATTTATCGTGGCTATACAACTGAGGTTCCTCTTCCAAATAAGAAACGTTGGTTGTATAGAACCCGCCAACTAACCCTTGATTTAGATCAAGGACGTGGGAAAAGAGGTGTTGAAGGTTCCAGTAGGAGAGCACATGAGGAACCACGGTTTGCTCATTTTGAGCAAGGTGGTTCTTACCGAGGAGTTGTTGGCGAGGAGGAAGACGATGCAACTTCCGATGCCATGGACACTTCCAGTGGAATGCCTCCTCGACAACCATGTCCTCAAAGACCATGAGCATCCTTCTTGTCCCTACGAGATAGGGAGCATCGTGAGCGGAGGCAACAAATGGACAATCTCACCAATGCCATAGGCGAACCTCACGTTGAGCATGGTGTGACAGCAGGTATAGTCCAGCAAAACACCGAACAACTCCAAGCACTTCAAGAAGAAGAAATCTAGCGATGGAGGATGTGGTGGCAACAACATCCATATCATCCAACACACTATTGAGCAAAGGATAAGCTTGGGGGAGGCTCCCTCCCCCACTAAGGTAAGTGTTTAATTCTAGTATTTACATTCATGCATTTTCTTGCTTATCTTTGCTTGCAATTAAAAAAAATCTCTAAATTTGATAAAAAGAACAAAAAGACTTCTCTCTACTCCCATATGTTCCATGAATGTTTATCTCTCTATGGAAATGATGAATAGTTGCTCTACCGTAATTCCTTTCAAGTACCTAGTTTTCAACCTTGAATTCTCCCGAGTTTTTAGACATAATTGTTTTGACATAAGATTTACTCTAAACCTGAAACTTGTGGGTTGAGAATGCTTGAGCTAAGTCTAGGTAGTTGATAGGTATGATATGAAAAAGTCTGAGCTGCTATTTATCTTGTTCCTAGCAATACTAGAGTTCTGGAGAATTTATCTTTTGAAAATTAAAAATATTACACGATGAGTCTGTGTATGATGAGAGCTTGAATTCCTACCACAACCATATATACATGTCTGGTAGTTTAGGAAAACATTCACTATCATATTTACTGCTTGTATTTGCATTGAGTTTTGTCAAGCTTTGTTGACCCTTAGAGACTTGTCATGCTTTTAAAATCAAGATCACGTACACTCCACTCATATATGCTACTTCTATCCTTGAGGTACGCAACCACATATATGCCATTCAGATCCACCAGAAAAATGCTCTACTCCTACCTTGGGAGTAAGTAACCAAAAATATCCCAATTCTCCACCTATCCATATATTCCGTTACCACATATGTAACTGCTCCAAAGATTTACTTGTTATCATCTCTCAAAAGTGTTATTATAGAAAGAGACTTGGGGTTGTGAAAAAAAAATAGAGTAAAACATGGACAAGTGTCCTAACAGAACAATGGGTACTTAGATGCCCGCCTCTCTAAAAAAAGAAGAAAAAAAAAGCAAGCCCAAGTTCTCTCAAAAATTCCAAGTATGTATGTGTTGTTTCTCTGAATCCATTGTTTGACTTTACAATATATGCTTTGCAAGTATGTATGTGTTGTTTCTCCCCACCTATGAACTCCATATATTGCCTATTAGTTATAGGGTGATAGAGAGAAGGCATAACACCATTATTGCCTTGGTAAGGATCCACAAATACCACATATAGAGAGACTTGAGAGGGTCATACAAAAGAGACTTTGAGTTTTATTTTGAAAACTTTTCAAAACTCCAAGATGAAGGTAAATTGAAGAGCTTGAGACATAGTGCTTGGCTTGATCATTCAACTTTTCAATTACTCAAGACCCAATTTATGGCTATAAGCCCTATGGTTAAAGGTAATATGGGTAAGTTTGAAAGCCAGAATAGTTTACTCTAATCCAGACGAGAATTCTTGTTTGAACGCATGTGTACCTTTAAGGCGTGAAACCATTGTAGCAACTCCTGATCCATCATTGAGTTCATCTTTTCTCAGGGACGAGCAAAAGGTAAGCTTGGGGGAGTTGTTGACGGTCCTTAAGTACCAATTTTAACTGTCAACTAAACAAGAAAAAGGATCTAAATGAAACCACTAGCTAGAATTAGGGTTTATACTCACAGAATTCCACGAGTTTTGGTGAATGTCTGTTTCTGTAGGGGGTTATTAGGAAATACCAAGGAAAGGCCCACATGTCATGTTTACATGGAGGTAATTATCAACTGCACAATTTTCTGTACTCTAGAAGGTTCTAGGAGACACCAGAACGAACGGGAGGCGGAACGGGCCCGGAGTCAGGGTGCCCGCCCTAACCCCTAGGGCGACCGCCCTACCCCTGTGACCAATCACAGTCCATCTTGCGGATCACGCTCCACCGCCTTTGAGGATCAATCTAAACCACTCGCTTAAGGTCGGTTTGATCCGACGGTCCACGTTCATTTGAGGAGGCTATATAAGCAAGGCCCCTGACCCCCTGAGGATCATCTCATCTCATTATTCTTCTCTAGAGCAAAAGCTAGGGTTTCAATTAGATGTAGAGAAGGAGAGAGGTCCCTCTAGTTGTCTAGATCTAGTTCTTCTAGTTCTAGTTCATCTAGTTGTAATTAGAGGTGAGAGAGAGGAGGAGAGAGCTAGGAGGAGCCGTATTTGGTTGATCTTCCTCAATATTGTACCTTTGCAGCATTTGGTTCTGAGCAATCTCCAGGTTCTTCATTTATTATTTCTAAGTATCTTATTTCAGTTCTTACTTTATTCTATTTATGGGATCTACGCTCGTATTGAGTGCTCTAGTTTACAATTGGAATTAGAGTAGTGAGCGATAGTGTCGATGTGGTGTCTAGACTAGAGTTTACCTGAGTTTGTGCCCAATCATACGGATAGTTGTGGTAGCCCTAGGGTGACAGCTCTGTAAGGCCTTTGTAGTCCACCATGTTCGGGTTGGTGTTTTCGTAGAGCTTTTGGCAGCCTCCTCCCGACTTCCTTTTTTCCAGTCTTTGTCTAGAGTCGGGAAGGTACTGTTGATCCAAAGTAAGTAGAGTATTGTGGGCCTTTGATTATATAGAACCCCTTAGAAAACTCTAAAATCTCTCTTTACCTAGTTATCATTCTTTACAATTCTTTACCTATTATCATTCTCTACGCATTTATCTTATCTACCACCAAAATAATATATCTTGTCTATCCTTGGATGTTCTTAGTTCTTCTCTAGTACACTTCATGTTCCCCGTGGAAATTGATACCCTTAGAATACTCATGGGTGAAAGCTACAACGGTATCCGTGCGCTTGCAGATTTATCTCTGTGCGTAAGAAATACCAACAGCATTATGGCATACCATTTTGTGGATCTGACTCCTTTTATGCCAGCATGGGGGCAACGAGTGATGGTTCCTAGTAGGCCTACTATGCTGAGAGATCTCTAGTCTTTTGGGTAATTGATGAAACCTATGTACTAACCTAGCTTTAAGTGTTTAGTAGGATTAGTACACAAAGGTGAAGATGACAAGTGATGGATCAAGGATGAAAGCTAAGGAGAAAGCAAATCAAAAGGCTCACACTTGGAGAAGAAGAGAGAAGGAGGAGACCCTAAAGAGCTATACAAGGCAAAGGTAAAAGGCTAGGGCTTTTCTTTTGGTGATCAAGACAACAAGTGGGTGTGATCACTTTTGGATAAGTAACCGTACTATTAAGAGGGGAAAATAGTATGTGGTTACAATTGTCAAGTGCCATATGGTTGATCATGAATTGCATTGCATCTAATCCTAATGAACAACCCTTGGAAAACTTGTTAAAATATGCCAACACACGAGCACAAGTTAGTGAAACACTTGGTGGAGGCACATGAGATCAAGGGAAGAAAAGATAAATGAATTCAGACCAAGACAGAGGCTTCGGACTAGTTGTGCATGGGAGCTCCAGACCATAGGAGATGGTCCGACGGCTTCTCCTAGCACTGGCTGGCTGACTGAGAAGCTCCGGACCAGTGGTCCTGTGGTGCTCTGGACCATTGGCCAAGTGTCCGGTGGCCCGGTCTCAGGAAGCAGAAGATGAAGACAGGCTCCGGACTAGAATGTATGGTTCGGTGCTAGCCTCCGGACGAGTAGCCCGAAGGACAGGAGCTTACTGTATCGACTTGGTCGAAGGTCAGCAAAGGCTCCGGACCAGGAAAATTGGTCCAACGGTGACCTCCGTACCAAGAGTCTGGAGCTTGGGTGCTCACTACATAAACTTGGTGGAACACCTGACCAAGGCGTCGGACCAAGGCTCCAGACTATGGTAAGTGGTTTGGAGTTCAACAAGTCAGCGCGCCAATGGTCACATTCAAATTTGGCGAGACACGTGGTGATCAACTGAGGCGTCGGACCAAAGCTCCATACCATGAGCATTGGTCCGGAGATCGCGCAGAGTAGTCCGACGCTCTGTTTTCAGGCTAAGGAAAAGACATAACGGCTAGTTCCTTGTGAGGGGCTATTTAAGGTGTCTGGCCGACCCAAGCTCACTCTCTTGCACACCTGGACTTTGCATACTCATTGTGATCTTGTGACACATGCTCCCACTCATCTCCTAGTTGATTGATCATCCTTTTTGTGAGATTTGAGTGAATCAAGTGCATTGCATGAAGTGAATTCATTTAGTGGCACTTGGGAGTTGATACCGCTGTGGTTTTCTTGTTACTCTTGGTGATTGCCATCACCTAGACAGTTGGAGTAGTGGTGTGAATTCGAGAAGCTTGGTGATTGTTCTTTGTCGACCATAAGTGGTTATTGTAAGGGGTTCTTGTGCCTTCCCCATGGGAGATCGCAAAGGTAACTCTAGTGGATTGCGCGTGTCTTTGAGAGCCCTCATCTTGTGTTAGTTCTGCGGCACCCGGTGACGGGTTTAGCGTGTGATGCCAATTAGCTCGTGAACCTCCAACTGAGTGAGCCGACACAATGAAGACATAGCTAGTTGGCAAGCTAGTGAACCTAGGGAGAAAAATCAGGTGTCAACCTTGTCTCCCTCTTGTGATTGTTTGGCTATCTCGGTTTTCTCTATTTGATTTGATCAATCCTCTTCACGGCGGTATAATCACCCTACTCATCTCTTGCATTACCTTACTGATACTTGCTAGTAGTATATTAGGTTGTGCTAGGTAGCTTAGTAGTTTGTGTAGGCTTTGAGTGTGGTTAGAGCTATATTAGGATAGTTTTTGTGGTTAGGAGGCTTCGCATCCCCTAGTAGGCTAGTGCAATCCTAGCTTCGCCTCATTGTTGTCTAACTTGTTGTTGAGTTTGTTTTAGAATTTCAGGTTAGGCTATTCACCCCCCCTCTAGCCTTGATTTAGGACCTTTCAAGTGGTATCGGAGCCTAACACCGTTGATTTGAGGCTTAACAACCTATGGTGAGAAGATGGCTCATATCAACAACATGAAGAAACCACCCAAGTTTGATGGCACCAACTATGGCTATTGGAAAGTCAAGATGACCGCTCATATCAAGTCAATTAGCCGGAAGGTTTGGCTTGTGGTGAACATAAAGTTTGAGGTGGTGAATGAAGAGAATCCCACCGCCGCCGAAGAAGAGAAGTTGCAACACAATGACATTGCTCTTAGTGCTATTCATGAGGCTCTTGATGAGGTGTTTGAGCAAATCAAGAATCTAGAGAGTGCTCATGAGGATTGGAAGAAGCTTGAAGAATCATTTGAGGGCACACAAGCCGTCAAGGGGGCCAAGGCATATATTCTCAAGGAGAAGTTTGCAAGCTTCAAGATGAAGGAGGATGAAAATGTGCCGGAGATGTTCCATAGGCTCCATGTGCTAGTCAATGATCTCATGGCTCTTGGTGAGAAGGTTGAGGACAAGGACTTCTCTCACAAGTTCTTGAGGTGTCTTCCTCCCCGATTTGACACTCTAGTGACCTTGATTGTGAGAGGTGGATTGAACACCATGACCCCTAATCAAGTCTTGGGAGATGTGATGACCGAAGATGCTTACCAGGGCAACAAAGAGGGAGATGTGAATAAAGAATACAAGAAGGATGAAAATAAGAAGAGCAAGAGCAAGAGCAAGAGGAAGATTGAAGAATCTAGTGAAAGCGAAGACCAAAGTGCTAGTGATGTTGATGAGGAAGAAATGGCTCTCTTTGTGAAGAGATTTGGAAGAGTCATGAAGAAAAAAGGCTATGGTGCAAGAAGAAAGAGGACTTCATCCAAGAACCATGATGAACCAAGAATGTGCTTCAAGTGTGGAAGCTTTGATCGTATCATTGCTCATTGTCCATACAATAGTGACAAGGATGATGATGATCACAAGAAGAAAGACAAGTAGGAAAAGAAGCCCACCTTTGACAAGAAGAAGAAGAAGAAGGGCTACTCTCACATAGTGACTTGGGATAGTGATTCTTCTTCATGTGATGATGATGATCAAGAAAAGAAGACCATTACCAAGAAGAAGGTTTTTGCAAGCATTGCAATGAGGGACAAGATCTCTGTATTTGACACTCCATCATCATTCTTCATGGCTAAGTCCACTAAGGTACTTTCTCATGATGAGAGTGAGAGTGAGAGCGATAGTGATAGTGAGGAGCCCTCTAAGGAGGAACTCATGGACATGCTTGAACAAGCTAAGGAATACATTGACAAGAAGAGGAAGGAATGCAAGGAATTGCGCAAGGCCAATGAGGCTCTTGAGAAAAACCTTGATAAGGTCGTGGCATCTCATGAGAGGCTAATGAAAGCCCATGAGAAGTTAGTGAAGTCTCACACTAAGCTTGAAAGAGATCATTCCTCTCTCTTAGATCAAAGTAAGAAAGAGATTGTTCAAACATGTGACATGGGAGTAACTTGTGATATTCTTGATGAATCATTCTATACTCCTATTGTTGTTGCTCCCACTAACCCCTCTTGTAGCACTACTACTTCCACTTCATCTACTAGTGATGGTTTCACTTGTGATACCTCACTAATGGTTGAAAATGAAACCCTCAAGAAGGAGGTTACAAAGATCAATCACTCCTTAGCCAAGGCTTATGGAGGTGAGGACCGCTTGCTTATGTGCTTGGGTAGCCAAAGGGCATCTCTCTATAAAGAGGGATTGGGCTATACCCCCAAGAAAGGCAAGGCTGCTTTTGCCCCTCACAAGACTCATTTTGTGAAGGACACTAGTAGGTGTTGCAAGAGTTGCAAGCAAGTTGGTCACAATGAGCCACAATGCATGAACAAGAAGGCTATGCAAGATGTATACTCCATTAGAGTTGATTCGTTCTATGTCCTTTCCAAGGGTACTAATGGAGTTCATGCCAGGTTTGTTGGTGCACCATGGATGACTACTAAGAAGTCCATTTGGGTACCAAAATCCTTTGTAACTAACCTTGGAGGACCCAAACAAGTTTTGGTACCTAAAAAGAATTGATCTCTCTTGTTGGTCAATTACAAAGCCGGAGGGAGGCATTGGGTGCTTGATAGTGGGTGCACTCAACACATGACCGGTGATGGAAGATGTTCAACTCAATCAACCAAGATAGTGATCATGGCTATGATAGTATCACTTTTGGTGACAATGGCAAAGGCATGATGAAAGGGCTTGGAAAGATTGCTATCTCCAATTATCTAAGCATTAGCAATGTGCTTCTAGTTGAAAGGCTTGAGTTCAATCTATTGTCGGTTGCCCAATTGTGTGATCTCAGTTTCAAGTGCATCTTTGGTGTTGAGGATGTGGAAATCATTAGTGTGGATGGGTCAAACATGATCTTCAAGGGATTTAGATATGAGAATCTCTATCTAGTGGATTTCAATGCTAGTGAGACTCAACTATCAACTTGTCTCATCTCAAGATCTAGCATGGATTGGTTATGGCATAGAAGGCATGGTCATGTAGGCATTAAGCAATTGAACAAGCTAGTCAAGCATGATCTAGTAAGAGGTTTGAAGGATGTCACATTTGAGAAGGACAAGCTATGTATCTCATGTCAAGCCGGAAAGCAAGTTGGAAACACTCATCCAAAGAAGAGCATCATGAGTACAAGCAAAGCTTTTGAGTTATTGCACATGGATCTCTTTGGACCAACAACATACACAAGTATTGGTGGAAAAAAGTATGGATTTGTGATAGTGGATGACTTCACAAGATACACATTGGTATTCTTCTTGAGTGACAAGAGTGACATGTTTGACATCTTCAAGTCATTTGTCAAGAGGTCCCTGTTGATACTTCTAAACATCATTATCAAAAGTAGAATAAATTCTATTTCTGATAACGGCACCAAAAAGAGTGTAACAACCCAAGTTTTCTAACACCCAAAAACCCGAACTTTCAAAAACTTTTTGTGCAATGTGTGAAGCATGTAGTTGATATGTAAAAACCGAGCTAACCCTAGGGTAGTTTACTGATGAATCGTTGCATACATATAAAATTGCTTGTAGGAGAGTGTTCTTGTTCTTGTGTATTTTTTGGGTTTCGAGCTTTGTGTCGTGTCGGAGTGCACAATCCATTACAATTCCTCTCCTTGAATTCCTACCAGAAATATTTTGAACCTCTCTAAATTCCTGGGATCAAAATCCCACTTTAATTCCAATTCAAATCCGTAGCCATCCCTCTCGATGCCCTTCTTATTAAATCCTTAAACCTCCCGCAATTTCTTCAAGTCAAAGTTCCAGGATGAATCCCTCCAATTCTTTTGTTGAATTGTGCCTTTCACCCTCGCCTAAATATCTCTTGAATCTCCTTACGAATTCTTCTCAAACCTTCCTTTGAATTGGTCTCGAACACGGATAAATTTGAAGGGGTCTAAGTCATTTCCTTTCTCCACCGCCAGCCCAACAGCATGATCCAATCGGGCCTCCCTCTTCCTTTCCCCCTGGCCCACTCGCACCTCCTCTCCTCCCCTTGCTCTTTCTCTGTCGGCAAGCCGACAACAACATCATGCGGCCCAGCCCAGCCAGCTCCCTTCCCCTCCTGGTCGGTCCACCCGCGAGCGGCCCAAGGCCCGCCGACCGAGTCCCACCCAAACCCTAGGGAGCACATGCTCCCCAGGCGCCGCCGCCACCACCAGAGCGGGTGGAGCCCCGTGCCCACGCCCCGCATCGTGACCCCGTGCTAGCCACACACTGCACGAATGTGCCCGCACCACTGTCCCTCTCGGCGTCCCGCTTGCAACCTCAGGATGCGCGTCACTATCCATGCCAGCCATGGTCAGCCGCTGCTCCGGAGCCCCCACGATGAGCACCCCAACATCCTCGGCCAGCACTTCGACATCACCCAACTGGCACTGCTCTGTCTCGCTCCACCGGCCGCTACACCAGCACCGACGATGTCGTCCTGCTCGCCGGCCGATAACCACATCGAGCCGTGCACCACCACGTCCGTTGCGTCGCCTCTACACCAAGACCCTACCGTCCCTGTTGTCCGCGTCATGACGCCTCGACCATACCCGGCATCACTGCCATTCCCGACGCCGCCAACCCCGAGCACCTCTCCCTCCTCGTCGCGACTCTGGAGCGCCAACTCACCTCCGCGATGTCATCCTCGACCACGTCGTACCAGCCTGCCTCACCTCCGCACCGTCGTCTCCTTCGAACATCAGCTCCACCTCGACATCGCCGTAGACATCCTCGCAGCGCCGCGGGCGTGCCTTGCCGCGACCCCGTCACCTCCACCTCGCCTCTACGCCCCACGGCGCCGAACCACCACGAAGCCGCGCCGGGAGCCTCTCCACCGAGCCCGGGCCGAGCCTGCGACGCCTCGATCCTGTGACCACGTCGTGTCGCAGCGACGTCCACCCAGCCTCAGCCACGCCGTCCACAACGGCGTCCAGAGCCTTCGCCGCGCCCTGGCGTCACTTTGCATCGACACCGCGTAGTCGTCCCCATCATGTTGTGCTTCGTCGTCGCCACTGGCTACGGGCAAGTCTAAAGGGCCACGGACGCGCCACGGTAGTCCGCAATGGCGCCCAACACCCTGCCGTCGCGTCGAACCCCGACCCCGCGGCTGCGCTGACCCTACACCACCTCGTCGGGATAGCAAGCATCATCGGTGAGCCTCCACAGCACCGAAGCTCCAACCTTTTTCCTTCCTATTGCAGTTCATGTCTGAGATTGGCTTTCGTGCCATGGGTTCCACTGTCGCAGGGCAGCACTTGGCGAAGCTCCGACATGCTCGGCTTCTACCCCACCTCTTGCTCAAGCCCAGCAGTGTCATCTGCCACGTCCAACCCCTCCGCTGACGCTGCTGCCTGATCACCTGGACCCTGCCAAAGCCCTCCATTGACGGTGAGCCGCAGTGGGCAGGACTGCTGCTTTTCTGTTTCTCCCTGTGTGGAAATCTGTGCCTGAAACCAGCCTTCATGCCGCGTTCTTCATCACTGCAGGCAAGCCGTGATCCTGCTGCACCAGTTTGCCGGGGCTCCATGTCTCGTGTCCACCTGCTGTTCTGTCCGGACTTCGTGTCGTGGTTCGCTGTTGCAGGAGAGTGACCTTGCTGTGCCATCCATGGGAGCCTTGCCATCTCTCGCCGCAGCTGATCACAGCCTACCACAGATGGCGGTACCTGTTCCAGACGCTCTGCTGACCCACTACACCAAGCTCCTGTACTTCTGCTGCCTCAAGGTTGAGTCTTTGGAACCCTCGTCATCGATGTCGTCCTCGATACCGATAGTTTAATTCTTTATCATTCATACATGTTGCACTTGTCATTAACACTTGATATCTATCCATGTCATCTATTCTTGATATTTATTTATCTATGCCTGTGACGTGCCTTCGCGCTGACCTACACGAGTTCATGCCTTCGAGCCGGCTGTGAGAGTGAGTGCTTGTACGTTGCGATTGCAAGCTCGCCTTGCCATGGTCGTAACGCCGAGCATGCTCCTTTCTCTTGTGTTTAGTTGTTCCCATTGGATCACGATCGTTAGCTCCTACCCTTGTCCCTAGGATTTGGCCAGGGAGGACTCGATGTCGATGTTGTTATCGACGTGGTTATTATCCACATGTTACGAGTCCTCTGTGACCTAGTCTAGCGGATTCGAGTTAGGGGACAACCTTTGTGAAATCAACGGATGCCAACTCTCATAGGTGAAGCTCATGGCCGCGAGTTCCCTCGCCAAGACCATTGGGCTCTACCTTCTTTGCTTCTCTTTTCCCTACCCACCTCATATGCTTGTACCACATAGATCATAGCATCTCTTCGGTTCTTGCAGTGACAACCGCACTGCTAAGAATCCGAGGAGTTTCCTTGTGCTGTTTTAGATGCACAGGGGTCGTGGTGCCCTATGAGATGGTGTAGAACCGTGAGCCAGTGTCCCTATTCCCCCGACCCTCATCCTTTCTCATGGCGTGTCGGTCGAGAGAATGCGGGGACTGTTCCTTATCAATCCTCGTCGATCTAGTAAGACGTGGATTGAGCACTCTTGTTCCAACTTCGATGCATGTCCTTTGCCATGATATGAGGATCGAAGTGTTGTGGAACCAAAATCCCTTTTCTCTTGATTGTTTTCTTGGTATTTATTTATCGATCTCTTGATCCCATTCCTTTGATTGCCGTCAAATACTATGGCGAGTGGATCAAAGGAAGGTGGATCATTTTCTCTCCTCTTCTCTTTTAGCTACTTTCTGCTCAAGCCCATTGTATGCTTGTACCTATTTTAGACCGTAGCGCTTCTTAGGTCCTTGCGGTGACAACCGCACCGCTAAGGCCCTAGGGGTGACTAGGTGCATTTAGTGCACGTAGGTCGTGGTACCCTACAAGTGGATTTGGGCGTTGTGTGTTCTCTCGTGTGTCGCTTCTTCCCAATGCCTCACCTTCTTCTGTGGCGTGTGGGTTGGGAGAAGTAGACCGGTGTTGCCCCTTTTCTTCTCTTGTTTCGCTCTCTCTTCGGTTCGCGTCGAGTACTATGGTGTATGGACCGAGAGCGTGATCGGATTGTTCTCTTTCTCTTGTCCCATTCTCTTTGGCTTGTGCCAATTTTCATGGCATGCAAGTCGAAGCCTGTGAGACCAAGTCACAACTCTTGCATCTTGTGTTGTTATTCGTTCTTCTTTAGTCATGACTTGTGGGGTTTAAGGCTACAAAGGCCGAACCCTGTTGCGTTGTCTTCCTCCCTCGCTTGCGATCTTTCGGTTCCTATCAATTTCCATGACACTCGGATCGAAAGACTACAAGCCGTGGTGTATGTTTAAGTTAAGCGAGGGTGTAGGCCCCTTTCTCTTGAAACCATACAAGTTGACACTATCAACCCGGGAAGTGTGGCTATTTCGGGGTCGTGACTCGAGCTTATGCTTAACAGACAACCTCGTGTTTTATTTTGAGCCCGAGGAAAGCGGACAGCCCCATGAGGGCTAAGTCTCTTGGTGATCTTTTGTCGTTAGCCGCTCTTCTGTGTCTCGCTATCTTTTAGTTTGGATCTTGGTCAAGGATTGATTGTTTTCTTCCTTGTTTGTCGCTCTATCGAGGTAGTTGCATCGAGGGCGATGTTAATCGGACCGGTGATCCGATGGAGGCAGGAGGCATGAGCAGCAACAGGATGTGGATGGTTATGGATCTATAACAAACAGGTGCCACGTCCCACCCAACCTCGTAGAATCCTATTAGACATGCATATACATAGATGCTAGCGCTTTACTTTCTGCAATTAAACTGATAGGTTGCATGGTAGATTTGCTTGGAAAGCCTTTACCTTGTCGCAACCTTACCCAAGCACACCCGCTGTTAGGATAGACACTCGCTTTACTTACTTGCTCGCCGCTTACTTCTACTTCGCCTTATGTCTATGATGTGATGCTAAGTGGAGGATTGTTTGTGAGTGGCTAGGCACTTTGTGCCGTAATGATGATAATAACTGGGGAGATCTTGGCGTGTGTCTTTGGTGTGTGGTGAGGGTCGAGTCGATCAGACAGGTCCTACGATGAGTCCGTGGGACGAGTCTTGCCAGGGGTGCGACCTGGGCATCCCCACGAGAGGTACCTGTGGCGGGTACATGTGTGTTCTGAGGAGATCCCGGGGCGGAGCCCAGGGATAGAGGTGCTATGATGGCACGGGGGAGTACCCCGATTGAGGAGATGACCTATCTGATCTCACCTAGGATCTGGAATAGCAAGGGAATCGGAACCATGAGCTTTATTCGTGCACACCACTCGTCCCTGAATGGGTGGGGTACGGATGTCGACCGGTTTGGGCGATGCCATTACTGCCAGGCTGTGAGGTGATAAGGGTGGGTGGTGCCGGTGTTGGGATCCCGCACCATCCTAGATGCGCAGTACCACGGTGGCCAAGTGCTGCGTCTCCCAGTCTCAGTTTGCCGGTGCGCCGGGGAGCCCCAGGGCTGAGTGGCAGGATGGTATCGTTCCGGATTGGGAGATAGCCCGTTATCAGCCTAGGCATTGTACATCGTCGATGATAGTGATCTTGTGGGTACAGGTGTACACACTCTGCAGAGTTGATCGATCTATACATATAGCCGCGTCCTCGGATATGGACTTCTCATAACCTACGCCTCGCTTGTTTTAGAGAGATGAGTCCCTTCTTTTCTCCCCCTGGGGTTTTGCAGGATCCGGCTGTGAGCCGCTGAGACAAGGACGAGAGGGAGTTGTCCTTGTCGCCTAGAGAGTGAGAGTGTGGTGAGATGTGTGTGGATGGGATGGATGGTTGGAAATGTGTTAAAACTTGAGATACAATTATATACATTAAATATTGATTATTATATGCATAGGAAAACTATAGCCATAAATAGGTCTTTTGTTATATCCTTGCATTCCACTTACCACAAAGCGAACGCAAAAGCATAGGGTGGGAAACAGTGGCCAGTACAAATCGTACTGAAAGTTATTTGTCAGGTTTGGATGCTATCTTCGACAACAACAACAAGGATCCGGAGGTTTAGGTGGTCTTGTCCTACGCTCAAGGTTGCCCGTGAAGGAGGAGCCTTCACCCGCTGGCGCGTTGCTTCTACTCTGATATCGTTTCGCGTGCGTCTTCCGCTAGTAGAATGTTGCAGTAGGGTGTGAATCTCTAAGTTGTAACACTTGTAATCTCGATGTATGACTGTAGTATCAGCTATATAATAATAATGTGATAGCTTGGTATTTCTGGAACTATCACATTATGTGGATTTCCCTTCGAGGAAATTGCGGATCGTTACAAAGGTTTAACCACCTCTCATGACACTTAAGCCAGGTTGTCATCCCCAGCATGCCAGAGAGATGCGGTACTGAAATATGCATTTGCTCTTCTAATAAATAATAAATGTATTTCCACAAGCGCACAAATTATACCGAAGTAGCATTTTAACCAGGAGTATTCCAAGTATCGTTATTTATATTTTTACCACTGGGAAGTGATACTAAGGAATAAATGAGGAATGAATAAAGATGATTAATGAGTATCACTGCATGTGTAATGGAGAGTTTTCATCTATCTCACTCAGTACAAGATAAGTGTCACATACGATATAGATAATGAATGAATAGTGACAAAAGATAAATACTGATCAGCATATATATTAGCCACATAAGATAATGATAAGCACCTCAACAGATATTCTAGCAAGTCATTAGCATGGAATTAGGACGAACTACAAAGATATTTCCTAAGTCATTCTTAACTATACAGTCTAGCATACTATGATTAGTGCAATTACACTTGGCAATCACGGCAAGAAAAGAGATATTCATGTGTAGTGAGTATTACTAAGGAAGATGAAGAACATAGCAATCACTTCCCTGTAATAGTACTGCTCTGTCTGCCCTACAAACGGGAGGAGGACTACAAATGACTCAACAGGACTGTCAATCCGCGATCTACCTCACGATCCGGAATGTAGGGTACAATCGCAGATAAATACGGTCTAGGCACCACGCCTACACAATATCTATCATTTACCCATAGTACTGGTGGATAAATGCTATACGATCCTAAACATGGATATGATTCAGATCTAACTAAGACAAGTATATAATCATAATAGACTACGAATAATATAACTAAGAACATAAACGAATAGAGTAAAGTCATAAACAATATAATGAAGTAGAGCAAAGTCATATTCATAATATTGAAGAACAAATGAAGAACAATGAAAAACTAGAGAGAGAATTACCAATAATCCTCTTGACAGATCCGAAAACCAATCGAAGATTGACTCCTTCTAGTTTTAATCCTATATAGCTATGCTAAACTAGAGATCTAGTTGATGTGGTGGCTCTAGGGCTTGATCAGGGGCTTCTCCTCTTGAGATGGATGGTGAATAATGAATTAGGTCAGAGAGGCTCTCCTCCTCTAGGTCAGGGGGTCTTCCTTATATAGGCTCCTCAAATGAACGTCGGTCGTCAGATCAAACCGACCTTAATGGAGGGCTTAGATGTGATCTCAAATGCGGTGGAGAGGTGGTCCCACAAGGCAGACCCTATTGGGTCTTGCCCTAGGGCAACCGCACCAGGGGGTAGGGCGGGCGCCCTGCCCCTGGGCCCGCTCGGCCTCTGGTTCCTTCTCGCGCCTTCTTGACTCTTCTATAGTGTTCTTGTTTCTACGGATGATGTTTATCTCTATGTAATCATGATATGTGGGCCTTTCCTCCATATTTCCTGATGTCCCCTGCAGAAATAGACATTCACCAAAACTCGTGGAATTCTGTCATTATAAACCCTATTTCTATGTGTTGGTTTCATATAGATCCTTTTCCTTGTCTAGTTGATGGTTGGATTTGATACTTAAGGAACGTCAACAAGCTCCCCCAAGCTTACCTTTTGCTCGTCCTTGAGCAAAGATAGACTCAGTGATAGATCAGGAGTTGCTGCAATGCTTTCACACCTTACAGGTACACATGCTTTCAAATAAGATCTCGTCTCCGGGTTAGATCAAATATTAAGATAAAAAACTTACTCATTTTACCTTCCACCATGGGGCTTGTAACCGTCACCTTTGTCTTGGGTAGTTAAAAGATAGAACGGTCTAGCCAAGAACCATGTACCTGCTCTTTGATCAACTATAGCTCCGGAGTTTTTTTTGTAGATTTTTAAAATAAAACTCAGAGATTCCTTGTATGACTTTCTCAGTCACTCCTTTGTGGTATTTCTGGATCCTTACCAAGGCATTGATGGTATATGCCTTTCTCTCAAATATGTGGTATTTGTGGTATAAAGCATTATGGTATTGCCTTCTCTCTCACCCTACTTCTAGTAGGCTAATATATGGAGCTCATAGGTGGGAGATAGCGTATACATACTTACAAGACATATGTTGCATAGTCAAACCGCGGATCCAAAGGAACAGGTCAATAAGTCAAATCAAGATGTGCATGTGTGGCGAATGAATGGTGTGTGATGATGATGGTGATGGTGATGATGGTAATAGCAGAGGTGAAAGTCTAATTCTACTTTTGCTCCCTTTTGATGGATATACCTTTCTTGCATTTGAAACCTTTCGAAGGTAATGATATGCTCGATAATATATATATATATATATATATATATATATATATATATATATATTGATGGGTATCTTGTACCCCTAATTCTACTGTCGGACACTTGCCAAGTTTTACCTCTCTTCTCACTTTTTATTTTTCGAGGTTGGCGGACATTTTACCCTTTTTATTTCCTCGTATCTCTCTCTTTTTCTTTTCTTTTTTTTCAAGAGCACTCATCCTTGTAAAGCTATCAAGCGAACGCTGACTGGAGCCTTTATTTCACAGGGATAAAACCGGAATAGGAGAATATTTATGTGTTTCTATTCTCTCCCGGATTAGGAGTAGAATGCTTTTGGTGGGTGGATCTGGAGATGGGAATGAGTGGATATATGTGGGTGCGTACTTCTGAGGTAGAGCAGCATGTATGGATGTGTGTGAATCTTGATTCAAACCGCATGACTAGTTCCCGAGGGTCGCACAGCTTGACCACCCTCAATACTCATAAACAGTATGTAAAAATTTGTGGTTTCCCAATCTAGTAAGCATGTATATATGACTGTGGTAGGAGTTTAAACTCTCGTCATACAGGAACTCATCATGTATCATTTTTAAAGTTTTCAAAAGATAAAATTCTCCATAATTCTAGTATCTCTAGGAACAGATAAATAGCAACTCAAACCTTTCCATATCATATTCGTCAACGACTTAGACTTTAGATCAGGTACTCTTCCCACAAGTTCAGGTTTAGAGCAAATTTCAAATCATAACAATTATGCCTAAACTTGAGAGAGAGATCAAATTTGAAAACTAGGTACTTGAAAGGAATTACGGCAGAGCAACTATTCATCATCTCCATATTAAGAATTTATTACTGGGATTCATTTTAGCATAGCTATTTTATTTTATTCTCTCCTATTATTTATTTAGAAAGCTCTTAACTAATCAAAAACACATATATATAAACGGGAAAATATTTATTGGGTTTCTATAATTATGAATCTTTTTATTTTTATCAAAGTATAGATATAAGAACTGATAGGTAGTAATACTTAGCTGAGTATGTGGGGGTGCTCTCCCCTAAGCTGAATTTTGACGTAATTTCTTCTAATGTAGTGGAACATGGGGGTGCTCTCCCCCAAGCTTGATTTTGACGTAATTTCTTCTAGTGTAGCTGATAGGTAGCAGAGGTGTCCTCTAGTTACTATTCTCCGTTGTTCCTTGAATTCTGTGAAAGCTCAAATAGACAACAAAACTTGTGGAACTGATTGAGTTTTAGTCATAGATCTTCTAGCTTTGATCATGTCGAGCTTCCCCTAATGGATGATATTATTTAGCAGGATCATAGACTTACTATTTTTATATTTTCATTTTATAAGACAAAAACTTATTATTTTTTTATGCCACCACAGCGAGTACACTTATGGGTTTTATGCCACGAGTCTATTCACATGGGGCTTAACAGTTTTAAACATTTTTATTTTCTTTTTAAAGATGGTGTAAACATGATTAACTAATTCTGGAAAGTAAATAATTAAGGGAATAATAACTACTAAGTGTTACCTCTTAGCACGGCGTTCGGTGGTTTAAGTCCTCCGAACAGGACTCCTCACGTCCTTAGTTGTCCTGGGGCTCATTGGACGACGTAGCTGGCGCCTCCGGCTGTGCTTCTTCTTCTAGTATGATTTCTTTTTGTCTCCACACTTGTGTTGGTGCGGTGGCCTCCCGAGGACAAGCTCTCTTTTCTGGATACTTATTACAATTGAAAGGACATACCTCTCCTTCTTCATAAGATTCTTCGCTCTGGTGCCTGGGGTAGTTATAGAGTGATCTTTCATTTCCCAACCTTGGAGTTGGTGGTGTGTTCGGCCTCGAGAGTGGAGTTGCATATATTGACTTTTCTTCTTCGGGGTATCTCTCTTCATATATTGATACTTTCCTTTATAGATTGCCCATCCATCCTTGGTGTTCTGCTTCTTCTGGTTGTTGTGGCGACGTCTTCTTCTCGTTCTTTTCTGCTTAGATTCTTCAATAATGTAGTTAGCATTAAAGTAACGTCGTACCTTCTAAGATGGGAAGTGTAGGTGCACTTCTCCTGTCCCGATATAGATGATAGCTTTGGTGGTGCTTAGGAATGGCCTTCCAAGGATGATAGGTGGATCATAATCATCTTCTCCCATATCAATGACTAGGAAGTCTGTAGGGATGAAGTGGTCATCAATCTGGATGGGGACATCTTTTGATATGCCTTCAACGACGCGGCATGTCTGATCTGCCATCTGGAGTTGGGTATATGTTGGATGTAGAGGCATTGTGTCGTACAGAAACTCATAGATCAACTTGGCCATAATGTTGACGCCCGATCCCGTGTCACAGATTGCTTTCTGGAAGGAGCATCTATTGATTGTGCATTCAATGGTTGGGACACCTGGGTCGTCCTTCTTGATCAAATGAGGGGATTTGATTTGGTGATCTTGATTATTGTGGAGTGTCGTGACCATCTTCGCTGATTCTATTCGTACTTGCTTCTTGTTCTTGTTCTTGTTCTGCTTTTTCTGCTTGTTCCTTCCATTGGTCCTCTTCTTTGGCTCATCTTGAGGTTATTCAGGAGCTTGTATGGTTTTGTTCTTGAAGGTAAATGTCTCCTTCTTCCCTTTGATGTAGAAACTGATCTTGGCGGTGCTAGCATAGATGACAGCTCCAATGGTGTTCAAGAGTGGCCTCCCAAGGATGATGGGTGACTCCTCATCAACACCAGTCTCTATCACCATGAAGTCTGTTGTGACATATGAGGTACCAATTCAGACACGGATATCTTTTAATATTCCTCTTGGGTAGCATAGTGTCCGATCTACAAGCTGCAAACACAGGGTTGTTTCTAACAAAGGATAATTGAAGAATTTCTCATAGATTACCCTGGGCATGACATTGACGCTTGCGCCGAAGTCGCAAATTGCTTCAGGAAACTCTGTGATGCCAATGGAGATTGGGATCACGGGTCGTCTTGGATCTCCTTTCTTGGTTGGCATAGAGTCGCCACACCACTCTTCTGTGGGGTTGTTCCAATAAGCACTTGCATCAAATATATCTACAAGATTTGCAGATTCTAATCCTTCCGGTTGTGATGGAATACCGGGGTTAGTGATAGGAACAACAACAACTATTTGGGTTAGCTGAGATTCAATCATTTTATTAAAGCTAATTTGATTCTTGATGGCAACAGAAAAATTATCCATCCTATTATTTACAGTTTCTACTATTTTATCATTGGATTCTAATTTCATAGACATGTTATCCATTAATTTTCCTTGATTAGCTACTAACTCTCTCAAAGGTGGAAAACTAGGATTATTGAAATTGTTACCTTGATAATTACCTGAGTAGTTAGGCTTTTGTGGTTGTTGATTCCAACCTTGATTTTGCTTAAGACGGTTGTAATTGTTGTTGTTGATGTAGTTCACATCCTCTTGCAATTTTGGACAATGATTGCCTGAGTGTCCAGTGCCTCCACACTCTTCACAGGTCATATGAGAGTCATGAATGTGCATAACTTCTTTCTTTTCTGTAGCTTTTTTATCGAGTCTCTTCTTCAGCAGGTCTAGTTCTACTGACAGCATGTCTACCTCTTTGAGCTGGTGCATACCTCCACTTTTCTTGCGAGTTTGAGTTCTTTCTTCATTCCAACCTTGGTTGGATGTCATCTTCTCCACAAGAGATGTGGCTTGTGGTATTGTAAGTGATAGGAATGCTCCTCCGGCAGCAGCATCCATGGTTTCACGTATGTTGTTGCTGAGCCCATGATAGAAGGTCTGCATAAGTAACCAATTATCCATTCTATGATGGAGACATTCTAGGATGTAGTCTTGGAAGCGCTCCCATGCTTCTGGAACGGACTCATCATGTTGTTGCTGAAAACTTGAAATCTTCTCACAGAGAGTATTGGTCTTCCCCATGGGAAAGAACTTTGCTAAATTGGTGGAACATAGTGCCCACGTGGTATTCTTCTCCTTGGTTGCATAGAACCACTGCTTCGCTCTTCCCAAGAGTGAGAATGGGAAAAGGCGAAGTAGTATTGCATCTCTGGGGATATCCTTGATAGTGAATGTGCTGCAAATCTCCAGGAAGTGTTGGAGATGAGCACTGGCATCTTCGTGTGCTTTCCCACAGAACTGGCTTATTTGCACCATGTTGATGAGCTCAGGCTTAAGCTCAAATGACCGATCAATGTTCACAACAGGTCCAGTGTAGATGTTGTCCGTGGTGGGGGCTGAGAACTCACGGATTGACTTGTCTGCCATGGCTTCGAACTCTGGTGTCAAGTCTCGAATGATGTTTCGATGATCTTGATTGGGTGAAGCTTCAAGCTGAGATGATGATGATTCTGTTAATTTCTTGAGCTTGGCTTTTGTCCTTCTAAATAATGCTTCAGGATTTTCAACAAAATTGTCTGGAAGATCAAATCTATTCATACATTACCCTCCATAAAGATGATAGGAAAAATAGGCAAAGATCAAGGGTAAGGCTGTACGAGTAGAGAATTGATGTTTTCTCAATCACATTGGTGATGCAAGTGATAACTCTTTTATTCCATTTGATAGCTAATCAACCTTCCGCGGCAACAGCGCCAAAAATGCTTGTTGATACTTCTTAACGTCATTACCAAAAGTAGAATAAATTCTATTTCTTATAACGACGCCAAAAGGTGTTAACCACCTCTCATGACACTTAAGCCAGGTTGTCATCCCCAGCATGCCAGAGAGATGCGGTACTGAAATATGCATTTGCTCTTCTAATAAATAATAAATGTATTTCCACAAGCGCACAAAATATACCGAAGTAGCATTTTAACCAGGAGTATTCCAAGTATCGTTATTTATATTTTTACCACTGGGAAGTGATACTAAGGAATAAATGAGGAATGAATAAAGACGATTAATGAGTATCACTGCATGTGTAATGGAGAGTTTTCATCTATCTCACTCAGTACAAGATAAGTGTCACATACGATATAGATAATGAATGAATAGTGACAAAAGATAAATACTGATCAGCATATATATTAGCCACATAAGATAATGATAAGCACCTCAACAGATATTCTAGCAAGTCATTAGCATGGAATTAGGACGAACTACAAAGATATTTCCTAAGTCATTCTTAACTATACAGTCTAGCATACTATGATTAGTGCAATTACACTTGGCAATCACGGCAAGAAAAGAGATATTCATGTGTAGTGAGTATTACTAAGGAAGATGAAGAACATAGCAATCACTTCCCTGTAATAGTACTGCTCTGTCTGCCCTACAAACGGGAGGAGGACTACAAATGACTCAACAGGACTGTCAATCCGCGATCTACCTCACGATCCGGAATGTAGGGTACAATCGCAGATAAATACGGTCTAGGCACCACGCCTACACAATATCTATCATTTACCCATAGTACTGGTGGATAAATGCTATACGATCCTAAACATGGATATGATTCAGATCTAACTAAGACAAGTATATAATCATAATAGACTACGAATAATATAACTAAGAACATAAACGAATAGAGTAAAGTCATAAACAATATAATGAAGTAGAGCAAAGTCATATTCATAATATTGAAGAACAAATGAAGAACAATGAAGAACTAGAGAGAGAATTACCAATAATCCTCTTGACAGATTCGAAAACCAATCGAAGATTGACTCCTTCTAGTTTTAATCCTATATAGCTATGCTAAACTAGAGATCTAGTTGATGTGGTGGCTCTAGGGCTTGATCAGGGGCTTCTCCTCTTGAGATGGATGGTGAATAATGAATTAGGTCAGAGAGGCTCTCCTCCTCTAGGTCAGGGGGCCTTCCTTATATAGGCTCCTCAAATGAACGTCGGCCGTCAGATCAAACCGACCTTAATGGAGGGCTTAGATGTGATCTCAAATGCGGTGGAGAGGTGGTCCCTGGGGCGACCGCGCCAGGGGGTAGGGCGGGCGCCCTGCCCCTGGGCCCGCTCGGCCTCTGGTTCCTTCCCGCGCCTTCTTGACTCTTCTAGAGTGTTCTTGTTTCTACGGATGATGTTTATCTCTATGTAATCATGACATGTGGGCCTTTCCACCATATTTCCTGATGTCCCCCTGCAGAAATAGACATTCACCAAAACTCGTGGAATTCTGTCAGTATAAACCCTATTTCTAAGTGTTGGTTTCATATAGATCCTTTTCATTGTCTAGTTGACGGTTGGATTTGATACTTAAGGACCATCAACAATGCCACAATGAGTTTGAAACAACTATCAAGAGAGTGAGAAGTGACAATGGGAGTGAGTTCAAGAACACAAGAATTGATGAACTTTGTGATGACTTTGGAATTAACCATCAATTCTCTCTAAAGTACACTCCTCAATCCAATGGGATAGTTGAAAGGAAGAATAGGACTTTGATTGACATGGCAAGATCAATGCTAAGTGAGTACGATGTTAGTCATTCTTTTTGGGCCGAAGCTATCAACACGGCTTGATACTCTAGCAACCGTCTCTATTGTCATGGAATGCTTAAGAAGACCCCATATGAGCTCTTGAATGGAAGAAAACCAAAATATTGCATACTTTAGAGTGTTTGGATGCAAGTGCTATATCTTGAAGAAAGGTACAAGACTATGCAAGTTTGAGAAGAAATGTGATGAAGGCTTCTTACTTGGTTACTCTACATTAAGCAAGGCTTATAGAGTTTGGAACTCATCTAGTGGAATTCTTGAAGAAGTTCATGATGTGGAATTTGATAAAACAGAAGGCTCTCAAGATGAACAAGAAAACTTGGATGATGTGAGAGGTGACAAGTTGGTCAACGCAATGAAAGATATGGATATTGGTGATATTAGACAAAGACAAGTACAAGATGAAGATGAAGATCAAATGACCATTCCCATAAATGAAGACGCTAGTGGCTCTCCAACTCAAGATCAAGCGAGTGCTAGTGAAGCTCAAGTACAAGATCAAGCTAGCCCATCATCTCAATCAAATATTTAAGATTCTCAAATGCAAGTGCTTCAACCTACCAATATTGCAAGAGATCATCCTCTAGATCAAGTAATTGGTGGTATTCAAAGTGGTGTTCAAACAAGATCAAGATTGGCTTCATTTTGTGAGCATTATTCTTTTGTCTCATCATTTGAGCCAACCAAGATTGATGAAGCTTTGAAGGATGTGGATTGGATAAATTCTATGCATGATGAGCTTAACAACTTCATAAGAAATCAAGTGTGGGAACTACTGGAAAGACCAAGAAATCCCAATGTCATTGGAACCAAATGGGTATTCAAGAACAAGTAAGATCAAGATGGAATAGTGGTGAGAAACAAAGCAAGACTAGTGGCACAAGGTTACTCTCAAGTTGAAGGTCTTGACTTTGGTGAAACATATGCTCTGGTGGCAAGATTAGAGGTAATTAGAATATTATTGGCCTATGCTTGTGCACATAACATCAAATTGTACCAAATGGATGTGAAGAGTGCTTTTCTTAATGGGTACATCAATGAGGAAGTATATGTTGAACAACCACCCGGATTTGAAGATACAAAGAAGCACAACCATGTATTCAAGCTCAAGAAGGCTCTCTATGGATTAAAGCAAGCACCGAGAGCATGGTATGAGAGGTTTTCTCCTCTCTAAGGGATTCAAGATTGGATTGGTTGACACCACCCTATTCACCAAAAAGATTGGAAGTGACTTGTTTGTCTTGCAAATCTATGTGGATGACATTATGTTTGGGTCTACAAATCAAGATTTTTGTGAAGAGTTTGGGGAGATGATGGCAAATGAATTTGAAATGTCAATGATTGGTGAACTTAGTTACTTCCTTGGACTTCAAATCAAGCAAATGAAGAATGACATTTTTGTGAGTCAAGGCAAGTACATCAAGGATATGATCAAGAAGTTTGGGTTAGAAGAGGCTAAAGGCATTAGTACTCCCATGGGGACTAATGGACATTTGGATAGTGACACAATTGGCATAATGGTTGGGCAAACACTATATCGGTCAATGATTGGTAGTTTACTCTGTGTGACCGCATCAAGACCAGATGTCATGTTTAGTGTATGTATGTGTGCTAGATTTCAAGCATCTTCTAGAGAGAGTCATTTGAAAGATATATTGAGATATTTAAAGCATACACAAGATGTTGAATTGTGGTATCCCAAGGGATCAAGGTTTGAATTGATTGGATATTCGGATTCCGATTATGCGGAATGCAAGATTGATAGAAAGAGCACTAGTGGTACATGTCAAATGTTAGGAAGGTCACTAGTCTCATGGTCATCCAAAAAGCAAAATAGTGTGGCACTCTCTACCACCGAAGCCAAATACATTAGTGCGGGGAGTTGTTGTGCACAACTATTATGGATGAAGGCCACATTGAATGATTATGGAATCAAATTCAAGAAGGTTCCTTTGCTATGTGACAATGAAAGTGCGGTGAAGCTTACAAGCAATCACATCCAACACTCTAGAACAAAGCACATAGATGTGAGACACCATTTCATAAGAGATCATCAACAAAAGGGTGACATTTACATTGACAATGTGGGCACCGATGATCAATTAGCCGACATATTCACTAAGCCATTTGATGAGAAGAGGTTTTGCAAGTTAAGGAATGAGTTGAATATCTTGGATTTCTCCAACATGAGTTGATGCACCCCTACTTATATGACATGCCTCTACTCCAAGATAGCAAGGTACAATTGGTTGACATATACATCCATCCTTTGCTATAATTGTGTAGAGCATATAGCCATCACTCATACTAGGCTCATTCATGAAAAACAAAATGTCTTGTGTGTACATATGCTATCACTATTGCTTCTATGACTTGTTTGATCTAGTGATATCATATGACATGTTGATGAGCTTGCAACCTCACATGTTTAGTCTAGAACACTTGCTCTTGTATTTAACCAATATGGATAATATAACTATTGCAAGATATGTGAACAAGCTTGTCCATGGTTTAAATCGTGTTAAATATGTAGGACAAGTGGTCTAGAGTGAACATAGTTTGATAATCACACATCATTTTCTAAATTGACTTCATGAAACTTTAACAAGTAGTCCCTTTGTGGTAATTTGTGACAAAGGGGGAGAGAAAGTGATATAAAGTATGAAATGAGACAAAGGACAAAGGGGGAGAAGAGTTTTAAAAGTGAAAAATTAAAATTTGAGCACACTAGTAGGGGGAGCAAGCCTATAGAACAAGTTGTTGCACTTGATTGTGCATTCACACATATGCTTGCTTGCATTGTATTTCAATTCTCAATAATTTTCTTATGTGGTGTATGCTAAGTGGTAACCTTGGATGATGTATGCAACCCTCTATCCATCTTAGCGTGCATAGGAAGTTAGCTAGATAACCTTCTAGGATTTGTTTTATTTAATCAATTGGTATCAAGCTAACCATGTTGCTAAGGGATGTAGAAAGACGTACTCCGATTGGTATCACGCTTCAAAGGTCCATCTCTTATACCTTAGCATCATGTAATAGTTTGCTAGCAGTTCACCCCTCCAAAAGGTTCTATCTAAGCATGTGTGCAAAGCTTGATTCTTTTTCATAGAGGTGCACACATGTAGGAGGAGTTAACACTATCAGACTAACTTAGAAATGTTTGACCACCTTCTTTTGTTAAATTTCAAGTGGTATCGAGCATTTCTAGTTGAATCAAAAATCATATTTCATATCTTTATATTGGGCTGTCATCAATTACCAAAAAGGGAGAGATTGAGAGATCTCTAGTGCTTTGGGTAATTGATGAAACCTATGTACTAACCTAGCTCTAAGTGTTAAGTAGGATTAGTACACAAAGGTGAAGATGACAAGTGATGGAGCAAGGATGGAAGCTAAGGAGAAAGCAAATCAAAAGGCTCACACTTGGAGAAGAAGAGAGAAGGAGGAGACCCTAAAGAGCTATACAAGGCAAAGGTAAAAGGCTAGGGCTTTTCTTTTGGTGATCAAGACACCAAGTGGCTGTGATCACATTTTGGATAGGTAACCGTACTATTAAGAGGGGAAAATAGTATGTGGTTACAATTGTCAAGTGCCATTAGGTTGATCATAAATTGCATTGCATCTAATCCTAATGAACAACCCTTGGAAAACTTGTTAAAAATATGCCGACACATGAGCACAAGTCAGTGAAACACTTGGTGGAGGCACATGAGATCAAGGGAAGAAAAGAGAAGTGAATTCAGACCAAGACAGAAGCTCCGGACCAGTTGTGCATGGGAGCTCCGGACCATAGGAGGTGGTCCAACGACTGCTCCTAGCACTGGCTGGCTGACTGAGAAGCTCCGGACCAGTGGTCCTGTGGTGCTCCGGACCATTGGCCAAGTGTTCGGTGGCCCGGTCTCAGCAAGTAGAAGATGAAGACAGGCTCCGGACTAGAAGGTATGGTCCAGTGCTAGGCTCCGGACGAGTAGTCCGGAGGCCAGGAGCTTACTGTATCGACTTGGTCGAAGGTCAGCAAAGGCTCCAGACCAGGCAAATTGGTCCGACGGTGACCTCCAGACCAAGAGTCCAGAGCTTGGGTGCTCATTGCATAAACTTGGTGGAAGACCTGACCAAGGCGTCGGACCAAGGCTCTGGACTATGGTAAGTGGTCCGGAGGTCAACAAGTCAGCACGCCAATGGTCAGATTCAAATTTGGCGAGACACGTGGTGATCAACAGAGGCGTCGGACCAAAGCTCCGGACCATGTGCATTGGTCCGGAGGTCGCGCAAAGTAGTCCGACCCTCTTTTTCAGGCTGAGGAAAAGGCATAACGGCTAGTTCCTTGTGATGGGCTATTTAAGGTGTTTGGCCGACCTAAGCTCACTCTCTTGCACACCTGGACTTTGCATACTCATTGTGAGCTTGTGACACACACTCCCACTCATCTCCTAGTTGATTGATCATCCTTTTTGTGAGATTTGAGTGAATCAATTGCATTGCATGAAGTGAGTTCATCTAGTGGCACTTGGGAGTTGATACCGCTGAGGTTTTCTTGTTACTCTTGGTGATTGTCATCACCTAGACGGTTGGAGCAGCGGTGTGGATTCGAGAAGCTTGGTGATTGTGCTTCGTCGACCACAAGTGGTGATTGTAAGGGGTTCTTGTGCCTTCCCCGTGGGAGATCACAAAGGTAACTTTAGTGGATTGCGCGTGTCTTTGAGAGTCCTCATCTTGTGTTGGTTGTGCGGCACCCGGTGATGGGTTTGGCGTGTGATGCCAATTAGGTCGTGAACCTCCATGTGAGTGAGCCGACACGAGGACGTAGCTAGTTGGCAAACTAGTGAACCTCGGGAGAAAAATCAAGTGTCAACCTTGTCTCCCTCTTGTGATTGTTTGGTTATCTTGGTTTTCTCTATTTGATTGGATCAATCCTCTTCACGGCGGTATAATCACCCTACTCATCTCTTGCATTACCTTACTTATACTTGCTAGTAGTATATTAGGTTGTGCTAGGTAGCTTAGTAGTTTGTTCTAGGCTTTGAGTGTGGTTAGGAGGCTTCGCATCCCCTAGTAGGCTAGTGCAATCCTAGCTTTGCCTCATTGTTGTCTAACTTGTTGTTGAGTTTGTTTTAGAATTTCAGATTAGGCTATTCACCCCCCTCTAGCCTTGATTTAGGACCTTTCATATGCGCCGAGTTATTACTGGACGGCTGAATCATATTCATAATGATATTGCTATTGTGCACATTCATCCTCTGCCGCATATTCAAATGAATTTCAATGATATCAGAGACACACTTGCAAACTTTTTGAATGGGCAGATGGGTATGCCATTTCAATCAATCCAGCCGTGTCCTTTCGGTCAGGCTTATGTCACCTTTAGTAGGGTTTCCCACAGAGATGCTATGATCAACACTGGTCCTCACCTTTTAGGTAATGCCCATATCACTTTCATTCCTCATGACAGAGCTTGGAACAATAGAACAGCTGCTTATACTCACGAGGTTTGGCTGATGTTGCTTGGCCTGGATATTGATGCTTGGTCTTATTCTTTGGTGGACAAAGCGGTGTCTAATTTTGATAAGCTTATTGTTTGGGGGGAAGATCATGATAATATGGCTAGAGCTATTGTAAAAGTCAGAGTAACTGGGCTAGATGAGATCCCTTGGTTTTTTTATTTTTCTGAAGGTGAAACTCCAGAATCTGATAGCTGGACTGTCCAATGTGAAATCATTCCTGCAAACATGATTGGTGCTCCTCCACAGGATGAAGGCTTCCCTCCAGTTGACCCTGATGATCTTGATCCAAATCAATTTGACTTCTTTGGATTGGGGCAGCCAGGACAGGGCCCCCCACCTCCACCAAATGGACCTGATGGTCACTTTCAGCTAGAACAACAAAATGCAGGGCAAGAAGATGGTCAGGAATATGAAGCAGTTCCTTTGCTAGTTCCAATTCAGCAAGCACAAGATGAAGCTATTGCTGAGGATGGTGTGTTGCCAGAGGAAGAAAACATCCAGGTCAACAATCCAAATATTGATGTTGGGCCTGTAGTTCTAGATGCTGAGTACGTTTTAGCTATGGATGATGACACTGATACAAATTCTGATGTGCACGCAGAAGCTCAGCTTCCAACTCCTCCAGTGGAGATAGTTGACTTTCCTGATTTCATTAACCTACAACCTCTTATCCCTGAAGAAATACAAGAAGAAGATCTTTTGGGTTGGATCAATGGAGAGGATCAGGAAAATGTAGTGGACCAGCAAATTCTAAACAACTCACCTGTTGTAGATCATCTCCCTGTTCAGCATCCTGATCAACATGGACTAGATGATAACATGCAGGGTTCTGTGCCTAATCTGCTGGAAGGAAACTATGATGGGAATAATGATCATGTTCACTTGGGCTTTGTCCACACCTTCACTCCTCCCATTCCATCTGAACCCATGCAGTCAGTACTTGGATCAGAAAAACAAAAGGATATTTTGGAAGATTTCTCCTCTGGCCCCAAACCAATGGCCATTAGATGTTGGGCCAAGTATTTTGATAACTTGGATGTGAGTCAGAAATCTGTGAATATCTCCACTCCCTGGATGGATTTCTTCACTTTACACATGCTCAAGCAAGGCTCTTATGAATGGCCTAAAGCCTTTCTAAGCTCTCAGGCCTGGACCATAATGCAGCAGCATTTTGATAGTAAGTTCTCCTACCCTTTCTCCCTTCCATCAAAAAAACCATCTGTGGTAATAACTGACATTACTTGTCCAGAATCTATTTTTTTTGTCAGATACTACTGCCTCATCTTCCTCAACTGAGAAGCAGTCCACCCCATCTCCTGAATTAACAACCCACAAGACACCTTCCAAAGGAAAAAGAGGTAAGTTGATTCCAATCTCAGTAGCTGATTTAAGAAGAAGTTCTTGGCTACATGCGCAAAACAAAGGATTTAAATCTCCTACATACAAAGAGAAAAAATGCTGTTTGGGTTGCTCAACAAAACCTCCTATTTTGTCTGCTTCTGTAGTTCGAGATCTGGGGAATGCATTTTTGCAATGTGGATGTCTCCTTTGTTGCTCTTCCCTCTGTGGGTGACTCAGGTGGTACTGTGATCATTTGGAAAAGTTCAGTTCTAACAGACAATATGGGTTTCCAGAATTCATATGCTACCTCTGTTGAATTTACATCCCTCCATAATAATGAAACCTGGTTCCTGACAAACGTCTATGCTCCCTGTACCCCGCAGGGCAAAAGAGATTTTATTCATTGGTTTAAACACATCCAAATGCCAGCTCATGTGGATTGGATTATAATTGGTGATTTCAATCTTTATATACATCCTCAAGATAGGAATAGGGAAGGGCAGATCATGCTGAAATGTACCTTTTTAATGAGGCTATAAGTGCTTTGGGCCTCACTGAGTTACCCCTCAAAGGAAAACGTTTTACATGGAGTAATAAGCAACATCCTCCTCTTTTAGAGAGATTAGACTGGTTTTTCACCTCCACTAGTTGGACTCTCAAATATCCTGCCACCAATGTGTCCACTCTTACTGCTGAAACTTCTGATCATGTGCCCTGCCTCATATCCATATCAACTTCTATTCCCAAATCTCATATTTTTAGATTTGAAAATTATTGGATGCACCATGAGAGCTTTTTGGATCAAGTCTCCTTTGGCTGGCATAATGATTTTCATTTTTCAGATGCTGCTAAGCTTGTGTCTGCAAAATTTAAAAACCTTAGAAAAGTGTTAAAGCAATGGAGGCTAACTATCTCCAATCTCAAACAAAACATCACAAATGTCAAGTTAACACTTGACTTCATTAATCTCTTGGAGGATTTCAGAGACTTGTCACTTGAAGAATGGAACTTTAGGGTTATTCTGGAAGATAAGCTTATCTCTCTCCTTAAGCAACAGAGGACCTATTGGAAGCAAAGAGGTACTATAAAGTGGGTTACCCTTGGGGATGCCAACACCAAATTTTTTCATGTTCATGCCACCAGCAGGTATAGAAGGAATTTAATTACCCAACTTTTTGATGATCTAGATCAGCCTGTTTACAGCCATGAGGCAAAAGCAGCCCTGATTTGGAATTCCTTCAAGGAGAGACTTGGCACAAGTAATTTCACAGGCTTGCTTTTTGACCTTCCTCATCTTCTAGACAATTCTGCTTGCTTTTTGACCTTCCTCATCTTCTAGACAAGTCTCATAACTCCTTTCACTCATGAGGAAATTGATAATGTAGTCAAGAATCTTCCTTCTGACAAGTCACCAGGCCCTGATGGTTTTAACACTGACTTCATAAAAAAATGTTGGCCCTTTATTTGTGAAGTTTTTTATTCCTTATGTCAAGCTTTTTTCTCTGAAAATATTTGCTTGCAGAGCATCAATGGCTCTTATATAACCCTTATCCCAAAGAAGGATGATCCTTTAAAAGTCTCTAACTACAGACCAATTTCTCTACTCAACAACTCTGCCAAAAACAGGTTACAACCTCTGCTTCCTTCTCGGATACATAAGAACCAATATGGGTTTGTTATAAATAGAATTATACAAGATTGTGTGGCATGGGCTCTTGAATATCTCCATATGTGTCATCAATCAAAAAAGGAGATCATAATCCTCAAATTAGATTTTGAGAAAGCTTTTGATAAAGTTGAGAATGGTTTAATGTTACAAATGATGGAGCACAAAGGCTTCCCTTCAAAGTGGCTCAAGTGGATGAAGCTTATCTTCAACTCAGGCACATCTTGTGTCCTTTTGAATGGGGTTCCAGGAAAAGTCTTTCATTGCAGAAGGGGTGTTAGGCAAGGAGATGCTCTCTCACCTTTGCTTTTTTGTTCTTTCAACTGACCTCCTCCAATCTGGCCTTAACTCTACCAAAAACAACAACTTTTTGCGCCTTCCTTTGCCTCTTTCAAATGACAGTGATTTCCCAATTCTCCAATATGCTGATGATACTCTAATCTTTATGCAAGGGGATATTAATCAGCTTCAGTGTCTCAAGGACATCCTCCATTCTTTTGCTGAGTCATTAGGCCTCAAAGTTAATATTTTGATAAATCTTTCATGGCTCCTATTAATGTGACTGATGAGAGATTAGATATTCTTGCCTCCACTTTGGGTTGTTCTAAACAACCTTTTCCTTACACCTATTTGGGGCTCCCTCTTAGCATCAATAAACCTTCGGTTGCTCATTTTTGACCTCTGGTTTCTAAATGTGAAAGAAGATTGGTAAATTTTTCATCCCTTCTTAATGAAGCTGGTAGACTGCAGCTTGTAAATGCAGTTCTAACTGCCTTGCCCACTTTTACTATGTGCACCTTTCTCTTGCCCAAAGCAGTGCTCAATCAAATTAACAAGTTTAGAAAACATTGTATTAACAAGTTTAGAAAACATTGTATCTGGAGAGGGTCTGATTTGAACAATAAAAAAACCCTCCAAAGCTTCCTGGTCTTTAGTTTGTAAACCAAAAATTGAAGGTGGTCTTGGAGTTATAGACCTAAAAACTCAGAATGAAAGTTTGTTGATGAAGCATCTCCACAAGTTTTTTAATAGGGTTCAAGTGCCATGGGTGCAGCTTGTTTGGGATCACCTTTATTCAGGCAATACTCTTCCTCTCTCAAATAATTCTTTTAGGGGATCCTTTTGGTGGAAGGACATTTTAAAGCTTTTGCATTCCTTCAAAAAAATAGCCAGGGTAAACATACAGGATGGAGTTACCCCTTTTCTTTGGTTTGATATTTGGAATAATAACCCTTGGTACCAAACATATCCTGAACTTTTCTCCTATGCCAAAAATCAACATATTTCCTTAAGAGCTGCAGTCTTCTCTGAGCACTTAGAAAACCTTTTTCATCTCCCCTTATCTGTTGAAGCTTTTGCTCAATTTCAAGTCTGCAGCAATGCTCTCCAATCTTGGTCTCTTACAACAAATACAGATACATGGTCATATGTTTGGGGGTACCTCAAGCTTTTCAGCTAAGCAAGCTTACAAACAGCTTATTGGTCATCAACATATTCACTGGTCCTATAAGTGGTTATGGACTTCTTCTTGTCAAAATAAGAGGAAAGTCTTTTTCTGGCTGATTCTAAGTGACAGGTTAAGCACCAGATCTTTGCTTATACGAAGTGGTATGCACCTTGATTATATTAACTCTGTCTTCTGTACCCTGAATATTGAGGAGGACCCAATCCATATGCTTTTCCACTGCCCCTTTGCAATGGCTTGCTGGTATTGCCTAAATATTTATATTCCAAACTCTGAAGATGTCACTAATATACTGGAAAGCCTCAGAGATCAGCTAAGGGTTCCTTTCTTTATGGAGATTATTGTTACAATGTGTTGAGCTATTTGGATCATGCACAATGACATGATCTTCAGAAATCTTGCTCATTCAGTTCAGCGATGCAAGTTTGTTTTCAAAAAGGAATTTGCTCTAGTTATTCTTAGAGCAAAGGCAAGCTACTCTCCAACTATTTGTCAATGGCTAGACAGTTTTGTGTAATTTTAGCAATCTTCTTTGTAACTTTTTTTGTTTCATGACTGTTCTCTGTGAAGCTTTGTACTCTTTCAGTTTTTAATAAATTTTTAGTAGGGGCGCTGCCACTCCTGTTTCATCAAAAAAAAAAAAATCCGATGGACAGACTGAACATCTAAATTAGTGCTTAGAGACATTCTTGCGCAATTACCGTCACACTAGTGTCCTTAGCCGTTTCATCTATTGTCTCTCTCTCGTCTGCTCAGTCGTGTTTGCTAGAGTTGCTTCTTCCATCTCGTTACAAGTTAGCTTAATTGTGTGGATCCGTGTTTGATTGTGTGCTTTGTTTTGTTTTTTTTTTTGCAAGAAAATTTTGGTTCTTATTCAGCCTCTCTCTAGTCATCGTTTTCCATCCTTAAATATTCCCTATATTAAATATGTACCGATCATCATGATTAAAATTTCCACACCCAATGTTGGTAAACAGCATCCACATGTTCATCTATGCTTTTTCGGATGGATTTCGATAAATACATTATTTTGGGACCATATTTTATCGTATTCCCTTAAAATTATTTATTGACTCAAATCATCTATACTCTTATAGGTAGCGAACATTAATTAGTTACTTCGATCACCCTAGAAAATTATACTAGCATGCACCAGGGCGGAATCCAAGGGTGCTGCCTCCGACATCGAATAGCATCTCGAACGTACGCTGCTGCACGTTCCCCAAGATCCCGATGTCGCCATCATGGGCCGTGGCCGTGAACGCGAGGCAGCCAGCGTAGAGTATGCCGGAGATGTCGAGGTCCATGGCGGCGCCACGGGAGAAAGTTAGTGTGACTTTCGGCACCGTGATCGTGTTGAAGCCGCTGAAATCGAAGCAGGTGTCCAGGATGCCCACCGGGGCCGCCGATGGGTACGCCTTCATCTCTTTCCTGAACGCTGCCCGTAGCGCCTGGTATGCCGTCGGCGGCAGCTGCGTGATGACGGTGCCCGAGTCGACGACGGACGCGCCGGAGAAGACCGAGGCCGGCACGTTGAGCCGCGTCCCGGCCACGGTGATGGCCTGGAGGAACACGCCGTAGAACGTAGGAACGTTGAATCTGACCATCGGCGTTCGTGCGTACCCCGACGACGACGCGCCACCTGCCGCGCCGAGGGTGAGGAATCCACCGGCGGCGGAGCTCGACGGCGGCGGGAGGCAGTAGGAGAACGCCTTGCCATAGGTCGCCGCCGTCTTCGACACGAGGGATTCCGTGTCGCCACCGAGTCCCATGAGTCCGTCCAGCTGTCCCACGAAGCCGGCTGCGCGGTGGCTGCACCCGAACTGGAAGCTCTTGACGGCGTCGGACGATGTGGATTTTTTTTTAATTTTAACTCTTTTTTTTAACTAAATTTAATTCTAACCCCGAATGATTTTTTTTTTATTACTAGCCTTTTTGGCCGCTACATCATTTATGAAGCGGCATTTCTCCTTTACCGCTCCATGCATGATGGAGCGGCAAGAATCTGACTCAGCCAGGACCGGTCAAAGGCGCTCCGGTGAACCCACCCTTGCCGCTCCATGATCTGCGGAGAGCCAAGCCTGCCGCTCCCCCAGCCATGGAGCGGCAACCCTGCCACTCCCCAGATCATGGAGCGGCAAGGGGGACGTCCGTGAACCGTTAAGTGCTTCTGTTTGCCCCCCCTCTCTCTCTCGCTTGCAGCCGCTCCCCGAGTCCGAGCCGCCGCCGCCCAGCAGCCGCCCGCCGGTCCGCCGCCGTCCGCGACCGCCCCGGCCCCGGCCACGCCGCCGTCCGCCACCTGCCGCAAGCCCGCCGGGGCCAAGCCGTCGTCCGCCGCCGGCCGCCCCCAGGAGGGGCCACGCCGGCGTCCTTCCGCCGCCGGCCGCCACCGCCCGGCCCCTCCCCTCCTGCCGCGCCCTCCCCTGCTGCCGGCCCCTCCCCCGGTGTGCTAAGGTAATTTTTTTTATTTTTTTGCTTTAGAATGTTTATGTGTAGGTTAGTTTTATTAGTTAGGTTAGTTTTGTAGTGACCTTGTGTAGGTTAGTTTTATTATTTAGGTTAGTACTTTAGGGATTAGTAGCTTATAAATTAGTGTAGTTAGCTAGACAATTTTTATAGACTATTGTTAGTATACTTATCGGAGATTGTTAGTAGTTAGTTAGATAATAGTAATTAGCTAGACTATTCTTACTTATATAGATTGTAGTTATTTAGGATTTATTGTTAGTTAGCTAAAAATTGTAGATGCTGCAAAATCAACCATTTGATAAACTTCGGTGGAATGATTTTGTAGATGGATTGTTCTGTTCGGGTTTTCTATGGTGGAAGTGTTAGGAAACAATGGAAGAGGAGTTAGAATGGTTTGATGAACCACCGACCTTCACTAACCTATGTGCCCGCTTGAGTTCAATGTTTGGTGATGATTTCAAAATTAGGGGCATATATGACAGTGGGACAAAATATAACAATTATGGTTTGATGTCCTTGTCTTCCTCTGCTCAATGGACCTGCTACAAATGGATACTCCAAAGTTGTAATGCACACATGGCTGAGGTGGTTGTTGAGAATGGCTATAGGTTGGAGGATGTTGATGAGGGCGTTGGAGGCGGTGACGAAGAATTTGGTGCACAAGGAGATGAAACTACGGATAACATGGACATGGACGGTAAGTTGACGCAGGAGCAGTTTGATACCCATGTAGAAGGTCGTATAAACAACGATTATGATGTGGGAGAGTTTGAACGTGAAGAGGCTGAGAAAGCTGAAGATGAGAGGGTCCCTGATGTTGTTAGCAGTGATTCTGAGTCTGAGGACGAAGGGGATGAAGGGGATAAAGGGGGTACACCTGCTCAGAGGACTCAGGTGCCTCCTAATGCAGTACCGGCTCATGCCACGCCCTCATATGTTCCTGTGTCGGCACTTCATACAATGCCGACTCATGGCGCGCTGGTCCATGAGTTACCAGAGGGTGGTGCACCCTATTATGATCCATGGAGTAGGGTTAGCGAACCGATTCAGTATGTTCCTACACACAGAATGAACTAATGCAGTTGAGTGAGGGTGGTGTACCTTTTACTAGCGTTACAAACTATAGAGATGTCAAGGCAGTCGGTGCATAACCCTCAGACCCTAATGCTTAGTAAGGGCATGGTCTTCAATACAATGGCAGAAATGAAGCTTTTTCTTCAGGACTATGCTGCGTTTCACCACAGACCTTACGTTGTCACTCATTCTGACAAAAAGTTGAGATATCAAATTATCTGTAAAGCAGGTTATCCATGCATGTGGAAGCTTAGTGTGAGGAAGAAGCGTGATAGGAAGTGGAAGATACAATCTGTGGTCCAACCCCACACATGCTTGGATAACAGCAGGAATGAAACACATCCGTAGCTCACTGCACGTTATCTTGGTCGACGTATTCTGGCTATCGTTGACAAGGACAATGATGTCTCAGTGTCAATGTTACAGGTGAACATATTTAACCTTGTCAGCTACCATGTGAAGTACGGCAAGGCTTGGCGTGCTAAGCAGATTGCACTTGCGATCCGATGGGGTAGTTGGGTGGAGGCATACAACCGTATACCCTGAATATTGAGTGTAATGAAGTTCTACAACCCAGGCATGAAATGGTTTTTGGATGAGACTCGTCTTAGGCCTCTACACAACCCAATGAGACTTGTATTAGACCGGGTTTTTTGGTCGTTCTCCTAGACGGAGTGGGCTTTCCAGTTCTGTAGGCCTGTGGTACTTATTGATGGCACTTTCCTCACCGAAAAGTACAGGGACACTTTGATGATGGCTGCTACTGTTGATCATGAGAATCAGATAGTTCCCCTTGCCTTTGCTTTGGCCGAGGGAGAGAACAATTCGTCGTGGTCATGGTTCATGAGGCTTCTACGTACCCAGGTCCTTGGTGTTACTCGCACCATATGTGTGATCTCGGACCGACATGCAGGTATTCTTCATGCTGCCAATGAGCATATCGAAGGATTCCCGCCCATAGTGCATAGATGGTGCATGCGTTATTTCGGCGCTAATTATTGGCGGTGACAGAGGAAGAAGGAGGTATGTGAGAAGGTGAAGGCACTATGTAATGTACGGACAAAGACTCGGTTCGAGGAGACATTGAAAGAGCTAGACAAGGTAATGAACGAGCCGACAAATTATGGTTATATGACCAGATGGAACAAAAGGAAAAGTGGGCACTAGCATTTAACGAGGGTGGTTGGAGGTATGGCATCATGACCACCAACACGTCCGAGTCTTTCAACCATGTGTTTCGTGGAGTACGAGGGTTGCCAGTATCAGGTGTTGTTGAGTACTCCTTTCTCAAGTGCAACAAATATTTTGTGAAGAGATGACAGCTTGCGCAAAGAGATACAGGTAGCCTAGGATTTTATTGAGGAGGGAAAAGGCTATTCCAAGCAGCAGACCGGTGAACCGTATGGGAATAACGGTTATATCTATAGTGTCAGAGGGCTTGGTGGCATAACTATGGGTGGAGAGCGTTATGGTGGACGCAACTACCGCGTTGATTTAGAGACTGTTCAGTGCAGTTGTAATGTCCCACAGATCATGCACGCCCCTTGCTCTCACATGATAACAGCCTATAAGATGCGGGGATTTGACTACCTGTCTTCGAGGTTTATGTCTCCATTGTACCTCCGGTCAAACACCATAAGAGTATGGGAGAAGAGTTTTGAGCCATATCTTGACCCTTTGCAGTGGCCCTCATTTCATGGACCTCAGTATGCCCCCAATCCAGACCTTAAGAAGTTAGGTAAGGGTAGAAGAAAGAAGAAGCGTCTAAAGGGAGACATGGACGCTAAGAGAGAGTACGATGATGACAGGTATGGAGGGGGAGACTTCAATGGGACCCGTGGTCAAAATTTGTGTAGAGTTTGCAAACAACCTGGTCATAAGGCTAACTATCATATACGACCTGGGCAACAGGTCCGTTTATATTATTTTCTCTAAAGAATATATCTTGTTTACTTGAATTTGTACTTAGCCAACATAGTAGTTTATATTATGTTTTCAATTTGTTATTATGCTGATATTATGTTTCGACCTGCACTAACTTGTTTTAAATGTATGGTACACAGGATGGCTCCAGTTCAGCACCAGGAGCACGTGCTCCTTGAGCAGGAGTACGACAAGGACCACCGTGGTGCTTGCCATGAGTACGGCGCCATGGACCAGGAGTTGCCGCTTCTGAGGGAACGGACTCACACCCGACAGCTTTAGTGGGACGAGCGGTTCGCGCCTTACATATGGCGTGTCGGCTTCATGGAGATAATACGTGTCGTACTACGGGGACTTCCTACCTTGAACCTCTCACTTCTTAGTGTAGCTTTGGACAGGTAATCACCCTTGTTCGTTTAAATCGCTCACTGTATTTGTGTAAGTTTATTTGTGTCAGTTCACTTAGTTTTTTTTTCGGTGCACAGATGGAGGCCCGAGACTCACACGTTCCATCTTCCTTGCGGGGAGATGACCATCACACTAGAGGATACGAAGACGATACTGTGCCTTCGTATTGACGGCCTCTGTGTCAGTGGCATAGTGGACAACGACAACTAGAGGGAGAAGGTGGCCGGCTTCTGTGGCCAAGTTTCCCCTGACGACGAGCAAGCAAAGAAACATAAGTAAACATCTAAATGACCTTCTTATACTTCTATTTATTTTCCTTATTTGCCTTATTTGCCTCTAATTGTCTTCAAAATTTGTAGGAAATATTCTGGTGTCACCTCACAGTGGCTCATCGATAACTTCAGCTATGCAATTCCCAAAGATGCTTCGGAAGATACAGTGGACAGAAGAGCTCGGGTGTGGTTGTGGAACTTCCTGGGTACGTTTTTGTTCCCAGACGCGTCCGGTAACGTGGTCAGCTAGATGTTCTTGGATATACTAGCCCAACTATGGGAGAACATTGCCAGCTATAGTTGGGGCAACGTTGTTCTGGCTTGGACGTATAGGTAGTTCTGTAATGCCTCTCGTAGCACGGCCAAGAACCCCTCCCTAGGGGGTTGCTCCTACCTCCTGCAAGCTTGGTTATGGGAACGATTTCCCATTGGGCGGCCCAAAATACCTTGGTTTCCTAAATGACTAACACTGAATTGTAATGCAGGGTTGGGATGCCGAGGACGTGTTGCCCACGGCTTTGTGGGTTTGGAGTGACATAGAGCTGGTCACCGGAAATGCAGTACGCAAGTACAAGGAGTACACTGACATGTTTGATACCATAACACACCTGAGGTTTATGAGTTTTTGTAATTTGTATGGTTCGAATTATTTGCACAATAGTTCAATTGAACCTGAGTTTTTGATATTATGTGTAGGTCGTTTGGGAGCCTTGGGACGACGAAGAGTATCGTGAGTTGCTCAGTGAAAGATGCTGGGAACAGAAGGACGAGTTTCGGTGCGACATCTCGCTCATTTGCTTTCATGTGGTTGAGATGCACTTTCCGTACAGAGTTTGCAGGCAGTTTGGCAGACTTACGGAGAACCCACCACCGCTCTACTCCACTAGCCAGTATCTGCATAGGTGATCTACTTTATACGATTTAGACTGTTGCCTAATTAAATTATGTCATATCCAACTAATCATACATTTACTGTAGTCTTGACCGCAGGTTGCGGATGAAGGAGAAGGACTGGCGTCTGGTACACGCCGAATACATACAGAGGTGGGCTAGGCGGGGAACGAGTACCGTATGATCAGGGCCCTCCACACGACCCACACGTGTTCAACAAGTACCTCAAGTGGTTTCACAGGTCCACACGCACCCATCTGAAGCCGGTTTACAGGAAGGTTGCCTTGCGTGAAGACTCTGATGGTGACATCGTTGAAGACAATTATGATCAAGTCACTAGAGACGGGATGCAACCACAGAGAGCCCCCCTACAAAAATTTGTGGTATGTATTATCGGCATTGTTCATTGTTATTAGTATAAAATGCAATCCGTTCACAAATTTGTTTCTTAAACAGGCTACAAAATTGGCGGAATTATCTGATGCCGCGGAAGACGCAGTTTACCAGAACCGGATGCAAAAGCATCGGCCCGCTACTGATAGCCCGCTAGAGACATTTGTCTGTGTAAGCATAACATTCGTATTCTTTTACTTCTAATTGCAGTTGACAGATAAATATATCTAAACTATGCTTGTCACTGTGCAGAAAATGAGTAGGTACTTGAGGAAGATGTCTCAGAAGATGAGTTGCGTGACCGATGATTGGGTGCCTCCATATATGCCTCCTCGTCCTTCTGGTGCTTCAGCTTCTACCTTTCTGTGGATGCTAGGTGGTTCTTCGGACCCCGTCACTGGGTCCAGTTCGAGTACACACACCGTCCTATAGTACCGGCAAGGCAACAGTACATGAGGACGTGCAGGATGACGAGGTCTCAGAGGACGGCTCAGACTCAGACTCCGATGAGGCACCGGGTTTTCAACAGCATGGACCATCTTGGGCTGAGCAGGGTACGTCTCTGCATAGAGCTTTCCAGTACGTGCCATCTCAGCAGGGGTCGTCTCAGTAGCAGTGGCCGTCTCAGCAGGGTTCGTCTCAGCAGTGGCTGTTTCAGCAGGGCCCATTTCCTCAGCAGCAGGGCTCATTCCAGTTCCAGCAGGGCCCGTTTCAGTTCCAGCAGGGCACTTTCCAGTTCCAGCAAGGGCCTCAGTAGGTTCCTTTGCAGCCCAGCTCATACCAGCCTAGCACCTACGACCAGAGCCCTTACCAGTAGAACCCATACCAGTAGGAAATTGGCCCGTTGCAGCTAAATGAAGCGCCTTGGGACCCAAGGAGAGGAACAGGTACAATTTACTAAGTTCTTTTGTGTAATACTTTCTACTAATGCAAAACTAGACCTTATATTCATCTTGATTTCAATCGCAGGGACCGGTGAACGTGCAGGGGACCGATGCCCAGCGACAAAGGCGACACCAACGGCAGCGGGACCGCATGGACATTGGAACGCCGAACGTCTTACCGTTAGCACCAAAGAGACGGAGGCGACCAAGGAACCCTTACACTCTAGGGCCTTAGAGCATGTGTATCTTTATATATTTCTGTTTGGTGAACCAAATTTGTGTAACTTTATTAATTTGTGCTAGGTGGACATTGCACTTCTGTGTCCGTTGTTGAAGCATATGTATTTGTTGAACCATATGTACTTGTGTTGAATGATGAATTATATTAGGTTCAAACTTTGCTTTAAATGTTGCAATGCCATTTGTTTTACAACCTTAGTATTTGTATTGAAAATATAAATGATTTCGCGATTTTTAGTGGCAAACAACCCTGTGCCAATGTCTTCGGGTTTATGGTCATGTGTGGGCTGTCTTGGTTGTTTTTTGGGTTTTCTGGCTACTGCTCCATAGCTGGAGGAGCGGCAGCTAGAAAACCAAAAAAAAAACAAATCAGGCCATCCCACACATGACCAGAACCGCAAGCGTTCTTAAATTAGTCGAAGAGGATAGAGTTATACAAGCAGCAAGAACCGACTAACTTGTTTTAAATATTTTTACCTTAGGTCAAAGAGTTTTAAATACCTCGTGTTAAATTGTTCTAAATATTTGTAGTACCAACATACAACTCAATGGTGATAAAATAGTGATACAATAGTAGGAAGCGATACATTACAAACAAGGTACAACCAAAGGATCCATATCATACAATAGTGCTAACATGGTACCAACATACAACTTCATACTAAATGGTGATAAATGATAGCAAAGAGTGCCAACATACAACTACATACTAATACAATAACAGATAAAACGTAGACCTAACACTCATCGTCCGAGCACCAATCCTCCACTACCACGTCTTTGCTCTTGCTAGACTCATCCTCAGCCTTCTGCCGATGGTAAGCGGCCTCTGCATCATCTATGTCACCTAAAGCCTAAGGGAAAAAATCATCTTCGGCCTCGTCCTCCTTCAACCCAGCCTCGGCTAGAGCGACGAGTTCGCTGAGCCTGCCATATGCGGGGTCATCCTCAGCGTTGGCCTCCTCCTGTAACTCAGCCTATGCTAAAGTGATGAGTTCGCTTAGCCTTGCATAACCAGGGCCATCCTCCTCCTCAGCCTTAGCATCCACCACAATGGGACAGTGCACGGTACCACCCGCTCGACTGTGTCTCTTTTGACGCTTTGCCTCCACGTGTCTTGCATGAGTAGCATCTGCTTCAAAATTACCGGTGCATCCCATCTCTACAAGTTCAAAATACATCAAGTCAGAGACATAAGAAACTAATAATGCACAAAGATTCCGAATACTTACTGGCACATAATGAAGCAATATGGTCGTTCAGAGACGTCATTAATACTCTCTCCTCCTAAGCTGCAACCTTCATAGCCCTTTCCGTCTCCATTCTCGCATTTCTCTCAACTACCCACTTGTTCCACGCGACACTCTGAGGGCTCGGAATAGCTTTGACTCTAGCTTTCTCACGCATATCCCTCTTCCGGTTATTGATGAAATGCTTGACGTAATTAGGACCAAATCCGTTAGCCTGTCCAAATCTTTTCCTCCCCTAAATCTCTTCGAGGAATTTTTTCTTGCCAGTTGAACCTTCCCACATGCATTTCCGAGTACTCTATTCAAATAGTTAGATAAATTATTCCAAATGCCCATAATATGCTTCAATGTAAGGAGTCAAATAGCGAACCTCATCGTAGTCAATCATATGCCCACAGTAGTGGCCAATGCCTAGCTCAGAAGGAAGTAAGCCGTAGTTGGATTGCACACCACATTGGCACATCACAACAGGTTTAGCGGGTTCCTCTGCCGGTGCCACATGCCACTGCTTTTCCTTCCCCTTTTCCTTTGTCTGTGGCCAAAGATCCTTAGGACCGTAGAGCCATTCCCTGAAATTACACCTAGGCATACACAAATTCTAAAAAACAATAGGTAAAATCATATTAGTACATGAAAACAGAAAGATATGACATACGCCAACTGATACGAGAGTTTATCACCATACGACAACTTACCTCATGCTTGAGAGCACAAATGAACACATTCGAATTATTAGGGTTGATCACTACTCGCTCTCCGCAATGGCACCGAGGAGGCGACTCCACACGTCTAGCTGTTGCGTAGGTCTTCTCTTCATTCGTCATTGGAGGAGGGTTAGGCGGAGGTGGAACCCACCGCTTGAAGCGATCCGCAGAGTTATGAAAGTTCCAAGTAGAGAAAAGCAAGATCCTAGGAACACACTTTTCTGGACCATCAATCCATTGAAAGAAAAAACACCTAGTATGGTCCTACAAAATAAAATTGTATGAAATTAAAGTGTAACTGAAGAATATAAAAAGATGAACTCATTGATGACACAAATACTTACACAAATGCAACTACATGTGTAGAAGCAACGAGCCGCGGTGTCCGGCTACCTCGACTGTTGTATGTCGGCCGGAATACCACAGTCACAGTTAGGGACCGGAAGTTCAGGAGGAACGGGGCCATCCAAGCTAGAACTCTCAATGTATAATTCCCTAGGTCGACTACACTTTTTCTAATACTCCGTACGATAAAGGTCTTGCATCTACCAACATCAAATACAAAATAGGTGCGTATGTATTAATAAAATAACATATAAAGCAAATATAACATCTAACTACAATAACTAAACTTAACTAACCTTATTAATCAACTAAGTCAACTATATATCTAACACAATATTCTAACTAAGTAAGGTAAGCTAAGTTAAGCTAAACCCTAAAGTAATGATACTAACTAGACTTAATTGAACTAAGGTAAGTTACTAAAGGAAACTATACTACTCAATTTAGTAAATCAACTAACTAAATACTAACAATGCTACTAACCTTTAAAGCACGTCGGGGCGGAGAGAGCACGGTGGAGGGAGGACGGCGGAGGGAGGCGGAGCTTGGTGATGAGTGTCTGGGTGTCCCGATCTTTCGGTGGAGATAGATAACTACGATTTGACTGGAGAGACGTTCACGATCCGACTACAACCATCCAAGGACGCTGCGCCTTAGCGATCGATACACCAAATCCAGCGGTTGCTCACGATCTTGTGGATCACAACCAACCAAACCACTAGGGTTATTCCTGCAAGCAATCGAAGAACAAGCAAGAACAAGTAGAACAAGCACTCAATTGCAAATAAGAGATGAAGGATCAGATGTGATACACATGAAGGTGGGGTTCCGAATCAAGTAGAACGGATGGTCTAGTCGACACACGCGTCTACAAGGAAGTAGCAGCAGCTAAACTTTCATCTAAACAAAACCCAATCTGTTTGTGGCGGCTCTAGGGGGATATAAGGAGGAGGGAGGACGACCACAAGGGTCCTAGTGTCGTCCTACAACCCTAGGATGAGTCCCTAATGGACTCAAGTTGATACACGGGCCATCGGCCCAAAATAGGGTGACGCAGCACCGTTGGCAGAAAAGATCTCGGTATTAAATTGTCTACTGCGCACGCATCTGATAGGATATAGGTATGAGTCCGGACCCATTGGAAAGTAGACTTGATAAGCTTTCCAAAAAGTCCTATAACGTCCCAATCGGAGTCCGTATGAAGTCGTGGCAACCGTCGCAAGTTTGGACTCTTCTGCAGTCCGAATTGAACTTTCCAAAACGTGTTGGACTTGGACTCTTTGTTTCCTTGGATCCAATGTGACGTGGTGGCCTGGTGGAGAACGTTAGGAACACTTGGATTTGGTCCCCAATCAACTTCATTGACCATCCATTCTTTCCATATGCAATCTAACCCTTCCTTGATCCATGTAAGCAATTCTGAAAATGAAAACATACACACTTCATAGTGCAGCACCCATTCATCAAATGTAACAATGATAAACCTCATATAGAATGGTTTCACCTTTGGTATAGAAGTGGTTGGCATGGTCATATCTAAGCCGGTGATGTCCTCATCATTCTCCCTTTCTTGACAGCAAACCGTCCTCGGTTTGACTACTGTTGGGGAATGTGGTGTAGGTAAAAGCAAACCGGGCTCCCTTTCTTGTTTGTTATCCTGTTTCTTCATAATAAAACTAGAGAAGCTCGACATGGCATGTTTATAATTATTGCATACCTCTAATTGATCACATCTTTTCATAATAAAAGAAGATTGCAGAACTGAGCAAATGTAAATTCGGTTTACCATATACTCATCTTCATAATTATATTTGCCAATAGCATGAAAACTGATATTAGAAGAACATGGCAATTCAAATCTATCAGTTAGATTATTCTGCAAATATTTAAGCTCACAAAGATCATCGAATTCAATATATCCGATTGTATGTAAAGATGACAACAATTGAGCTTCTTCATTTTCATTTACAATATGAACAACATGCTTGAATTCAGCACTCATTAATACAGAATTTGTAGCTTTATTCACTAGTTGTGGTATGGATATAAGTGATGCATTATCACACAACTCTTCTTTGTCACAAGTAAAATCAAGCATATCAATGTGTGACAAAGGAAAATCAGCGACCAGTTCAACAATTGATTGATCTATAATATCATGATTAGTTGGCAAATTTAAGTCAACTAAAGTATTCTCACCTTGATTTAGTTTACAAGCATTTGACATACCTTGGATGCTCATCTCAATTGGTGTAGGTGTAGCCAGATTCACGCTCTCTTTAAATGTTTCACCTCCTATCTCAAATTGATTGTTGTCGACATGTATATTATCATCTACTTCCTGCAAATTGTCAGTAATAGGAGAGACAAATGCTTCTATAGTATTTGTATGTTCCCTTTGTAGATTTACTTCAGCATCACAAGCAAGATCAAACAACTCATCAAAATTCTTATAATGTTTATCAACAAGTATATTCTGAATTTCCACATTAAGACCATGCAAAAATCTATGTTCCAGAAACTCATCGGTTCCTTCTAAGCCACAACGTAGCAAACCCAATTTTAGTTTCTCTAGATATTTTGCTACAGTTTTGTTTCCTTGTTTTATAGATTTCAAGTTTCCATTCAAAATTTCAGAATAATAGCTAGGAACAAAAACATCTCTAAAATGTCTTTTCATATCTTTCCATGATTGAGGAGCTTTATCAAATCTACAAAGGTGTTTCCACTCAGTTAAAGCATACTTAATAAGAACACTTGAAGCAACTTTAACCTTTTGTTTTTCAGATAGATCATACTTTTTAAATTCCTTGTCTACATGTAGCTCCCATTCAATATATGCATAAGGATCATAGTTTCCTTCAAAAGAAGGTAGTGCAGATTGTAGTTTATCTAGCAAAGCATCACATACCTCGTAAGTAGTAAGCTTATCACTTGTCATACCACTAGCAAAGTGATTCGAATATGCTACCTGATCATCTCCTAATTTCATGTAGTTTCCTGCCATGATTAGAAGAAAACAAGAAACATACACAATAATATTTATGTCCCTATCAACTAGTAGGATGTGGTTGCTGTAATTCTCTCACTCTCAACTTGATCAAACAAATTCTTACAAGTTCTTACCAAGCAAAACAAGGGGGTTGCAACAACCAGCAAGTCGGAAACCTTGGATGTAGTGTATCGACACCATAGCAACAACACCTGTCAAGCTGTATCCGGATATGTGGAGCTATAGGAGGGCTAAAAATAATATGGAAGGAAGTACTAGCACCACATTAGTCACAAAAGCAAATTGAGAAATTGTTCAACGGAGGTACCGTGCTGGTCCTAGGCTAGACCGTGCTAGAGACGCGAGCCTAGACACAAATGAAGTCACGGTTATAGCAGGAAAAAGGCACAAGAACAGCACACTCTCCTTCTTTTCCTCCTCTCTTGTTTTTCTTTTTTTTTCTCTATCTCTTTCTTCCTCTTTCTTTCTTTTTTTTTCTTTTCTTTTCTTTCGAACTTTTCTTTCTAGTTTTTCTTCTTCTTTTCTTCTACTTTGCACAACTAGCAAGAATCTGAATCTTAACAAATTAGATTTCAGTAAAGCAATTTACAAAGTGCTTCTATTTCTTTTTTGGGAACAACAAGAAAAGAACTAGCAATGCAGATTTGTCTGTGTGTGCCCAAATCAGATTTTCACGGTGTAGAGAAAAAAAAGTATCGGAGATGGATAGAATGCAGCAAAGGTGTATATGACAGCAACGATTGCAAAAGAAATATATATGATGTAGTGGAGATGTATATGGTGATGGTAAACACAGCGGATATAGTGACCAAAACGTGACAAGAACTCGAAACTCTAAAAGCCTAACCCTAAGACCAGCAACACGACTCAACCGATGTAAACCAAACTCAACAAGCCCGAACTAATCAATACTAGTAAAATTCTCAAAAGGTCTATGGGATTATGGGAAACGAATCTACTATTTTTGTTGGCTTTTTCTGGACTATAGGAAATTAAAAGCAAACTAAAATCTCTCACCGATGAAACCTTGCTCTGATACCACTTGATGAGTGTCTGGGTGTCCCGATCTTTCGGTGGAGATAGATAACTACGATTTGACTGGAGAGACGTTCACGATCCGACTACAACCATCCAAGGACGCTGCGCCTTAGCGATCGATACACCAAATCCAGCGGTTGCTCACGATCTTGTGGATCACAACCAACCAAACCACTAGGGTTATTCCTGCAAGCAATCGAAGAACAAGCAAGAACAAGTAGAACAAGCACTCAATTGCAAATAAGAGATGAAGGATCAGATGTGATACACATGAAGGTGGGGTTCCGAATCAAGTAGAACGGATGGTCTAGTCGACACACGCGTCTACAAGGAAGTAGCAGCAGCTAAACTTTCATCTAAACAAAACCCAATCTGTTTGTGGCGGCTCTAGGGGGATATAAGGAGGAGGGAGGACGACCACAAGGGTCCTAGTGTCGTCCTACAACCCTAGGATGAGTCCCTAATGGACTCAAGTTGATACACGGGCCATCGGCCCAAAATAGGGTGACGCAGCACCGTTGGCAGAAAAGATCTCGGTATTAAATTGTCTACTGCGCACGCATCTGATAGGATATAGGTATGAGTCCGGACCCATTGGAAAGTAGACTTGATAAGCTTTCCAAAAAGTCCTATAACGTCCCAATCGGAGTCCGTATGAAGTCGTGGCAACCGTCGCAAGTTTGGACTCTTCTGCAGTCCGAATTGAACTTTCCAAAACGTGTTGGACTTGGACTCTTTGTTTCCTTGGATCCAATGTGACGTGGTGGCCTGGTGGAGAACGTTAGGAACACTTGGATTTGGTCCCCAATCAACTTCATTGACCATCCATTCTTTCCATATGCAATCTAACCCTTCCTTGATCCATGTAAGCAATTCTGAAAATGAAAACATACACACTTCATAGTGCAGCACCCATTCATCAAATGTAACAATGATAAACCTCATATAGAATGGTTTCACCTTTGGTATAGAAGTGGTTGGCATGGTCATATCTAAGCCGGTGATGTCCTCATCACTTGGGAGCCTGGATGGGGGTCCAGCGGGTGGCGAAGGCGTGGGAGTCACCCTCAGCGGCGCCAGACCGAGCAGCAGCAGCAGCAAAACGAAAGAGGGGGCGAGAGAGGGAGGGGAAGGAGGACTTAACGGTTCACGGCGTCCCCCTTGCCGCTCCATGATCTGGGGAGCGGCAGGGTTGCCGCTCCATGGCTGGGGGAGCAGCAGCCTTGCCGCTCCGCAGATCGTGGAGCGGCAAGGGCGAGCCCACCTGAGCGCCTTTGACCGGTCCTGGCTGAGTTAGATTCTTGCCGCTCTATTGTGCATGGAGCGGCAAAGGAGAAATGTCGCTCCATGGATGATAGAGCGGCAAAAGGGGCTAGTAATGAAAAAAAAATCATTCAAGGTTAGAATTAAATTTAGTTAAAAAAAGAGTTAAAATTAAAAAAAAATCACGATGTGAGGCTCAGAGTGTCGGAGCCGTACGTCCCCGTGGTGTTGGAGCCGTCGACGTACTTGACGATGTACTGGCACTGCGAGTTCAAGCAGCCATTGCCCTTGTCGCCGAGCTGCGCGCACTGGGCAGAGCCGCAGGAGAAGGCGGAGTACGTGGCGGACTTGGCCGGATCGAACAGCTTGTCCTTCTGCGAGGAGCACGATTGCGCGGCGCACGGAGCGCGCTGGACCCACGAGATGTCGCTGCCTGTGTCGATGCTCATGACCTGGGTCACGGTGGGTGTGCCAACGCTGACGGTGATCACGTACTCTGCTGTGCCCAGGGAGAAGCCGGAGCTAGTCGGGATGGTCACGGTCGACTGCTGGAGCTCTTTGGCGACACTGTTTCGAGAAGAAACCTTCGCTTGGATGTAGGCGGCACGGAGTTGGTCTCGGCGGAGCGTTTCCTCATGCGAAGGCTTCTCCTTGGATATGACCGGAGAGCAGGGGCCGTGACGGTGGCTCAGTGGTAGCGTGGCACCGTTCTTGGATGGGGTAACTGGACAATCAGGATATGCACCATTAGAAACATTAGAGAAATTCGATTTCCATAGATGGATCCACACAATCGATTTTCACCGATTTTTTAAAGATGGGTTTTTTTTTGGTGGAACTGACTCTCCATGACATGGAAATCAGTAGGCAACTACATCTCAAATTTATTTTCCTAGAGCCGGGCCAACCAAGCAAACCGCCTAAAAAATTTGATATTTAGAGCAATATTTTAATTCTCCGTGGGACCTCTAAAACAGTTATAGGGGAACTATATAAGACTATAGCGGGCTATAGCATCTAAGTTATATATAAACATAAAATAGCTTAATCAATCTCACAAAGCTATAGCCGGCTATATCAATAGCTATAAACGTACAGATGGGTGTTTGGTACACAATTTGGCTCGTCAAATGAAGTGCTTATCATCTCACTTTTTAATTTTTTTTTGGTTTGTGGAATAGACTAAGTTAATTTTTCACCACCTAATGTCTCGCTCAAGAGATAAATTAGTACTACTATGAGAAGAAAGGCTACTAAATTTGAGGAATAGACTTGCAATGCATCACCTTCATCTAAAATAGACTGATACCCTAAATCAAACACTATTAATGTTTGTTCCAACTCTAGTCTCTAGTCAAAGCATGAAAATAGGTCATTTTCTTTCTTTATATATATAGTGTATGTGTGTGCGTGTGAGAGAGAGAGCATAAATTTTTCCTCGGTGATAGGCTAAGCAAGAAAGCAACTACCTCCAAATATTATTTTCCAGGGATGATAGGCCATCTAAGCCAACCGTTGTAGGAAAATTGTTTTTTAGAATATAAAAGAATATATACTGTTATATATATATATTATCAATTAGGAATAAACATGATGTTGTAGTTGGCTGAAAAGGAAATATTGTGGCCGATGAATGCTCAGCAAGCGCGCAAAAAATTAAGTCGGACTTAATTTTTTGCGCGCTTGCTGAGCATTCATCGGCCACAATATTTCGACTTAATTTTTTGCGCGCTTGCTGAGCATTCATCGGCCACAATATTTCCTTTTCAGCCAACTACAACATCATGTTTATTCCTAATTGTAGTACCAGAATGTTTCCTTAAAGACCCGTTTGGTTGTTTTTATTTTAGAGCAATTAGAATCTATTTCCTACATTCAAAATTATAAGACATTACAAGAATCTTAGAGAGTCGGAACGTCCTAAGTTTGACCAACAACTATATATGGAGAAAATTATAAACATTTATGACATCAAAAATAGACATACTATGAAAATATAATGTATAACGAATCTAATGATACTTATTTGACATCATAAATGTTATTATATTGTCATACAAGTTTGGTCAAACTTCAGATACTTTGACTTTTTAAGATTCTCTTAGGCCAGTCTCAGTGGAGTTTCATCAAAGTTTCATGGACATTAAATATGTTGATGTGACACTGTATTAATGAAGAGAGATGAGAGAGAATTTCATGGGAGTAGAGAGAATTTCATGAGGATAAAACTCCCCTACACTGTTTGTAAAATATAGTTGTGTTGGAATTAGTGCCATGAAACTCTTATTGAGGATGGCCTTAGCGTGTCTTATAATTTGGAATAGATCGAGTACTTAATAGACTAGCATTATTTTTGGCACAGTGATGATTAATATGATACAATGAAAACGAAAATATTAAGTTTTGCACGAGTCTCTATACAAGATTCATTCACCTTTATGGCCTGAACAGATTTCTGATGGCTTCAGCAAACTAGGTGCAACGACCATGTACCTTTGCGCATCTGCACCATGAGCAATGGAACAGGCACTACCAAGCAGCAGAACTAATAACAGCGCCGATGATAATGGAGATGGAGAGGCCATGATATATAGTTAACGTTCGCAACTTGCAGCGAAATGTTTGATGGATGGAGTGCTTTAGGCAATGGCAAGTGCTGCGTTTATAAAGGCCCCGCGACCAGTGCCTTGCATTGAATTGCATTAGTTGGATGGCCTTGTCGTCGCGCAACGTTCAACAGACCATTGGTACGAAGTGGGCCAGCAGAGACGCGCTCATGCTAACGCTTTCTTCACGGTAGCACGCAGCTAGCTAGCAACATCGCCGGCCCTTCTGTGGACGTAGACTGTACGTACTAGTAGACTTGACACGTACTTGAGGACTTGAGAGTTTGGCATCTATTCTTCCAACCGTTGGCCACGGCGGCAATCAGTCACACCATATATATTGCGTTTTCCAATGAGCTGCATATATATATTCTTCTTGATTAGTTGGTCGTCGCAACTCGCATTGAGTTAAGCCAAAGCGCGCCACTTTTGAATTCAACCCGAAGAAATGGAGCCAGCGTTTTCTATTCTATCGCTCGACTCACACTTGTCTCAAGCTTGAACAGCTAGCCTACTTTGGGCTTTTCTGGGCAAATGTAACTGGTCTCCCAATCCGAAAATTTCCAGAGCCATTTTAGAACCTGTTTAGTATAGCTCACAATATCTTTTTTTTTTCTTTATTGAAAACATAAAGTGAGATGAAACTGAAAAAAATAGTTTATGTCAGCCCTCTCCTCCATTTCTCTTTCATATATATATATGCATAAAGCTGTTAGTAAAACTATTTTGCCAAATACTTTTTTTAAAATAACTCAGCTTAATCTAGAAATTTGTTCATGAAACCATTTTCTAAAAAATAGCTTCACTACTGAAACTTAACTATACCAAACAGCCTTTTACTGTGCAATACAGCCATTAAAATCGATCGTAACCTTCGTGTACGTCCCAGCGAGGACAGTGACAAATCTATCTTCTTAGAAGAGCTTGAAGCTATAAGAGACACATGTGCAGGTCCGTGGGCAGTGATAGGGGACTTCAACCTCTGACAAGAACAATGATCGTATAGATCGAGCCAACCTGAGGCAATTCCGGCGAACCGTCAACATTCTTGGCCTTCATGACATGCACCTGCACGGACGTACGTTTACTTGGAGCAATGAGAGACTGGCGCCAACTCTCGTACGCCTGGACAGGGTCCTCATCTCGGCGGACTGGGATGCTAGATTCCCGAATGCACACCTAAGAGGTCTTGGCTCAGATATGTTTCAGATCATTGCCCGTTGCTTCTCCGTACTGACGTTGGGAAAATGTCCAAAGGGAGATTCCACTTTGAGCTTTTTTGGCCGAAGTTCGATGGGTTCGACACTGCAGTTTCTGAATCATGGCAGCGGCCCAACGGAACCAGCGAGCCCATGGCACGTCTTCATCAGATGTTCCGAAACCTTGTGAGGGACTTACAGAGTTGGTCAGCCACAAGAATTGGGGACGTGAAAGCGCAGCTGCTCATGGCTCGTCAACTCATGCGTAAGCTGGACACCATCCAGGAACGTCGTCAGCTGAACGAGGCACAGACAGCTTTGCGCAAGCGTATGAAACTAAAATGTTTGGGGCTCTTCGATGGAAAGGACGATGGCGAGGCAGCGATCACGCATCCGTCAATTGAGCGATGGTGATGCGAACACAGCATACTTCCACATGATCGCAAGGGGCAGAAAGCGGAAAAATTTCATTCCTGCTCTAGTTGTGGATGGCCACACCGTCGCTGACCATGAACAAATGGAACATGCACTACACAGTCATTTTGGCAGCGTCTTTGGCACTGCTCCGAACAGCGGAGTCACGCTAGATTATGAGGAGCTAGGGGTACAACAACTGCAATTGGGCGATTTAGAGGAGCCGATTCTATCACAAGAGGTGTGGGCTGCTATCAACGCGATGCCAAGTGATCGTGCGCCAGGACCGGATGGCTTCCCTGGGGCGTTCTACAAAGCGACATGGCCTATCATACATCTAGAGATCATGGAGGCCATCCAAGCCTTCTACAATGGCAGCACCATAAACTTCAGCAAGCTGAATGATGCGATAGTGGTACTGCTACCGAAGAGAATGGGGGCCAACTCTCCAAATGACTTCCGCCCAATCACCATGATCCACAGCTTCGCCAAGCTGTTGTCCAAAATTCTCGCCTTGCGGTTGGCGCCCAAACTCAAGGATCTGGTGGACAAAAATCAGAACGCCTTCATCAGATGTCGCTCCATTCACGATAATTTTAAATATGTCCAACGAGCAGCTGTCCTTATCAGAAAAAGAAAGAGGCCTATGTTGCTGCTCAAACTAGACATTTCGAAGGCCTTTGACTCCCTGTCATGGCCATTTCTTATTGAGGTATTACAGGCCAGAGGGTTCGGGGAAAGATGGTGCATTTGGATCGAGACTCTACTGAGCTCAGCTTCTTCGAGGATCATGCTCAACGGACAACAAGGGCCTCCAATTCAGCATATGAGGGGTGTCCGTCAGGGAGACTCACTGTCCCCCATGCTGTTCATAATAGCTATGGACATGCTGCATCGAATGTTTGAAAAGGCGGTGACTGAAGGGATCCTCAAGCGGATTAGGCCATCAGAGGTCAAGTATCAGTGCAGCCTCTATGCGGATGATGTCATCATGTTCATCAGACCAACCATTCAGGAGGCGACGGCAGTAAAGCACATCCTCACTATGTTCGGTTCAGCCTCCGGTCTCCAAACTAACATAGCCAAATGCTCGATCACACCTATCTATGGCGGAGAGGAGGTGATGGAAGACATTGTCAACATCCTTGGGAGTCAGATACAACATTTCCCAATCAGATACCTCGGCCTACCGCTCAGTACGAGGGCCATCCCCAAGGCCAGCTTTCAGGCAATTGTCGAGCAAGTGGCGAAGAAGCTACCACCGTGCCAAGGTGCGCTTATGGCCAGGAGTGGGAGACTTGTCTGGATCAAGTCTGTCCTACGATCAGTGCCCATCTACGCTATGATGGCTGAGAATTTACCAGCTTGGGCGCGCAAGGAAATTGACGCCATCTGTCGTCGGTTCTTTTGGACAGGATCCGATCAGTCGGTCCAAGGGAAATGTATGGTAGCCTGGCCGACATGATGCAGACCAACTAAATTAGGAGGGCTTGGTATCTCTGATATCAAGTTGACGGGATACACATTGCAGACGCGATGGTTATGGCTCCAAAAAACTGATCATGATCGAGCATGGAGCCAGCTACCAATCAAGACATGTCCTCAGGTCCAAGCCTTCTTCAAAGCTTCCACGTACACCATCATTGGAAATGGGCGGCACACTTTGTTCTGGGAGGACCGCTGGCTACAAGACGAATCGGTGTGCGATATTGCACCTTGCCTCTACAGTCTCGTCCCGGGAAGAATTCGTCGTAGCCAAACAGTCAGCGGCGGGCTGCACAACAGGACCTGGGCACGGAGCATGGTAGGTGGCATGTCTTCCCAGGCGATCCTGGATTACCTTCATCTATGGCGTCTGGCGGCGAATGTACAGCTGACCGATCAGCCGGATCGAACGATGTGGCATTGGACTGCCAGTGGCGAGTACACGGAAAAATCAGCTTACCTCATGCTGCACTCCGGTTCGTCTCTCTTCCGTGGCCACAAATTAATGTGGAAAACCTGGGCGTCGATGAAAGTGAAGATCTTCCTATGGCTTGCACCGCGTCGACGACATTGGACTGCAGATAGGCGCAGGCGGCATGGCTTGGAGACCCAGGATCAATGCTATCTCTATGACCAAGAGCCGGAATCGATTGATCACATCATCACATCTTGTTCGTACTCGAGGGAGGTATGGTTTCTAGTGCTCCATGCGCTAGGCTTCCAGCTACCGCAGGCCGCTGTCACTGTACTGCGTTGGTGGCGACGTACCCGTTCGACGGCAACCGGACATCGCAAGAAAGGGCTAGACACACTCTTCATGCTGGTTTCATGGCATCTCTGGAAGGAACGCAATGCTAGGTGCTTCGGGAACGCGTCGGTCCCCGTTGCTGAAGTGTTTGCTGATCAAGATAGAGGCCGATCGCTGGATCGACGCGGGCGCCCAAGGTCTAAGGAGTTTGGCGCAGCAAGGCTAATGCGGCGCGTGCTGATGGGATATAGGATGTTATTTTCCATAATGTAGTCCTTTATGTTTACGCTTAGCTGAATTCGGCTTTCTTGTACATACATTCTATTATCCTAATACAAAGATATGCACACTCGTGCGTATTCGCGAAAAAAAAAATCGATCGTACTCGTACAACCATTTACTAGACGATTCTGGTACACGCGTGGATAATTGACCCGGACTAGAAGCTCTGCAAGTTAAAGGCGACTGCAAAAGTTCTCGAGGATGGGTCCTTACTGCCATGACAAGACCTGCAATGAGTCAATGAGTCAATGGGCACTGTATCAGTGTAGAGTAGCGTCTCTACCACACGCACGACGCGTGTGATTTTGGTGTTAGCACACGTTTCCTTCATCGGGAGAGAGAGCAACTTTTGTTTTTCTGGTTTTCTACTTTACTTATACCAATAGCGTCACATGTGAAACTAAAGTTGCTTTGATGTATAAAAAAATTTACAATATAAAATTACTTTTATTGTCTGTCTTTTTCTCTTTCTAAATCTATTTCTTTATTCTTTTTTTCTCTATTCTTGTTCCTTATTATCGCCTCGACCAAGAGCTCTCCAGTTGCGCTTGACTGCCTCGACGACACGTCGACACCATCCGACGGTCAAAAATAGCTTAAGGAGAGGGTGGGAAGCTCAATTTAGCGCGCCCTTAATTAGGATGTTAAGCAGGCACTGCACATAGACTGCCCTTAGGCTTTCTGGTTCTACCAATTTTTCTTGCCTGCAACCTAGCTACCTACCATGCGTGGAGCGAAACAGGAGAAAAACGGCTACATTATGTTAGGCTATCTCCAACAGCCGTGATCTAGAGAGGAGACCCATCCTAGGATTTAGGTCCCCCACAGTAAAAGAGCAACACACCCAAAACATCCTGAGCACCGGCGTATGCGGATTCAGCAAGAAGGCATGGGGAAGCTGTGGATCCGGCGAGTAGACAGTCCCGCCGGCGGCGAGCAGGCAGCCACAACAAGCAGCACCCACGCCGGTGGCCGTGGGCGGCGAGCAGTTACCGCGCCGACAGGCAACCGCAGGGCCATGCCTCGACGCGGCCTCGTCGGGATCCGCTACAGGGCCTCGCCGGTGGGGATGCCGCGGATCCGGCGAGCAGGCAACCGCGCCGACGGCCGCGAGCGACGAGCAGGCAACCACGGTGAGTAGCACATGCATCGGTAGGCAGCCCTGTGCTGTGAGCAGGCAGCTGCGCTGGTGGCCGTAGGGCCACACCTCGACGCGGGCTTGCCGAGATCCGCCGCAGGGCCTCGCCGGCAGCTTGGGTACGTTGTCCTTCGTCCTGCCTCATGGAGTCGCGTGTCCATTTGCGTCGAGGAGAGAGACGACGCAGTTTTGCGTTCTCTAACACGTGTTAACAAACATGTAAATTAAGTCTGAGTTAGTTGAGATCTAGGATTTGTAGCTAATGGATGTTGTAGATTATTTGGGGAAGTATATCTTGTAAAGTAGTTAGTTGATAGATATCCAAAGATCGCAACAAACTCATGACTTGCCTTGTAAGCCACGTGAGAGGCTATTTCTCACCTATATAACAAAGGTGTGGCCTCCTATGGGAGGTTCAACGCTTCCTAAACTGTTTTCATGGTAATCAGAGCCAACCACTAAACTACATCCACAGAATGTCGACCTCCGATGCCAACACCGTCGTCCTCCCATCGGCTTTTGGCCACCCCATCATAGAGAAGCTCACCACATCCAACTACGGTCTTTGGAAGCTGCAAGTCCTCCCGGCCATCCGTGGACCATGCCTGGTGGGCTACATCACTGGCACCGCCAAGGCTCAAGAAAGGAGATTGATGGTGCCTATGGGAATAAGAAGATGCCGAACCCAGCATATGAAACCTGGCTGGCTCTTGACCAGGAGGTCTTCAGCTACCTCGTTGCCTTGCTTACGCGCGAGGTTCTCAAACAAGTCTTGACCTACAACACCTCCGCGGAGCTGTGGTTGACACTAGAGGGGTTGTACACATCGCAAACTCGAGCACGCTCCGTGAACATGCGGATCGCGCTGGCAGCCAAGAAAGGATCTATGCCTGTTGAAGAATAAATTGGCAAGGTGAAATCTCTTGCTGACGAGATGGCCTCGGTGGGTAAACCCATCGACGATGAAGATCTCATCTCCTACATCTGCACCGGCCTTGACATCGAGTTCAACCCCGTCTTCACGACGGTCTTGGCCGGCACCGAGCCAATCTCCGTCACCGAGCTCTTTGCTCATCCAGTCATTCGAGCAGCGGATGGATCGGCAACAGCAGCAGCTCATCGTCATCCGCTAACGCTGCTGCCCATGGACGCGGTGGCGGTCGTGGTGGCAACTGTGGCCGTGGCAATCGCGGTCGCGGCAACAGCAACAACTCCGATGGAAGCGGGCGCGAAAACTTCAACTTCGGCAAAGCGAAGATCAAGTGCCATCTATGAAAGAAGGAGGGCCACAACGTGGTCGACTACTAGCACCGTTTTGAAAAAGACTTCGTCCTCCAGAGGACAAGAGTGTCAACACTGCCAACACTTCCAGCTATGGTGGTTATGGGGTGGACTCCAAATGGTACACCAATACCGGAGCCACTGATCATATCACTGGCGAACTCGACAAGTTGGTGAGTCGTGATCACTACACATGAAGTGAACAGGTCCACATGGCCAGCGGCTTAGGTATGAATATTGCACATGTTGGTCGTATTATCTGTCATACTCCTAAACGAAATCTGTTGCTCAAAAATGTCCTCCATGTTCCTAGAACTACAAAGAATCTTGTTTCTGTCCATAAACTAGCATCAGATAACAATGCTTATTTTGAGTTTCATCCAAATTCTTTTTTCAGCAAGGACAAAACAACGAAGAAAACTCTTCTAGAAGGAAGATGTAGAGGTGGCCTTTATCCTCTACCAGCAGGTGTCCTAAAAAATAAGCAAGCCCTCAGCTCATCGTCCAGTGGTGCTCATCCTTCAGTAGAACAATGGCATCATCGCTTAGTACATCCCTCGCTGCAAGTGGTCCAACAAGTTATCAAAAGGAACAGATTGCCATGTTCCTTAGAGTCTAGTATAAGTTCAGTTTGTGATTCATGTCAAATGGCCAAGAGCCATCAGCTACCATATTCAAAGTCATCGAGTCAGTCTAGTTTTCTCTTACAGTTAGTTTTCTCAGATGTATGGGGGCCAGCTTGTGATTCCTTTGGACGAAATAAATATTATGTTAGTTTTATTGATGAGTACAATAAACTTACCTGGATCTACCTCCTAAAACACAAATCTGAAGTGTTTCAGCGTTTTCATGAGTTCCAACAACTAGTTGAGAGACAATTTGATAGAAAAATTCTTATCCAAGGTTGGGATAACTCATCTTGTATCCTGTCCACATGCCCATCAGCAGAATGGAGCAGCCGAAAGAAAACACAAACACGTCGTGGAAATAGGGTTATCTCTCTTGGCCCAATCATCCATGCCCTTGAAGTATTGGGATCAAGCCTTTCTTTTTGTTTACCTCATTAACCGAACTCCTACTAGAGTCATTGAATCTCAAACACCTCTTGAACGATTATTCAAGATGGAAGCTGACTATAGTGCTCTAGAGTTTTTGGATGTGCATGTTGGCCAAATTTAAGACCCTACAATGCTCATATAAACTCTCCTTTCGATCAAAACAATGTGTCTTCCTAGGGTATAGTTACCTTCATAAAGGATTCAAATGCCTAGATGTCTCCACTGGTCGCATATACATCTCACTGGATGTTGTCCTTGATGAGGCTATTTTTCCTTTCTCCAAATTAAACCCAAACGCAGGTGCCCGTTTTCACTCAGAACAGAACCTCCTATCTTCAGATCCTTCTGATTCTAGTTCAGGACATGCAGATTTACATACTGATAGTGCTAATATTCTGTCATGCCATGCTACTAATTCATCATCAAGTTTGCAGGAAAATTCGATTCATTTTGATGCAGAAAACCATGATCACATTCACCTGCCCCTAGCGTGGAACACGATGTCGATCCACTGCCGTCGTTAGTCCTAGGTTCAGGCGAATCCACCTCGTATCACGAGCGGACGCGGGTTCCTGTCATATCTGCGCGGACCTAGCAGCATGAAAGAGCAGCGGGATCTTCTACGGCTTCTGCTGATTCCGCGAACAGTAGCCCAGGGGGAGTAGTTGGATCTTCTACGACGGTTGCTGATCAATCTCCACCGAGAATGCGATTCTCTTGATTTGATACGACTGGCACGACAACTCAACTTGACTCACCTATTGCGGATTCTTCACCTCGACCGTGTCCACGAACACGATTGCAAGCTGGAATTCATAATCCTAAGCAATTAACGGATGGAACAGTGAGGTATGGATTATTAGCTGCTAATGGTGAACCAAATATTCTTGAAGATGCATTGCAGGATAAAAACTAGAAGGATGCAATGGATGCCGAGTTTATAGCTCTTCATAAGAACAAGATTTGGCATCTTGTACCACTGGTAAAAGGATGAAATGTCATAGACTGTAAATGGGTTTACAAAATCAAGAGAAAGGCAGATGGAAGCATAGATAGACATAAAGCGAGACTTGTAGCTAAGGGCTTCAAGCAACGTTATGAGTTGACTATGAAGATACATTCAACCCTGTTGTCAAGGTGTTGACACCAGAAGTGGCAAACGGGAAAAGACCGCAAGCGTACGACTGTCAAGTGTAGCTTTCACCAGGAGTATTCCAGGTATCGCATTTTCCACAGGGAACGAGAACTGGTTTAACTAGAGATCAAGGTTATGTCCTATAATGAGACAAGGGAGACTATGATAGTTGGGTTGAGAGGTTCACTATAGCAAAGATATCTAACTAGGCAAAGCTGGTTATACTGGCTTTATCAGCCCTTCTCTTGCAGGAGGCGATGGGATAGATCAGTAGGAGGGCAAAACTCCTACCGGACTGCGCCATCATGTTGTATTGAGGCCCTACCTTTTAAGAACTTATGTTACACACGTGGTGGAATACAAAGACCAGACAGGGCTGTCACCACCTGCTAGCTACCACAAACAATCCGTGCCATAAGCGGTTTACAAAGGCAAGATCTAGTCTAGACACCATGTCTACACTATTCTTACTACTTTAACCCTACGTTAAGGCTAAAGCACTCTACTTAAAGTAAAGCGATGAATAAGCACAAAAAGATGTATAACAACTATGCCAGAATTAGGATATCAAATACTATAAAGAACTCAGATGTATCACTTACATGTGCTGAACTTATAAGAGAATCGCATCCGCTGAGGCGCAGCTCGAAGAAGACATCAGATAGGCCCGGCTCTCCACCAGACTCTCCTTACTCTCTCCCAACTAGCATAACACTATTTCAGAGCTTTGCTAAGCTACTAAGGAGTAGTTTTCCTCCAATGAGTCATGAATGAGAGTTGAAGGCCTAGGGGGGTATTTATAGCTAGAGGTGGAGTAGGGGCTACTCCGGTGCCACGTCAGCGATCCGCGCCACCTCCATCAGCCACCGTAGGATCAAGCCGTCATTCTAACCACCTTAAATCAATGGTGGAGATCAAGTTGATGCATGGTGGCATGCGTGAAGGCGGTGGAGAGCTTGGGGGAAGCTTTTGGTCACCAGGGCTAGGTCATCCGACCGCCATATGGTAGGTGGGACCTTCCCCTTTCTTCTAGAAGCTGACCCACTAGTCAGGGGGTCCGTGGGTGGCCTCTGGGCCCACACTCTAGGTCGGCCGACCTGGTTTTGAGGCTTCTGGCCTCCTCATTTCGTGTGGAGAATGGCCCACATGTCATTGTCACCTTGGTGAAGTTTGGTATTTTTCCGAGATACTTGTGGGCCCATGGATCCTCGTGCTTTGATCTAGAACCGTCGAGAGGTAGCACAGAGTGGGTTCAAGGGTGGATCTTCACTCTAGAAGGTGTTTACTCGGATCATGGGGGCATAGGAGACCTTAGTGGTCCCTTAGGGAGGTCGGCCGACCCCCTAAGTGGGCCCACAGGCTCCTAAATGTCTCCATTTTCCATTGCTTGCATAAAAATATTCAAGGGACATGTGGAACCAATTATTTGATAAAATATGCTCTAGCTATGTTATTCTACTCTTGAATCCAAGGTTGTTGACGGTATTTTGAGTATGTAAAAGTATGTCATTCTTACCGTCAACACAAGGCAACAACTATAAGATTGATTTTGTCTATTGCTATGTCAAATGGTTGGAGTCTTTAGTAGTTGGATGTACATAACGCGTTTCTTCATGGCGTTCTTGATGATGAAGTATACATGAAACAACCGCCTGGGTATCTGAAGGCCCATGTTTGGTTTTGGTTAATTGATGAAACCTATGGACTAACCCTATTACTAAGTGTATGATCAAATAGGGTGATCCAACATATGAGATGGAGCAATGTGCATGATCATGGTGATTCATGGATCAAGTGCTCCATGGACTATGGAAAGGAAGAAAGAGAAAAAACAAAATGGCTCAAGGCAAAGGTATATCTATAGGGCCATTTTTGGTTTAGTGATCAAAACACTATAGAGAGTGTGATCACATTTAGGATAGATAGTCATACTATCAAGAAGGGAAAACTCATGTCGATTACGGTTATCATGTGCCACTAGGTCATTTGCATTGCATATCTAAAATGCACCTAAGTGACACAAAGAACTAAATTAAATCCAAGAAATATATTGTAAAAGGCTAACACAGGTGAACAAGTGTTGGATCACAAGGTGTTAGCACATGAAAGCTTGGAGAAGAAGAGGCGGCTTGGTTTGGCACTTAGAAGGGCTCCGGACGCTGGTCTGGACGCTGGCAAGATGTATTCCGGACCAATGGCGATGCGACCAGAGGCATACCCTAAGGCGCGGCCTCTCTGGACAGAAGGTCCGGACGCTGATGACTGTCCGGACACAGACTCCGGACTCATGTCCGGATGAAAGACGCTCTCTGGATGCTCTCTGTGTAGCATCCGGACGCTAAGTGCGGTCCGGACGCAGGACTCCGGTCATGAGTCCGGAGCTAAGGAGCTTTCTAGACCCGGCTCTGTGTAGAGTCCTGACGCAAGGCGATGGTTCAGACACCTACACTATTGCGTGCGTCCGGAGGCGATGTGGCAGGCGCTGGTGAAGGCGCCAACGGCAGGATTCAAATGGAGGAGGGTCCGGACGCATGGCCATTGGTCCAGACCCCCCATGCAAACGGCTAGCTCGGTGGTGGAGGCTATATAAGTGTTTTGGCCGGCTCTAGGGCTTTCTCTTGCACCTCCCATTCATTCTCACTCATTGTGCTTGCTTGAGATAGCCCCCAACTCATTTCTCTTTGCTCTTGTTGCATACTTGTGAGAGTTTGAGTGATCCAAGTGCTTTGATCATTGCATTGCATCTTAGTGGCACTTGGTCATTGTCATCGCCGCGGGATTTCTTGTTATTCTTGGTGTTTGCGAACACCTAGATGGCTTGGCGATTGTGAAGAAGCACGTGTTGGTGATTGTTCGTGACCGGCTTCATCGACTTGTGAGAGGGCTTGTACCCACCTCGGTGGAGCGCCAAAGGGTAACTCTAGCGGATTGCTCGTGTCATTGAGTTACTCTCATTTGGGTGGATTCTTTGTGGCGCCCGAGTTAGTGGGCTATTCTTGTGAAACGCCTATTAGCCACCGAATCACCATTTGGGTAGTCGACACAACGGGGACTAGCTTGGTGGTAACCAAGTGAACCTCGGGAGAAAAATCATTGTGTTCATCTTGTATCCCGGCTACTCTTGGTGACCTTATTGTGATTGGTCTTCACATTGGTATACTCACTTCACAAGGCATCGGTATAAACAATCACCTCCTCTCTTGTATTTACTCCTTCATATCTTGTCTAGTTAGCTTAGTTTCTTAGTTGTTCTTGCTAGCTCAAGTTAAGTGCCTTAGGTTCTTGCTATTGATTGTTAGGCACTTAGCCAACTAGAATTACTTTGGATCGGTGGCTTTGCACCCTAGTAGAGCTAGAGCAAAAGGCTTCGCTTAATTGTTATCTAACCTCTGCTCAAGTGATTTGTAGAATTTTATTAGGCTATTCACCCCCTTTAGCCATCTAGGACCTTTCAAGTGGTATCGGAGCCGTGTTCACCCGCTATTATCAAGTTTTAACAACCTTCGGTGTTAGTGATGGCTCAAATATCATTCAACCATGTGGGAAGCAAACCACCAATGTTTGATGGCACATCTAGGCTCTATACATGAGAAGGTGTGGAGTGTGACCGAACATGACTTTGTCATTCTTGATGAAGCCGCTCCCTCACCTAGAGAGCAAGAGAACTGACAATGCAACACTATGGCTCTCAATGTGATCTACAATGGCATTGACTCAAAAGTGTTTGAGCAAATCAAAGATCTTGAGAAGGCACGTGAAGTGTGGAAGAGACTAGAAGATACTTATGAAGGCCTTCAACGGTAAAGAATGTCAAGTTGTACATGCTCAAGGACAAGCTGTCTCACTTCAAGATGAAGGAGATGAGTCTATCCCAGAGATGTTCCCATAGGCTCCAAGTGATCATCAATGATCTCAAGAGCTTGGGTGAGAAGGTCAAGGATGAGGATTTCTCAAACCGGTTTCTTGGTTGTTTGCCCAAGAAATACAAAACCTTGAGGCAAATAATTAGGAGAGATGGTTTGGACAAGATCACTCCCAATGAAGTACTTGGTGAGATCATGACCGAGGAGCAATACAATGAAGAAAGTGAAGAAGAAGAGGTCAAGGAAGAAAAGAAAGAAAAGAAGAGCTTAGCATTCAAGGCTTCATCATCCAAGAGCAAGGGCAAAGCAAAGAAGCAAGAAACAAGTGATGATAAAAGATGCAAGTGATGTTGATGATGAGATGATGGCCCTCTTTGTGTGCAAGTTTGGCAAGTTCATGAAGAAGAAGGGCTATGGTGCTAGAAAGAGAAGAGATAACTTCAAGAGCAAAGAATATAAGAAGAGATGCTACAAGTTCAAGAGCACCGGTCACATGATTGCGGATTGTCCCAATCATAGTGATGATGATGAGAAGAAGAAGAGCAAGCATGACAAGAAGGAAAATAAGCTATCATTCACCAAGAAGAAGAAGGGTGAATCATATATGGTGACTTGGGATAGTAGTGATTCTTCCGATGATGACTCTAGTGATGATGAGAGGAAGAAGTCCAAGAAGAAGGCATTGTCAAGCATTGCTATCAACAACAAGCCATCCATCTTCGACACTCCATCATGCTTCATGGCTAAGCCAACTAAGGTACAATCTCATGATGATAGTGATAGTGATGATGATAGTAGTGATGATGATGAGGAGTACTCCAAGGAGGAACTTGTGGACATGATGAAGCAAACTTATGCTTGCTTTGAGACAAAGAGGAAGGAGTGCAAAGAATTGAACAAGAAGCTTAAGGATCTTGAACAATCCTTTGATGAGCTCAATGGCTCTCATGAGAGGCTAATGGAATCCCATGAGAAGCTTGAGAGGACTCACTACAAGCTTGAAAAGGCTCACTCCTCTCTCCTTGATCAAAACAAGGATAAGATTGTTGCATCATGTGATATTGGAGTTACTTGTGATATTCTAGATGAATTATTTTTCACTCCTATCATTGTTGAACCAACCAACACTAGCACATCCACTTGCACATCCACTAGTGAGAGCTCAATGGTCGATGCTACACTAGTGATTGAAAATGAAAAATTGAAAAATGATGTTAATGAACTCACTCATGCTTTGGGTAAGGCATATGGTGGAGATGCCCACTTGCTAAAGTGCTTGGGTAGCCAAAGATTCTCCCTTTGCAAAGAGGGATTGGGCTATACCCCCAAGAAGGGCAAGTCAGCCTTTGTAACTCCAAAGCCTAGCTTTGTGAGGAGCAATGGCTGGTTTTGCAACAAATGCAAGCAAGTGGGGCATGTTGACCAATATTGCAAACTTAACATAAGCCAAACCAAGTTTGCTAAAGCCACCTCCATGCATTTTGATTCATGTTATATGCTTACCAAAGGGAAAGACAGTATAACGGCTAAGTATGTTGGCACATCCATTGTTGGCCCAAAGAAGAAGGCAATTTGGGTGCCAAAGTCCTTGGTCACTAACTTTAGAGGACCCAAACAAGTGTGGGTACCTAAGAAGAACTAATTTATTTTGTAGGTCAATTACAAAGCCGGAGGAAGGCATTGGGTGCTTGATAGTGGGTGCACTCATCACATGACTGGAGATTCTAGAATGTTCAAATTAATCAACTCCAACACCAATGATGGCCTTGATAGTATTACTTTTGGTGATAATGACAAGGGCAAGGTTAAGGGTCTTGGAAAGATTGCTATATCTAATTATTTGAGTATATCCAATGTCTTGCTAGTTGAGAGCTTGAACTTCAACTTGCTATCCGTGGCTCAATTGTGTGATCTTGGATTCAAATGCATATTTGGGGTAGATGATGTTGAGATCATTAGTGTTTATGGTTCAAACTTGATCTTCAAGGGCTTTAGATATGAGAACCTCTACCTAGTTTATTTCATGCTAGTGAGTCTCAATTGTCAACTTGCTTGCTCACCAAATCAAGTATGGGTTGGCTATGGCATAGAAGGCTTGGTCATGTCGGCATGAAGCAATTGAATAGATTGATCAAGCATGACTTAGTAAGAGGCTTGAAAGATGTTGTGTTTGAGAAGGACAAACTTTGTAGCTCTTATCAAGCCGGCAAACAAGTTGGTAACACCCATCCTAAGAAGAGCATGATGAGCACTAGTAGAGCATATGAGTTGTTGCACATGGATCTATTTGGACCAACAACATACACAAGTATTGGAGGAACAAGTATGGATTTGTGAGAGTGGATGAACTTACAAGATACACTTGGGTATTCTTTCTCAATGACAAGAGATACATTTGCCACATTCAAATCTTTTGTCAAGAGATATCACAATGAGTTTGAAACTACAATCAAGAAAGTGAGAAGTGACAATGGAAGTGAATTCAAGAATACAAGAGTTGAGGAGTTATGTGATTAATTGGGAATCAAACATCAACTCTCAGCTAAGTACACTCCACAATCAAATGGTCTTGTTGAGACAAAGAACAGAACATTGATTGATATAGCAAGATCTATGCTTAGTGAGTACAATGTGAGTCAATCCTTTTGGCCGAAGCTATAAACACCGCTTGCTACTCTAGCAACCGGCTATATTGTCACCCATTGATGGAGAAGACACCATATGAGCTATTGAATGGAAGAAAGCCCAACATTGCATACTTTAGAGTGTTTGGTTGCAAATGCTATATCTTGAAGAAAGGCACATGACTTGGAAAGTTTGACAAGAAATGTGATGAAGGGTTTCTACTTGGTTACTCAATCACAAGCAAAACCTATAGAGTGTGGAATTCGGCTAGTGGTATACTTGAGGAGGTTCATGATGTTGAATTTGATGAAACCAATGGCTCTCAAGTTGAAAATGAGAATCTAGAAGATGTGAGTGGTCCTCAATTGTCAAAGGCTATGAAGAACATGGATATTGGTGATATTCGGCCTAGGCAAGTGATTGACATTGAAGATGACAAAGATCAAGTGCTCAACTCACCTCATGTGCAAGCTAGTAGTTATCAAGTACAAGATCAACAAGTTGCTAGTTCATCTCAACCAAATGCAAGCAATCAAGTTCCTATCCTCCCACCAACCAACATTGCAAGAGATCACCCCATTGATCAAATAGTTGGTGATATTACAAGTGGTGTTCAAACAAGATCAAGATTGGCATCCTTTTGTGAACACTACTCCTTTGTGTCATCCATAGAGCCCACAAAGATTGAAGAAGCCTTACAAGATGTTGATTGGGTCAATGCAATGCATGAAGAGCTCAATAACTTCACAAGAAATTAAGTTTGGGAGCTAGTTGAAAGACCCAAGAACTACAATGTGATTAGCACAAGATGGGTATTTAGAAACAAACAAGACCAAGATGGTATAGTTGTGAGAAACAAAGCAAGATTGGTAGCTCAAGGATACACTCAAGTTGAGGGTCTTGACTTTGGAGAAACTTATGCACCAGTTGCAAGATTAGAGGCAATTAGAATTCTATTATCCTATGCATGTGCACACAACATCAAGCTATACCAAATGGATGTGAAGAGTGCTTTCTTAAATGGCTACATCAATGAGCTAGTATATGTTGAGCAACCTCCCGGATTTGAAGATGACAAGAAGCCCAACCATGTGTACAAGTTGAGAAAGGCTTTATATGGCTTGAAGCAAGCACCTAGAGTTTATATGGCTTTATATGGGGAAGGTTGATACTACTCTCTTCACCAAGAAGCTTGGCAAGGATCTATTTGTGCTCCAAGTCTATGTGGATGATATCATATTCGGTTCAACCAATCAAGAGTTTTGTGAAGAATTTGGCAATATGATGGCAAATGAGTTTGAAATGTCAATGATTTGTGAACTTAGTTACTTCCTTGGACTTCAAATCAAGCAATTGAAGAATGGCACCTTTGTGAGTCAAGGCAAGTACATCAAGGATATGATGAAGTTTGGCTTAGAAGAGTCTAAAGGCATTAGCACACCAATGGGCACTAATGGACACTTGTATAGTGATGCTAGTGGCAATATGGTGGATCAAAAGTTGTATCAGTCTATGATTGGAAGCCTACTCTATGTGACCGCTTCTAGGCTGGATGTCATGTTTAGTGTACGCATGTGTGCAAGATTCCAAGCCTCTCCAAGAGAAAGTCACTTGAAGGCTACAAAGAGAGTATTGAGGTACTTGAAGCATACACAAGATGTTGGATTATGGTATCCCAAGGGGTCAAACTTTGAGTTAATTGGATATTCGGACTCCGACTATGCGGGATACAAGATTGATAGAAAGAGCACATCGGGCACATGTCAATTGATAGGCATGTCACTTGTATCTTGGTCATCAAAGAAGCAAAATAGTGTTGCACTCTCTACTGCCAAAGCCGAATACATAAGTGTGGGTAGTTGTTGTGCTCAATTGCTTTGGATGAAGGCAACTTTGAATGACTATGGAATCAATTTCAAGCAAGTGCCATTGCTATGTGACAAT